>RCWM02000017.1:4670000-5418000 GCA_003667255.2 Euschistus heros | reverse complement strand
AATTTAAATCACAAGTCAAACTTTTTCCAAGATACCACCAATTAACCTTTCGCCGAATTCTTCAAAAAATTTATTAGGCTAATTCTCTAACACTGAAACAAACCAGAAAGAAAACAATCGAAATAGTCAACGGAATCCTCATTACGTATTCCCCATGAACAAAAAATAGAGACATCATATAAAAATAATTATAAATTCAATATTTATATAATTAGAAATAATAAAATCGTTCAAAACCAATCCAGATTTTTATTAAAATGACCAGGTGAATTTTTTCTAATAATCCCATTTTAAATTTGTTTCCAATAGCAATGAAGAAATCTAATCAGTCACAGGAAACACCCCGAAAAAAAAAAAAAAAAAATTAACCTAGAATTCCGTTTTGCCTCCTCAGGTGAATACCAATATATGTGACTTCTAACATTTTTGAAACCTTTATTATATATAATCTATGTAACTAAGTGCTGATGTTTTGAGAATTTTGTTTGTTTTCAGAACTGATAATGAATTCGAAACTAGTTTTCAAATAAAATAATTCTATAGAAATGGCAATTAATTCATCAATCCTTATTCGATGTAACATAATCACAGTATAAATAACATGACATCGGAACTATATGAACATGTTAGCCAACCGAAGAAGGAAAAATATTTATAGAAAGATAGAATTAAAACACAACATAAAGAGGGTCAGAGAGTGACGTATAGTTAGTTGAGGATATTATTAAATCAGTTCAAAGTCAACATCGACCTTTGCTCAATTGATATAAAACACTTTTTATCATGGAATGGATATGATGTATTTTTTCTCAGACCCAATCAGAAGAAGCTTTCATCAGAAAAAAACATATTCAATCCAAGGGAAATACTTAAAATATCTAATGATTAGGAAAATGTCAATTGCATAACTTCAGCAATGAATTGGTGAAGTGATTGTATACCTTACAGTTAAATGGTTATTATCAAAAAACAACTTCTTTTTTTTTTTTTTTCGTCGTCCAATACACCATTTTATTTATTTGTTAATGCATTACTTAAACTATAGGGCATGTTTCATATTATGTCTCCAATAAAACCCTACATAATAAAGTTTGTATACCTTACGTCCTCGACCCTAAATCCATAGATTTTTAAAATTCCATCATAACCTTTCTAGCCAACCCAATCCTCTGGTTCAATAGTTCTCCATAGACCCTGATAACCATGTTGGAATTCGGGAAATGGCCAGTTTCTCTACTTATACTCTTAGCGACTATGAAATGGCGCAGCACAGGGATTCTCTTCTGATCTGGTTCGTCCCTCCATAAGTGCAATAATAAATGACCCTCTTCAGTGGAAATCAAGATGGTGTAGGCGAATTTCATTGCTTTTAATGTTTTTAAATCTTTGATTTTCCTATCGATCGAAAATTCAGAAATTCAACATCACAATAACAAATAGCAATAATAAAAAAAATAATAACTTTTAAAAAAGCTTAAATTATTTGCCATCCATTCAAAGTAACCAAAAGTTTCTGTAAAAAATAAATAAAACGAGAACAGTTTAGGATCCCTTATTGTACTAAATTACATGTATCTATATTGATTTAATAATTGTGTTATTATCACAATATTTTAAGGAGTACCAAAAAGATGTTGAAATTGAATGATAAATCCATATTTAATTTGGCATTTAATATATGGTTTTTATAAACGATAAGAAAAAAAATCAAGCGATTGAAGTTGATTGATGACACATAAAATAGATTTTTTATAGAGCACAAATAGTTTAAAATTTGCATTATTAATAAAAGATAATAATGAAGAAACTATAAGAATTTCCGCTTTCAAACCTATATCCTGTGAAAGATGTTGACTTAATGTTAAATCCAACCACTCAGGTTCTAAGTTTGATGTTGGGGATGAAATGAAGGATGAAGTCATACAGTGTGTGATCATCGCCAAACATCATCAGGATCTCGCCTCGCTTCCAGTTTACCGTTGGCCTAGTGAAAATAATCCTTCCCCTTCTCTATACTACTTCATTTTTCTTGAGCCTAGATTATAGTAGTAGACACAAGGCACCTACAACTAAGTCACTACATTGTAAATTCCTATAAAGTATTATATAGTCAACTAACATATTTATGTTTAGGAAACTTTTCTGTAAAATAAGAAACATAATTAATATGAAAAAGTTGTTTGTTGAATATAAAAAAACACACAAAGGCCTTATTACGATTTCAGCTGCTTATATATTCTTTTTCATTTTGCCAGAAGCATTATTTTAATAAAAATACAATACAACCTAAACAGGGTAACTTCATCCATAACACGAGCATTTTTCCCCCTTGAAATTTTTATTTTATATACAACTAGCATCCCCCTCGCGGCTTTATCCGCACTCATTATTAAATCACTTATATAATCTTACATAACAATCAAAGTTTTATTAATCTATCGATAAAAATCTTGTATTAAAGTAGGCGATTGATATTTCCTCAATAACATTTTCACTAATAGCAGTAATTTTTAATCTGTTTAAAATTGCACAGATTAGGTGGTCGAAGGTTACGTAAAAGGCATTTCGGGCATTAGGAGCCGAGAAAAAAAAAATAAAATATGAAAATCACGTTTTATTTTTTTTATCGGCTCTCAGTCAAGATAGAGAAATGATTTTTTCATTTTTAATTGCAGTTATGTGTGTTGTTTGATATAAAAATACCTTCGTTATGCTCAAGACACTACCCGGCTTAAGAGTGCTCAAAAATGATAAAATTCCAAGGAAATCCGCTGTAAATCAGTAGAAACTTTTTTTCATGAACAACTGACCTCAAATCTCTATTAAACGCACCATAAAACCCTTATTTATGAAATTTTATCAAAATTATATTTCTGAATAAGTAATAGCATCACAAGAATCAGCATACATTCTTCTTTTTATTCACGCATATAACACTGGATTTACTTTACTACGGATTTACTACAGTTTATAGTAGACAAAAACTGATGTGAATGAAAAAATCCGAGGTCAGCTATAACTTAAAATATATCAATAAGTAGAAATCCTACGACCTCCGGATTTGGACTTAACTATTCAGTTTTAGTGTTTCTAGATGTCCTTAAAATTAGGTCTTAATTGGTGGCGAAATATGTGAGATAGCGGAAATTATTTACATTTTTTTCAGAAATTGACAGCCCCTTGCCTTCTAAAATCCTATAAAATTTTAAAGTTAAAAAAAAAAAATTATTTGTGATTTCGACAAAACTTAGTTTCTACATGTTTTTTGAGATGGGGAATCTGAAAATAATATCAGTTTTTAGTTTAAAAAAAATTCTCACCTATATTATATAAATAAGACGTTTTAAAATTTCTATTATTATATTAATTTTCATACAATAAATTTCAAATAAGACCATTTAAAAAGAAATATATATTTTTTACCCAAAACCTGATATTAATTTTAGGTTATTCATCAATCTAAGGATTTCAATGCAATTTGAAATAAAAATATGGGTGAGAAAAATTTTTAAACTAAAAGCTGATATTATTTTCAGATTCCTTTTAAATCCTACATGTTTTTTGAGATGAAAAATCTGAAAATAATATCAGTTTTTAGATCACAAACGAAATCCTTCTATATAATAGTATAGATTAAATTTTCTATAAAAACAATAAATTTACTCTTAAAGCGTAAAAGTTCAACTAAAATGTACTTTAGGATTGAAGAATTATTTTTTTAAAAATGTAAGACAAGAAATCATGTTGAAGCTTATTTGAAAGAGAGAAAACTAAAATTGCTTTAGAAAAATATAAGGACCTACAGTAGACTGAACATTTCGCACGAATACTTGTTTGGAATGAGAAATTAGTTTGAAATGTACGATTTTCATCTTAAGATAAATTTTTCTAGTTGGAAGGGTACATAACTTGTTGCAGATCTAGATAAAGAGAGAAAAACAATAAGTAATATAAGGTAACAATACAATAAAAACTTTTTCACCAACTCAAAAATAAAAAATATAACAAAAACAAAATCTCAAACTTTATCCAGATTCTACAACATAGTAATCTAATAACTTGGATTTTTTAAAACCGTTTTGCTAAAAATTTAAATTTAAATTATAATTATAGTATAAAATAAGATAATATTGCCCTTTTGCTTATTTTTCAATAGGTTATCACGCGTTCTCAAACAGCCTCCACTGACTATTAACAATGAGGAGCTGTATCTTACATCGCTATTCAATTCCATTCAATTCATACAATCAGAATACCCTGAAAGTATATAATAGGAAATCAGAAATGATATCTACTTATACATATTACTTATTTAAACATATATTACTTAAATACATACGATTAATTAATCGTCATTGCTTTTAGAATATATTAAATAGACAGTATTTAGAAAACTTCACGCAATATTTAAATAAATATTGTACTTTTGGTGTTGCTTGGATCGAAAATATAAAAGAAAATACAGTATCTTTATAAGAAATTTAAAGCAGAATATGCTTTATTATATAACATTTTTCGCTAGGATCTACCATTTAGGAGCTATGTTCTTTTCAACGAAAAAAAAAATCACGTTTTGCCTAACTTTTTTGTGTTTAAGATTTTTTTTGACACACTCCAGTTTGTTGGTGTTGCTCGGATCGAAAATTTTGTTTTAAAATATTCTTGGCTAGGGCCTAACATTAAGGAGCTATATTGATACAAATGAAAAAAAAATAATAATAAGATAAAACGTATCAGAGATTTACTTAAAACGTAAATTAAATAAATATTTTGTAAGCAAACTGAAAATCTAGCGAAGTCCGTACTTGTTCCCTCAGATCAATATACCTTCCTTACAGAGAGTGGAAATAAAAAGTACCTCTGTGAACTTAGCTTGGTACTATTTACATTCCATTCCTAGGCTTTGTCTAATGGAATTCCAAAATTTAAATGCTTCAATCTGCATATCATTATTGTTGCAGTCGGATCGATAGGGTTAAGGTACAACGGGTTAAATTGATCTAGTTCGTTACAAATAACATTTCTCTCATAGCGTTTTTTTTAATTTATCTATTAAATGTATTTATTTATTTTGCATTATATATCACTAAATAAGAAATGAAAAGAGCAGATAAGGGGGTATGAGATTAAGACACTGAATCCCAGTTCCACAATACAATGAAATGAGAATAAGCGTAAATTCAACAAAGATAGATAAGTAAAACTAGCTCATCGAACAGGAAATATTCAAAACTAAATGTTTACGAATAATTAGAAATAATTAAATCGTTTAAAGCATATTCAAATTTTTGTTCGAATGGCCAGATAAATATTTCTATTTAAAACTTATTTCCTGTATGTACAAAAAAAAACCCATCAGTCATAGGGAAAACGTAAAGTCTCATTTATCAGACTACCTCCCTCACTTTGTACTAACTCATATTCGTAAAAAAAAAAAAAAAAAAAAAAAAAAACCTAAAATTAAACGTAAAAAAATTATTTCATTCTTTGCACCATTAACTGCAAAAAGTTATACTCGTTTCTCCCTTCTCTTGGTGAGTACCAACATTATGCGATTCATCCTGAGATGAATAAACTTTAATATAATAAAAATAATTTGCCTAGCAAATCGCTGAAATTTGAATATATATATATATATATATATATATTTTTTTTTTTTTAAACATGAATGTTTAACATTTGAAACTAAATACCATAAAGTGGCAAATTAATGATCAATTTATAATATAATTTTTTTTAATTGTTTCAAAATTTTATTATATAGATACGTCTTTATTTTATAACATATTTGATTAACTTTATACCACTATTACTAATTACTCTAAATTATAGCTCTGATTTTTTTTTTTTTTTTTTTAATTTTTATTAGTAATATAGTGATATACGGTATTGATAAGTTCACTCAATCTTATTCTTCAAAGAAATAATTTTTAAGTACACGGTTCCATAAACAAAATATGAACGGATTTCATCAGGGAATAGAAATATTTTTGAAAACTAACTTTAAAGACATATGAACCAGAGTGATTAAATAAAAAGTTTATCACAGTGTTATTTTTGTAATTATTTATATAATTATAAAAATTTATATTACTATTAGTATTATCCAGCTTCTTTAATAATTTGACTATTTCTAATTATTATTACTAATAGCACTGGTTTTTTAGTTAAATAGCTTAATTAGTTTTTTTTTAGTAATTTTTTAAATCTAAATTTGTATGTGACATACAGAATACTGATTGATTATACATTATATGTCATGCGCGATGATTGTATCTTTATTTAAATAATAACATTTTGTTAGATTTATACGTAAATATAAAAACTTTTGAAAAACGATTCCGATCACAATAAAATATCTACAAAAAATATAGTATTGCATAGGAATGTATTGCGTGAATATAGTATTGTACATACTGCGTGAATGGATTCATTAAGGCAGCCATATTACTTATTTCCCAATCTGAGGCATATTGTATTGCTTTCTCATAAAACGATTGGTATTATAAAATAAAAAAAAAATTTGATCGAGCATTAAATAAATAATTATTTATCAATATATAAACGAATATTTTTTTTTTTTTTCATCATATTCTCTGCAAACCGAACTACTCCAGTTTTTTATATTTATAACCATCGGCAACCTTTCTTCGCTTTCCCTAGCTTATAATTGCTAACAGGGTAGAATATTTAATGGTGATTATGAATGAACAAAGGCCATTGTGAAACTTTTGCCGGACGCTTTCAACAGGCTGTGGGAACTGCAAAAAGAACCGAGCACAAACAAAAGTTAATATAAACCTGTTGCGAAGAACGCCCTCCGGTGAGCACATTAGCAGACGGCCCTTGTGTGGGAAAACTCACTCAAAAGGAATAAATGGAGACAATTGTGGTTCCACTACTACTCAGTTCCTTCCAAGTAACTAATATACACACACGGTATTCGCTCAAATTCAGATCGAAGTCACACATAAATCTAAGGCCAACTCATATTCTGAATAGATTAAGGGAATTTTTTTTTCAACTTATATATCGATTTTTATAAAATTCAAATTCAAAATACAACCCAATGTGTTGCACAGCAATTTCCATACCTGCAGTTAGTTACTACTCTAAGGAACGAAAAATTCGTTTTTTCGACTACTTGAAATGGATTAAATAATTTACCCTTCCAAGCAGAGAGCCATGGATTGAAACAAATATAAATCTTATGTAGCTAGCTAGCTCTGAATTACATACCAGACATAAAATACAAGAAACACATGCCTTCAAAGTTCCCTATAAATAACAAAATAGGTATTTGCATTACAGGACATCAGGAGTTGAGCTTTGGGGCTCCACTAACTTACAATACAAAATCCTTCTTAAAATCCTCAAGGCTCCTTATTATGTCACATACAAACTACTTTTATTTAAGTTGTACTAGTGAGTAGTCCCTTATATGTTACTGACTTGTCATTGTAATAATTTTCCTCAATTTTACTTGTTGCATATAATGTATACAGTTATAAACATCAATCAATAGTTAGAAAAAAAAAATGTCTGAACTGTATGGTGGGTGAAGTTCGATATCATAGAAACTTTTGAACTTGTTGGGCTACAAGCTCATGCTGGACCTACTGTTCCTACCTATGCAGTGTTGATGGCGACACACACTATCTTTTGATACTCAACTATCCATAGCAATATAAAAAGTATCTATAAATGGATTTGATCCTACAGATTGAAAAAAAAAATTATCACCTTTATTTTCAAATATTATTAACGCGAGAAAAAATGGTGGAGTATGATTATTCGAAGACCTATCATACATCAGGTTAGTGCGGTAAACTGATACTGTTTTTTTCAAGATAAAAAGAAAATATATATATTTTAAACCAGAAACGAAAATTTGATGTTAAAACATATAATACCAATTCTAAAAAAAAACTTAGACGTAATTAGCAGAAAAATATTTAGGACTTGAAATTATTTCCTATCCAGTATTAGTATTCCATTCAATCTGTTGTAATGGTTTTTATGTAACTATCTCTTATAACCCAGAAGAGGACTAAAGACCACACCTTTGACCATCTCTTGTATTTAACAATGAACCTACGACATGCATAAACATTTACCACTATATCTCGGCAAAAAAAAAAAATGAATGATAAGAGAGGAGAGGATATTGAAACAATACCTTTGATTTATTTTAATAAAAGTAAGTCAAAAAGTAACGAATGTTGTTTCCAAGAACCTGTGTCAAAAAGTCCGAAAAGGGTCATTTGACCCGTCATGGTTAGATTAGAAAAAAAATTAAAATACCCTGGGTATCACAAACGTGCACGTGTTGAGAACTCTTTGAACTAAGCTAATAACACAAGTCGCAAATGCACATTGCAATCATGATTCTGCCAAACAGTCCACCAAAAGTGAGGAGAATAAATATAGACCTTTATTAGTTGTTAGAATCGATACAGATCCATTACTCTAGAACAATAAAAACCGTACAAAACAAAACAAATATTCACGTAGAGACTCAAGGAAAGGGTGGGGGGGGGGGGGTCTTTAATATCAGGATGGACTTTTTATTAAAGCTTTGGTATTGCTGTAGTTAATTATTTGAGTTATTAACTTTTTCTTTCGTATCCTTCGATATCTCATATAGCAAGGCCAATTGAGGAATGGAGCAATTGTTAGAATTAATTACTTGTCCTGAATAGTTTCTACAGAGGGTGATCGGTAAACAAGGAAAACGGAGCGGTAATTCTTTTGAGTGACTTATAACCTCAATCCCACTCAGCGAAGTTGGGCTTTAAGGAGTGAATCAGATATCTATCACACTTTTTTCCCCCCAACACCCACTTCTTTGTCAAATATTTAAGAGATTTTTTAAAATTAAATCAAAGATCTATTCAATAGAGCTTTTTATGAAATTAGAAGATGCGGAAATAGTAGTATAAATAAAAATTTGTAGAATATGACATCAATGTAAAAATTATTTAAGTATTTGTGAAGTTTGTTGCTTAGTTTTGCCCTATTTTTTTATTAGTTTTCTAAATCTTCAAATAATTTATTAAATTTTATTTCTAGTTTTATTGATTTGTATCTACTTCTAATACATCACTTAGTATCTTTCAAACAGAATTAAAATGATATTTAGATATCTCCTAGTTTTTTTTGGAGGGGGTTGAGGTATATTGGGAAATAGCAGACCATATTAAACTAAAAACAAGATAAATTGTTTTTGTTTTTTTTAACCAACAGTATGCATTGCCATATAGTAAATAGGCTTGTCATACTAATATATAAATATATAACTTTTTGCGACCCTCCCTTACTTTATATAGTAAAAATCAGTTAACTAAAATTCAATTCATGCGCCCGCCTCAATTTATGAACTAACGGTTGAAAGTCCGACTCTCCGGGTTATCCTCAATGATCCGAGTAAAATTGTTCATTTTGCTGTGCAAAAGAAAGGTGAGTTTTGATTTTTCGAATAGTTTATATACTGTTAGTGCTTGTGCACTAAAATACAAATTTTGAACCTTTAATCGCCGCGACTAATTGGTAGGGTAATAGCGTCAAAACGTTCCACTTTTTCAACGTTTCACGAAATCTCCTGCACGGTTGGTTCTAAACAAAACCTTTATATGTTCAAGATATAAACCAAACTAAACTTTCTGCAATTTGAGGATAAAATAAGTTCTGTAGCTTAGATACAAGGTTTCAAAATTTTGGAATTATCTTAAAAAGTGGCGGAAATTGTGATTTTTTTTCAAAAGTTTTACTCTATACGTACTTAAAAACGACGTTCAGTGCTTACCTCATCACTGATTTGGGTGATTAGTTTGCTACAAATCTACTTTTAATCTACTATTAGTTTGCAACAAAAAATATAGTGTTACTACGGACCATTGCTAATATACATAAATAGCTAGCTAAAATATATCGATGCAAACATGTTTTATGAGCCGATATAACGTACTTTTCCATTTCCTTTATTTTTTAAAAATGTATATATAAAACGTTTTATATGATGTTCTATGGGCACATGAAAAGAATGAAGAAGGAAAGATTGAACAAAAATATGTTTAACAAAATGTTTAGCTGCAAAAACATAGGACGGTACACGAACCGAATATGAGATGAATCAAAGAACTTTAAAATTTCAGATGCCGACTGCCTGGATAGAGTACATACAGGAAAACACTGAAAAATTTCATCAATATTAGAAGATAAAAAAAGAAAAGAAATGCAATCGAAAATCATGAAACTGCAATGGGAAGAAAGAAAATAAAGATTTCCAAAGTAGCCTAGCCAATGATATTCGCGTGGTCCTTTTTTTGTTACGAGAAAAAAAAATTAATATAATTTTAATACAATTTGAACAATGAAAAAAAAGTATTTCATTAAATCTTTGGCTAATCCGACCTTTTGGGCGTTTCACTCCATCCCTTGAACCCTAGGGGTCGGATTAACGAGGTTCTACTCTATTTTAACTTTATAATTAGCTTCATTGGAGTGATTTCGATAGAGATGTTGACACAATTTGGTGATTTTCGAAAGTCGTACTACCGAATATAGGGCTATCTTTACAATGGAAGGCATTCCATATGACATGTGGTATGACCAAGTATCTCAAATAATTTTACTTCCGACTCGGCCTTCTTTTGCCAACATTGAAGCAGTGATGGTTACGCTTGTAGGAACGCGGCCCTTACCACTTTGCAACGACCAAGTTATCTCGGGAACGAAGGAGGAGCTAAGTGATAATATATCTTATTTATGGGTGTGCATCGGGAGGGAGCATTGTGTGCCAATGGAACCAGGTTGGGGAGATAGTGAGGATTTCTCCTCCCTTACAATAGTTCCACACCTCCTCCACTCTTCAAGTGGCCATTCTTCATACACTGATCTAAAACGATTTCCTTTTATCAATAGGACATTATGTCAACAAGATTATAAAAAAAAAAAAAAAAAAATTATACATTTTTTCTCTTTAATACAGTTTTTTATGATTAAATAGCGTATTTGGTAAAACTATCGCCCAGGCGCTCCACCAAATCTGCCTGACCCGCAATGCACTACTAGATCGATTCCGACGTTTCACATTTATCGATAGCTTTTCCCAATAAACTCACATGTAAACATCCACTTCAACAGTTTCAACTAGGGTTGTGTTGTTTAGTGTATTTATTATGTTGACATTTCTTAAATGTAACTAGGTGAAACATAAAAGTTGACTTCACTTAAGTGAGAAATTTTCAGTTTACATATTTTGTAAATGGATTCTTGGTCATCCATATTACTTATTGCCCAAAGGTGAGACAGATTGCACTGCTGATTCAATAAAACCCATTGATCTAAAAAAAAAAAAAAAATGTGAGAAAGTATACCAAAATTAACAACATAACTTTCAAAATGGATTGATTTTAATGTATTTATAATTTGGTATTTCCACTTCTCTAAAGCGAGAAAGTTTGTCAGTAGTTAACAGTACTTGTGATTTAGCATTAGATTAATTCAGATTTACTATAACATTAATTCAACATTGAATTAGTGTTCATATTTAAATATTTTCTTATTTTTTTCATTTTAATATGAGAAGGTATAACAGAAGTTAGTACTAGTTTGAACATAGATTGTGTAATTTTGTAGATGAAGGAGAATAGCTTTCCTCCTGGAAAAGTAGCGATTAAAAAAGGAAAAAAAAAAAATCGGTACAATGTTAAAATCGATAACAGGCTGGAGCGCCTTATCGATAGCAGTACCGCATAGTACTCATGCGAGAGAAAAAAAAAAAAAGAATTTTCTGTTGGAAGCGCCACACGCTTCGACGCGGAAAGGGTATTAGGATTCATTCTCAAAAGAAGAATAAATTAGAACGTCAAACAAAACTTTTAGATCACGAAAAAATATCCATTAGTACTTGTTAAAAATGAAGTTATTAAATATATAGTCGTTCCCTAGTGTACAAAAATAGATCGGTGATAAACGAAGGTTACTAATAATAGAATGAAATATTCAAATATCGAATACAAAATATTGCATGACGGTAACAGCAACTTGGGATACCACCGGACAGGAATACACAGCCTGTGGTTTGCCTGACAGCAAACGACACGCGAGCATAACAGGCAAAAAGAAAACACGAGTGCCCGAGCACCAAGCGAGCAACAATATTTTTGACTGGAAATAAATATCTAATCAAATGCAGAATAAATTTAGAAATTGTAGCTAATGGAAAATCCCCGTATGTGTACGAACTCGATTTGTGGCGGGCACGAATCTGATATTGGAATCAATGTATAAATAACACCGTAATGGTGACAGCAAAATGCACCAATCTGTATTTATAATCTTTAAGAGATTAAAATATGTTTCAAAACTTTCTTTATTACCATTGGAAGTGGATTTTTTTTTTTAATTGTATTAAAACCAATTTAGGAGGAATGTTGTAATAGTTTTTGAATAAAATAATATATTTTATCCTTATCAAGTATTTATATAAATAAATAACGCAATGTCCATGGATAGAAAACATTGTTCCAAAAACAGATTGTAAAAAAAAAAACAAAAAAAAAAAAAAAACATAATTTTAACATCGTATTATATAACGGATGAAGAAGATGGTAATGGTTTAAAAACTTGATATGGAGTGCCGACGTATCGACCTGCCTTGCAGGTCTTCTACAGGGCTATGATAACCTTAAATGGGGAAAAAACCTAGGAGGGGGGGAACAGGATGAAAAAAACGTTAGCTTGCAAACAGTACAACTTACCAATTACTAAAACCCATAGCCTTCCATTCCCCTTGCAAAGTTTGTTTTTAACAGGTAAAGTTCATTTTAGTTCAACAAAAATGAGTTGACATTATCATTGATTTTTAAATTTTAAGTTTTTATACTTTGAACTTTAGTCGAGATAACTCAAATGTACTTAACAGTATATTTTATTCAAGGCTTAAACGATATCATAAGTAAAGAAAACAATGAACCTCTAGCCGAGCATTAAATTAATTTATAATAAAAAATAATAATATAAATTGTCTGGTGCATTCCTAACCCTAACAAAGGAATCCACTCAATTGAAATCAAGACAAGATGTAAACAGAAAGCGACCACAAGACATACTTACGTACCTGGAAGTGGCTAAGTACTCTATAAACAGGACTAACTTATTCAAAGGGGCACATCGACCTAACAAAATGGCAACAGGAAGCAAACAGAGCAACAAAGGAAGTCTCAGCGGAGGGAACAGCATTAGCGATGGAAGTAAGGAGCAGTTAATGGCCTCACAGATTGGAGAGGCACCGGCGTCTGCAACTGGATTCCCCAACTGTTCTCCCACTCGGTGGAAACTTCCGCTAGTTAGTATCGTGATATAATGCAGGGGACTTCTAAACTGGGCCCAAAAAGAAATAACACCTATAGTATAATAAAAAATCATACACACAATAGACAATGGACGCAAGTCTGTCTGTCGATAAGTTCAAACGTCGTATTTAAACAATCACAAAATTTACAAGAAATTTACAAATTTCGAAACAGGCATGTACAATATTACCTTATGTGTTTCTTCAATCAATAAGAATCATCAATAAGATAAGGGGGCAAGTACATTGAATAATCACTCGAGTTTTTAATAAAGGTTTATAATAAAATATTTTTTCTATTTTATACCACGCAAGTTCCATCTCGATAATCCGATAGAAATAGAAATAGAAAAATAATTTTATTCTGGGACAAAGTCCCTTTAGAATAACAACTTAAAACGGAAAGAAATGAAATTAGTTACATCTGGTCAGAGATATGATGAATAAATAAAATGAAAAAAAAAAAAAAATAAGATAAAATAAAATGAAGAAATACACATGGAATCCGATGGGTTTCGGATTACATAAAATAGGGAACTACTGGATGTAAAGAAAAAACCCAACAAATGAAGAACTTTCATATCGGTAGGTGTTATATTACAAATTTCAAGTAACATCTTATATTTTTAAGCTATACAGAGTAAAGTCACATCCACTAAGAAATCATCAGTTTGTTCAAGAATATTGCGTGCGTTTTTTTTAACTATGAATCTTTGGTTGCAGATATTCCTATTCGCAGATAACATAACACCTTCATTGATAATAAAAAATTATCTTCTAGCTTTTGTTATACAGCGACTTTATCCAACCATGTCTTATAGACAGTGAAACATTTCCAACATTTAAATCATTTTTTTTTTTTAAATACACGTTTTCTAATGGAAGTTAAATAAAAATAATTAATTACAAATACAAAAAAAATTGACATTAAGTTGTGAGGCTACCTCTGTAGGACTTTGGCGCGGATCCAACTCAGTTATTCCTCGAATTTACTGCTTATTAACAATAGTTTTGATAAAAACGATCACGAACGAGTCTCGTTTTCAGCAGAGTTAATCTTCGAAATTTCGCAAACCAAAAATTTTGTCTTTCTCTCAAACAGAGCATCGCCCACACACTCACGGATCGTATTTTTCTTGCAACTGAAGTACTTCTAAACCAAGCTTGTAGTCATACTCGCTGTATCGAGTTTCCTGGACTTCAGAATAAAGCGAATCATCGAGAGTCAGCTGCATATTCATGACAATTTCATTCTTACTGGGAGTCTCACAAGAAAAAATCATCACGGATACATAAAGAGTATTCATATTTGTAATGTAAATAACTGAACCTGTCATTTGCTTTCTCTAGAAGCTCAAGGACGAAATCAATTAATCACAAATAAATAAAAAGGTATTTAGTTCCGTTAATGTTATACCAGCCTGAAGATCCAAAACGTAGATCTTTATATACATATACATAATATAACATGAAGGAAAAAGTTCATTTATGAGGGGGGGGGGGGGGAAAACAACCTAAAATATTCATCATGTGTAAACAATATTCGATTGATCCGGACTTTCTGGATGGGATAGAGTCCTATCTAGCCGGAATTAGCAGTATTTAATCTTAACTATAGCTTACAATGACAGAACCTCACACATATTCTTTTGTTTTTTAAAGTCAAAATCAACAATGAAATGCGACGAATTCAAACAAGGTAACAAACTCTGAAAATGATGGGAAGACAAACTTTTCAATGAAATACACAACAAAAGGTTTCATTAAAGCGGCTTATGTAAGTTTGACAGATGTCACTTTGTTGAGGGTAAACTCGAAAACCCTTATTATTGAGATACTATACACTTTGTACTATCCAGCTATTTGTTCCCACTTCCTCCCCGAGGGTTAGAGGAACAAGGGATGAACCAATGTTGTATACTGACTTTGCACTAGAGCTTAACTGTAGTATATAGTATAAAACTATGAAAAACAAAGCGAATGTAAGTCATAGATGCTTCGTATTTGAAAACAAAAAAAAAAAAAATGTTTAATTCTTTATATAAAAATTATATCTTTATCCTAATTGTATTGATCATTCTATGATATCATGCCTACCTCAAGTTACAAAATTTACTTTTAATATTTTATTTATTTACTTAACTGGGGTTTGAATTCAAAAGCGGAGTACCCGGTCCTGACTAAAGTAATATAAGCTCAAATGCTGGATAATTAGCAATTAATAATAATAATAATAATAATAATGAAAGCAAATTATATTCATTAAAAAATGCTATACATATAAAAGTGTGGCTTAGCGGTAAACTTAAAAATCTGAAATTGGAGAGGTTAGGTTTTTAATAGTTTTTATAGATTCCTATTTAATTTGACCTGAAGCCTAAGAAAAATAATTTATTTTCTGTTATAAGCCGAAGATCGACTCAAGTCGAGAGACTTGTATATTTAACCCTGTGTAAAAAGGGTACTGCACCTTCAAGAGTTCAGAGAAAAAGCATTTTTTCTAGCAAATATATTTCTTAAAAGCTTGCAATTGCAAGCTATCATCCTTGATTACAAGCCGGTATTATCCACTTGAGATCAATATCTCGATTATATCATAACGTTAATTGCGCAGGAATACGATACTTGAAGCTGCTACGCTTATGCAAGCATTTAAGAGCAATGGAGTTATTTTAACAAGAAATATATGGTCGATTTTTTTTAAATCTATTTATTGATATTTACAACTTTATGCATTATATACATTAAGTCAATTTGAGAATAATGATTACAATGACATTAATAACTACTCGCTTGTAGCACTTTACAAAAAGTTCTACATTAAAGCCTCTTGGACATCTTCTTTTCAGAAGCCTCGGAGAATTATTGGAAATTGAGTGAGAATTAAGTTGGGAGACTAGTGGATTCGAATGGGTATTGAGTTTACTATCAAAGGAAGTGTATATGGTTTGGGCCAAATCTGCAACATATGTAAGATTAAAATCTTTATAGATAACTTTCTTTGTGACATAATAAGGAGCATTGAAGATTTTTCGAAGGATTTTGGATTGTAAGGATTGGATACGAGAAGAATTGGAAGGTTAGATACTCAATGCTCAACTCCGTACGTCCATATTGGTCTAATTACTGACATGTAAATAAGCCTTTTGTAGTTTATTGTAAGTATTTTGAAAGCGTGTCTAATAAATGTTGGGGTAGTCGAAGTATAATAGATTGTTAAAAAATCATTTTATGACCAATAGAAAGAACATATTTTTTCAAAAAGTACTTTCCAGCAGAGAACACTGTAATTCCAAGCAAGCCTCCTTCACAAACTACGAATTAAATTTAAATAAAACGATAGAGAATCTTTGAAAAAGTGAGGTCTTACCGCAGCCCAAAAACGGAAGGCGGAGTCTTATTAGCAGTTGAGCAGAAAAGGGTAATTATCAACAATTAGGAGAAACTCTTAAAAACTTTTCATACAAAAGTTTAGTTCTAAAGTGGTCTGCATTTTGAAACCGCTCGGGAGTTTCCAGGAAGGGTTGGTCAATTTAATATACCTTACCGGAGATTGAGGTGGGGTTTAAAAAATTAAGATCAGTTTCGGATCATAAAATAATTAAATTCAATTAACTTGGGAAGTTGGGAGTAATATACAATTAATATTGAACTTTCTTATGTTCATGTTTGCATACAAAGGGGACATAAAAGTAAAACTAATTGAAGAAAAGTTTGAAACGAATCTGGTACGGTCAGTAGAAGAGTTGAAATAATCTTATTGGTCACCGTAAACGGGGGTTACAGTCAACAAGAGTGTCTACTTTCAACAAACGCGATTTTTAAACGCTAATCTGGCGGGCTCAATTTTTAAGCCAGCAAACTTTGGTTGATACTAAACTTTCAAGGATTTTTGACATTCCACTGATCCAACGTTTAACTTGGAAACCACATACAAGACTACGAAAGGAAACTGCTCATCGTTTTCGACTTCTTCATTTACAAGACAAACGTTCAAAGCTACCGATTTTCTACACAAAAAGACTCAATTACATGGCAGTTATCAGACTTATTTGGACATATAGAATTGAGCTTTGGGGATCCACTAAACCATTAAACTTATCTCGTATTCAATCCTTGCAAACCAAAATCCTTCGAAAAGTCCTTAATGCTCCTTACTTTGTCACAAACAAACGTATCTATTAAGGCCTCAATGTTCCACATGTTGTTGATTTAGCCCAAACCAGATACCTATCCTTTCATAGTAAGCTCCATAACCATTCAAATCCATCAGTCTCTTAACTTGCTTCATATTCTATTATTGACAACGCTCCGAGGCGTCTGAAAAGAAGATGATAAAAGAATAGAACTTCTATTGAAGTGTGTAGTTGCTACACAAGCAATTGTCATGTTATTATCACATTTACTAAATGTATGGCTTTTTATGTAAAGTTGTAAATTTCAATAAATAGATTAAAAAAAGGATTTTTTCCCAAAATTATATAAAAAAAAATCCTTAAAATAGGAAATAATTTGTATTTAAAGAAGTTAAAACTTGATTAGACGGATGATATTGAACAAGGCTTCGAAAAAAAAAGCGTTTTTTTTTTTTTTTTCAGGCGAAAAAAGTCATGATTTTCCATTTCTTTGACAAACGCTTAAGGGGTTGCTCTGAACAAGAAAAAAATGACCCCTCCCTCTCTTGTATTGAAGCTCGTTGGATTCAAGAAAATTTAAAATATTCGCCAAAACGATCGCGATGCAGTGCAACATCTGAAAAAACCCGTATCTAACTCCCGTTTACGGTAAAAAGAAGAAAAAAAAAAATATTGATTCTGGGGGGTTGGAAATGAGCTTATCTTTGATTATAGTTCACAAAAAGATTGTCTTCGAATTGAAGAAAGACCCCTTTTTTAAAGGTATGGTGTACAAGTAATTAAAAAATCCCTGAAGTTTAAATTATTAGGTTTGTCTTTTATGAGTTTAGCCCTAAGATTATTTAATGAAATTTAAAACTGCTTTCATTCACGTCAACACAAATGTTTACAATTTATGAAAAGAGAGATTAATTTTAATCCAGTCTCCTTAAAGCGTTCAAAAGCTCTAGTCAAAATAATTCGAGTGAAAAACTCGTATTAGGTCGATATCGCTGTATGAGTACAAACCTAGTTTAAAAGTAGCTAAGCTGCAAGAAAAATATGCCCAATGTTAGCGGAAGATGCTTTATCTGAGGCACAGTTTTTGTTAACAAAATTTTTTAAACTTACACTATTATGAAAAGTTTTAAATATTGGTAATGCAAGATGTGAATGTAGCAACTCAAGGTATTTTGAAAACATCTCATTATAAAAATTGTTTCTATAAAATAAATAAAACTCACAAAAATTCAATAATATCACCACCTACTATCCAACAAGATCCGTGAAAACTGCCAATAGTCACCTTATAGTAATAAAAATGTTAACAGTTAATGAATAGTAAGTTTAGAAAAAATAGAAAAAAAAAATTAAATTTAAATAAATAGATTGAATATTTTGTTTTTAAAAAGGTAAAAAAGGTATTATGATAAAAGACAACTGAAAAAGTTAATGAGTAAATACATAACTAAACAGTGACAGTAGGAAGTTAACAATATAGTTGATACATAAATATATAAAGCATAACAATTATATTATTTTACATATTTAGTTACTTTACTTATTTATAAATTAGTGTATCAGCTAGTGAAGGGCCGTTCCGACTTAAAAGTGGAATGAGATTTTAAGTTCCATCCCACTAATGGAACCAGTTCCAGTTTTTGTTCCGTTCCACTTCAGTTTGACTAAGCTACTACCTACTTACAATGCAGTTTTGTTCCACCCCTTGTTGTGACTTCGAGCTGATAACCTCCTCCTTCTATTTTATAATTAAAAATTTTATAGATACTATAATATTAAAAAGCTTTAAATAGCTTATTAAAAAAATGTTTTGTTTTTTTAAATGTTTGTTCAAGTATAATGCACAATTGAGCAAGAATTTTCAATTACATTGGTTCCGAGAAAAAAGGAGTAATCAACCCTTGTCCACAGTTTTTGAACAAATAGAGAAAAATTATTTAATTAAATAAATGGGTGGAACGAAACCAGAGATACAATCTAAACTCCTACTACACCAAAGGGACGGAACTTGGAACTGGTTCCAGCTTTGAACCGGTTTGGAATAAAACGAGATATTTTGGCGTTGGTTTTCGTTCCAGGTGGAAACCAACTTTCCACATATCTTTTATCGTAATAACTTTTTTACCTTTTTAAAAACAAAATATTCAATCTAAAACTTGGGCGGTTCGTTTCGTTCCAAACCGGTTCAAAGTTGGAACCAGTTGCAAGTTCCGTTCCACCCAGAACGACCCATCACTAGTATCAGCCCGCTCAGTACTAAAGATCGTAGGTTCGAATCGCACCGGGGCGTGTTGAAATTTAATTAATGGCGGACCCACGAAATGAATTTCGATCTTCCTCCTCTAGCCTAGAATAGGTTGGTAACCTGTAGGATAACCCGTCCTTCCTGTCCTTGTTGAGGCAAATAGGGACGTTAAGTCGCAATAAACGAACAACTGCATATTTATTTATCAACTGTATTTTCAACTTCCTACTGTTATTATTTATGTATGTATTTACTGATTAACTTATCTATTTCTTTTTTATTCTAATATCTTTTTTGTCTGTATAAAACCAAAACATTCAATTTACTTATTTAAATTTTATCTTTTATATAAGTAAATTTTAAAGTTTATTTAAATAAACTAAACAATCCAATTAATCTTTACTTTGTCACAAATAAACTTAACCATAAAGGCCTCAATGTTCCGTATGTTGCTGATTTAGCAACAAACCAGATACCAATCCTTTCATAGTAAACTGCACTCCCACACGAATTCATTAGTCTCCCAACTTGCTTCATATTAGATAACAGATAACCCTCCGAGGCGTCTGAAAAGATGGCCAAGAGACCTTCTAGTCTTGAAATTTTATTGAAGTGCTACTAGTAGTTCCTCACAAGTGATTTACATGTCATTATAATCATTTCCTCAAATTTATTTGATGTATATTGATGTACAGTTGTAAATATAAAAAAAAAATTTAAATATTTTTTTCTAATATTACTATTCATTATTTTCATACTCTTTTTCTTTTCTTATATTTAATATTCACTTTTTTATTTTTTTTATTATCTTTTTGGTTTTGGTTTTTTCTAGCCCTTATGAAGGATTGCACTGTAAGCCAACACGTCGGCACAAAAATTTAAAATTTATATTATATTAATAGCAGTTAATTCTATGACTGCAAACCTCAACTACCTACATATTCATAAATGCTTCATCAATAAAAAATATTCTTTTAATTTTAAGGCTTTGAAAGGCCACGGTCCCAGAAAAAAAAATAGTTTTTTTTTTTTTTTAAATAACTTGTAATTTGTAGAATTGAATAGACAGACAATAGATGGATTAATAAATAATATCCTTTCCATCGAAGTATATATATATTTAACATAGCCTATATCGACAAATACTTTCACTCAGTTATCGTGAAAATAAAAAAATAAATAAATAAATAAAAAAAAAAAAAAAATCAGCTGACCCTACTATCCAGGGCATCAAGATTTATAAAAATAACGAAGGAGAGAACGCAGACAGCCCCTAAATCACAATAAAGGGAACCCGGGAGCAAATTGTGAAACGAATTCACAGCTTCTGATTACAGGCACCTTTAATTGGCAATTAAAGTCGGTGATGCAATCTGGAAAAAGTACCACGCTACAATCCGGGTTGTTTCAACCTCAATGCTCTAAGACAGCTGCTAATCCTCTGGTCTACAGGTCTACTGCTACACCTCATCGGGTTGTCAATACTTCCAGTCCAAGTAAATAAGAAACCCAAAGGGATGTTGCAACCATTGCAAGGTTAAATGTGGAAGACCAAGAAACCATCGAAGACCTAATTACTTATGTATAATTTAGTGTGAATTGAGCTTTTTTCCCCAGAATCTGATATTATGTTTAGATTATTCATCTGAAGAAATATGTAAATTAGGCCGATATTAAACATAAATAGAAAAATAATCGTTTTTTTTTTTTTTTTTTTTCCAAAAATATAGGTGAAGTAAATTTTTCAACTAAAAACTGATATAATTCTCAGATTTCTCATCATAAAAAAAAAACAAAAAAAAAAAAACACGTAGAAACCAAATTTAGTCGAAATCCAAAATTAAAAAGTGTTTACCCCCCCAACATTTTGTAAGATTTTAAAATGTCAATTTGTTTAAAAACGGAAATAATATGCTGTTTCACAGATTTCGCTACCGATTGAAACCAAATTATAAAGGCTTCCAGAAGCCGTAAAAGTGCATAGTTTAGCCCAAATGCGGAAGTCGCAGGATTTCTCCTTGTTTCTCAAGGATTTCTTCTTAATCTCAAGTTATAACTGAATTAATCGGTTTTTGTTCACTAAAATTTTAAATGTTATGGCCGTTAGACGTTGTAGATAAAATGTTAACGTTATTGAAAGGCCTATAAAAATATATTGTTTTATTTTGATAAAATTTTGGATAAAAACGTTTTTTGGTGCATTGAATCGAGATTTGAGATCAGCTTTCCATGCGAAAAAAAAAATTATTTACAGGGAATTTCATTGGAATTTTGTGATTCGTTTGGTGTTTTTGAGAGAACCCTGAAGCCGCAGCAATATTTGGTAAATCCAGGTGATTGTAGATAAGTTTATTTGTGATAAAGTAAAGAGCATCCAGAGATGAGTTGAATCGGATTGGAACTGCGTAGTTGGTCTACTAAACTCATATCCAAGAACCGTTTGTCCAAATAGGCATGATTATAGTTATGCAGATGAGTAATATAGTAATTCATAGAAACTTAGAGCTTTTATCAAGTAAATGTTCAATAGTCCAAATAGACGAGGTTCTAGTACTATTTGTGGATTCCAAGTGAGACGTTTCTCAATCTAGAGTCCTAGGTAGCAGATATGTTCTACTAAGTAATAAGGAAGTCCCAGGTTAATGACAAATGCTTCAATTCCTTTACTTTTTACATAAATTATAAAAACAATATTTATATAAGGATTGGTTTTAGCACAGAACGAAATAGTAATTAAACGCTATCGTTAGCAATAATGAATGTTAGTTTAAAACGATAAAAGTTGAAACGCTGACAAAATCGAAACAGTTTGATAAAAATTAACTGCTTTTATCACTAGGAAATGGAGTAATTAAAGAGAGAAGGGGAGATGGAGAAAAACATCAGTACATCACTTAAGGGGCAACGGTTAACCCACTTCCCCTACACCAATTTAACACAAATCCATTTGTCCGATGGGGTGGAAAAAATTATCAAATTATTACATCGGTCAGAAAACGAAAACTGGTCGTTGTAACGAATCGATACCGAACTTCAAATTTACAATGATAATATTTACTTTTGACAATACAAAAAAAAAAACAATGAATAATAACAGTGCCAAATATGAATAAATTTTAAGATGAGTAATTTGATATACTCGATATTCATAACCCTGGATATATATTTTCTACTTGATTATATAATTTTATTAATATATTTTGAACGTATTCATTAGCTTTCCTTCAACTTGAAAAAAAAAAAAAAAAAAAAAAAAAAAAAAAAAAAAAAAAAAAATAGAACGTATTGTTTACTAGAAAATATATTTTATGTAAAACACATGACAGTTTTGAAAAGTTTATTAACTAAACTATTCTTGTAAATTAATAAATAAATTACTATTTTTTTTTTAAATTACAGTGATCATTAAATAGATATTTTTTACTGTTTGATAGAACTGATAATGTGAAAAATAACTTTAAATAGCTTTTAATGCTAAATAATTAAAATTTATTATACCCTATTTTGGATTCCAATAAGTACATGTTTTCGTGAGGTCATAAGATTCTCAATCAGATTACTAGATATTTATTGTTAGAAATCTCATTTCAACAAATAATGTCAGGAAGTTTTATTTTTTTCCATTTACTAAATATTTCTAATATTATCATCGTTTTAACAAGTTTATTCAATACATTTTTTTTAAAATAACTAAATGCAGCAAAAAACCTTATATTTTCTCATAGATTAATATTTTCTATTTAAACATATAATTTTATTAATATTTTTTGTCAATATCGGTTTGGACAATCAGCTTTTCTGTAATTAAGAAATAAAAAATAAACAAATAGAATTTGATTATATTGATAAACAGAATTTATGTAAAACATATAACCCTTTTCCGAAGGTTAAATATAAATAATTACTACGTTAATTATTAATTATTGTACAATTTCTTAAATTTATTTTACCACGATACTTATACTGATCATTAAATAGATAATTTTTATTATTTGATGTGACTAATAAAGGAAAAATAATAACTTTAGCATTAATTTTTTTTACTATAAAAACATCCAAAGCTTCAAATAAATTATGAAAGACATATACATGACAGTAATCAGACCTATTTGGACAAACGGATTTGAGCTTTGGGGCTCAACTGAACTTTCCAACGCTCTTATCCAATTTTTAAAATACAAAATCCTTCGAAAAAACCCTCATTACTCCTTACTTTGTCAGAAATAAACAACCGTTAAGATGTTCATGTTCTATATGTTGCTAATTTAACCTAATTTCATAGTAAATTCCATACCCGTTGGAATTCACTAGTCTACACTCTTGCCTCACAATCCATTACGAAAATCCCCCGAGGCGTTTAAAAAGAAGAGACCTTATAATGAATATTGTTGATTTTTTATGGTTTTAATAATTAGATACACTGACATTTTCGGTAATAATTATAAAGTTAAAAAAAAAAAATAATGAAAATACGACATTGCATAGAAATATAATTAACATTTCATTATTTAAAAACAAACATATACGTCAATTTATTATATTTTATAATATAAGAGGTCGGAATATAAATAATGAATAGTTAGATATAGCCTACCTCGAAATAGTAAACTTTATTCCATTGGGAAATATTGCGTAAAAATAACTTGTACACAGTTTAGTAATTATAAATAAACGTATCTATCAAATCAATAATTTAATTTTTTTTTTAATGAGGAACAATATAACCATTGTAAACTATTTTTGTAATACATCATTAAATCAGAACTTAAATCAAGACTAAAATATTTTTTTAAATACCTTGAAGTTTTACATGCATATCCGGAAAGAAAATTTTTCAGTTACCAACCTGAAAAAAAAAAATATATATATATAGAAAATAATTATCCAAGATATAAAATTATCTAGCAATATAAAAGTAATTATAAGATTAAATTAAATTAAAAAAAAAAAAAAAAAAAAAAAAAAAAAAAAAAAAAAGGTATTAAAATAATTCCATTCAGAAAATAATTTCCTACATTTCTTCACACTTATTTTTACACCTAGCTTATCTGTTTTTGGTTGTTAACCAATTCTATTCTGTTGTCATCCGCTAGTACAAAAACGGAAAATTTAAGAAATCAGAACCATAAAAAATTGAAGTATTGATTAAATTAAATAAGAAATTACTCGTTTCCTAAAAATAAATTAGTTCTCGGCATTGTCAAAGGCAGATCTTCGAGGTAAAACAAAAAAAAAATTTATAAAACCTTTTCAATAGTCTTTATTTTCCTTAAAATAAATTGAGAGGAAATATCCGTCAATACTTTCACTGTGTGCTTTGGCAGTTTTTGATGAATATTTATATTCATTTTCCACAGAATAGATGTTAACAAACGTGACAATTAAGGATATCTGAAGGCTAAGGATCATGCTCTGGAACAGAATTCAGGGTACCCAAATAGTTGATTTCAACTAATTTTTGATAACATCTACCTTATCAGAAATAAGTTTAAATAAACATGGTAGTAGAGAAGGATCAATACAATTAATAATTTATTATTTATTAGTAACTTATAGTTTATAATAAACTGTTTTTTTTATTGAAAATTTGTTTGTTTTCAGATTCGAAATCCATTTGAAAATTGATTAAGCTGTTAAAAGTTGATCAATCATGCCGTTTAATGAGAAAAATAATAAATAGATTTGAGTATTGAATTTTCCAGAAAAATAATTCAATTTTCAATTATTACGAAGGAAATACATTGTTATAACTCAATGTATTACACATATTAGTGAGGTTTCTCTTTTTAGTTAGATTCAAATATCCGTTGAATGATTTCGATAGACTTCGAGAGAGTAGTATATAATTTCAATACACGCTGTTTTATAGTAATTTTGTACATATAAATAAGTATGAATAAGAAATTAATGCATAAGAAATAAAAACTATGAAGAAAGGACTCTCATTAATATTAAATTTAAGGACGATAGTAAATTATAGAATTACTTTTTAACTTTTTCTCGTCTTTCACAAATTTGCTGTGAATTCCAGACTTATTCCCGAATGGTAAACATCATGTTATTGAAAGACTGGTTTTAAATTAGGAGACAGTCATCTACCCTTTTAAGCCTAGGCGAGTGCCTTCTGAATTTATTTCTTATTCTACATAGTATATAATAAAAATGATTTGTACTTCACATAAATAGTTCAAATGTTTTTAAAAGTGAAGGAAAAGTATGTAAGAAAGATCTTACAATCCATATAATTTCGGGGATATATTTTTTATAAGCCACTTTATTTTCAAGTTATCGAGGATTTTAAAGGAATTAAGATAACGGCAAACTGATGTAACGGAATTTCGATTTAGTAGGACCAATTTCTGAGATATATTACATTCTTAGGTGCCTAGAGCGATTACATAATGAAGATAATTGCGACATAATAATTATTTATTTAAAAAAAAAAAAATAGGTACATGGATCATAAAATGTTTACATTAAAAAAAAGAGAATGCACGCGCATTTTCTCTTCTAAGCCCGGAAAGTACTTACTTACAAGGGAACATTTTGACTTGTAACTTATAGATTTAAATGTAGATTTTTTGTAGGTATTAGAAATCTATTATAGCACAAAACTAGAGTAATAGCCGCCAATGAGCATTGGGAGCCGAAAAAAAAAAAAAATGAAAATCACGTTTTACTTTTTTTTCTCAGCTCTCAATCAATATAAAGAAATGATTCTTTTACGTTGAAATGTAGTTTTGTATGCTATTTGAAATAAAAATACCTTCGTTATGCTCAAGACACTACCCGGCTTAAGGATGCTCAAAAATGACAAAATTCCAAGGAAATCCGCTGTAAATTAGTAGAAACTTTTTTTCATGAACAACTGACCTCAAATCTCAATTAAACGCACCATAAAACCCTTATTAGTGAAATTTTATCAAAATCAAAAAAATATTGATTTTTTTACCCCTTAAAATTTAAAAGGAGGTTAAAATTTTGAAGTTCAGATTTCATCAACAATTTCCAAAGGCCATAACAACTGCTGTGTTTAACCAATTACAATAGTAATAGCACCACAAGAATCAGCATACATTTTGCTTTTTATCCATGCATATAACATTGGGATTACTCCAGATTTTAGGGGACAAAAACTGATGTGAATGAAAAAATCTGAGGTCAGCTATAACTTGAGATATTGCAATAAGGGAAAGTCCTACGACCTCCGGATTTGGGCTGAACTATTCAGTTTTAATGTTTCTAGATGTCCTTAAAATTTGGTCTTAATTGGTGGCGAAATATGTGAGATAGCGCAAATTATTTACATTTATTCAGAAATATGATTTTGATAAAATTTCATATATAAGGGTTTTATGGTGTGTTAAATCGAAATTTGAGGTCAGTTGTTCATGAAAAAAAGTTTATACTGATTTACAGCGGATTTCCTTGGAATTTTCTCATCTGTTTGTCATTTTTGAGCACCCTTAAGCCGGGTAGTGTCTTGAGCATACCGAAAGTATTTTTATATAAAAAAAAAGCATACATAACTGCAATTAAACATGAAAGAATCACTTCTCTATCTTGACTGAGAGCTGAGAAAAAAAATAAAACGTGATTTCATATCGATTTTTATTTTTATTTCTTGGCTCCCAATGCTCATTGGCGGCTATAACTCTAGTTTTGCACTATTATAGGTCCCTACTACCCACACAAAAATCGGTATTCAAATCTGAGAGTTACAACTCCAAACGTCCCCTTGCAAGTATCAAAATTTTGTATTAGTTATAATTTCTCAATTTTCGATGTTAATTTTAATTTCTAACCATAAACGTAAATGCCAGAGTAGGATGATGATGTAGTTAAAATTTCGTACGGATAGGTTCAGTTTTACCAAGTCATTATGCTCAAGACAGAACTCGGCTTTAGGGTGCTCAAAAACGCCAAACAAATGACAAAATTCCAATAAAATCAGCTGTAAATTAGCGGAAAAATTTTTTCCTCAAAAACCGACCTCAAATTTTGATTTAGCGCATCAAAAAAAACGCTTATGTGTGAAATTTCATCAAAATAAAGAAATACTGATTCTTTACCCCTTTTGAGTACGTTCAAATTTTGATGTTGAGATTTCATCAACAACTTCTAACGGCCATAACAACTACTGTGTTCAACCGATTACAATAGTAATAACACCACAATAATCAGCATACATTCTGTTTTTTATTCATGCGTATAACATTGGGTTTACTCCACATTTTAGTGGACGAAAACTGATATGAATAAAAATTCCGAGGTCAATGATAACGTAAAATATATCAATAAGTAGAACTCCTGCGACCTCCTGATTTGGGCTAAACTATGCAATTTTACAGCTTCTAGATAACCTTAAAATTTGGTTTCAGTCGGGGGCAAAATATATATATCAGGAGGGTAGCGCAAATTCTTTACGTTTGCGTGTGAATCCTAAAAACTTCACTATTATTACATCTACAGGTGATTTCGTAAATCAATTGATTTGCTAACTGTTAATGACAGAGGCAGGAAAAAAAAAAATCTAAATTTGTATTTGTTAAAAAATGTTAGAAAATGCGCATAACATTTCAACGAGCCTGATTGAGGTAAGCAAACATCCACTATTTTTGATAAGATATCGTTTATCTCTGAGGATTCCAGGTGTGGAAAATGAGTAAACCTTGTAAATAGATAATGTCTGTATCCTTTGATTAAATTTAGGAAAATGGAAAAAAAAGTTTTTAAAATAACTAAATACTAAAAAAAAAAAATGTAAAACTTACAAAAAGTTCATAATTGGTATTGAATTGATATAATAACAACAAAAAAGGTTTGTGGTTAGCAAATATGTCCTTACAAATTTATCATTCCGTAAGCTTATAATACTGAACATGACGAAGAGTATAGCCACAGCATTGTACTCAACCGGAAATGAAATAGCAATTTGCGTTGTTTGCAAGAAACTGACCACTATCAAAAAATTGAGGCCTATTTTAACTTGCAGTATTGATCTATTGATTGCAACCTAACATTAAATTATTCAGGATTCCAAGGCCTCTGTCCCTTAATAAAAAGCTCCATGCCTTCTATTGCAACACAGATGAGCAAATCCATAATCCTGAATTATAAATTTTATAATTCATTATAGGTTTCGGATCGATTTACTCACCGATATCATATCAATTCTAATAATACCTTTTCATAAGATCGTTAAAAATGACAAACGGGAAGGGAGGGTGAAGATCTGAGAGTAAGTCAAAATAACTCGCAGCTCACTCAGTACAAAAAGGAGTAATAGAATAAAGACGTCAATTTGATTCACACCTATTTACTAAATAACGGAGGCTGGACTCCTAATCAGTTTGGAACTACATCCAACATTATCTATGTTACATCATATGACATAAATATAGCACCAACAGACTATGGTTTGTTTTCAGCTATGGTTCATTTTTTAAAAGGTGGGATTCTTTATTATAAAGAGGACGTAAAAAAAAAAAATCGATGGGAAGAGTTCTTTATCTGAAAATGAATGAAGAAGTACCGTCATTAAATGCAATTACAGGTAGAAGATGGGTGTGAAAGTAGCTGAAAACAATAGGCTCGACTTTAGAGAATAGTATTCCACAATTTTTAAAATATGTGATTTAAAATAAAGCTAAACTTAAGTAAAAACGTAGTTTAACAAAACCAGAAGAAAAAATATACAAGTTTGTGATTTTTCGCAGAGAACAAATACTGCTACAAGTCAGCATAGAATGGCCAACAAGCTGAGTAGTTTAGGCATTTCTTATGAAAGATACCTGGTTTGGACCTATTCAGAAACCTATGAAATATTAAGATCATTATAAATGAGATTTTGATTGACATAGTAAGGTGAGAAGTTTTCGAAGGATTTTATATTGAAAGGGTTGCATGTGAGATAAATTGGATGGTTTAATGGAGCTCCTAAGCTCAACTCGTAAGTCCAAATAGGTGTAATTATGACCATATAAATGATTCTTTTGTAATGTATAAGTAACTTAAAGGGTTTGCCTAATCGGTCGATAACAAGAGTTTCTTTTCGTTTCATTCTTTTATGGGTATAACAAGTAAGACGTATGTCCAAATGTATTCCAAGATAGTGGATATGTTCAACAACAAGCAATGGAAAATCATTGAAACATTACGTGATTAAAACATTACGACCCACAAGTTTATGAACCTTAATAAAATCTAGGCTATGCATAAGTTGATTTCGTTATAATAGTTGTAATAGAACAAATCTCTGAAATTGAATTCGAATAGATTGTGCTTCAAGGGATCCAACTTCATACATAACAGAAGAGGGTAGAACTTTGAATAAAACAAGACAATTAATAAATAATTTATTCAGAGAATGTAGCAGAGTATATAAGAATATCAGCTTCCGAGGCGGGAACCAGAAACCATATTTCTTCGGAGAACAGGTCACAATCGAAGTAGAGCCCACCTCCACAATACCCTCTAATGGAAATTCACTGCCGCCATGTGAAACAGGTGAAAAGACAATGGAAGGTATTTCCTTGAGCATCTTAAGCAAATAAGGAGTTGACGTTATTTGCTTCCGATGCTGACGTTCAAGATTTATGTGAAACAGGAGGATCATACAGAACAGGCAAAAAGAATATTGAAACCCTAAATTACAAGTGTTAATTCGTATTAATTCCGTGGATCCATTGCCTGAAAACAACAGCCCGTTTTACGAATAAAGCAGAAGAAAGGTTATGGTCGATAAATCACTGTTATGACAGTCATAGATGGGCATGGCAAGAAAAATATCGATATTCGGAAATATCTATAATAAAATTTAAAAGTAATTGAACATGAATTAAACATTAGTCAGTAATTGCATATATTTAGTCGGATGTGTACGATCCACAGTGGGACGAAACCAGTGATTATTAGGACATGGCATCATAATATAATTTTCTTTTTTAAAAAGATTTGGAATATCGATCATATTGTTCGTATTTTTTTGTGTAGAATTTAATGATGAACTCTTTTTCTTGATATGACGAGTGACAATAAAGCAACAATAACTTATAAAAACATAAAATACTTTTTATTAAGAAATTACAACTGAACACATTTTTTTCCCCTTCCATTATTTTAAATTGTATTATTCTAAAAATATTCTATGTATTATTATTAAAATTGCTGGTATACATATTTATTTAAATATGCGTTTTGTCGAGAAATATATGGATGAAAACGCGTAGAAATATATATGCATCCATCGCACAGTGTTTATTACCATTACTGCAATGTGAAAAAACTGAAAAAATAAATAACTAAGACTAAATAATTTGAAATTGACAAAATACAATTCTGAACTATAAATTTTAAATATTGTTTTGTTTTTCATAATTGGAAAGGTTAAAATAAAAATCAAGGTTGATAGTTTAATTGGGGCGAATTACAATATTAGAAGTACATATATAAATAAGGCATAAAACCTGGCAAATTCGGCCGTATTCGGTTAATAATGAAACGTATTTTTCTCATTAAATACCTGAGGTAAACACCTGTGAAAGGTAAACACCATTTCTGGAAAAATTGGGAGGCTTTCGTCAACACGCAATTATGTTCTCGAAATATAATATAATAATAAAACACAAACTCTATAATACTCTATATTAAGACATAAAAATAATAAATCAACAATGATCCAGAAATTAATCGTAACTCTCTAACAATCATCTATAGTTAAAAGCACCAGATATCCCGTTTTTGAGAGCTATGTTCCGTTAAAGATTTGCACGTTTAAAATTAATTCTGAAACCCTTAGAAATATATTGTATTTAGTTAAATTAATGCTACAAACAGGATAGAGCTACATGGCGAAAGCTCATAGAGGAGCCCAAGGTCCATGCTGGGCTGTAGCGCCACGGATCATCATCATCAATACTACAAACTTGTGGAAGGACTGTGAGTTAAATTGGTAAATTAAACATGGCGTTTTAAAGATGATTCATTCCTCAGAAAAAACACGAAAAGTAAACAAGACTGCCAAGGTAATGGCGTTTTTTTTATTTTGTAAATATGAGAGGCGTCGCACAGTGGGGCAAACGTGGAAAAAACCCTAAAATCTTTTTCTTTCCTTTTTTCATTACTTTTGTATACCTAAATAAATGTAGCATAAAGTTGTGGAACTGATTCTTCGATTATTTCATTACCAGGATCTGTCCTTGAAGTTGCCCTTTTAAGAAATAACACGGTTTTGAAGTTCTGTTAAAATAATTTTTTATAAGACTGAATTTTTAGCAAACATTTTGTATAACCCTTTGAAATTCACTATTTATGTTTACTGGTTTATGGGCGATTTTTATTTCGTAAATATAGCCACAACCTTGACTGCCAGGAATTTTCAAAGTTAGCTGTCTCGTAAATGTAACTTATCTTAATTTCACTTGGTCTTTCAAAAAAAGCTACACCGAACTAGGCTCTATTTAGGGATTCAGATTGAAGTACAAGAAACTAATTTTTAGACAATTTTTTTTATAACTAGGATGTGAAAATTGCCTTACTATATTTGTATATTTGCTTTTATAAGTCTTTATATATTATGAATATTGTATATATGTGTATTGCTTTTATTAGTATATTTGCTTTTATAGACCATTGTAAAACGATCAGTATGATTTCTGGCTTTTTATACAAAAATAACTAACACATAACTCTTCTTGAGAGACTTAGTACCAGAATATAGCAGATTAATTTTCGAAAAAAAAACATCAATTGAAAATAAAAGTTTTAGACTTTGGATGACTAATTTATGGTGTTATTATTTGTATCGCTAAGTTCTAATTATTGTATACCTTAGTTCTCTCTCTGAAGAAGCTCAAAAGAGTAGAAATAAAAATTATTAGAAAGCTCTCAAACATCAACAAATGAAGATGTTTATCATCTTTTGGTGACTTCTGATCCCGTGATAAGTAATTTAAGACCGGACAATAAAAAAAAGAAGTTCACATTTAATATATTTAATATATTTTTGTACCTAATCTAACGAGTGAATATAATCTTTTTTATTATTTTTCATATGATTTTTTTTTTTTTTTTTTTATCATTAGGTAGTTCAGCATATAATATATTGAAAAATATAGAGATCAAACTTCTTTGTTAATATAAAATTGATAATTGTAAATAACTGTCCAGTCCATTCAACAGAGTTCAACTGAAATTACTTTGTAAAAGTTATTACATTTTTCAAATTATATTAATTTTTTTTAAATTTATTTCCTGATATTATTTAATAATGAATTTAAACCTGATTCAAGGAAACTTGAGTCTGTAATAGAGCTATATAGTAAATTTCATTCAATTTAGCACCTAAAAAACATTTTTAATAATAACAAACTTGGATTTTTTTAAAATTTTGAAACTGAAAACATAGCTCCATGCTAAAGATCAGATTGCTATGGTTATAGTTCTATTCTATTCAGCAGCTTATATAACTTATAAATATACCCCAAACTAACTTTATTAATTCTTTTTTACTTTTTGTTCTTAAATTTTGACCCTTCATAATCATCAGATGAAGCTGATTATGGTTTCATTCAATTCAGCACCTCATGCAATATATAATTCCAAAATTTTAAGCTTATAGCAAACCGTTTTAAATATGAGGTTTTACCCATTTTGGACCGTTTTGCCCACTGTGCGTCGTCGCTTAGTCGGCAAAGCACTCGTCTGCCAAGCAAGTAGACCGAAATTGAAGTCCAGCTGAAGAAAAAAAAATTATATTCGGTTATTTCAGCCATGGTTTGGAATCAAGAGACTATCCTATGGCACACCCAGCTCTTATAATGTGGGTATCCTTAATTAGAGAAAATCCTGGCGGTTGAGCATAATTCAGGCCATATACCTATTAGGTATATCTTTAGTAGGCCTTACCAAAGTACTCAAGACGCAATCCAATAGTTCTTCATTGATCCTTTGTGGTAGTTGACTGATCTCAAGAACCTTATTAAACATCTAACAGTAACAGTCAAGAAATATAACAACAATAATTTTCGATATTGTTTATTTATTTATTTATTCTTTTTTACAATTAGTTGAAATACAGTAAATAAAAAAAAAATTAATAACAAAAGAGATTGTTCCAAAATCCTATAAATAATATTATTTTGTTTTTTTTCTAGTTTCAATAAAAATAAATCTAATACAAAAAACAAACCAAAAAAAAAACCCTTAATTAAAATAAATAAATAGAGTAATACAGAGCTTCTTTTTTTTTTTTTTTTTTTTAAACAAAAAACTATAAAATAAATTTCTCCACCCTCTCTCTTCTCTCAAACCAACAACCCTCGATTTTTATTATCCCTAATTGATTTTCCAAAAAAATGCATGTCACCTTTCCCATAATCTTCTAAAGCATCTGAACGCAAAATAGCAACTTGACCTTCAACACAGTATGCAATATTGTAGTGACACTAACCGGATGTTCCTCCTAATGTAATACCCTTGTTAGTTAATACTCATATTTAAAGTTGATCTTAAATATACAGTGTGTACAATGCTAAAAGTCAATAATAATAAAAAATAAATAAAAATAAAATAAAAATTTAAAAATTAAAAAAAAAAAAAAAAAAAAAAAAAAGGCACCCTTTTTAGCCTCATTATACTTCCACTTGAATCGACAATAGCTGTATTAGTCATATAATCAAGTACCCCAGTGCTCAGTAATATTCATATTTTTTTTTTTTTTTTTTTTAATTTCTCTATTGTCTTTCAACGGTATTTAAAAGCTTATTTACTACGTTAATTGAATCTTAAGTGGTAAAAAGAAAGAGCTCACGGAATCTACGGAAAATGTTATGAAAAGGAAAAAATAGCCGCCATTGTTTTCGCTTACAGGAAGATCCTTAAGAGCTGAAGTACTCAAGGCAGAGTATGAGGGAAACAAACACGAAAGGTTTAGGAGGGGGTTAATGAGCGGTGAAAATAGAGGCAATGATGGTAAAGAGATCCATCCACCCATAATAGCATTAAACAAACTACTCAACTAGAATTTATATATTTATAAAATAATAATTAAATCAATAATAATGATTCAAAAAATGTTTTTCGTGTTTCTACCCCCGCTGGGAAAAAAAAATAAATCGTGCATATGCATATGTCCATGATTTTCCCAATTACATTTTAGAATTAAAAGGAGCAAATTACTTATATTTATAATTAAATTAAATTAACAATTTTGTTGCGAGAAAATACTCATATAAACATAAAACATTTTTTTTCATTTAAACCAATATTTCCTAAACAGTAGGTTCCAGCTACAATTCTTATAAAACAAAACATACTATCCATTGAATTACTGATTAGGAAACTTACGACAAATGTTTGATCCGAGCAACACCAACATAGTTGGAGCGTGTCGAAATGTTACATTTTCGAATGTGAAAAATACGGAAGGCACTTGATTTCCACGCTTCCGAGCCCGAGTAATTCTGCTATTTTACCTGTGGATCATCTTCGAGGTAGAGAAACCCACCTGGGGCACACCCTCTAAAATGTGGGTACCCTTAATTGGGGGAAAAAGCTAGTGGTTGAGCGTGATTTCCCCGAAAACTCTTTCTTTCACAAGTATTGGCCGATTAATAATAAATCCTTACCTATGCATTGAACCCAAGATCCTTCATGGGTTGTAGTGGTACAGTTTTTTTAAATTTATATTTTATTCATAGATCCATCATTATATCTATTACACACTACCCTTCACTGATGCAGATTGAAATGTTTTGCCAATAAATGTAATGAATAAGTAATCTGGTGTTCCTAAATATATTATTTTCTAGAAAAAAAAACAACAACTGAGGATTAGAAAGGGTAGCAGGCATAAAGAAAACCCAAGATCCCAATGTAATTACCCTGCTTTTCCAAAGAAAAATTGATAGTAAAATTTAATTAGAGTGAGAAAAAGTGATGCCTTTAGCAGACAATGGCCCCTTAAATGACTGTACAGCGGTGGAAAAAGTCTTGGGCAGGAACCCCACGCGACTTCCTTACCTGTTGAATTGCGTCATTAGGACCTTTCGTCTTGTCTTCTTATTCTATTTTTTATTTACTTATTTTTTGTACGAGACCAAAACACGCACCAGCCTTTATGAATACCACTCCAGGGGAGGAGAGACAAGTTTCCAGTTGTCGAGAGACGGCACTTAAAACGCATGAGGTGGCAGATTTTGACTAATCGGTTCAAGATAATAAAAATACAGACTGAAATACGTCAACGATAAAACCATTAATTCTTCTAAAAGTTACTCGAAATTTGAGTTATGACAAGTTATAAAAATGATTACTGATTACCCCTTTTTTAATTCCGAAAAGATTTCACAGTTGGTGCAACACGAAAAATTTCTCAGGATATAAGTCATACAGAAATCATGTTCTATTCGAATTCCAATCACTTGGAGTCGAAACAACTGTTAATATCATATTGATTCTGCTTTCTCTACATCACGCTGGGACAACAATAAAAAAAAAGGTGGAGGAACGTCCTAGACGTTATCAGCTTTTTCTATTTAAAATATGACAACGAAGAAAAAGGGGCTAAAAACGCTTAGACTTCATAAAAATAAACAAAATAAGAAAGAAACAAAAAACGATAAGGACCAATTATCTTAAGTGTCAAGTCCTTCTCCCGTGCGTGACTCCCTCTAAATTATCTCCGTCCTAAGCTACTGGACTAATGACAAGAGAGACCTTTCTCGGTAGGGCTTGAGTCATTGCGATGGAATCCGGTCCAAGTAAGGAGTGTACACGTAATGTTTGTTAACAGATTTGCAAACAACCGACAGTTGCAATAATATTCCATATCCGTCGGCAAACAGGAAAAGATAAGATATAATCGTGTAAACTCAGACAATCTTTTCTCAGATCAAATGACAGCTGATGACCAGGTGGGTTTATTTTTTTTTTTTTTTCCTTTTTGCAATAGGACAACATTGATAAACCAAAATGTAAATATGTTCCAGATTTCCGGACATAACAGAATTTCTGTCATTTTATTAAAAAATATAGTAAACACTTAAAACTTTTATAGATATGGGCGATCTGCAATGGATTGATCGTATATCAAGGAAAAAGGCGTTGTAGCACTTTATAGTGCATTAGATCTCCAACATTTTTTTATATTAACCGAATGTCTACAACCCTCCTTCCCCCAACATATGTGTTTTGTTTCTTTATTCACGCTAAAGGAGTAGGTTTTTCTGAGATCTTTAACCCCAGGACATCATTTTGTTATTTTTTATTACTAACCAAGTAAATTCTTCTGAATAAATCAGATATCTAAACCATGGTCATTAGGTCCTTTGTTACATTAAATGAGCGAGTTACTTTAGGGAATCATATCTCCATCTCAGCCATAAGCATGTTTTTTTCCCCTAATTTTTTCGTCAAACGAGTAGGTTCTTCTGAGTCATTTTTTCCCTATAGAATAAGGTAGTTTTTCCATGCGTTCATTTTTCCAATCGTGAGGTTATCATAGATCTATGAATACATGAAACTAACTATTTGTTCTAAATGAATCAAAACTCTAGCCCTATACATTTTTATTTTTTTACTAAACCAAATGGTTTATCTGAATGAATTAAATCCACAACCCCTGGTATAAGTTCCTTCTTTTCCATTGAATCAAATCAAATATCGTTCCAGCAAATATTGTTTCAAAATAAAGAGTTAGTTCTGGAAACATGGCTCTAAATTTCTTAACCAATGAATTATGCTAAGAAACCAATTTTTCGCAGTAAGTGAATTCTCCTCATTTGATCCCTAAAATAAAGCCTCTATAAATTTCTAGTGCCCGCAAAACGATTTTTAGTGAAGTCTTAATAATTGTTGTTAAAAGAAAAAAAGTAAAAATAATTAGATTCTTTTATAATAATCGCATAGAAAATCATCAATACGACATCAATGAAACGTACAGCAACTAGCAATGAGTAAGGAGACCCAATTTTTTTTTCTATAATTAGCCTAAGGCCTACACTATCGACTAATGCCACCTTAATATTCTCTAAAGTATTGATTGAATACAAGAGTTCTTCCCAACAGGCAACCCCGGTAATACAATGGATCCTAACAGCCCAATTGAAACAATATGTTCCATTATGAGACCGGGCCAAGGAATCGGCTCACTGATTGTCTTCTAGCCGTTAATAATAGATAAATCTACTCTTGACTATTTACTATTCCAGCTGACGGAGGGTAAACTATAGAAGACACGATGGTTATCAATATTACAGCAGCATTGGTGGGAATTAAATTTTAAAATGTCGGTCGAGTTTGCGAGAGCGTGGTGCATTGATTTGAAATTATGAATTTTTTAAGAAACTGCTGTTTCAAAAACCCTTGGGCTATCATTTTTATTTATAAGGCACTGGGAGGTGACTTGTGTGCACACGCTAAAACTTTTTTTTCTTTCAATCTGTCTTCACCTTTCCTTGACTTTCCGACCTTATAGATTTTTCTGGGTCGATAAATAATATCCATTGTTTAAAAAAAAAAAAAAAAAAATCAACAACACAGAATTTACAAGAATAAGTTAATTATTATATTAGTTTTTGAGGTACATATCATTGCAAAAAAGGATGACTATAATTACGAATTGAATTATTTGCGACTTCTAGGATACTTTATTTTCAAATCAGGGAAATGGGGAAACCTTCAGGCAGGTACGAGGATTTTTCCCCAGTTTAGGGAAATTTCTGGTCATATTGTGGAAATGTGAAGCCCAAAGAATTGGGAAATTTTTTTATTATTGTGAAATGTGTTTTGTTTCTATTATGTTTTTTTCAAACAATCGTTGAGGTAACAACTCCAATTGTCTCGAAAAAAATTTAAGAGTAGGTATCTAATTATTGTTTTGCTTTTATTTTTTATTGGCATAATAACTACATTTGTAGTATGTATTAATATTTTGTTCCTATATATATATATATATATATATACACACACTTATATATGGATAAATTTTCTTGACTGTTACTATTAAATGTTTAGCAAGGTTCTTGAGGTTCAGTCAATAAATAAAAAACAACTATTTTGGCGACGTTTTCGAGACTGTATTGTTCTCATAATCATGCCAATGTTACTAGTGGATATATGAATAGACTAACAATTACTTAATAACTTAATAACAGTCCACTAGTCCTTCAACTTGCTTCCCATTCTATTCCCGATAACCCTCCGAGGCGTCTGAAAAGAAGATGGCCTAGAGACCTTCTAGTGTAATTTTTTTTTTTTTTAGGGCTACTGATGAGTAGTTCTTTTCAAGTTTCGCATGTTATTGTGATCATAATCAACTCATTTATTAGACGTATACATTTTGTGCAGTTGTAAATTTCAATAAATGAATATAATATAAAAAAAATTAATATTTTTACATAATATACGTTCATGGTCAGGTGTTAATTGTGACCGGAGAATTTTAGGAGGAAAGGTGATGGAGAACTAGGAAAATCTGGCCTGAAGTGGGGAAATTTACTGTATTCCACTGAAGAAAATATTTTACGTAACTTGGCAACACTGCCTTCAAGTTTTACACAACGCGTTTTTCTGCATCTTATTATTATATGCAATCATATGTTCGCAAATCACGATTCTGTGTTCGTACAGTTTTTTTTTTTTTTTCAGTTTGTTTAGCTTCACAATCATTGCAGTTTAGGCCTAAATAATTGTACGGAAGAAAGACAGGAAAACGGGAGGAATCCGATGTATTAATTGAGCCCTAAAGCACAATTTCTTTATTGAAATGTCCTTAAACCCCATTATTATCACATAAATGAGTCCAAAATTAAACTGAAGTTAATAAATGTTGTCAAAAAGGAACTGTAGTTTCTAATCGTTTAAGCCTTGTTTGAGGATTTTTAGGAGGCCAAGGTTCTTCATGGGCCGTCAGAGTTAGTTCAGAGTTAGTTAGTTATGAGGATTCCAAGTTAGACATTTGTCCAGATGAAGTCCAAGGTAGCGGATATGTTTAGCAGGGATAAGTAGAAAATACTTTGCGATTACAACTTTGACTTGGAAGCTCTTGATATAAATAACAATGATATTTATATTATCAATGTACTCTGAACGAACTGAAGTTAAAGCTAATAAAATCTTTTTTTAATTCCCTTCCAAAGTTTAAATTGCTATAAATATAAAATGTACACAATAAAATTAAATATACTTTTGATGTATGCTGAATGTTTTTATTATTGAACTCGTTCTTATAATTTTGAAAACATATTTAATTGTGCTACACTATAATATCTAATTCCAACAATTTACAATGCAAAATCCTTTACAAGCAATTGACATGTCATTTTTAGCATTATCATCACATTTATTAGATGCACTTCATTTAATATTTACATACACATGCAAATATCAATAAGTAGCTAAGGAAATATATATTTAATTATACGTCATATATATCTATAATTTTAAAAAAAAATTACATTTTCGATTATTTTTTTCTTTTATTGCTTATTATAAACATCTACGGATTGTAGGAAGTATATCTATTTAAAGGGACTGAAAAAATAAAACAACTAATTCACATCTTAAATAATAATCATCTCATATCGAATCTTTACATTCCGAAATCCTAAGAAAAAAACTCAATGCTCCTTACTTTGTCACTAACTTTATCCATTAGTATCTTAATGTACCATGTACTTTTTAATACTATATATATTTTACGGGGACTGACTGGGTTTCATGAGTTTAACCGTCCGTTACCTCTCGTAACAATTATCATTAATAATAAAAATTAATATAAATAATTATTATTCCTGTGGCATCAGGATCATGGAAGAAACTAATCTTGATATGATGAGAAGGCAAAACAAGATCCCTCCTCGATTATTATATAGTTTTAGTTTTGAATTTATTTTAGTATAAATCAAGTTAGAGGATCAGAAAAAAAAATTATTATTAATGTTTTCAAAATTACAATCCCGCTTATACTTATTAATAATATCCTAATATGACAATAATAACTAAAATTCTATTAATACACGTAATACCTATTCCTAGTAGTTCCTAAAGGGGAACAATCCCAATAATTTTATATATATATATATATATATATACACTAAAACACTACATATGGAGGAACTTGAAATTTCTATGGAGTTTGTTGGATTGTTTTAATAGTGTATGACAGCTCCAAAAACGGTACGAATATGTTATGAAATAGAATATTTATTTTTAATATTCGAAACTCCCCTAAGAATAACATAAAATTAATATAAAATGATGCAATTTTCCGGCTGCATCTATTTAGTTAGGACTTTTGCATAGTCTTAGATTGGTTTGCAGTTAGACATTTTAATCCTATTTTCCAATAGCGAAAAACAAACAGTGTTGATCTAGCATATAAAATTAGCTCTATTATTGAAGAAGGATAAAATTCCTCTATCGAAAAGATCGAAATATTACAATTATATGATTATTTATCACAACACTATCGCTAACGTCAGCGGTATCGATCGGTATCTAGGAATCGACTTTGGATCATCGATTCTCGGTGCCGATCCTTTTCTAAAGAATTAGTGTAATCGTGAATCGACCAAATCCTTCAAATAATTACATATGTAAGAACCATTGCAAAAAAAAAATAATTTAAGGAAGTTTGGAATGTCAATAGAAAATGAAAAACAATTCGAACAATTATTGAATAAGTAACAAAATATATTAATAAACATAGACACTTAAAAACAGTACATCAGAGACAGTAGAGTAGCCTCAAAAATTAAATAGCACAACCTTCGCCTTTGCTTAACAATAGTGAGCAAGTACTCTTCAAGACCAATTAAAATTTCGTGATGAGCTCCAATCGTAAGAATAATTTACAAAAAAAAGTTCGGATGTCTTTAGGTTTATTAGCACCCTCCTCGAGAAATTGAGAGAAGTGCACTATATTTTATGCAAGGGCTGCTATTTCAATAGGGGAGGGAGTGGTGAATGCATTAATTAAATAACCCCTGACCTTCAATTGTTCTCGAGGTAAACACAGGAATCCTGCCTCAATTCATATGACTGCATTCATAATATAGTTGACATCCTTAAGAGAGTTTATACAAATCTTATTTTTTATATGAGCTATTACTATCAGTCACAATCAAATCCTAATATCCATTCCCAAATCCTTAGAAAAAATCCTCAACGCTCCTTACTTTGTCACAAACAAACTCGTCCACAAAGATCCTTAAACTTCCATATGCTATGTTTCTGCCTTAGCTGCCAGATATCTATGATTTCAAAGTAAACTCCATAAATACTTCCTCTGTTTTATATAAAAACTTAAATCATAACACTACCTACAACTTCAAGAGGTATGGCACAGGTATAGGAATATGTTCAGTTTGTAATATATCCGAGAGATAACGGATACATATCATTTCCTAGCGGTATGTCCTATCTTGAGGGAATTCAGATTAAAATTTCTGGTAAAACCGTTCCTTAATGAAGATAAGGCGCTGAATATTTAAAATGGTAAAAGTTGGTTATATTTATAGTTAAATATGGAAAATTTTAATAAGTAAAATGTTATTTTTCTCAAATTTTTGTTTTGTTTTTAATGATTTATATTGTATATAAGTTTAGTCGATTCATTCCATCGAACACTTAAAAAATAAAGCCATAAATGTTAAACTCCTCTCATGGCAAATGCCAAGAGTAGTCTTTATTATACTAACAAGGGGACGTTTGCAGTTGTAACTCACAGATTTGAATTTTTGTGTAGGTAGTAGGGACCTATAATAGTGGAAAACTAGAGTTATAGCCGCCAATGGGCATTAGGAGCCGAGAAAAAAAATAAAATATGAAAATCACGTATTATTTTTTTTCTCAGCTCTCAGTCAAGATAGAGAAATGATTCATTCACGTTTAATTGCAGTTATGTAAGGTATTTGATATAAAAATATATGCGTTATGCTCAAGACACGTCCCGGCTTTAGGGTCCTCAAAAACTCTAAAAAAATGATTAAATTCCAAGGAAATCCGCTGTAAATCAGTGGAAACTTTTTTTCATGAACAACTGACCTCAAATCTCGATTTAACGCACCAAACTGAACGTCTTATTTATATAATATAGGGGAGGAAAATTTTTAAATTAAAAACTGATATTATTTCCAGTTTCCTTATCTCAAAAAACATGTAAAACTTAATTTTTTTCCGAAATCAAAAATAATTTTTTTTTACCTTTAAAATTTTGTAGGATTTTAGAAGGCAAGGTGCTGTCAATTTCTGAAAAAATGTAAAAAATTTGTGCTATCTCACATATTTCGCAACCTATTAAGACCAAATTTTAAGGTCATTAAGAAGCCTTAGAATTGCATAGTTTAGCCCAAATCCGGAGGTCGCAGGATCTTCCCTTATTGAAATATCTGAAGTTATAGCTGACCTTGGATTTTTTCACATCAGTTTTTGTCCACTAAAATCGGGAGTAAATCCAATGTTATACGCATGGATAAAAAGCAGAATGTATGCTTTCCTCCCCTAAATTATATAAATAAGACGTTCAGTTTGGTGCGTTAAATCGAGATTTAAGGTCAGTTGTTCATGAAAAAAAGTTTCCACTGATTTACAGCGGATTTCCTTGGAATTTTATCATTTTTTTAGAGTTTTTGAGGACCCTAAAGCCGGGTGGTGTCTTGAGCATAACGCATATATTTTTATATCAAATACCTTACATAACTGCAATTAAACGTGAAAGAATCATTTCTCTATCTTGACTGAGAGCTGAGAAAAAAAATAATACGTGATTTTCATATATTTTTTTTTTCTCGGCTCCTAATGCCCATTGGCGGCTATAACTCTAGTTTTGCACTATTATAGGTCCCTACTACCCACACAAAAATCGGCATTCAAATCTGTGAGTTACAACTGCAAACGTCCCCTTGTAAGATTACTAGTATGAGTACATGTATGTATATATTATTTTGTTCAATAAAGACATTATTATTATTAACACCATAACCATTCAAATCCTCTAGTGTCTCAACTAGCTTCCTACTCTATTTCAGACAACCGATGTGTCTGAAAAGAAGAAAGCCTCAGGGCCTTCTAATAGAGGACTTATTGAAGTCCAACCGATGGGTACTTGCTTTACAAGCAATTGGAATATTATTATCAACGTTATCATGTCATTTACTAGATGCATTTTTATAAATTTGTAAGCAGTCGTACATTACAAAAAAACAACTTAATATAGTGTTAAGGATATGTATAACTAGAGCACAACGATTTTATGTCATCGAAAAAGAATAAGCCATTGATTTATTCAACAAAAGTAATACAGACTTCGTCTAGTAATTATTACTAGAGATGGGCCAGTCATTGCTTCCGCTGGTATTCGGGTCAAATCGGCTATATTCGAGGCTCTTCGTTCATAAGGTTCATAACCATTTGTACATGTTGCTACAGTTTATTTTTTTATATATATATATATATATATATATATATATATATATATATATATATATATATATATACATACATATATACACACATTTTTTTTTAATATATAAACGGACCGGTGGTTAACGGATTTGTTTTTTAGAGTCTGCAATTTACTTAACTAGCTTGGATAGTTAATAGTGAAATTTGGAATTCAATCATGCAGAAAAAGATATCGTGTTTATGGATATATACATGTAACAAAAAATATCTTGCATGAAATTGTAAAAAAAAGTATGTAAATTGCTAAACCAGCACTTTCCATTTTGTGGTCCCTACCTTTACATTTACATTTCAGTTAAGAATTAAAAATGCCTTAGTTATGACACAAAAACAAAACCGTGATAAAAAAAAAATGTTTGGTTACGTAATTCTTTGTATTATAGAAGTTGTAGAATTATTTTTTGTTGATATCACAATCTTTGTTCTTAAAGGTTGATAATTACAACCTATAAAGATAAATCTAAAATAAAAATTATAACCAATGAAGGCCATATTTTCATTTTAATCAAACCATTTTTAAGCGTAGAAATATAAATAAATAAAAATTGCCGGGTAGAAAAGACTTTTTGTCGGCCATCTCACGTAATTACTAGTAATTTACCTCATTTAGGAGAGACAATTGTATGACTGTTAATTAATTATTTACTTTTTTGTAAAATATATTTATTTATATTTAAAACTGCATTATAATAATATTATAAGTATATGTATTTTAAGATTAATATGCCATGGCAATGATTTGTGTGGTAGCAATTCATCGCTTGCAACGAGTGTTTTATATTTTACTATTTTACCGACCCCCGTATTTTTCAGATGCCTCAAAGGATTATAGGGAATATATTGGCAACGCGACTAATGGGTTTTTGAGGGAACTTTATGATGAAACGATAAGTGTTTATGTCGGGCTTCACAGAGGATTTTGTATCAGAAGGATTGGCTAAAGGGTGAATTTGATGGTTTCTTGGAACCCCAAAGCCTAGCTGTACAGTTGAGACTGATTAGTGAAAAGAAAAAGAAAAGCAACTACTATACTTTGAGGCTGCCGCAATCAAACCATAAAAACAAATATAAAAGAAAAACAAATATGTTCAATTGAATAATTGAATCTCGGAAAAACTAAAATGAGAAGTAAAAACAATATTCTTATCAAGTATAAATAAGATAATAATAAATTAATAATAAAAAGTAATAATCAAGTTTTCTTAAATATAATTGTAGTATAAAATTATAATAATAGAAGAGGACTTGAAACAATTGGAAGTCAGAAGATTGAGGAACTTTGGTGCCGATAGACCATTCAAGTAAGCAATCTGTGACAAGACCCTTGTCCTTGGAGGGCAGTATCGCCATAAAAAAAAATAAATATATATATAATAATAAATAAATAAAAATAAAACATTAATAAAAATAAAACTTCCTTAAGTTAATCGTAATAATGAATTTATTTTTATTTTACTATATTAATGCTCTGATAATAACCATAACTATTGCAGCCGAAAGAAATGTCGGCATGAATAAAAAGAAAGTTTACTTTTTTAAAGCAATTAACTGAAATTTACAAATGTATACAGAACAAAACAAAATACAACGAGTAAATGTGATGATAATACTCAAAATGGCATATTCGTTGATTGTAAAGCAACTAACCATTGGTAACAGTTACAAAAGTTCTATATTAGAAGGTCCCGACGCCATCTTCTTCTTAACACCTAGGAGGGTTATCTGGAATAGAATCGGAAGCAAATAGAGATACGAGTGAATTTAAATGGTTACGCAGTTTACGATGAAAGGAGACGTATCTGGTTTGGGCTACACCAAAACCATTCGGTGCATGAACTTAGTGGATAAATTTGACTGTGAAACAGTATGTAAAGAGGATATTTCGAAAGTTTTTCGATTCCAACGATTGTATGTCGTTCCCACTCTGAGAAACTAATGAAACTACAAAATTTGAAATTTTGCACCTCATCTACATTAAATTAAATGAATCAACAGCCGAGAAGTAGTGTCAAAGCCATATCTTCCTCCGAAAGGCTCAAAAAGTTCATTATTAGCTCCTCAAACTGCATAATATTGTTTTAATACTTCAAAACTTTGAATTATTCACCTGAAAATACTCCATCTTGCAATATCAATTTAAGTTTTCTTAATGGATGACATCTCAAGATCTTGGGGAACGTTCGAGGTCTAGTCAATGACTGCTATAGCTGTACCACAAATTTAAAAGCAATTGGTACAAAGTAAACAAAAAGTTAGAATCAAATAAACATTATTTTTTTATTTTCTGCTTGTTAGAATATTGAACTAGGGAAGAAGAATATACAAAAACGAGGCACACTGAAGGAGGAAATTCAACAGATGGAAGCGCGAGCAAAAACGAATGAACTGGAAGTAGCTGAATAAGAGCAGTTAAGTAGAGACCAGAAGGAAGAGTCTAGAATTTACTCAAAATCTAGAATTGCAATTTCACTTATTTTAGGGGACTGAGAAGAGAGGAGTATTAAGAACTAAAACAAGTTTTGTCGAAGAAAGAATTTTTTTTAAAAATCGGAATAGTGGGATGGGACATAAGAATAAGAAGGAGAATCCCTAGAACAAATCTAATGTTGCAGTTCCTGAGCTTCTCTATTCTAGAATCCAATCAGACCAAGAGACCTCTCTACGGTCAAAATAGGGGATTATAAGATCGGTAAAATTTTGAAAATATTTAAGCAAAAACATAGATATTTTCATAATCCATACACATGTACGGAGTGATTAAAAGGAGTACTTAAAAACTTATTGCGTTGAGTAAATTTATTATACTCTTCAAAGTATTTTAAGAGATTTATTTTTCGTCTTGGAGATGCGCGATATGGAGTTTACCGTTAAATATATCAGGAACCCTATCCGGGAAAAGACCTTGTCATATCGGAAATATCCCTTGCAAGGAGCTACTTTTAAAGGTTTTACAGACAGTTGATAGAAGAGTTTATCCCATATACCAATGCCAGGAAAATAATAGTTTAATTATTAATAAACTTGATCTTCCGAGAAATACAGCAAAAATCTATAAACTGATACTGAAGTTTATAAAGTTCTCCAATGTCTACCAGGAAATCTTCAACACTTCAGAAAACTTTGAACTAATTGTATCAAGATATCCATCGACTATCTTACACGTGGAACTGTATACAACAATGCAAGAATATCACGATATTTTAAACTTTTCCTACCCTATGATAGATATCTTACTGAGAAGGATATTTCTAAAAATATTTCATTTCACAAGAAAATAAAAGATAGTTTGCTCCAAAGGAAACTCCGCTTGTCAGCAACTAGTCTATAGTTGCGCTGTCTAGGGGTTGTCATTTGGAAGTGATAAGTACGGTTGAGAAAAACTTCTTGTGGAAGATGTTGAAATAGCAGAAGTATTACTCCTAGTTACAGTAAAAAAAAGTGTAGCATTAAATGAAATGACTACAGGTTGCAATGTTGGAGTATTCATTGAAGGTAACAAGCCGAAATTAACATGACATAATGTTAAAGTGATATTTGTCGAAATTATTTCTGAATGTTACGTCAAATCTACATTTTACTGGATACAAATCAGACAATTGTTCGAAACTCAAATTGTTTTAAGGCGGAAACAAAATTAGCAGGTTTGCATTAGACATAACAGGAAACATATGACGAACCAAGCATACGCTGGAACAACTCAAAGGTAGGATATCTCTGCAACTGACAAGCACTACCCTTACAGCTCTGTAGATAATTAAATTATAAATTTAACACAACACAGGAGAAGGACAAGCTAGCGATTACGTAAACTAATTGTTGACTGGAAGCTCCTGGCGACGACAGCTCCAGAGAACTGATTTTTGGCTGTCTGTAGGAAATCCAACGTTGAAGACCTTTACCTTATTTCTGTTTAATAAATCTGACAGGGACCTGTCGCGAAATAGGAGTTTTGACGTACGTCTGAATGCCACTCTAGATGCGCCAACAACCTCACCGCCTAACTAATATGAGAAAGCTCATGTCAGTCAACGTCTAAAATCTACGTTTGTGGAATAGCCTTAAGACATAGAAGCAGTTGAGTAAGAAACAAGTAAATTGTAACTCCAACTGTTCTAGAACGGTTATGACACAAATTGATGCTTTGTAACTTCATATATAATTAACAATAAACAAGTTGTGCAACATTTTAACGATTGCCTATAGCCAGTATCCAGAAGTTTCGGATATTGAATCTATCGATTTTATAATTTTGGGAATTATGAATTCAGAAAAAAATTTGCCACCTCTAAAAACTGGAACGTTCCAGAAAAACTTATACAGAAATAAAAAACATTAAATTTCTTAAAAGTTGTTCCTTATGAGTTTTTTCCCCAACTACTAAGGCACTATAGTTGTAGAGAAGTAATTTGGTAGCCGAAAGGGAAAAATAAATTTTTTTTTGGGGGCAACAAACCAAATTTTATATTGCCTACCACGAAAAAAAAAACCGAATTGATAATTTAAAAAATAATTAGGCAGAATGAGATATACAATTTTAGTCATTCAATAGTGTTTATTTACAAAACCATTCCCTTGCAGTATACATGCACCACAGTATATTAGACGGCAAACCCTTGGAACGCCCATGTTGCGGGAGGGGGGGTAGAGGAAGGAAAATAACCCCTGGTCTCAATACAAGATAACGAACGAAATTACCACTGCCAAGTTACGTCACCGGGTTCAGCGAAACGGAAAAGCCGGGGGAGTTATGATAACAAACGCTACTCGATGACAAAACATGTTCTTGCTATGTATATCCTATGCCGTGCACGTCGGCCGAAGACCGGTTCATCAATCATTCCTTCGGTTTCATTTAATTTTTTCCCCGCTTCCCCCCACATTTTTTTTTTTTTTTTTTTTTTCCTTTTCATTCTCTATCTCATCTATTATGCTTTTTCTTACCCCGTTGTGAGTTATTTTTCAATTGAACGGTAGCCCCCGATTCATCATTGGTGTTAATTGGGCCAGGTAACTGTCTCGAACAAAGGTGGGTCCTAATGGAGTTGTGGGCCCCATCGAGCGGATTCAAATCTCAGTTGAAGGAATAAGTTTATAAAATATTTCGATACATAAAATGTGTTATAGGATATTATAAAAAAATTATATGAAAACAAAGAAACAATTTACTGAGTGATGCCTAACATTTTGTACAGCATACTAATCAAACTAACAGGCAAGCTTAAGGAAATATGTTCTAACAAGAATTAATAACAATAAACCTAATCAATAATATTTACATTTTAATTTATTTACTTATACATTTTTTAATATAGGTATTTTTATATAGATGAGTGTATATTGCAAAGAAATTACGATAAGACTTTTAACTTTTAACTATATTTTTATTGTTATTATTCCTTTATATATATATATATATATATATATATATATATATATATATATATATATATATATATATTTATATTTATATTTTTTCCCAATCAGAAATTTATAGAATATTTTTCTTTTTAAAACACTCGTCATTGGACCTACCGTTTAGGAGCTCTATTGGTTTGAATGAATAAACTCAAAATTGAAACCGCTATTTTCTCTCAACATTGTTTATTTAACCATTAATTGCAAATTGAATTAATTTTTATTTTAACTAATTTGAACATTTTAATTCTAAAATGTGAATTGGGATAATATAAAGACGTATATATCCATGATCTAATGTTTTTCCCAGTCAGGGAGAAATTGAGTTTTTTTTATAAGTTATAGTTAATCATAAATTTTTGATTGGTCAATATTAAGCACATATGTTAATGAAATAACATTTTTATTTATATATTTCACTTAACATAATTTATAGTTCATCTTAATATATACAATATTGTTTATATAAGGTATAGTTCTTTTTTAACTTTCTTCTTTTTTTCATTTAGTCCTTATTTTACATTTAGTGTCAATGGTATCGTAATCCGTCCACTTCACTTACTCCCCACATCTGAGGCAGACTGCAATATTTATTCAACAAAAACAGAAAAAAAAAAAAAATTTCTATATTTTCTCTTTTATTATTTATCATTAATCAGTTAAGTGGATTACAAAAAAAAAAAAACAGATATGAATTTAAAATACTTTAAAATTAAATAATCTATTCACTTCCTGATTTTAATACAAAAACCAAAAAATATATTTAAATATGACAACAATAATAAAGATATCAACAAAAGTATGAAGGAACAAATTTATTAAATTTCGTAAAAGTTAATTCCTGTGGGCTTTATTTATTTTTTTTTTTTTTTTTTTTTTTTTTTGGCAAACCTAGTATTGTAGTGCTAGGACGCATTGAAGGCAAACAAGCAGCGGCTACAAAGACAACATCGAATACAAATTCACACTATCGATTGTATCGCAACAATTCAACTCATTTACTGTAAGAAGAGTTCTACAAGACTAAATAATTACTTTTTTTAAAGTCTGATTTAAACGAAATGTCATGTAACTTCAAACAAAAATTTATTAAGTTAAATTGTCATTATTCAGAATCATTAAACAACAGGGCACATTCAAAAATAAAACCAATTTAATAATATTTATAGTTTTAGGATATTTGTTAAATTCATAATATTTACACACAACTTATAATTTTAATTTGGCCATTATTAATTATAATAATTGTATTATATACAGACAAATTTTAAAATTTTCTTTGTATCTTTGTATGCTTAATACAAAATAATGATTTCGTCTAGTACAATCAAGATGTATCCGCTCTGAAAATAGATTTTAGAAAATATTGGTCACAACCTCTTGTAAACAGTTTTTTTTGTAACTTTCAACTTAACTTCTTCCTTTTTCCGACTTAAAGAGAAATCTGATTCCCAGCCATGCTATGCAATCATTCAACAGTTTACCAAATAGAAAAAAAAAAAAAAAAAAGTTGAACTGCGAAGACTTAACTTCCATCTAGAAGGAACAAGCCAAAATTATTTTTCCCAGGAACTTATTGCGGCTACGCATGGCAAACCTGATTTCAATGCATGAAAACTATATCTGACTTTCTCAACATAAAATTATAATAAAGAAATTGTAGGAAATGTTTTAATGAATTATAAAAAAAAAAAAAAATTATCATTTAAATGAACTATGTGTATCCTTAAATAATTCATAAACATCTCTTGTAATAAAGAAAAATAATTGTTCTGTGTTATAATTAAAAAAAATTCATTTGTGTAATGGTTAATTTAAATGCATATAAAGATAATATATTAAAATCCGTAGCATTAGAACAGTGTTATAATCAGAAAAAAAAAGTAATTTGAACGACATTAAAATCGTATCATAAATTAAAAACAACTGACAACTCTTTTACAACCCTTGAAGTACCTAATTCAGTATATAAGTATGAAAGGTTTTTCCTACCCAACCCACTGCAGGATAAGATATCCACTTTATATAAAAGTATGCATCAGAAAGGTCTCCTGATGATAGAACAGAAAATAACTTTTCTGCCACGCCTGGACTTCAGCCTTGGCATGGGAGTTTCGAGTTCAGGGTCTTATCCAGCAGCCTATACAATTCCTATGGATGTTAAATACTTCATCAAGTTAACGAAAAAGGAACAATTAGTTTGTTAATATGTTTTAAATATTTAAGATGATTTCACAGAAAAAAAAAGTTAATAGAAAATTTGTCCTTATATCTAGTAATTAATGGATAAGTAGCACACAAGCACATCCATATACTAATACAATATGCACAATTATTAAATAAAAAATAAAATATAAAATATAGAATTAAAAATTTAAGAAAATAATGATTAATCAATTATTTTGATTGGATATTATTTCCTTCTTATCTAATCATGTTGGTATCAACTAAAAAAAATATCATTGCGGTTATAATTAATTTAAATTGTTTATATAAATATTATCATTGATTTTTTTGATTTATTACTCTTTCAATAAATCAAATCTCACAAATAATTATGAAATTCAGTACGTCTTATAAAAAGAAAAAAACAAAACAATGGCTTGGAGAGAATTTTGTAAATAACCTTTAAAAAAAAAATAAACATAATATTTTATAAATAAACTTAAGTATACGAAATTTTTTGGAGAGATTTTATAAAATAAAAGACGGCAATAAAATAATACATAAACTATTAGAATAAGAAATTTTAATTTTAAAACTTATTTATCTCAGGGAAAATCTTTTTTTTTTTTTGTTGGAAACCTTTGCACTAAAGACACCTGAAATTTCGTCTTAAACGGCCCATTTTAGGAGAACGAGGGTTGACAAGACAATGACAAGACTTTTTTTTTCAACGTTTAAATTCAGTGATATTACGAAAAATGTTGACTAACCGCCAAACTTTAGCTACCAACGCTATACGTAGGGTAATAGGTACGACTGAATTAATATATTCGTCTATAAAGTATGTAAGACTCTTTTTTAAACATAGATTTTCGTATAATTTTTTAACAACTTTTTAACTTCCATAAGGATGTAAAAACTAATTTATTCGAACCCCCAAAAAAATCTCTATGGTATCCAAAGATTTTTCACAAAATAAAAGTATTTATTTGACAGACAAAATTTTTGAGATGGAATAACGCAACAACAACATATTAATTATTTTATTTTTTTTCTTCGTTTATATTTTTGTTTATTTAAATTATTTACTTCAAATTTTATAAAATAAACGAGGTTTAAAAATAAGTTATTTTATGGAATTTTTTTTTATTATTATAATTTTATAACCCTCATACATGTTGCAAATGTTTTAGTTAATCTTACTAAATATAGTATTTATTTTGATTTGTATTTATTGTTATTGTTATGTAAATTTAAAAGAAACATTATGCAAATAATATTAATAATAAATAATAATGGATACCCTATGAAATATTATTTATTTATTTAAGTATATACCTAAATAAAAAATTAATTGTTAGCTAATATGCAATAAATTCTATATAAATAAATAAATAAATAATAAAAATAAACCGCTATTATAGCTCCTGGCAGTTTAAATTAATTTACAATTCAGACAAGTGTTTAGAAAATCTATTTAAAAAAAAAAAATAAATAAAAAAATAATAATTTATAATAGAGAAACATTTCTTCAAAATATTAACATATTCTTCTTCTTTATGTTATTTATATAACATATTCAAACTCATATATCTATAAATGACAAGCAGAAGTTCCAAAATATGAAGCAATCTATACTCCAATCCAGTGGGCTCCGCCATAAATTCACGTCAGTGCAATTTAAAAATAAATTTAGGAACAATACGCAGCGTCGGTCACATATGTCACGTCGCTTGTCAAATAGCCCTAATAAAGAGACAAACTCCGAGAATTTGGAGCACGGTTGGGGTGGGCATTTTGAATGAATAATTAAATAAAAAAACCGACAAGAAAATTTCGAAACAGATCGCCTAGGGTAACAACATACCACCTTTATGTTTTTAGCATGTGGAAAAGTTAGATAAAATACTTAAACAAAATAAAAATAAATTTGGTATCCCATTAAATAAAATGAATACGAGTAGTTATTTTAATAAAGTTCTGGCAATAAACAAAAAAAAAAAAAAAAAAAAAAATTTATCCTGGCTGGAAAAACAATAGACTATGGATATGTCTATCTAATCTACTGATTTTCCCAATTTTCATTTTAGAATTAAAAGAATCAAATTACTTAAATTAATAATTAAAATAAAGCAACTTTTTGAACTTTTTTAATTCAAATCAGTATAGCTTCTAAAAGGTAGGTCCCAGCGACAAATAATAAATAACAAACAATATTCTCCATTATATTTCTAATAATGAGTTGTTCGTTAATTTCTGATCCGAGCAAAACCAACAGAGCTTGAGCGTATCAAAATGTTACATTTTTGAGAATTAAAGAATTACGATACAAAAAATAAACTATAGACCCCCAGAAAAAAAAAACTATGTAAAAAAAAATTCAGTTTACAAATAATTGTATAAGAAGATAAATATTCCAATATTTTTTGGTTTAATTTACTACTTAAGGTTTCGCGTATGTGTTCGCAAAACTCTATAGATTGGAGTATGCATGTTATATTTTTCTGGACGTTGTTTTTAAAACGAATCAGGGCGCAAAATAGTTTGGCTTTAGTTAGAAAATAATCTGTATTCTCTGATAACAAAAATCCTACAAGAATAACACAAAAAAAATTCTTTATTTCCCAACACAAATACGTATTTCAAACACAATTTAACGTTTTTCTTCGAGTTTTTAATTTTTTTTTTTTACCAAGCAAACTCATTTTTTGCAGGTAGTTGCACGGGATAAGTTTTTAATTCCAACAAAAGATACCGATTCTTTCTTAGAATCGAGATTCAACCCATCCCTAAAATATATATATTATAAATAATTATAAAATAAGTATTAATTCTAATGTATATAATAGGATGCTGCAAAATATGAAATGAAAACTAATTCAATTATTTGGTACTAAGAAATCTTAATTAAGGGGGAAAGCCACCAAGGGGAGGGTGGATGAGAACCAAATTTACAGAAAAAAACACCTCATATAATTAATTTTATCCCCTAAGAACGTAAACAGCAAACATCTAAAAAAAAATATACTCAGAAACACCACAACTTATTTTAAAGCATCACTTTAATAACCTATACAAACAAAAACTTAATACGAGGGATAGAAAATGAAAGGCAGTCCATAAAAAAGAGAAAACAGAAATTAATGAAAAGACAGCGCAAAGGGGACTTTTTAAAATTTACAATCCAATTATTCCTTTTGACGAATCAACAAGTTTAGCACTGCAACCTGTCACCCCATGAAATTAACTTCACCATTTGAGAAAATTGAATTATAAAATTAAACAAAATTTAGCTGATTACCTTTGGCAGTTTAGGAAACATTACACATAATCGAATGAATATTTTAACCTTTAGAAGAGAGAAAATTTTCAGATCCAAAAATAGTAACTCATTCCAAGTTGATAATCCATTGCCATCCATAATAATCCATAATAATAATTCACCATGAAATTATCTCCAAAAGGTTCATACTATTCGGTTACTTCACACACTTCGCAAAAAATTGTAAAAATAATAGATAAAGCACTGATAATAAAAAAATAAAATAAAAAAAACCTCAAAACTGGCACCTTCGGTAAAACGCCCGAAGCAGTCAAGGTGTAGAAGGTAGGATAGCGGTATATTTGAACTTGCAGATTTTATAATTATTAATTAATGAACTATATGGTAATTCAATGATATTTATGCGTACTTCAACTGAATGTAGATTTTCTTTCAGATAGAATCCAGGAAAAGATATAAACTAAGAATGCAAGCGTTATCGTCAACGAACCCTATGTTTACATAATATAATTATATACATTCAGTGTTGTATATACTTAAACGATGGAATCTGATTAAACTTTAATTTACATTGAAATGAGTGCTAAAGACATACTTACAAAATATTTCTTCCATTACTTAAAACAAAAAAAAAAAAAAAAAAAAATCAGTATCGACCAAAGTTGTAATGAAGATAGATTTTGTCATATATTCATGTTTTTAAAAAAACTTACCTAATTCTTCAAATTTCACTTAGCTATTTACATTGGGACAACATCGGATCATCGTGTAATTGAGGGTTCAGTGGAATTGAAACGTGCAATCTTGTAGTATCAATGTCACAGTTCCGAACAATCTTCCAATAAACAACGAAGGCATGCAAACGTTTCGTGCGAATTCGAATTAAAAATATAAAAAAAATAAGATTTATTCCTTTTACACTGAGTGATAATTATAAAAGCTGATTCATTTAGGATATCAAGTCAAAAGTTCCCTAATTATAGCTTAACAGAATTAAATGCATATTAATGCAGACAGTAATAAAATAATACCATTTACACAATAATATATGTTGAACAAAAAAAAGAAAAACAGAACTACCAGTAAAACCCATAAGAGATCAAGGTGTTCAGTAACTAGTTAAAATATTTGATTCATGATTATTCCAAAACTTAATTTGGTTGTCAATCGCCGGGTTTTTGATACAATCCAATGAAGATGCATGAAGAGGTATTTAATAGAGGCTGAGTCTTATAATATGTTTCACAGAAAAACTATTTTTAAGTTTAAAAATTTAAAAAGTGTAATTTAAATAATTAGTTTTTAATACAAAATTTACTCCAATAATTTAATATTTTAAAATTTAATCATTGAATTATGAGAGAACACGTCAAATATTTCTGTAAGTCCGCCTAAATCAGCTGGAAGAGTTTTGTGACTATAATATCATAAATTTTATCTTCTTTCGCCAAAATCAGGGAATTGAAACAAATATTTTATGAACACAAAACATTTACTTACCGTACAACGGTTTTGGGGAAAATTATAAGATGGCAATAAATCAGTACTCACCTGTAAAAAAAAAAAAAAAATTAATTATAGCTAAAAAAGTAAACATCATAAAAATATAAAAATAAATATTATTATTTATTTACTTTTTTATTTAACACCAATATGTATTTTTATTTAATAAACATGTTAACTATTATTGAAATGCACAATAAGAAAAAAAAATAGATATCAAAAAAGAAAAAATATATACACACATAAATAAAACATAAAAGTTGAATTCTACCCCTCTGACCTAAGTTCATGTGAATCATTTATATTTAAAATATTTTATCTATGTACTTAATAGAGTTTAATTTAAATATTAATTTGGCCTATTTCTGTAGTACTCACGATATACCTACGAGGACGAAAAATAGTTAATTTGATATTAAAAAAAAAAAAAAAAAAAAAAAAAAAAAAAAAAAAAATAGCCTGATAAAGAATTCAAACAAGAGTTCAGAACAAAGTTGCCTCATAAGATCGAGAACAAAAATATTGTAATCCAATTTTTCCCTGACAAAGAAAAACAATAGACCATGGATATGTCTATTTTCTACCGCTTTACCCAATTTACACTGTAGAATTAAAAGGATCAAATCACTTAAATTGATAATTAAATTGAATTTAAAATGAATGATTATTATAAATAAAAACGGTTTAGTGAAAATAGGGGTTTCAATCAAGACTTTCTTTAATTCAAACCAAAATAGCTCCGAAAAGGTAGTTAGGTCCAAGCGATAAATGTTATAAACCAATAAATATTTTCCATTGAACTTCTGATCAGGAAACACCAACGGAGCTAGAGCGAGTCAAAATGGTACATTTTTGAGAGTGAAAAAAATTACAAAAAAAAAAAAAAAAAACTGAAGACTACCAGCCGAAATACATATACATATAAATCTAAAAAAAGCAATATTTAAAGTTCAATACATCAAGAATTGTAGCATCTAATTTGTAACCCCCTCCCTCTAAATTCAAATTTAGGTTTGCTATTTTTTTTTCCATAGGTACTCCAAGTTTACGTTTTTATTTCTCATTCATAGAACATTTTAGCGGTTAAATGTAACCAATTAAAAAATAACAACAAAGAAAGAGCATTAAAAAGCCTTTATCCAAGAACAAGTATGTAGATATATATTCATACCTAGGCTGTGGTGACAACTTGGCACATCCAACTTGGTATTTTTGTTAATACCCGTCATAATAAAACAAACACTTTTCTTTTTCTTTTCTTTTTTTTTTTGATCTAGTTTTCTATTTTTTGTATGAAAATAGATTTTTTATTGGCGAACACGCGGACCGAAAATATATATTTATAATAATATCTTCTACATTTTTTTTTTTTTTAAATTGAGAGATTTAACTAAATAATTCTTTCACAATAAATTAAATCTCATTTTTCACAAAACATAGAAAAATTAGAATAGATCACTATCAAGCAACTAAAGTATATTAATCAACCCTGTTAATAAGAAAAAAAGATACCTCGGCCCAGAAATATAAATTTCTGTTACTGAACGCACCCTTTAGATTGCTACTCTAAAAATGAAAAAAAAATCTCCCAATCGGGTAAGAAACATAACGATTATAAATCACCCAAGATGGCGTAAAACCAATAGAGCATCTATCACACTCTATCCAAAAATGTTGAATTCATCTACCCTCAGCGGATTCACTCATTATTATAAACAAATTTGTAGATACAGCGAAAAACAAAATTGGATTAATAAGAATTTAAAAATATTTTCTTTGCGTCGAAAATAAATATTATTTTATTTATCTTAATTATTTATTCAGAGGTTGTGAATCCTCCGAGTCGTGTACAATAATTTTAAACATCAGCCTCCACTGGATTCTAACGCTAGTGATGTGGTTGAGAGAGAACAGCGTTGGGATTACTGCGGGCCTGTCTTGCCTTCTCATAAGTGAGGGGACAAGCTTGGTCGGAGGTTTTCCTGGAATGTTTGAGTACATAATATACATAGTAAGATTAAAATTATAATTTATTTGCCCTTATAAAGGCAGCTTGTAATATTTATTCAATAAAACAGTTTAAAAAAAAAAAAAGTATTATGTTGTAGCCCAATAAAAGAAATCAGAATAAATTTTATAGAGAATATAAAAGTATCGATATAAATCGACTCTCAATAGTTTGAAATTCAAAGGAATAAAGAAAAAAAATTCAAATTACCGAGAGTTCTAATATAATCGGCTACAAAAGAAGCCGACTGCTAACCGATAAAGCTGATTGGCTTTTATAGCCGGCACTTTTATTCATTTACATTTCTACACTTAAAAATGGGTGATTGAAATAAAAACTATAAACTTAATATATTATGGTTTGTATTCGTAAAAAAATATCGAAGTTTAAGAAAGGTCATGATATTAACAAACCATAAACGGCACAACTTCTACAATACTGAATTAAGAACTTACGAAAACTACTTTTTTTTTAAATCGATGTTTTGGTCCATAAACACTTTATCTTGTTCAGCATTATTGAATTACAAAGTTCCCAAATAAGCTAAGTGAATTAATGATTTCTGTTTTATTTTCCTAAAATAAACATTTCGTAACATACCGTCCCATTTGAAAAAAAAAATACAAAGAAGAAAAAATATGATATAAGAATTAAGTTCAAACTTAAACACTAAAAATTAAAAATAGACGTATAAAATATATATTTTGTGTTGTGTCCCAATATTTCGGGCGAGTACCTATTTTTAAAAACATCGACTACTTAAAAAAATAAAATGTGCATTATTTGGCTCATCAAAATAAATCATAGAAATAATATAAAAATGCATTAAAAATGAAAAATGTATTCGAGAGAATTCATACATTAAACGGAGCTAAAACACTTATTAAAAATACTAAATTAAATAAAAAAGTAAATCTGATATTTAAATATACAATATTAGGGTCTAACCATCTTAACCCGGCTAATATTGGCTCAAGATGAGACCATTTCCTCAGATTAAAATATTAACTACCTTTCAGAATGATTCATTCCGTCCATTTTGGATGGCAGTAAAATTTTAACGCAGAACCATTATATTTCAACATTACAGAGAAGGGGGAGATTCTGGATAAATTTACAGGTTTCTGACTTAATCACGTTTCTTTTATAAGTTAAAATAAAGAATATAGACAATTAAAACTTTGTTATATTATTATTTTGTTAAAACTTTTAAAAGAACTTATATTACAACTCCTTACATTCCTCGGAAGAGGAATTGAAAAAAAAAAAAAAAAAAAATGGGGATCAAAACTCTTAACAAATACAAATATAAAATGTGATTATCAAGACTATTTTTAAAGATTCCAGGGAAAATACTTCAGTTGAAGTTAATTATAAAAAAAAAGTTAAAGTTTATTAAAATTAAAAGTTTAGTAAACTTCAGACATCTTCAGGACAGAATATTTAGAAATAACTCTTCAGGGAAAAAAATGAAGTAGTCAGTCAGTTGTTGCACTTTATAAATTTAGTAAAGATAACTTTATACCCAGAAAAACATAAATAATTAATTCATAAATAAAATAAATCACTAAAAATAATTAGAATATTGCTTCATATACTTAGTCACTAGGTTCGGCCATAGTTTGGAAAAACGTAATTATAACTAAATATTTAATAACTAATTTCTTGGAATCAATTATCTAATTTAATCATGATTAAATCTATCAGTTTATATTTCAATTAACTTAATCATTAATTGGCTAGAAAATGAAATGAAAGATTTAATCATGATTAAATTAGGCGATTGATTCCAGGATATTAGCAGTCAAATATTTAATCATGATTGAATCTATCAGTTTATTTTTCAGTCAACTTAATCATGATTAAATTTTCCCTAACTCCGGGTCTAGCTAATTAGGCTAACTTTTTGGAATGAAATGATCGCGTTTTCTCATGAGTAAGGTATTTAAGTTTTGGCTATTCAAAAGAACTCGTCCAAAATTTACTACTTCGATAAATAACAATAAATTAAGCATTTATCAATATTTGAAAACAAAATTAAATCCATATCAAACTAATTAAAAATCCTTTAAACTTTTAATATTTTTAAAAATAAGATAATCGAAATTCCCTTGAATTTAAATATTAAAGAGATGCCATAAAATTCGACAATAAAGCCGAGGCTAGCAGCAGGAAACCTCACTTCCTTAACAATCACTGGTGATCCCCTGAGGACTAGAAAAGAAAGTGGCCCTGTGACCTACTTGCTAAGAACAGTCAATAGACAAACAAAGGATATCTCCTCAACAGTTTTCGATGAATTTATTTAAATAAATATATAACTAATGCTATTTCTGGAGTTAATGGGAATTTATTGTCAATTACAAATAAAAAAAAAAAAAAACAGATATAAGGAATATACTAGCAGGTGGTGTCAGCATCATTAGCAACGTTCATTGTATTCCAACCGCTCAGACGATCCATGATATACTAACCATCGATATTATTTTAATTTTTTTTTCAACGGTGGAATATACCAGGGGTCACCCCGTCTCTATAAAGTGGGAACTCAGTGAGGAAAAATATTGGAGCAAAGAGTGTTTCTGACCAAACAGTCTGAATAAAACCAAACCTGTTTCAAAATATTTTTTTTTTTTTTTAAAATAAGTTAAACACTTATGTTTATTCAAAGATAACTAACCGACATACATACAATAAAGGAGAATATAAAATAAACGATTTTTTATTTAATTAATACCAGTTTTAATATTTAAAAGTAAGTTATATTTTATCGTTTGACCTATTCTGTAAATAAACATTGCTAAAAAAAAAATGTGGATGATTTGGCGAATCCGTGAAATCGGCTTATCCGCAGTTGCGCGCGCTATCAATTCCGCGGACAAATGGGAGTTTACTGTATTAAATATAAGGTACCTAAAAAGCGTTGATATTAGTATATTTTTATTATAAATTTATAGAAAAATGACACCAAATATACTAGCATTATTTCTGGCTATTGCCTTGACTCCACGCTTTTTATTCCTCATAAAACTGTTCTTAATGGTTGAATTTAGAAATGTAGTGTTTAATGAAGTTGATTTCTATACAAGCATCATATTAACTTAGAAGGAATTCCAAATACCAAAAAGGTATGATAATTACAGTGCATGAAACCGGATGATTAAATATATATATATATATATATATATATATATATAAAAAATGAATTTCTATTGACATATTGATAGCAAGATTTGATGATGACTAAATTGGCAATGTGTCGAGTAATTTCCAGGTAGTAAAAAGTTTATGTAATTTTCTTCTTCTTCTAATGCATCACCCAGTAGTGCCTTTTAGCGTAGGGGAGCGTCCAGCCTTTTCGTTAATAATTATTGATTATTTTTTTATGGACAACCTTAAATGAGCAAAAGCAATTTTATGTTACACAATGAGATGATCAGGCCGGGACCACGACGAACCGCCAGGTATCCTTCTATTCCCATCCTACAAAAAAATTACTAATGGATCAGGTACCAAATTTTATGGCAATAAAAACTAGGACACCTGTGCAGCAGAGATCGCTTGATATATATATACATATATTCTAGGCGATTTGTCCCTACTAAGAGAGGTTCCATTGGTTTTACAAAAGTAAACCAAACCGTATTAAAGAATAGACACATTAAAAGCTGATACGAGTCGAAGGAGGATATAAAATGACAAACATAAAACCAAAAAATTAAACATAATCAGATAATATAATAAAACATTAATTTTCAGTAGTTAAAGCGTCCAGTTATCTGAGTTACTTATCTACACAATTATAAATAACATTTTTCTTAAAACATAAATAAATAGATGTATGAATGTATAAGGAAATGAAATAAGAAACAATTAAATTCCCGAATTACAAATATCAACGCCTAATCAGACATTTGCCACATGTTAAAATATCGTGTAAAAATGTGCCGGTCCCAGCTTTGAGTAAACATAGAGAAACCAAACTAACGGAGAGCAGTTAAAAAAATAAATAAAAACATGGAAAAGTTCCAAACGCAACAATAGAAGAGAATAAACTCCTATAACTAGACTAGGAACAGCCATACACGGCTTACTCATAGTTATCTAAAAAGATAGGGCACTCCACCGAAGTACGCAACATGAAACAATACACAATTTACGATTAGACACTACCTAGAGGACTGCCCTCTAAGTGATAGCTATTTTCAGAAAGCATGATTACAAATAAATCTTCCAATTATTCTTGCTGAAAATAATGATAATAATAATATAAGTTTAAAAACTATGTTGAGTGTCCATAAAAATTTCACCAAGACCAATCAAATTCACGGGAATAGGATTACCACAATATACTTTATTTAAAAAAATAAATTGGATGTTGAATGATCGAAAGTGAATCAAAATTTAAATATTTACTTCCACAATGCTCTCTGCAAGCCCCTTCTGCTTCAAAGAACAGTTGAAGTCGATTATTGATAAGAATGTCCACTGAAAGGGAAAAAAAAAACAGTATTCTAGTTTTTACACTCCAGGGGATGGCTATTATAGTTACAGAAAAGGTTGCCTGAGAAGAAAGAGCTCTGGAGCCAGGAACAGGTGATGGAGTCCAAGATGCGGGTTCCTCCCGCATCTACCCCCCCCCCCCCCCTCCCCTGCCCAAGTATGTCCTATCTGACAGACCTAAGCATTTTTATTAGGAGTCTGCACCTCCAACCGTCGGGGATATATTCTTAAGAAAGAAAGGAACAGATTTACAGGGTGTTTTAAAAAAGAAAAAAAAGTAAGAATATAACTTGTATAAAGCGTACTAAAATATCTCGCTGAAAAACATCTTCTTGTATGTACAAGGGGTCACAAGATCCAGTTGAACTAATAGATTTATAATTTTTTTTTTATCAGGTAATCAAAATACAATGTAGCTAAGCTTAAGGAAATCCTGAGGCCATCTTCTCTTCATAGGCCTCGGACAGTTGTCGGGAATGTAATGAGAAGCGATAGGTATCTAGTTTCGGATAAATAAGCATCGCATGATCCGTTAAATTTTTTATTGAAAATTTGATTTCTGACAAATTAAGGAGCATCAAGGATTTTAAGGATTGCATACGGTATGAATTAGATGGTTCAGTAGAGCCCCAGATCTCAACTCGATAAGTCCAACTAAGTCTAATTACTGTCATGTAAATGAGTCTTATGTAACCTAGAGCGTATGCCCAGTAAAGGTTGAAGAAGTCTTGAATGACGAGAGGTTTCTTCTCGTTTTAGTCTCGTCTGTGAATAATATAGTTAATTAAAATATATCCACCCCTATCCGATAGACCTAAGCATTTCTATTAGGCATATGTAGCCTTTAACACAAGTCCATTTAGCTATCTCCCCTCACTTCACTGATTATGAAATTGAATTAAAAATCTTAAAAAACATTTGATTTTTCGTCAGTTAAATTTTTATTTAAATACCAGACATAAAAGACTGGAAACTGGTCGTCGTTTCCGACTACACCAAAATTTACTAGAATTTTACTGCGATCAAAGCTCCCAATAAATTACAGAAGACGTATCTACTTGATAGTAATTAGACCCATTTGGAGATACAAATTTGAGCTTTCGGGTACCACTAAACCACAAACTTATCCACAAAGATCTTATAATATTCCATATGTAGCTGATTTTTCCCAAACTGGATAACTACCTATCCTTTCATAGTAAACTCCATACCCACTCGTATCTAATAGTCTCCCAACGCTTTAGACTACATTCCCGATAATCCTCCAAGGCGTCTAAAAAAGAAGATGGCCAAGAGACCTTCTAATGCTGAAATCAGAAATTTCCCCCAAATTTACTTTTATATAATGTATACAGTTGTGAATATCAATAAACAGTTGAAACATAAAATTGTAATTAATAATAGTAAAATCTTAATTGTTATATACTAAAATTTTAACTTAATTTTTAATAATTCCAAGCTGTAATGTTAATATAATAAATTGTATAGTACTGGATTTATTTTCTTGAAAAAATTAGATCTCAGGTTTATTACATAATAGTATAAAAGAAATCACCCGCATAAATTGTTTTGTTTTTAAAATAATATAGAACGGTACATCACTTTTTCAATTATATTTTCTTTATATTTAAGAAGAAAATAGGAGACATCTGAGAAGGCGGGAGACATATTGCATTGCAGCAATAAAACGAAGCATAACTCCTCAAAGTGGGTGGGTAGCAGCGGATTACAGGGGTTTTATATTGTCACAACGGTAGAACAATAAAGTAACTTCCTCCAAAGTGGTTACAGGAGGCAGGAGTGCTGTGATTCGGTGTCGCTGCTACATTAGTCCAATTAGAATTCAGTTAAGTGTGATTCATTCACAATGGAACAAACCGTCCTTCATTTATCTAATTTTCCTAAGTGGTTTAGTTTAAGTAAGTCGGTGGAAGTTGGTCCAAGGGAGGGCCTTTCGGCTCGCTTCAAACTTGTTGCCAGTCAGTTACAGGGATGGCCCCCATTTTTGGGACATAATAATGGAGATTGGGAGGCTAACGAAATTAACACTTTTTGATAATTTTATCCCTTTAGATCGCATCAAACTAATGAACAACAGGAACAAGACTATTAAATTTCGTAAAGTATTATGCTCCGCAATACTTTATTTAAGTACACGATTTTGAGTTCATATTCTTAAATCATTTAGGCTGAACTTGAGGGAAAACCCAAGCTGAACTTGAAAAAAAAGTTACGAACATTGTTTGGCCCACCCATTCCCAACATAATCTTGTTATATTGGAGTAACTGGGGACCGATATCGATACGCGATATATTAAAAATATCGATATTTTTCTGTGATTCCGATATATTTTTAAATCCATATATATATATATATATATATATATATATATATATATATATATATATATATATATATATATATATATATATATATATATTTTATATTTTTTTTTTGTTTGTACATTACGAGATATCGTTTTCTGAATATTATAAAAATACAACTTAAAACAATATATACAGGGTGTTAGCCAAAGAAGTATCTCGGGTAGGGAGCTCTCTTTTGAACCTATTTAAAGTCACTTACCTATATACCTAATCTTAAGGGTTTTTTTTTTTATGATTTATAACTTCGTGTTTTACTTGGCATACAAATCAGTTACTTGTGTAAATAAAACATTATGACAATCACTTAATGGAATTGTGCATTTTAAACGTAATAAACTCTTCATTGGAATAAAAAGCAAAGAAAAAAATTATTGTTTAATAGAAAAAAAAGGAAAACTGTCAGTAAAGCCACACCAGATCAGAGGATCTTATGTTATTACATTTATTTATTTATTACTATAATTTAGGATTTATTTTATTAGATTTTCAATGTAATGTTTAAAATCCAATGATAATGAACATAGATCTCAATTTTGACGCTAGCTTCTGAATGCAGATTGTGTTGAAGAATACTACTTTTTAAGGTGAATTTTACGGGCAGTTGAGTCTGTTTTTACAGGGGAAGGCATTTCTACCTATCCATGTACATCGTTGGTTTATATTTGTATTGCTTTCGAATAATGTGGAGGAGCACCATGGAGTTGGAAAATCATATTTTGCCGATCTTTAGTTGTAATATCGTGTTGAAGTAGTGGTAGGATATTTTGTAACAAATCTTTGTAATTTCATCATTTAATCTGTTGGGCAAACTATGATTTTTCAACACTATTCAACAGCTATACAAATATGAATAAACCAACGATACTCCACATGTAACAGTAGAAATGCCTTCCCCTGTAAAAAAAGACCCATCTCGGCATATATTCACATTATAAAAATACAACTTAAAACAATATATACAGGGTGTTAGCCAAAGAAGTATCTCGGGTAGGGAGCTCTATTTTGAACCTATTTAAAGTCACTTACCTATATACCTAATCTTATGGTTTTTTTTTTTTTATGATTTATAACTTCGTGTTTTACTGATATATCAACGCCATTTTTTTTTTTTTTTTTGCTATAATTACTAATACATTGTCCATATAAAATAAAAAAGATTTGATGCAAAAAACAAATACCAAACGAAGGGAGACCGTTAAATCTTGCTAAAGGAAAAAAAAAAAACAAAAAAAAAAAACCGTAAGACTTTGTATATAGATAAGTGACCTTAAATAGGTTCAAAATGGACCTTCCTACCAGGGATACCTCTTTGGCCAACGATCTTCCGAACACTCTGTGCGTATATACAGGGTGAGTATCTCTTAGTGTATAAAAAAACATGGGTGAAACTAGATCAAATAGCTGAATACAGGGTCTTTTTTTACAGGGGAAGGCATTTCTACTGTTACATGTGGAGTATCGTTGGTTTATTCATATTTGTATAGCTGTTGAATAGTGTTGAAAAATCATAGTTTGCCCAACAGATTAAATGATGAAATTACAAAGATTTGTTACAGGTTTTCAGCTATTATAGAAAGTTTAATGCTTAGTCCGAAACTGTGGTCAAAATTTGAAAAATATTTAAATAAAATGGAGATATTATAGCTTTTATGAAAAAAAATACGTGGTTTCCTCAAAAAAGTCTTTGATTTATCGTATATCTGCAACGGGTTGGAATAGAAAAGTGAGGTCTGCGGTGTTTAGTTACATTTTTGATCTAGTTTCACCCATGTTTTTTTATACACTAAGAGATACTCACCCTGTATATACGCACAGAGTGTTCGGAAGATCGTTGGCCAAAGAGGTATCCCGGGTAGGAAGGTCCATTTTGAACCTATTTAAGGTCACTTATCTATATACAAAGTCTTACGGTTTTTTTTTTTTTTTTTTTTTTTTTTTTTTTTTTTTTTTTTCCTTTAGCAAGATTTAACGGTCTCCCTTTGTTTGGTATTTGTTTTTTGCATCAAATCTTTTTTATTTTATATGGACAATGTATTAGTAATTATAGCAAAAAAAAAAAAAAAAAAAAAAAATGGCGTTGATATATCAGTAAAACACGAAGTTATAAATCATAAAAAAAAAACCATAAGATTAGGTATATAGGTAAGTGACTTTAAATAGGTTCAAAATAGAGCTCCCTACCCGAGATACTTCTTTGGCTAACACCCTGTATATATTGTTTTAAGTTGTATTTTTATAATGTGAATATATGCCGAGATGGGTCTTTTTTTACAGGGGAAGGCATTTCTACTGTTACATGTGGAGTATCGTTGGTTTATTCATATTTGTATAGCTGTTGAATAGTGTTGAAAAATCATAGTTTGCCCAACAGATTAAATGATGAAATTACAAAGATTTGTTACAAAATATCCTACCACTACTTCAACACGATATTCCAACTAAAGATCGGCAAAATATGATTTTCCAACTCCATGGTGCTCCTCCACATTATTCGAAAGCAATACAAATATAAACCAACGATGTACATGGATAGGTAGAAATAAATGCCTTCCCCTGTAAAAACAGACTCAACTGCCCGTAAAATTCACCTTAAAAAGTAGTATTCTTCAACACAATCTGCATTCAGAAGCTAGCATCAAAATTAAAATCTATGTTCATTATCATTGGATTTTAAACATTACATTGAAAATCTAATAAAATAAATCCTAAATTATAGTAATAAATAAATAAATGTAATAACATAAGATCCTCTGATCTGGTGTGGCTTTACTGACAGTTTTCTTTTTTTTTCTATTAAACAATAATTTTTTTCTTTGCTTTTTATTCCAATGAAGAGTTTATTACGTTTAAAATGCACAATTCCATTAAGTGATTGTCATAATGTTTTATTTACACAAGTAACTGATTTGTATGCCAAATGAGAACACCACGTTTTTTCGGTTTCAAAAGTAAATATCTCCATGAAATTGAAACAAAATCATTACGTTTAACATATCATTCGAAGGGTGATTAAATTTGCAAGTTTTTGTAAAATTTGACGTTTTGTGGATAGTTTTTTCGAAAAACGGTGAGCGTAAGTAAAGTAAAGTGAAGTAAGTACGACATTGTGACTTCTCCAAATGAGGTGAAGATCAAGCTGTTCTTTAGATCTGCAACGGGTTGGAATAGAAAAGTGAGGTCTGCGGCATTTTGCTACATTTTTGATCTAGTTTCACCCATGTTTTTTTATACACTAAGAGATACTCACCCTGTATATATATATATTAACCTTACTTTGGTTTTAATAAGCAAAACCAAAATTAAACAATAATTTTTAATAAAAAATAAGATTCATAAAAAATTAATACCATACAAAAATTAATTATAACAAAATATAAAGATGGAAATTTCTAATCCTACCAATTTCTATGGAATTATTTAATCATTAAAACATTCTAAAGCTTATCCCTTAAAATATTAGATTAACTATAATTTAATAAATAAAATTATATTAAAAAATAATTAATCCTGAATTAAATTCATTTATTAAAAAACCAGATATTTAAAAATGAATAGCATATAACCTCTATAATTATTTTATAAATTATTATGTCACATAAAAAAACAAATAATTATATCTCTTTTAATTTCGGGAAACCTATTATATATAAAATATATTGATAAACCCTGATACAAAAGGTACAAAAAATAAATTATACTTATTATATATAAAATTATTAACCTTTACAGTTAAATAAGCTATAAATCAAATATTTATTTATTTATTTATTTTATTTTAAGGTGCCGTGTACTGCAACATGGCCAGAGGCACCAAATTCTGATTTCTTGTTTATCTAAATGGTATTAAAGATAATTCTTGAGGAACTTCAGAACATCTGGTTGATAGTTTTTGAACATTTACAGGTCTTTGTTGAAGATGGGTGTTCCAGCTGTAGGGTGTAGACTGCAATTACTAAATATGTGCTCTACTGATAGAGGAACTTGGCACCTTGAGCACATGGGCTGTGAAGTACCTTGAAGTAGGTGTTGGTTATAAATCAAATAATTTATTCTAAAAATTATACTATAACTAAAGTTATTTCTATAAAAATAAATATAAATAAACATAAATAATTAAATAAAGTATACTAAATGATTTTGATAGGGTCAGGGGACAGTTGGCAAGACTGGTACTGGTTGCATCTGCACGTGGTTGTAACTGACTAAGCGTATGGACCTAATCTCTCCTGTTTAATTCATAACAAACTACTTCTAAAATTTAAGAATTTGAAATAATTTTGTTCCTATTTAAATTGTTATATAAAGCAACTAAAACGATAAGAAAAATAACGATAATCCTAAATGATTAGTGTGATTCATTGGTTTCTTTGATGAATTATTTACCACTAATATGAAATATAGTTTACTATAATTCCGGTTTAGAATGTTAAGTAATCATTTTTCAGTTCTTGAAACGTACAAATGATTATATTTCTTTATACTAGCTATAAAAAAAACCCAATGAAATTGTATGTTAAATATAAATAATCCGGATAAGGAAAATTTCATAAACATAAACTTATCCTGAGTTCACCCAAACATTTAAAAATACGAAGAACGATACGATTGAATACTACAGCAGCGCAATAGCATTTGATATCTAAACGTTCATTATTTTACTATTTGATGATCATCGTTAGTTTAAAAATAAATATAGTTTTAAAGTTATAAAAACAAGTGAGGAGCGGTAGCATCCAACCTCGTGTAGGAGCAATTGTTCCGATTCTAGAGTTTTTCCAGGGCTACCCCTAGCCAAAAAAAAAAAGAATGTACCTGCCTTCTTTTGTTCAGCTGAACCCGACGTTCCTTCCATCCTCTCACCTTGAGCAAAGACTACTAACATTATATCAGAGGCCCTTAGTATGCATAGGATTTACTATGAATCTAAAATGTCGAGGAAAAATATGTAACAAATATTTTAAGTACGTGACGAGGTGAAAGATTTTTTTTAGAACAACGAATGGCACCTAATCCAGAAAAGTCGGTTGAGAACAGTAAGAAATATAAATTTTGATCAGGAAAATGTGTAATATGCCATTAGGGACCTTTCGAACGTAGGCGCTTCTGCAGAAAAGTAATAATATTTTAAGCAGCTTGTCAATTTTCCTCATCTTCCCAGGATGAGAATATAAAAATTGGGGCTTTTTTTAATATGTTAGGATGACTTTAAGGAAATCAGACTACAATTTCCTCTTTTATTATATTTTTAATTCAGATAAAACAAAATGGGACCTTTCCAACGTAGGCGCTTCTGCAGAAAAGTAATAATATTTTAAGCAGCTTGTCAATTTTCCTCATCTTCCCAGGATGAGAATTTAAAAATAGGGGCTCTTTATAATATGTCACGATGACTAAGGAAATCAGTCTACAATTTCCTCTTTTATTATATTTTTAATTCAGATTGAAAAAAATGGAGTGTGTGTTCTTCAGTCACCCTGTGAAAGATAATTGAAATTCCTTCAGCTTTCTTGCTCTTTCAATTACAACGCTCGGTAAATTAAAACATTGAAAGTAACAACGATAAAACGGATGGATGTTTCCAGACACTGCAATGCTATTAGTTGCAGAAATGGAACTCAATTCTTGTTTTGATTGCAACAAGAGCCTTCGAAGTACCGATGATTCATCGATAATTGTGCAAGAGGCCGGAGGAATCCGGCTGAAAAACCGAAGCTATTGTCACTGGGGGATCCTGTCCCAGTCACCTCTCTGGAATGCAGCTTTTAACAAAGTTAAGATTAAAAGATTAAAACAGTTAATACAGAACCAAACAAACCAAAAAAGTTATTTTGTAAAATATTATTTAAATTTATAGTATTTCCATCGACTCTGGACTTATTTCTACAAAAAAAAAAAATATATATGGTCATGATTAGGTCCGCATTTCAACGTGAGAAAACACTAAAATATGCCAAATCATATTCTATAAAAAGTAAAATCAGCTATAAAATATTCCTCCATATCATGAAAAAGAAATAATGATAATAAAATTATGAAAAATGTTTCTATACATTTTCCCAAGCTAATCCAAAAAAAAAAAAAGTGCTGATGGCAAAAGAATGTTTTGTTCATGATCAGGCACGAATTTCAATGGAAAAAAAAAAAAAAAAAAAAAAAAAAAAAAAAAAAAAAACTGAAATTTGCACTATAATATTCTTTCAAATTCAGGAAAATAAAACATTGAACAATAAATACTAAAAACGAATAGAAGATTTTTATTTACAATAAATATTTATTTTTTTACATATACTATATTTATTTATATACAATTACAATATTTATTTTTCAGTGTTTTCATATAACGCACTTTTAACAGTTGTTTTTTATTTTTTTTTTTTAATCAACCAATAGCGGAAAAGACGTCTTCATAAATTTTAACACAAGTATTAATAGCAATCCATGTATTTGAAAATCGCTTTCAATGAAAATGAATCGTAAGTGTTCTCGGATTAAAACATTTTTTTTTATGATTCGTTTAAAAAATGCAACCCTATCAATTATTTTTTTTAAAAATATAGGTTTTCGCCATGAACCTAATGTGTAATAATCAATGGGCGAAGACTGTTTCCAGGCTAAGGGCATTTTATAAGAATAAAAAGTTTCCATAATGAAAATACTTTTATGTAATATTTTTTTCTTTAATTTGAAAAATAATTTTACCATTTGAATCATGTTTAATAGAAAAAAAAAAAACATTTTTTTTGCTGAATGAATTAATTGAATAATGTATAATATAATACGATAGTAAAAATGTAAAAATGCAGTTCAAAGAATAATCCAAGATTTTTAATGTAATAAGATGAAAGTATAAAATACAAACATTATAATCATTAAGTCACATTTTATTTCAAGGAGTTTTAAAAAGGAATATTCAAGAAAAAATTAGTTCAATAATAACTTCTGATCAGTCTATATCTATGCATCTTGTATGCATGGATCAAGACTACAATCACCAGTGTCCTTCAAACTTCATACTCGGTGCGAACCTGAAATAAGAAAATCGATAGAGTTTAATTTCTTAGTCTTAAGTCGATTAACCTAGATAACAAACGAAAAGTTTTGTCTGTTCGAACTATACTAGGGAGATATACATTCTGTTTTCGGAGGTTTATTCCCGCTAAGTTGATAAAGACATTTCAAAAGTGCAGAACATATAATTTAAGAAAATATATAAATAAATAAATATTTCATAAGTTTATAACCGTACCGGCACAAATTAAGTTTATGTCTAAGAACAAAATTTATATAACGAACACAATTTAAGATTCAGGGCTGACTTAGGAAAATAAAAAAGTTTCTAATACTATAAACATACTTCAGTTTTCAAGAAGTTTATGTATGAACTTCATTATGTATATAGAGTTGTAGATTGTTGGAGTAGGCAGTCATAGATACACATCAATTAAAAATAATATTTTAATTTTTAATGCCGACGTTTCGACTTCCATTGCAAACTTAAATTATAGAGAGTATAAAAAACAAAGGTATGAAAAGAATAAATGTATAAGAGTAAAGACAATAACATAAAAGCAATATCTGAAGGCCATGAAGACAATACATGAAGATTATTGAATTAAGATTAAAATGAAAAGAAATTAAAATGAGTGATAGTTAAAAGTTATGAGTAAATTCAACAATATAATTGGTAAACATAAAAAATTAGTAGATACAAAGTTATATTATCTATGAGTAGATAATCATTTTTTTATTTTTAACAATTATATTGTTAAATTTAATTTTTAATTAACTATCACTCATTTTAATTTCTTTTTTCTTTTAATCTTAATTTAATAGTCTTTATGTATTGTCTTTACTCTTACACATTTATTCTTTTCATACCTTAATTTTTCATATTCTCTATAATTTAGTAATACCTTTTGTTTGTTTTATTTTTCTTCTAGCCCTGATGAAGGCTTACAATGCAAGTTAAAACGTCGGCATTATAAATTAAAATATTATTTTGCCTACACCAACAATCTACAACTCTAAATAACCAACTAATACATTATGAATTTTCATTTTGTATAGTATGGATGTATTTAATTTTTATTTATTACTATATTTTATTTACTTTTAATATTAACATTATTTTGTTTGATTTTGTATAATTTATTTTATAAGGACTAACATGGGCCCCTCTAATAAACAGACGCGACTTACTTTAAAAATAAGCGTCAACGACTCTAATTTTTAAGAAGATGAAACTAAGACAGCACCTGAATGCATACACTTACTGAAACAAATTTGGACTTATCAGAGAAATATAGTTCAGGCAAAAAAACTCACATATACAAACTACAAACGTTTCAATCCTATTACTCTATTACTTCTAGTCCAAAGTCGGAAAACTTAGGTTGCGTAAATAGTTTTTCTAGATGTAATCATTAAGTAATAATAAGTACCCTTTGGTAAAATCAAAGTATATTTCTACTTTTAAAATTATTATTATAATTATCACAGCGGGTCTAAATTTGGAGAACGAAAGAAACAGGTCAACCTTCCAGCCAAAAAGAGAAAATAATTAAATTCCGAGAGCATCACAAAGCCGAGTACAACTGAGCAGCTTTAAAAGAGGACGGCGGCAACAAAAATCAATCAGAGAAAACACAGTTTTCTGGTCATGAATTGAAGTCTTCTACCTATTAAAAAAAAAAAAATGATGCTTATGATATATATAAATGGTTGTAATATTGTTAGCATATGGTCTACATATGCAAGAAATGACAACTCGAATACAAGGTCAAGGAGAACAAATATTGACAACACAGTGGCAAGTTCTGAAAAATACTAAGTCAAAAGGTTTTCAATAATAAATTTCAATTTAAGGCCCCGAACAGCGCAATACGTTCCGATTTAATATCGCCTTTGTATTCCAACGTTCTATAAAGAGATTGTCGACCGAGCTGGACTCAGTAAATTCTGCAGAACTCCACAGACCTATATTATCAGTCTAAAATAAGTTATTAAACAAATAAAATAAATTAGAAAAAGTTCATTAATTTTCACTGAAGTAAAAAATAACTTATTTTTATTTCAAGAAATAACGAAAGTTTTCCAAGCTTCAGTGGAAAAACCACATCGTAATAGGGAATTCGTAGAAAACAATAAATCATAATTTTTCGATAATGCAACTTACCCACAAGAAACCACACCAAAAATTAATTGTGAAAGCAAGTATTCTTAATTCCTTAAGCCTATTTTGATATATTTTATTATTTACTTAAACTTTCATTGTGTAATATTTATAAAATAATACAATTTGCATACTGCATGTTATAGTAACATTTTTTCCAAACCAATTTAGGATGTATAATTCATCATTTATTTATTTATTTTTTTAAACAGACTGACGTAATCGGTTTTAAAAGTTACTTACAAGACAAAAGCGGCAAGAAACTGCTCGTCGTTACAGACTACTTCAACATTTACTAGACAAACGATCAAAGCTCCCAATTCATTACAAAAGACTTATTTACATGACTGTGATTAGACCTATTAGGACATACGGAGTTGAGCTTTGGGGCTCTACTAAACCATCCAATTCATCTCGTATCCAATCCTTACAATCCAAAATCCTTCGAAAAATCTTAAATGCCCCCTACTTTCTCACCAATAAACTTATCCATAAAGACCTTAATGCTCTATATGTTGCTGAGTTAGCCCAAACCAGATACATATTCTTTAATCGTAAGCTCCATAACCACTCAAATCCATCAGTTTCTCAACTTGCTTCCGACTTCATTCTCGATAATACTCCGAGGCGTCTGAAAAGAAGATGGCCTAGAGAGATCTTCTAGTATAGAATTTTTATTGAAGCGCTATTGATGAATAGTTCTTTTCAACTTTTGACATGTTATTGTAATCGTTATCAGCTCATTTACTTAGTGTATATATTTGTACAGCAGTAAATTTCAATAAATTGATAAATAGAAAAAAAAAAAAAAAAAAATCATATACATGACAGTAATTTGACCTATTTGGACTTTAGAGTTGAGGAGTGGGGCTCCACTAAAGCATCCAAATCAATTCAGATCCAATCCTTACAATCCAAAGTCCTTAGAAAAATCCTCAATGCTCGTAACTTTGTCAAAAACAAACTTAGCCATAAGGATCTTAATGTACCATACCCTTCATAGTCAACTCCATAAGTTGAAGTCCACTAGTAATTCAACTCGCTTACTATTCTATTCCAAAAAACTCACCGAGGCGTCTGAAAAGAAGATGGCCCTGGGACCTTCTAATATGAAACTTAAAAAAGTGCTACCAATGGGTAGTTGGTTTACAAAAAATTAACATGTTATTATGAGCATTGTCTTCCCATTTATTAGATGTATTTTTACTTTAATTTGTATAGTACTATACTATGTATATATTAAATGGCTTATAAATCTAAGTGGGAATTTTGGATTTAAGTAACATAAAAAAATATACGTTTTAATAACGACAAAAATAGAATTTATACTAAAATCTATATATATATATATATATATAAATAGGTATATGTTTTATACCTGAAAACCTTAAAGGCTGATTTATTAAGTTTTTGACATATTTGAATTGGAATATTGGGAACAATAAAGACGAAAATATTTAATAAATGACATTACAAATGCAAAAATCATTGAATACATCAACATAAATTCTTGAGAAATAATACAATGATCTTTATATTTCTGTCAAGTTATTTCGCCTAGTGGACTTCACTCACGACATAATGCCTAATTAATTTTGTTATTAGAGGATTCTTATCTCGGAATAAAGATTGTGTTTCATAATCTTCAAAATTCGTATAACGCCTTGTCCCACAAAAACTTCGAGCTGATGTTGATCATTATTTTTTTTTTTTTTTCTTTTGGTAAAATTAGGAAAAGCAAAAGTAACTTCGATAAGCCCAACGATCGTTCAACGAACTTTGTTACTTAGCAACTCGCGGGTTCAAAATCCTGTCAAAATGTTCCAAACTCCATTTAAGAAACTGATTAAAGGTATCATCCAAGGCGATTACTTTAGCCCAACATTTTTTTTTCTCTCGATTGAATGAATAATCTAAGTGACTGACAAATATAAAAAAAAAAAATCACATAGAACGATTATTAATCGTTTGTAAACGAAGCAAAATTTTTAAGTCGAATATACGAGCAGTTAATTATGAAGATTTTTTTTTTTTAATTTATTAATGTATGTCACTCTAAAAAGAAGTAATTTGTACAACTTTTCCATTGGAATAAATTTAAACTACTAACATCAATAATTACTAAATTTATGTTCAGCGTTATTGAAATTTAGTAACACATGACGACATAAAAGTGCAATGTGAATCTGATGGAAATAAATGTAAACATTTAATCATGTTGAAGAACACACAAATCAACATTCAATGACAGTCAACATCCACGTCCCATAGTATTTAAAAATTCACAATCATTTTTTACAATATAATATATTTAATTTATTTAAATTTCCTAAATTTAACTCAGTAATTATACATTTTGGATGAATTTTTTTACTGTATTTCATGATTTTTTTTTTTTAATTTCAATATGTAATTTTTGTTTTTGTTTTTATTTTTAAGAGACTTACTTCAAGATCAAAGTTCACTAAATTTCCTATTCTAAAAAGATATCAACACCAAGAACTAAATTTTCATTTTACGTTCAATGGGGACTCCACTAAACCATTTAATTCTTCTCGTACCCAAACCTCACAATCCAAAATCTTTTGAAAAATCATCAATGCTCCTCATTTTGCCACTGACAAACTTAACCATAAAGATCTTTACGTACCATATGTTGTTGATTTAGCCCAAACTAAATACCTATCCTTTCATACAAAAAATCAAAAACATTCAAATCCATATTAGTATCTCAACTTGCTTCACATCCTATTCCAGTTAACACTCCGGTGCTTCTAAAAAGAAAATGGCCTCGAGATCTCTAATATAGAACCTTTATTTTATAGAACTAAGTGCTACCAACGGGTAGATTCTTGAAAAGAAGTAGAAAGGCGAAAAGCACCGACTCGTCGGCCATTTTATTCATTCATACATACGTTTAAAAATAGGTTAATTGAAATAAAAATATGACATTTATTTGTTATAATTTTTATTTTAGATTCATCTTTACAGTTCGTTATTTATTGTAGGAATAGGAACACTTTTTTTTTTTTTTTTTTTTTGGTAACAAATTATTAACAAAAAATATATTCCATAAATTCTAAAATACATACGTAATCTACTATTTTTTTTTTTTTTTTTAATTACAGTTTTGGTTTTGTGTTATAATTAAAAAATAATAACTATTAATTGAAATTTAATATTAACAACTCACATACGTTTTTATTTATAATTACATGTAAGATATTTTTGTGTTGTATTTTTTTTGGAGTAACAAAATTCCAAAATTCACATTTAACCATCTAAGCTAAGTAAAGCGAATTGCTGACTTTTGCTTTATTTTTTTTCTAAAATAAAACACGCCTTTACAAAATTCCAAAATTCACATTTAACCATCTAAGCTAAGTAAAGCGAATTGCTGACTTTTGCTTTAAAATAAATAAAATAAATAAAAAAAAATAAATTCCATAAATTCTAAAATACATACGTAACCTACTATTTTTTTTTTTTTTAATTACAGTTTTGGTTTTGTGTTATAATTAAAAAATAATAACTATTAATTAAAATTTAATATTAACTGCTATTCAAACAACTCACATACGTTTTTATTTATAATTACATGTAAGATATTTTTGTGTTGTATTTTTTTTGGAGTAACAAAATTCCAAAATTCACATTTAACCATCTAAGCTAAGTAAAGCGAATTGCTGACTTTTGCTTTATTTTTTTTTCTAAAATAAAACACGCCTTTACTAAGCGGCTTGTTTGTAACTACATGTAATGACGGCTATAAAGCTGAAAACAAAAGGCCCGAACATTGACGATGACACCCGAATTCTAACCGAAGGTTTGGCCGAGTAAGTCACTAAACAAAGACATAGTCTATCTCTAATTATAAATATTTCTTACATGTTATAAAAAATATAAGATAGAAATAGAAATGGGTATAACTATATTACTAATTAAATAAACAATATCTGTATAATATATAATTTACTAATGGTTGAGCAAAACAATACTAAACAAACATCTTAGGTTCAAATCCCGACCCTACTTCCAAGGCTTGTCGCTTAGAGAACTTGGACCAATACCCCCTTAATTACAGGAGTTACAAGTTGACTTGTATTAAGTTTAAATTATTATATAATTCCGGATGACAATGGGACCAAGAGGTGATGAAGCAACAAGTAAAGAGTAAGCTTGTAACGAAGGATGAGAGGAGGGAAGAACTGAACCGTTAGGGATAACAGTGAACCAGCCTCCATTCCCCTAACTTCATCAATATTAAACATCACAGCGCTCAACGCTTTAACTCTAGCAGCTACTGTGTTGGCAGTAACGGAAAAAAAAAAAAAAAAAAAAAATTAAAAGCGTACAAATATGGAATCGAGATAATGGTGGATTTTCAAATCAACTCAAAGGCAAGCTAGAAACGATATTTTTTTTTTTTTTTTTTTTTTTTTTGCAATTGCACACTTAGTTTTTAAAAAAGAAACTGCTCAAAAATTTTCGTACCTCCAAATCTAATAAATAAATATTGATTTTTTAATACCTTTTTTATTAAAACTATTCATTGATATTTACAGCTGTATACAATATACAAAAAGTAGATTTGAGTTATTTTATACAAATAACAACTCACTTGTAGCACTTAAATAGTTTTACATTAGAGGGTCTCTTGGCCATCTTCTTTTCAGAAGGGAATGAATGGAGTGTGAGATAAGTTGTGAGTTTAGTGGATTCGAGTGGGTAAAGAGTTTACTATGAAAAGATAGATATCTGGTTTAGGCTAAATCAGGAACATAAGGAACATTAAGACATTTATGGATAAAGTGTTTCTGTGACATAATACGGAGCTTTGTGGATTTTACGAAGGACTTTGAATACGAGACAAATTGGATGGTTTAGTAGAGCCCCAAAGCTCAACTCCATATTTCCATATTTTGCCGTAGTATTAAGACTGCCTCAAAAAATAAAGAATGTTTGTAATAGTATGTAAAAACCATTGTATTAATATGAAATAAATAAATAAATTTAATAAAACACACTTCTTTTATAAATAAACCAGTATAGAGATGCTTTTGAGCATATAAGTTCCACACAAGCCATAAATTTGTGAATTGAATGAACATATCAGTAAAAGAAAGCAGTAAAAACTGTGATTAGAAGTGTATTAAAAACAATGTTAAAATAGTCAGATTTTTATTTATTTATATAGTTTCAAACTAAGACCCTGGATATTTATAATCGCTAAATAATTGAACATTTTATTTTAAGAAGTATCTTGGGGTTAATATTCGGTTTCGTATACAACAATAATTGTTTTTTATTAAATCATAGACCTCGGTCCCCAAGGGAAATAGGTAGATAAAGAAATAGAATAGAAAAAGGTTGTTTACGTTAGCATCCCGTTCACTGTTTTATTGAGGGAAGAGAAGAGAAACATGAGGTGATATAGCAGCAGCCTGCTTTGGAAAAAGGAAAACCCAGTGGGGCTTTTATGTAAATTTTATCGCCTGCTTGATATTAGTTTAAACTAAAACTCACTTTTTGAGTTGAACATCCTTCATTCTTGATGTGCGATGTAGTAGCTCAGTGAATAATGCTCTGGATTCCTGACAAGACAGGAAGCATTTTCAGCTATATGTATAAATTTATATTCATCTGTGTTTCTCCAGTGGCACACCCAGCCTCCATAAAGCGAGTGCTTCACCTATTCATAGTGTTTAGGAGAAAACCGGGTGGATTAGATATAATGCTGAAGATATTGCCTCATGTTTAACCTAACCGAATACTCAACTCAAGATACAAAAAAAATAATACCAAATCTGATTTCTTTTTAGGAACCCATATCCTATGAGTTTCCATTGTTTCAAAGGCTCAAACACTAATATCGATATTTCATTAATAACACAGGCCAACAAAAAAAATGTTTTTGAAAACTTTTTTTACTTTAATAGCTGATTTTTATAGATTTTTGTATGCTAAATCCAAATCGGGTCTTAGTTTTTTTGTATCACCCATAGTTTTTGAGAAATTTGCTTTTTTTATATAATTTAAAAAGCATATATAACTGTTTCATGAGGCCTAACTTTATATGTAGAGGTGGTAAGAGAATGTTTCTAGGATCTACAAGGTTTTTACGGAGAATGTTCTTCTCGCCGGGTTTTGAAGATTCGCTCACAAGCCAGTTCTTTCTGCACCAATGTTGATCCCTTGCTCTACTGTCCCATTCACACAAAAAACATGGAAATTTGGTAAAACCGCCTTGCTGACCAAAAAGCATGCATGTTACTTTCAAGTCACCACTTATCATCCAACCATTAGCCGAATAGCCAATTTTATTCCACACTATTTCTAGGTTTTCATAGCTCTCATTCATATGTAAAGAATGGCCAACAGGCATAGATGCATAAGTGTCACTATTGTGTAATAAAACAGCTTTTAAATTTTTTTGTATTCAACACAAAACTCTTTGATCAGACCTGGAATGTCTGAGTAGTACACTAAATCACCTTGTTCAAAGGTGAAAATTTTCCTAAGTTCCAGCTGCCAACAAGTTCTTTTCTTTTAGTCTAGGATAAAGCAATTCAGCTTTTTCTTTTGTTAACCCAAGATCCCTAAGTCGTTAAGCTCAATCTGAAAAAAACAGTTTAGGCTCTATATTTGCTGTAGCACATTGGAACTCTTCATCATCTTGCTCATCTATATCTATATCTGTTTCAGCAGTGCTGCCAACTCTTCTACATCCAGCACAAATTATTTTACAATTTTATTTGTAGTGTATAAAAGCTGTTAAATTCTGTAATAAATAAAAAAAAAAATAATATATTTATGTGCAAATGTGAAAAAATGGTAGGTGATACGGCTTAATAAGTGTCATATTTAGATTTAGCACCCTTAAAAACTGAATAATATGGTGTTTTAAGTAAAAAAATTTTTTCATTGTTGGCCCGTGTAATTCGACTACTTCAACATTTTCTAGACAAGCGTTCAAAGCGCCCGATTCAATAAAAAAAGAGTTACATACATGACAGTAATAATCCTCGTATCCGATCCCTACAATCCAAAATCTTTCATAAAATCGTATGTTGCAGAATTGTCCCAAACAAAACACCCCTCCTTCAGAAGCTACATACTCACTCGAATCAATTAGTCTCTCAACTTGCTTGACACTCGATTCCCGATAACCCAAATAGGCGTCTGAAAACGTGGCCTAGGGACATTCTAATGTAGAGCATATATTGGAGGTCTACTAAGCGGTAGTTATTCACAAGTTATTGACATGCGATTGTAATAATTTTAAGGAACACTTACTTACTGTATATATTCTATACAGTTGTAAATATCAATAAAGTTTAAAAATATATACATAATATATGTATATAAATGATATTAATTTGTAAAAGTTAAAATGAAACTTTCTCCTTAACCCGATCGCTTGTTTCAATGATTGGAAAGTGTAACCCTGTGAAGATATCCTTCAAGATAAGTTAAAAAGTTCGAACCGCTTCAAATCGTCAAGAGATGTTTTAAACAATTCTACCAATTAAACAAAACTACACGGATAATAGTAACGGAAAAACCGAATGAAACAGAGTTACAAACAATCACCACCGCTGATTGCGAATAAATCTTAAATTAGTTTCAATTACGGTGGCTCACTTCCAAAAGCGTTAATGCATATTAATTAGAACAATTAGTACACTTTAACTGACTCCGGGACGTCGTTACATATATTTGAATTAAAATAATTACTCAAAGCTCTATTATGATAATGGGGTTCCTGATTACAGCGCAAACAAAACGTACTATTATTGCAAGCAATTACATTTGGCGACAATGCGATGATTATCAATTTTCGTTATTTTGAAATTAGTTTCGTAGTCGGACCCTATCAATGGATAAAAATAAAACAAATATAATTTTGAAGCGGAACACAACGCGCGTAGGAGCATCACTATTAAAAACCAATAGTATCACTGAGCTCCATTACGCACCATGACCGCAACCTATTTTCCACTTTAACCTCAATAGTGCCCTAATAAAATAATCATACCATAATATGATCACGTATGAGTGTAGTTGAAAAATTACTAGCCTGGATCGATTCAAGCGAAAAGAAATAAATGAAAACTACAGATATACAGGGTGAGTATATCTTAGTGTAAAAAAAAAAAAATTGGGTTAAACTAGATCAAAAATGTAGCTAAATGCCGCAAATCTCATTTTTCTATTCCAATCCGTTGCTAATATACGATAAATCAAAGACTTTTTTGAGGAAACCACGTTTTTTTTTTCTATAAAAGCTGTATATCTCCATTTTATTTAAATATTTTTCAAATTTTGGCCACATTTTCGGATTTAGCATTAAATTTTCTATAATAGCTAAGTACCTGTAACCTTGAATTTTGTAAATTTGGTATCTAAAGAACAGATTGATCTTCACCTTATTTGGGGAAGTCACAATGTCTTATTTACTTCAACGCTCACCGTTTTTCGTAAAAACTATCCACAAAACGTCAAATCTCACAAAAACTTTCAAATTTAATTAGCTTTCGAATGATATGTTAAACGTAATGATTTTGTTTCAATTTCATGGTGATATTTACTTTTGAAACCGAAAAAACATGGTGTTCTCATTTGGTATACAAATCGGTTACTTGGGTAAATAAAACATGACAATCCCTTAATGGAAATGTGCATTTTAAGCATAATAGACTCTTCATTGGAATAAAAAGCAAAGAAAAAAATAATTGTTTAATAGAAAATAAAGGAAAACGGTCAATAAAGCGACACCAGATCAGAGGATCTTATGTTATTACATTTATTTATTTATTATTATCATTTAGGATTTATTTTATTAGTTTTTCAATGTAATGTTGTGATAATGAACATATCTCGATTTAACGCATCATGAAATCCTTATATGTGAAATTTTATCAAAATCAAAAAATATTGATTTTTTACCCCTTTCAAGGAGGTTAAAATTTTGAAGTGGAGATTTCATCAACAATTTCTAAAGGCCATAAATAAATAACAACTGCTGTGTTCAACCGATTACAATAGTAATAGCATCACAAGAATCAGCATACATTCTGATTTTTATCCATGCATATAACACTGGATTTACTCCATATTTTAGTGGACTAAAACTGATGTGCATGAAAAAATACGAGCGTCAGCTATAACTTGAGATATTTCGATAAGGGGAAATTCCTTCTATAATCCTACACAATTTTAAAGGTAAAATAAAATTGTTTTTGATTTCAACAAAATTTAATTTCTACATGTTTTTTTAGATGAGGAATCTGAAAATAATATCAGTTTTTAGTTTAAAAATTTTCCTCACCTATATTATTTAAATAAGACGTTTAAAAATGATCTATTTATATTATTATTTTAATCATTACACAATAAATTTCAAATAAGACCATTTATTTATATGTTGGACATATTTTTTAACCAAAACCTGATATTAATTTTAGATTATTCATCAATCTTAGAATTTCAATGCAATTTGAAATAAAAATATGGGTGAGAAAAATTTTTAAACTAAAAACTGATATTATTTTCAGATTCCTCATCTCAAAAAACACGTAGAAACTTAATTTTGTCGAAACCAAAAATATTTTTTTTTTTTTTGCCTTTAAAATTTTGTAGGATTTTAGGGGCTGTCAATTTCTGGAAAAACGTAAATAATTTGAGCTATCTCACATATTTCGCGACCGATTAAGACTAAATTTTAAGGTAATCTGGAAGTACTAAAACTGCACAGTTTAGCTCATATCCGGAGGTCGCAGAATTTCCCCTTATTGAAATATCTGTGAAATATCTGAAGTTATAGCCGAACTCGTATTTTTTCATTCACATCAGTTTTTGTCCACTAAAATCTGGAGTAAATCCAGTGTTATATCCATGGATAAAATTAGAATGTATGCTGATTCTTGTGATGCTATTACTATTGTAATCGTTTGAACACAGCAGTTGTTATTTATGGGCTTTAGAAATTGTTGATGAAATCTCAACTTTAAAAATTTAACCTCCTCGAAAGGGGTAAAAAATCAATATTTTTTTATTATGATAAAATTTCACATATAAGGATTTTATGGTGCGTTAAATCGAGGTTTGAGGTCAGTTGTTCATGAAAAAAAGTTTCCACTGATTTACAGCGGATTTCCTTGAAATCTATTCACTTTTATAATTGTAAAACCTATTTTGTTCACTGTAGGGCATAATTATGAGAACAATAAAGTCTCAAAACGTAGCCATAATATCAACAGTCGAGAAAAACGTATGTATATATTTATTACAAATAATTTGTAGTTTATTTCAAATAATTTATACGTCTAGTAAAGTTAATTTCATACCTAAAAACAATAAAATTAAACTAACCACTAGACGGCTAAACTAAATGATAACAAACAGCTTTTATGACCACGGTAGTTTATGTTCCTGTCGAAAAGTAGGTTTTTTCTTATTTTTATATATATTTTTTTTATGGTATAATTTCCACATCCAACAAAGCCAAAAAAACAAGTCGTTTACATTTACGTTGACAAACATTTAGTATACACTTCCTAAATATCAATTTATTATGAATTTGTTTAGGATGACCTGATATCTCCAGTGCCTGGGTAATAGTAGGATAAAATTCGAAAACAGAGGAATATATATCCTTTTCCGATCTATTTAACTAAAGAAGCAAAGCATTCATTAGAACATAAATTTCGAAAAAATATAATTTAAAAGGAACATCACACCCCTAACGGCCGTTTAAGTGGAACGAACTACCATCAACCATCCGATATCGTTGTTTTACCGAACCTAAACGCTTGCCAAGTGTATGAGTTGTTTTAAAAAATATTACGAAAATATCTGTGAATATATTTCAGTATAAATGACCTTAGATTATTACTTTTTCTATTTTCTTCGGGAGGATAGAATAAAATACAATTTCAATATTCACTATTTATCGGAAATTATAATAACATTTTTCTGTTCCTTTTCACCTGTTCCTTGGAGAAGTTAGTTATGATGAAATAAAAACATGTAAGGCCAATTTATTTAATTTAGAACGTAGTATTTAGAAGGATGATTTCTTATTTTATTTTATGATTGTTAATACTTTTAATATGTATATATTTTGTTATTTCTACATACAAAATGTTATCAATTATTAATAAGGACTTTAATAAAAATATAGGGTTATGGTAAAACTGTTTGAACTAAATTTTGTGTATTTTAAAACTGTTTTTGATCCTAAGATATATTAGTCAGGTAGCTGGGCAGTCCTTTAGGTTTTCAAATGACAGTGGAAAAAAATTAAAATTGGGACTATTAGAAATGTTTATCAAGGCCCTGATGTCGCTTAGAAGCCATTAGTTTATGGCGTAATAAATAAATAAGTTCAACAATTATTGATAGTTAAGTCCCGCTGATCCGGACAAGTTGGGACATGTCTCAGACTGAATCACCTCTTTGAGAAATATGTGAAAACGGAATTCGCTGTAAGAGCGATATTTTATTGATATAAAAACATACTGCTGCCCAACGTTATTGGCGCTACAAGCACAGCATACTAATCTAACTAAAGATAACAAAATTATAATATATGAAAAATTCATAATATTTATAATTTGGTTATAATTTTAAGATATAATATAAGATATTAGACAAACTAATAATTTTTTCTCTCTCTCACTTTTTTTGTTTCTAATTTATTTCATTTTTTTTTTATTATTGTTATTTTACTTTCCTCATAATATTTAAAAATCCCGTTTTTTTTTTTTTTTTTCTCCTTCCCTCTTTCAACAATTAATATTACTACTGCTAAACACACACATATTGCTAAACATATATACACATAGAAACAAAAAGAAAATTTATATGTATATAACAGAGTTTCTTTTTTCATTCATAAATAAAACTTCCTTGGAACAAACAAAAAAAACCCTCACCTATATTCAATCCACTAAAAGCATATATGGGTTTTACGAAATAATTTTAAACAATCGTTTCCTGCTTGCTAGTTTTATTAAAACCCATTTAGGAACAGAGAAAAGCAGGAAAGCTAGCCCATGAATTTCATATCATGGAAAGGATTTGATAGATATTTAGGAAGGCTCACCCCAGCCTACACTTACCCCATGCATATTCCAACCCGGCCCGAATCTCCCACCAACTTGAGCATTATAATACAAAACTTGTTTCAACCGTGGCTTACAGTTTTGGTCCGAGTGATTGCATCTAAAATGGCGGTAAAACATGTCAGGTAAAACAACAGAAATATATTTACTTGAGGTACGCATGATGATATAGGAGAATCAATCAAAATTATTATATACAGTAAAATCACAATCAATAATATTTAAAGAAAACAAATAAATAATAAAACTAAGCACAATACATATACATAAAACCCCTAGAGGATAAAGCCACCCCGAACAAACATATGTTGATATCATAATACGGCCCGATATCCACTAAAGTCGGAAAGGAATTTTTTAAAAATAGGTTTAACCCTGCATTTAAAATAGATAAACCATTGCCATCATACTTCCCTTCACCGAAAGATAAACTAGACCCTTCCTAAAAAAGCGGTGTATACGAACTAAAATGTAATGACTATGAAGCAAAATACACGGGAAAAACTGGACGATCCGTAAATCAATGAGTAAAAGAACATATAGAGCATACACTAATAAGACCAAAAACTCCAATTTCGCTATCCATCTAAATGGAAATAACCATAAATTTAATAAAGACTCGGGAGTAAAAATACTACATCAAGTAGAAAATACCCTAAAACTAAATACTTGTGAATCATTAGAAATAATAAAATCCCTTAAAACTGACCCAGATATTTGTATAAATGATGAGATTTTAAATTTGTTTCCCATAGGAACGGAAAAATCCAATAAGTCATAAGGAAATCCCATAGTAAATCACAAAACTTTAACCTACCTGCCCCCCTCCACTTCTCACGATGGTAATATTTCAGTTATCTCTTAGACCCCCTAAGGTGAGAACTGATGTTTGATTTCTTGTCTTACATTTTTGAAAACTTAAGTGTATGTAATCCATGTAACACAGTACTGATGTGTTAAAAATTGTGCATGTTTTAGAACTGAAGATGAATGTTTAGCATACGAAACTAGTTTTCAAATAAATTAATCCCAATAGAAGAGGCAATTAATTCATCAGTCGTAACAGAAATATATTTATATTTTTTACGCTATCATTGCTAAATAAAATTATAAAAAAATGTAATCTAAATTTTTAATTAAGATTGGGTAAATGGGTCCTAGAATCCCAAATACAGTCATGTCCATTTTTGAGATTTTTTCACAGCAGGTCTGATTAGAAAAGGAAGAGGCCTTATTTTTTATATTGTGTGATTATTCATCGCCACTGAACTACTTTTGGAAGAAAACTTCCCAATTTAGTTTTCTATTTATTAAAGATAACATATTACAAAATATAGGGAATAGAGTTAACTATGAAAGGATAGACATCTTATTTGGGCTATATCAAGCAAGATATGGAACATTAAGATCCTAGTAGATAAGTTTATTTTTGACTTACTAAGGAGCATTGAGGATTTTACGAAGGATTTAAGTTGGATACGAGAATCATGGGAAGGTTTAGTGGAGCACCAAAATTTATAAGCTTTGAACGTTTGTCTAGTAAATATTGGAGTAGTCTATAGTGACAAGCAGTTGCAGTAACTTTATAAACACATACACATGAAACGTAAACAGGGATATCTTGTAAGTTGCTAAGATATTATATTATAGGCATTAACTGAATTTAAAATTGTAATATGTAATTACAGAATGAATATAATGGGCTCAAGTTTATTTTTGATTGCAACTGAACAACGCCTGAATTTCAGCCAATGAGATGAACTGCATAATATTTATTCATCGCTACGTTGGAAATGCTACCATCTGCAGCAAAATATGTGTGATATATAATGATCGAGAGGTTATAACTTAGTTATAATGTTCAGATAATTTCTACTTAAACATCAGTTAACGAAACCTCTAGCAACCACTGTTGGATTGTATGCAAATGAGGGAATGACCTGTGCTCCGCATAGAGCTTATTTGTGTTCCATAATGGATGGCAACTATGACATTATATGATAGGGTCATAGCTGAAAACTACGAAAGCTTCAATTTACTAATATATTTCAAAAAGGGTCTAAAATTATGATATTAAGCGAAAGAAAAGGATTACATTTAAAACTATTAATTCCGTGACTTACTATTTTTCATTCTTAAATTTAAAAAAAAATAAAAATTCATGAACTAAGGGCAATGGAGTAAAGTCGGTACACAATCAGGGCTTGTTATCCGATATAGAACCGTTGCCGATAAAAAAAAAACACGTGACAGGCACTTCTCATATTTTTAAAAATATAAACCATCCCGTAGGGTTATTTATATACTAAGTCGCATCAACTTCAGGTATCAGGTTATTAAAATCTGTCCGTTAACCGTATGACACACGTCACAATGGAGTTGGAGGAGACGACCCAGCAGATCATTAAGAGTACCGTTTACAGAAGTTCACACACCTCTAATGATGAGAGTGCACATGATACATGTTGAAGGGGCATACAACAAATGTCTTGTCGGTTTAGTATGATTTAGCGTGGCGAAGTGCACTCTCTAAAATTGCAACAAGTATTGGTTCTAGAAAAGCAGTCCAGCAAATAATTCAAAGTTAACAATCTAATACCTGCAACTTAAAAAATGATCCCACGAATTAAATTTTGGATAAATATTTTTAACTGAGGCAGTACTTAAAAACAATAATAAAAAAAAAACTAATCCTATTCCAAATTTTATGTTTTTTAGCATTGATGAATACTTGCCACTTTTATAATTATTTTACTTGAAATGTTTGAATGTTAAAAATTCATCGTCAGTTATAAAACATATAAAAACTGGACGATCATTATTCAAAGTTCAAAAGAACATATAAGAGCATACAATAATAAGATCCATAATTATTTGTTTGTTTATATTGGGCTTAGCGTCCTTATGCACTCCAACTAATACAAGTTGGGAACCTCGGATCCCGTTTAGGCCGTTTGGATAGTTAAATTATTAAACTAAATCAATTAGGCTATGAATTAGCTTCAAACAAACAGTAAGAATAGAAGGCAATAGAAAGAAAAATTTATTCTGGGACAAAGTCTGTTAAGAATACTAACATTACATAACACAATGAAAAATCGTATCTGGCATAGATATTATTTAAATAAAACAAGATTAATAAAAGTGAATGCAGATTTACATTTAAAATAAATAAATGAATAAATGAACTAGAAAACTGAAAAAATAAAGAAAAAATTAAAGTAGTCAATATAGAAATAAATGTTATAAACAAAATTGTGTACAGAGAACTGAATAATAATACTGAAAAAAAAACAAAAAAAAAACTGAGAAAATTAATGGAAACTCGGCTTCTATTGGTTTCCATAGAAAGTAAAATGTTAGTTATCGCAAATGACTTATTCTGGCGCAGTGATTTTTTCTGTCATATCATTTATGAATATATTAAGAAGATAATCAGGGATGGAGACAAAATGAAACAAAACGTCCATGTAAAAGTACTATAATTGTGTTCCAACGTTTTGACCTCCCTTGCATATCTTCTTAAGGGCTACAGAACCACAGATGAAAGGAGACTAACAATGAAACATTGGCACACAGTTATGTCTTTTTAACTGAACGTTTTGTTTCATTTTGATTGCATCCCTGATCATCTTCTCCTTTATTCATGCCTTTCTTAATACGATTTTTTAGTGGCTTGCAGTTTTTGAAAAAATGAATCAGAAATACAATACATGGTTTGTTTCATAAGTAGTAAAATTTGTACCCAAAAAATCATTTAGACATGATCGCTTGGGTACAACCCATCAATATGGTACAACCATGGCCTAATTTTCCCTTTCTTCATAAAGGAATATACCATTTGTTTAATCTTTCTTGATAACAAAGGCGAATATAGCCCTCTGAGGTCGGCTGTGAGGAATGATGCTTTTGCTGCTTTAGTCACTGCATCAAACCCCGTGTCCTCTGAACTTCTGAGTGATGGTGGAACTTCCAAGTTAATTGGACGAGTTGTTTCATAGCCGTGCGATATCGCTCTTGCTAATATTGATTGCTAGTTGTCATTACCATTAACTAATTCTCCCTCATAATTAATAGAAAATATATTTACATACATATACATATTTGTATATATAAAATAATGGGAAGCAAGTTGGGAAACTAGTGGACTTGAAAGGGTATAAAGCTTATAAACGAAGGATAAATTATCAACATAAGAAACATTAAGATTATTATGAATGTTTATTTATGAAATGATGAGAAGCATTAAGAATGTTCATAAATCTTAAAAATGTTCATAAAGCGTATATAACAGTAGAATTTTAATTTTTAATTTTATTAGTGAAGCAGTATGGGTATACAAATAAACCGTGAGTTCCTTTTCAGGGGACAGAATGTTTAAGCTTTAGTTTAATTTCATTCTTGCAGTAAAATGATATGGCTTTTTCAGGTTTGTCGTATAAAGGGTTTCTACTAGATTACAATATATATATATATATATATATATATATATATATATATATATATATATATATATATATACACACACACATATATAGCTTATCATTGACTATAATTTAAAGATACACAAAAGTTTTACAACAGCGGGATCATTGCACGTCTGCTGCGGCATACTCTTATGTCACTGACGACATCACGTATCAAGAAAAGTAAGATTTTTTTTTTAATAAAAATTTTTAATTAAGTAATTATTACAATATTTCTCAAGTTCCATAAGTCATATAGATGGCTATATTAAAACCTTTATAAAAAAAAAAAGTAAATAAATAAAAAATATATATATATATATATTAAATACAAAACATTACTTTGAAAAACTGTAAGGTTAATCCTTAATATGCAAAATAAACATGCTATTACTCAGACATATTTATTGTGTATATATCCTAATAATAGTAATAATAACAATAAATTCTTTATATAATTTATAATTCTTCTTCCCTAGGAACATTCAAAGAACTCCTCTTTCACCACTCTTTTTCCCTCCAGATTAACGCTCACTCGCCATATAGATGCCCCATAGTGAATGCCATTCAAGTATGTCAGATATAAAATATTAGGCTGAATGCATAATTGTCATATAATAATGGATTCATTTTTTGTATAAATATCATTAATTTTTTTTTTCATTATTTCTTCTGCTCATATTTATAATTGTACCGAATTTTTATTTTATTTTTTTTTGTAACATTGTAAACATGTTTTCTCATGGTTCTATTACCAGTTACCATTTCTTTCAAAGTAAACACTATAACCACTTAAATTCACTAGTCTCTCAACTTGCTTCGCATTCTATAACCGATAACCCTCAGAGACACGTGAAAAGAAGATGGCTTTGAGACCTATAACATAACTTTTATTAATGTTCCACCTGTGGGGAAGACTTTTTTTTATTACAAGTTATCATGTTACTGTATTCATTTTCCCACACATTTACTAGATAGATAAGTTCTGTACAATTATAAATATCAATAAAAGATGAAAAAAAAACATTATGTTATTTAATGCTATTCTTCCGGAACATTAAACAGGAATAAAGTTTTATTTCTATTTTATTCTATCCTAGTTATTTTCACCTATCCGAATATTTCCATATCCGTTTTATCCTCGGGATAATAATACGGTACTATAGGTGATAATAATTTAGGCAGTTTTATCTCATTATTGTAAGTTATTTTAATCGTTTATTATTTTTAATTCAGATATAGACTATTTATTGGAACATTTCTTTCATATATATTTTTTTTTTACTCCAGGGATAGCTAGAGTTTAATTTTAGAACGATACTTTTGATATGTTTATCAGTTTTAAAATTTATTTATTACCATTTGTTTTGTACCTCGTCAATATAATATTTATATAAACAGTAAGACTATGGGAATAAACGACTATCGAATATAACTGTCGCCTCGACGTACATCGAAAAACTGCCGCATGTAGCGTTGTAATTATGCAATGAATACAAGCCTCGCCGTGGGAAAAAGAAGAGGCTACGTGACCAAGTCCCTTAGTTACGGATTACCTTTTGGATTTCTCTTGAAAGTCCGTTGGTAACAGTACCTCCAAGTCGGATCCCATTGCATTGACCGTCTCTTCCTTCAGTAAGCTGTATCCCGGCGTGCTCTCCTGCCGTTTTCTCAGCGCAAACGTTTAACTTAAGTGAAATGCTTTGACTTCAGACTTAAATGAGAACGGTTGAAGTCAAACATAGCAGGGCAGGCCACTTTACCCGTATTTTTATAAAGATAAATAAACCGGCATCAAAATTCAAGGTTAAATAAAGCTACAATGTTTCCCTAACAACTAAGTAAGGAAAACTAAATACAAATAAATAAACCATGTACGTATTTTAATAACTATTAAAAAAAAAAAATTATATATAAATCCACTTATCACTTTTATCTTTTTTACAAATATTATTATTTCATTCTACTTCTTAACAAAATTGCAGTATCGAATCATAAAAGAAGAAGCATTCAAGATGAAAAGTAACTAAGATCAAAGACTTTAAATTGTTTTCTAATGAACGATTATAACTTTTCGAAAAGTTTTATACGAAATTACTTCTAGAAAAGTAATTATTTAAATAATTTCCCTCTTGGTAATCCAAAATTTAAATGGGTAATTTTAGGGATCATTTAAAAGATTTAAAATAGTTTTTCTAGTTTTCAAGGCTTCCCAATAAAGTTTAATCGACTGCATTTGAATTGAATATAAAACCACTTGGGTAATTGATAGTTTTAGCAATAAATGCAGAACTATATGTTCAAATATATTTTAGACGGATCGAATTTTTGACAACAGATCGTCGTAAATTAATTTATTTTTTTCATAATAGTTTAATAACGAACCAACTTTTATAATTATGATCTTAAACCAAAACTGCTGAACTCGTAATCAAACCGAGAGTTCAGATATTGGCGCTCAATTTTACAAATTCTGAGACGGATCCAAATTATATCGAAATTATTTAAAAAATTCAAGTAATCAGATATTAGAGGAGTGCAGTCAATAAAATATTACAATAAAGTTGCACTGATCTATGGAACTATTGATCAGGGCAAGAAGAAAAACAAAAGGACAGACAGAAAATGAATTTATTAGAGAAAAAAACAAAGATGAAAAGTAACAAAATTTTAAATTTTAATAACAAAGAAATATAATTATTAATATATCCTTACTATTAATAGATTATTATAATGTTTCTAAAAGTCCCATTTCTAATTTGTATCAGTCGGAACAGAAAAACCTTTTTATCTATTATTCCACAGTGCACTTTTTGACCCAAAAGGTTCAAAACGTCGCTCCATTTTAATTTCATAGGCGAGAATTATCATGTTTGATTTCTTCTATTACATTTTTAAAATTAATATATGCACATAATCTGTAAATCGTATTACAGATGTTTTGAACTTTTATATATTTGTAGAACAAGTGATAAATGTTTAACACCCGAAACTAATCTTAGAATATAAAATATGCAAATAAGTACAATTCATTATTTCCTAACCGTAATCTTTTGTTTACAAGGTTGATGGGATATCGCACTTTTTTGCCCTAGTTACAACTTGGCTACGACCATCTTCCTCCAGGTTAAGAGATCAAATGAACTAAAAAATAAAACAAAAGTAGAAACCTAATATTAGAAATAGGAAATAAGAAAGGGCACTAATGTTTTATATCACCCCATGAACAGACATTTCATGTAATGTACTAGATACTATCAACTATAACAACTGGTCAATAGTTATATAACCATGTTAAAGGTTATTTCGTGGACGACTGTCCTCCTTACAATTCCTCTCACTTCCAACAAACCCTTCACCGAACCCCCTCCACCAATAACAGATTCCCGGTAGAGCAATAATGACCCGGGACTAAATGCGATAAGTTGGTCAACCCCTACCCAATAAGGTTATTCATATTATGAGATAACATTAAAAAAAAAAATGCATGTTCAGAAAAACCCTCCCCTTTCACCAGGCCATCTACACAGTCATGAAAAAATTCCCTCAACCCTTTATTCTAGAAAATATTATCTTTACGAAAACGAATTACCCTTGTGAGGCTAGCGGACACAAGGCATAAAATTACTTCAAAGGACCTAACATGGGTCTTGGGATAAGGTAATTTTACATAGGAGCTCTTCTATGGAAATCTCGTAACTTTTTTTACCGAAACGGGTGATGACAGCTGTCGTATTGATCCATGGCTTTCTATTCATGTTTTCCAATACTCAAAAAAATCCAAAGTTTTCATAATTATCAGTAAGTTAACAGGCAATCACATAGTACCTTGTCAGTTTTGGAGGCTTAAACATATAAATTATTAGTGTACACATTGCGAACATATGAATCCATTAGACGTCTAAATTTAGTAGGATTGCAACATCGATGACAGACTTCTAACAACAGATTTGGTGAGAAGCTGCATTAAAGTAACCATAAAATAGAATTTTAAGATTTAATATCATTTCCTATTTGAAATACAGAATATATTTACTATATTTAAGAACATAGGATGTAACATAGGTATGAGTTAAATGAGTATTCAATACACGAAACTAGTTTTAACTATGTAGAAGTATATAGACGTGATTTTCTATCATTAAATAAAACAGTTATAATAGCTACATTCTAAAGCAGTCCTCCTATTGGGGTTATTATTGAGAAATTTATAATTGGTTTATTCTTTATTTTATTTATTAAATTTTTAACTGTATAACAATATAAATCTTAGCTGATAATGAATCCAACGATAAGACTTATAGGGAAATACCTTGAAATTGGGAGCAATCAAAAATTTTAATTTAAAAAAATACAGAAGCCATCTTCTTTTCAGATACTAATACGGTATATATATATATATATATATATATATATATATATATATATATATATATATATATATATATATATATATATAGAATAAAGAATCGGACCTAGGATGCTGCCTTGAGGAATACCAGTGGCGTGAGGACAAACAACTAAATATGTAGAATTATCAATTACAAATCCTTTATCAGTGATATAAACATGTTTAGAATAATACGAATATTTTATTCTTATTTTTAATGGCAATAATCTTCATTATCCAAGTCGAAACAAAATAATCTATCTGTCAGGATTGGACATGTGATTCCTTTTACTTTACATGAATAAGTTGGATATTAGGTTTGAATTAATATTATGGGGATAAACTAGTGATTGCGATAGAAATAGTATGATCCCAGAATTTATTAAAATATTTTTATATGTCTAATATACACCATAAAAAACTTCATTGATCTCTTTATTCTAATTAGAGCAGAAAATGTAAGAAAGTCAGTGAAACGATTTAAAATTGTTCCTTATTTGTAGTTTTCTTCTTCATAACTATCATTCTTTTTTTATATTTAATTAGTTACATCTTCCACCTTAATTATTTCCATCCTTGAAGAGTTCTTTTAACTGTAACTCAGAATCTAGCAAAGAATTTTTTTTAATAACAATGAAATAACACTCCATCTTTTAGAATTCTTTTTAAATCTAGAGACATCACTGCGTAGTAATTTGGCTAAACAATGAGACAAAACTATTCGTCATCTTAAGGATCGAACAACATAGCAACCAACAATGGTTCATTCTGAGGATTTGAGGTAATTTTTCGTAAATGTTAAACGCTTATTTTCATTTTTTTTCTTTTCCTTATATATACAAAAGAAAACATCATTCTTAGCTTATGAGGAAAAATATTATTTTAATTAATTATCAGTTACAGTGAGACTAGGGCTTAACTGTTTGGCCCAATTCATATCGGTATTATGAATTGTTCGAGAGGGACATTTTTAAGAGGATAAGTAATTTTGTATTCATTCTTTACATTCTTCATCTGTTCTTGGCCGTAAAATGTGATGTAAAGATTTACGCGTAAAGACATACTTGGTCCAAATGCCTATATGAAAAGGCTATAATTAAATTGGAATAGAGAGACAGATATTATTGAACGAGCCTATGACAACTGAAAGAAATTAAATTTAAGTTCTTGATTTAACACGCATCTTAGATAAACCGTTTATCCTATTAGGGCCGATTCATCGTTAATTATGTAAAAATTACATGAATGAAATTTAAGGAAACACAAACGACGCTAAAACTCAATGCTACAGGTACATAGTGCGTGGGATCAGACGTTTTGAGATACCACCTGCTTCTAGAGTATATATAAGCTCTATTTAAACAGTTTCAGCATTTACTATACAAACGCTCTAAGCTACCAATTTAGTATTAAAATCCCATTTACATGACTGGGACTATTGAGCTATGGGGGTCCATAACCCTAATTCAAAACGATCCCCGATAATCCTTTGAGGTATCTGAAAAGAAGATGGCTACGAGAGAATCTCATCAACCCTCGGGTATGCATGGAAATAATTAATCACTTACGTAAAATAACACATTACATTTATATCTTGAAATTTACAAATGTATAAAGACATAGAGCTAGTTAGTACTAATGAATATAATTGCATCTCAATGGCTTGTAAAGTAAAAAAAATAACAAAGCCTGTACCACTCACAACCTTGGGTCTTGGGTTCAGTACAGAATGTCCTATGAAGAACGCTAAGCAACAAACCATTGTTAGCCCTCTATAAATAGGTAATTCTTTTTAGACACCTCGGGAAACATTATAATTAGGATTATCGGGAATCGATTGAAAAGCAAGTTCAGAAAATAGTGGATTAGAAAAAAAGAGAAATATGGATTATGGATTGTTAAGACAGGACGAGAGAAGATTTAGATGGTTTAGTTAAGCCCCAATGTTCAACTGCAAATGTCCAACTAGAACTAATTACACTCAACAAAAAACCAATAGATTCCTCCATACATGATACAAAGGCAATACAATATTAATTACTATATAAAAATTATATATACGTAATGTTTTCAAAGGGTGGCATATACCAGAGTAGACATTTAATTTTACATACAATTTAATTACTTTTTATGGAAAACAGAAATTAATTAAAATAGAAAATAAACCTTTTATTACGATTGGAATTGTTATGTAACAAGTTAAGATGCAAAGTGAACAGCTATGTTAATATTATTATTGTTGAAATAATTTGTAGTTTATATATATAACTAATAATTTTTTGTATTCTTTTCGTATGTTTTCATTTAAAACAGGATACAATTTTAATCAAATTTACAAAAATTTTAACGGTGCACCGTCTACAGTTTATTGCAGACCCCACGTCCTTTTTAAGACTTAAATAAATTCTGTCCAAATTTTCGAAACATATAAAAATATAAAAGAGCTAAAAAAACTAAAATGTCAAGAGGATTAAATGGTGAATTCATGTGACTATTTCACAGAGCAATGTTTGTTTTAGTATTCCGTGAAAAAGTGAGTCCACAAGAATGTTTACAGAGCACGGCAGAAATCCCATCACAGCCCAGGCAGGCTACAGATCGGCCTGCTGCTTCGAATCCAACGGGGAAAAATGAACACCACACAGAAATATATTTTTATGACAGCATTAAACTGTATTCCATGTCCTATTCCAACGATAGACGTCATAGGCCAGCCTCCATTGGTTTTAAATACAATAATTTTAATCGAAAAAGATATTTTGTTTTTACCTCCACCTTACGTGAAAGAACAAGCATGGTACTGAGTACTTATTATTATTAAAATAAAAACAGTGCGAAATTGGCGTTTAAAAAGATATGGTGATACGGGTGGGATGTATATTAAATATTCCATGTTCTTAAATCTTTAGCCATTCGGTATAAACATAATCGAAACAGCAGTTTGAAATATCACATCTACAAATATACAATTATACTGGAAAGCTTCGAATTATATGTAAATATATACTGTAAAATCTTTTCCTAATGAATATATTCACAATCAATTAATAAATACGAATAATAATAAATCAAAGAAACTATACTAAATATGATAATTTCGAAACCTAAAATACACTGGGGTCTATTTTAAATTAAATTAATTTATCTTGAATATAAATCTTTTTAATAATATCAGTAAACATTTCTATATAATTTCCTTTTTTAAATTTTATATCCAATAAAATGTAATTGATAAGAAAATAAAAGAAAATGACAAAAGGGATTCAATTCCTTATTGCAAAAATGGATGAGGATTAACTTATCAAAATCAACTCTACTTGGAATTCCGGCCAAAAGATGTAACATTGGAATAACATGTGGTACACCATCAATCCCACTGTCAACCAGAAAAAGATGGATGGCTTGATGACCAACAGAGGGAACGGACCCGCAGGTAGGATGGGAACTGCTTCAGGGGGTTCGTCTCGCGAGTAAAAAATAGATATTTAAGAATAGGGACGAGAATGTAAGAAGCCTTGATAAACTTCTGGAAATGCATTAAAAAGTTGCAATTGATCTGATAGCTTTGAGATGGATGTAATAAGTCAACATGTTGGGATGGAAAATGGACAGATCTCTTGAAAAGTAATGGTGGATAAAGGGCGAAGGCCAAGACGTTGGCGGAGGAAGAATATGATGAACTTTCAGATTTGGATTTGAGGTTTGGTTATACGGGCTAAAATTGTTATCGGAATCGAACCATCAGTTTCTTGTAGACATATGGTAACTTTTAATATTATAGTACATGAATATATAAGCCTATGATGAATACATTTTTTACATCGACTGTTTACAGTCATACACGCACAAAATACCAAAATTTGTTTAGAAAACGCCATTACAAAAAAAAAAAAAAAAAAAAAAAAAAAAAGAAAAAAAGTTGCTTATACAAAATTATTTGTAAGGTAAGTGAGGAATATTTATTTTTCATAATTCTTACCTAATAATAAGCGAAACAAATACGAAAAATAGGAATAAAAAAAATAATAAACATGTGTAAGCTCATTAAAACAGCATTAATAACTTTTTAATATGTAAATTTTTTAAATATAGCATAATTTGTATTTTTCGAATGTACAATCAATAAGACTGTAAATATTATAATGTTAACTTTAAAATAGCAAAATCAGTTATTTGAACAAGTATATTTTAACTGAATAATAGATTGATATAATTGAAAACTGTTGTAATATCAAGCATGTAGTTTCTTGTATTGATCAGTAAATTAATTTATCATTTAAACATTAAGAAAGGTAAATTACATTTATATAAAATTCAAATATGAAATCTTGAACTAACTTAAAGCACAAATCTTAAATAATTCATATTATAAGATCAAACATGGAGGTAAGCCTTATTTTTATTAAGTTTAAAAAAAAAATTTTAAACATAATTTTTGTTTTAATAGTAATATTGTTTATTATGGAAATTTCCAAAGAAATTAAAATACTTAAATTTAAATGACTAAATTTGCTGTTGCAACAATTACATGTTTCTATAGAAAAAATACAGTACATACATTTTAAATCAAATTAGGATATCAGAAATTACAGAAAAAATAAATATTAAAAAAATTCTATTTCCTCTATTTTGTTTTTTTAACACTTCAGGAGCCCCGTTTATTCTTTTATTTATAGAAACACGCAGTAGGTAAATAAGAAAATCAGGATAGAACTTGATTAAATAAGAAATTGCTAAATAGAATCGTTCTAATCCCGTAGAGGGGAGCTATCCTAGAGAACTATGAAACTAAACAGAGTTCATGCTCTCACATAATAGATGGAAAATAAAGGCAAATAGTCTCTAAGATGGATGCAATTAGAGAGATGAAACAAGCCTGTGTTATGTTTAGTGTTCGATAGCCTGTGACAGAACTCATCGGGCACAACGAGAACAGAGACGCCCTAATAGGGGGATGTTTTCGTTTTAACATACTACCCCTTTTAAGTTGTATAGACAATAAATAGGGGAGAAAGTTAAAATAAATATATTTATTGTTAGAAAAAAAAATATTGTTATAATATTATTGGCAGCAATGGCACACATAAAAACCATATGTTCAACTCGCTGCAGTCAAACCCTGTATGCCTGAAAAGGCTAGGTAGGAAGAAAAAAAAAGTAGTAAGTGTAACAGTAGTCATAAGAGCTTTTATATATATATATATATATATATATAGAGAGAGAGAGAGAGAGAGAGAGAGAGAGAAAGGTGTAAATATGGGCACTCCTCCCTACTGGCAGAGAAAGATATTGAAGAATGGCGGCGATGACTGTCTACGTAGCCATAGCAAATTGGTGTTTATTTTGGACTTTAAACTTTTGTGATAAATGTGAAATCGTTTTCGTTCAATGTTCTTATATTTATTTAAAAATAATTTCACAATGATACCTGGAAAGCGGATATCTTTTTGAAGCACAGCTTTAGTCACGCACGCTTTTAGGTTACATGTGATAGTGGCAATCTTTTTTAGGTGGAGTTGGTGTAAATATGGGCCTTTCTTTTTGCAAATATGGACCCTAATTTCCCCGAGAACTTCGTCATATTTCGACATATTGTGATGGAAAGTTCCCTGAAGACAGTCGGGGAGAGGTGTTGGTAAAATGTTCCTAAATGTAGGAACTTAGATCGTGCCGGGGCTGAAAGAACAAAAATTATGATTGCGATTTCTGTAAAATTGTTTCCTGTAATAAATAAACTCTCTACCGTTGAATTGTTTTATCGTATTTTAAACTATTTTTGGTGACCTCAATTTTCCTTGTGCTATTTTGAAAGCTTTATGTAAATTGTCGTTTTTAAAATAAAATAATTGATGTTGATCATTGTTTTGCCTTGTTGCATTTAAGAAACTAGTTATAGTTGTTATATAAAGGCAAAAATATACATTTTTTCAAGTTAAAAGTAACTTTAAATCAAAAACAAAAGAGGGTACCCATATTTACACCTTTTCCTCTCTCTCTACATTAAACCTAAATTAATAGTTTATAAAAAATAGAAAATCATAAAAAAATGGTCCCGCAAAATATAGAGTCAAAATCATGTGTAAAACCACTACTCACAGTTTTCGTCAGCTATAAACGTTTACTAACCTGAAACAAAAAAAAAATATATATATATATATTTTTTATTTATGAGAAAAAATTATATTTAAAAAAAAATCGGGGTATTAAAAGAAGATATATAAATACTACTCCCTAAATTCAGCGAAAACACAGTTTAATTACATACCGGGATTTCAATTATAACTGCATTCCATTGGTAACATAAAAAAACAAATGTAGACTTAACAGAACATTGTACATACCCCAAAACTTCAATCATAAATGAATATTTTTTTAGAGCTATTTCAATAATAATGTGAATAAAATAAATCAAAGGCGCGTTTTTTTAATCTGCTTGTCATATGGGACCGTGCACTCTCTTTGACAGCTTGAGTGATAAACCAAGTCCGTCCTTGAGCGATCACAAGTGACTTCCGTAGCACTCAACAAGGAAAACCCGCATTATGATGAAGAATCAAATGAAAAAAATAAAAAATAAAACGCCATACATATATATTTTAATTTTTTTATTATTATTTTCTTTTTTTAATCGTTCAAAACCAAAACAGATTATTGACTAAATGGTCCGATAAATACTTTCAATTTACTATTTTTAATTTGTTTCCAGTAGGAATGAAAACCACGAAATAGTAATAAAGGAAACCTAAAGGATACTCACATTTACCTGAACCATTCATCTCTTTACACTCACAAGTGGAGGACTCACTCAGTCTCTCAGGGATCTTGTTGGCAATTGTTGTGGAGGTTGGTCAAAAAATAAGGTTGCTTGAAGTGGTATTAATTTTTTTTAGAATTTAATAAACCATTATCTTTGGATTGGCTATACATTTCGTTAAATTAGCACTCAAAAATAAAAATTTTAGCCCAAGAATCATGCTGATTTTTAAACTCTATATAAAATAAATTAGTTTTATGCGATTTCATTTTATGTTCCTATTTTATGCGTCTATCATGTTTTAACTGTTTGTTTATGAGAATCGACTTGTCTATTTTTTTATTTTATTTTTTTAATAGCTATTTATTGAGATTTACAACTGTATACAATATAAAATAAAATACATGAAGTAAATGTGATTATAATGCTAAAAATGGCATGTCAATTGCTTGTAAATCAACTTCCGATCAATCCTAATTAAAAAGTTATATTTATAAAATTAAAGGACCTATTTGTTCAGTGATTAAACCGTTTCAAAAGAAAAGCACTCTCGAGATATTGAATCCTCTTAGATAACCACAGGAACAAATCGAGGTGAAGGGGTTTCCCCCCTTCCCTAAACCATAAAAAACACAATGAATTCTAATAATTTCATGATTAATGTATTTTTTGCGTTCTCTTTCATGTATTTAGCCGCCAACCCCATCGTTGGCCATTGTTTCCTTTTCCCTTACCTTACACCCTACTTTTCTTTCCCCTTTCTACCCGCTCCCCCATCCCTTCACACTGTTTTGTTTGTCGTAGTATTAGGCTCAGGCAATAGAAACGGAACCCGAGACTTAGTTTCATAAAAAGTACTTACGGGACTTCACTAAACAAAAAAGTAGTTGTGAAGATGTTACGAAGAATGAAATTAAATAAAACTGTTTGTTCTTAAGTTTCATTTCACTTTAACCTACTTTGAAATTTACATTAAATTTGCATTGAAAGCGGCTTTTAGAGTACCTAAAATTTCCCGGGGGTGAGCTCCCAAACCCACTCACTAGTTGATGGTGTCTCAGCCTCCCCCCCATAACTATCTCCTAGGAAGGAGGCTTAAAATGAATATCAACGAGGTGTGTCGGCTTAGTTTGAATTACTTGATGTGAACATCGAATAAAATTTTTAAAAAAATAACTGAATAATAACATAATAGTTAGGAAAATACAAGGTACAGTATAATCTCTGTAGTCTAAAACATAGGGACGAGCGGGGTGTCGGATTACCGAAAATAGCGGATAACTGGATGTACAGAGAATAACAACACAAAAAAATGTCAAATTATTATTGGTTTAAAGAAACTGAAAAGGACCTAGCAGAATTAAAAATTACAGAAAATTCACTACTTGATCAGACTTCTAAATTAATAACTAAAGATAAATATGTTAGGTTCCAAGATAAATCCACTCTAAAAACCAAACCCTTTATCTCAGATGAAGAAAGAAAAAGAAGATCAGAAAGAATGAAGAAGTACTGGGCACTTAAGAAAGGACAACACACAGTGAAGTGATGGATTCAACGTACCCCAAAGAGGGTGAAACGAAAAAACAAAACAAACATTTAAAAATAATTGAGAAGAAAAAAATCTTAAGCACGTATACGAAATAGTACATATCTAGAATACGAACTTAAAGGTTGCAATATTAAAATAACAGATAAAACTCCTCTATTCCTTTCAAGCAGCATATACCTGTGGCACTTGTCGCTTATATGTATTTTGTGAATTTTCGATAATGGTAGAACATATATTTTTTTTGTGTCTTATGAACTTAGTTACGTAGATAATACAGAGATGAATATTTATTTGTGAATCATTTTGGAAAAAAATTCATTTCTATTAATGATATTTTTGCACCTAACACAGAAGCGCCATATATATGTGGATGAAAAAAATATTTTCATAAACATTACTTTTTTGTTTTTTAATTTACAGAAATTACCAATAAGTAAAGATATAGAGTCCATATGGTAAAAAAAAAAAAAAAAAAAAAAAAAAAAAAAAAAAAAAAAAAAAAAAAAAAAAAAAAAAAAAAAAAAAAAAAAAAAAAAAAAAAAAAAAAAAAATTATAACATATAAATTACTAATATTTTGCTGTGAATTTTACCAGTTTATATGTAATAAAAGAATCCAAAGTTATTGCTATGTTTTAAATACGACTAAAAAAGGAATGCATAGTTTAGAATCGTCTCCCAAAAAAATAAATATTGCACCTATCAAAAAAAGAGATAAGTCACAAACCCCCTTTAAATGAATCGATAAGTGTTCCAAATCGTCTGTAGACGATCGTAAATGAAGAACTTATAAGACCAATCGGATTGTCATTAAGAAAACCAGGACCGCATCGAGAAAGAAACACACAACAGAAAAAGCTAGTTCAGATTGAAGCGCCAAGGTTTTATCGGACGTGTACGGCCTCGGAAGGATTGGAAATAGACTGCACAAGAAGGAATTGGAGAAAAAAAAAAAAAAAAAAAAAAAAAAAAAAATTTAGTAGTTCAGCAAATTAAGACATGCCAATACTCTTTATCCGGACCTGCTTTTGTAGGACAACTTTTAATCTAGTTGTTCAAGAGACAAGTCGAGATTTACAACAAAAGTAACAAAAATACGTTTTTAATTAAATTTACAAAGATGAATATTAAGTACTATTTAAAAATTTTGAATATTAAATAATTTTATATCGTATTTACAAGATACTAAATTAAAAAAAAAAAAAAGAATATAATTAAAATAGAAGTGGTTTTATGGAAATAGAAGATTTTCGGAAATGGAGTGGGAAGCAAGTTGAGAAACTAATGGATTTGAGTAACTATGGAGCTTACTATGAAAGGATAGGTATCTAGTTTGGGCTAACTCAGCAACATATAGAACATTAAGGTCTTTATGGATAAGTTTATTGGTGACAAAGTATGGCATTCTTAAATATGGCATTTTTATATTATTTCATAATTTTATATTTTTATTTTACCTCTTCTACATTTAGATTTATAATTTTTTATTTTTTGTAAATGTTTTATAAATGGACTTATTGTATAACTATTATTTATAGCCCTTGAGTGAGACAGATTGTAAAATAAAATTAAAAAGTAGTTAAAAAACATCAACATTTTTTGTTTATATATTATTGACGTGAACTATAAAGCGTTAAAAAAAAAAAAAATCAAAATATTAGATAATAGTGCATCAGACAAATTTAAGGAGAGTGGTTGAGTAAGGGTACGCCAGGGAACTAGAAACAGGTGAAAATAAATATTATGCGTAAGTGTGACGATAAAAATAATTAGTCAGGTCATCAACAACCGTCTGGTTGAATTTTTTTTCTTTCGTAATAGCTGAGACAAAGTTAAAGTTTAAATGAAGTTTTCGCTAGAGGCTACAAAACTCAACAAGCCGCAAACACTTTTAAAACCAAAACGAAAGTTTTACGGGAAACTATTTCATAGAATATGTATGTATCAGCGCACCAATTTTCCTCAGGAAGTTCGCTATTTTTTTTTTTTCCTTTCTTGTATAGACCCGGTAGAAAAATAAATCTATCAAAACTTAGGTAAATTGCATTCACTCCGTTTTATTTTATTTATTTATTTTTTTTATATCAGCGTAATCCCATAGGGTCACAGGGCAATCTTGGTTGTTTTTTGGTGCACTAAATTACATTTTTTAAAAACACATATATATCAGTTGTCATAAACGCATAGTTACAGAGAGGCTTAAAAAATTAAATTAAAAAAATATTTAGCAGAAATAATTTTCATTTGTCGGAATGCCTTAAAAATATACAGGAATATTTCATTCTCAGAAGTTGAAAAACGCAGTTTCGTTATTATAATTTTCCCTTTCAATTTAGATCATATTGCCATTTTCAGATTAATTCACTTGAAGTGTACTACGCCTTTCAAATTTAATAAAATAAATTTCTCTGCTTGGAAAAGTACAAGAAGAATTTTAGTCGCAGAATTGAAACTAGCAATTAAACTAATAACCACAAATTCATTTAAGTTTTATTACAGCAAATTAATTATTACTTTATGCTAATTACACAAATAATAATTAGTCAAGTTTTTATTACTATAATTATTATAAATATATTATAGTCCGATAGCTACTTACGTATGATAGCGCAAAAGATCAACTGCTTCAAAGATGATAAATCATAAAATAATAATATAAATACAAGGTGAGTATCTCTTGTAAAAAAAAAAAAAATTGGGTAAAACTAGATCAAAAATGTAGCAAAATGCCGCAGACCTCACCTTTCTATACCAATCCGTTGCAGATATACGAGAAATCAAAGACTTTTTTGAGGAAACCACGTTTTTTTCCATAAAAGCTGGAATATCTCCATTTTGTTTAAATATTTTTCAAATTTTGACCACATTTATGGATTAAGCATTAAATTTTCTAAAACAGCTGAGTACCTGTAACCTTCAATTTTTTCAAACTTGGTATCTAAAGAACAGCTTGATCTTCACCTTATTTGGGGAAGTCACAATGTCTTATTTACTTCAACGCTCACCGTTTTTCGAAAAAAACTATCCACAAAACGTCAAATCTCACAAAAACTTTCAAATTTAATCAGCTTTGGAATGTCATGTTAAACGTAATGATTTTGTTTCGATTTCATGGAGATATTTAGTTTTGAAACAGAAAAAACATGGTGTTCTCATTTGGCATACAAATCAGTTAATTGTGTAAATAAAACATTATGACAATCCCTTAATGGAAATGTGCATTTTAAACATAATAATATCTTCATTGGATTTAAAATCAAATAAAAAAATTATTGTTTAATAGAAAATAATTTCTATAATTAAAAACCAGATCAGAGGATCTTATGTTATTACATTTATTTATTTATTACTATTATATAGGATTTATTTTTATTATATTTTCAATGTAAGGTTTAAAACGTAATGGTAATGAACATAGATCACAATTTTGTTACTAGCTCCTGAATGCAGATGATGTTAAAGAATACCACTTTTTGTGGTGAATTTTATGGCTAGATGAGTTTAATGCTAAATCCAAAAATGTTGCCAAAATTTGAAAAATATTTAAACAAAATGGAGATATTCCAGTTTTTATGGAAAAAAACGTGGTTTCCTCAAAAAAGTTTTTGATTTATCGTATATCTGCAACGGATTGGACTAGAAAGGTGAGGTCTGCAGCATTTTGCTACATTTTTGATCTAGTTTTACCTAAAACATATGAATTCTGTTGATATGAATTAAAACATTTAGTAAAAATGCATAAATTATTAAAATAACAGGAAAACCATCCACGTTTGTACCGTAAGTCGAGTAATCCAATGAAATTGAGCGTCCTTTGTTGTATTTTTATCTCGATGAATTTCCTCTCTCCCTTCCTCTCATTTTAACCATTCTCACAAAAATTTAATTTTGAGCTCACTTCTCAACGGATTATTGAAGATTTAATTTAGTCCGCGTTATAATAAGATCAAATTGGACCTTATGTCCGGGTGGTTAGAGTTTAAGATCGGTATATTCATTTGATAAAAAATACAGAATATTCTATGGTCTAGTTATGTAGGATAAAAACTTCCTGAAGTTCTAATAAGTTCTAGAGCTTAAAAAACGTTATATGGCCGTAAAGTAGAATTAATATAATATTTGTTTGTAGATACTATTAATAAAATATAACTATTTATAAAATAAACGCAACGTGAATAAAAATATAGGTGTATTAAATTTATTTATCATACATAACCAATATACACTTATAAAAGAAAATTCACCTTTTTTAACTATTTCAATCAAACTATTATTTTCCAATAATACCCTAATGCCACCAATTTATTTTTATTCTTATATTATCTAAACTCAAGTTTCTTATATTATTCTTTATATAAATCCATTACATTGGGTTATAACGAAGTACCCAAAATTGAATTGCTTGAATACCAGGGTTCGAATCCAGTGACCTCAAACCGCTATGTTTTTCAGGAAAAAAATAATTTAAAAAAAAAGTCGAAAATTGTATCTAGGATAGTGAATTCAGCCAACAGTAAGTTTCAATTGAGAATATAATTCAAATGGAAGAGTAGTAGTTCAGAATAATGACCTCATTAGGACAAAAGTTTATGCAGAAACAAAAATTTTAAAAGAATTATATAAATAGATAAATAAAATTACAAGGAAAAAGTTTAGCCATTTTAAAAACACGGAAACCAACCAAGAGAAAGTAATCAAATAAGTTTTCATCAGTGTTTTATTTTATTTCCGAATAAAACTATTCCACTATTGGAAACATTCTTAAAATTAAAAAAAAAAAAAAAAAAAAAAAAAAAAAAAAAAAAAAAAAAAAAAAATAAAAAAAAAAAAAAAATTCTTTATAAGTTAAAAAACTTAGTTTGAAATTTCAATTTAAATTTTATTGTAATGGAAACACGACAATGTTTTATTAGTACTAAGCTCTTGAGACTTGCGTCCAAAATTGCTTTTAAAATAATTCCGTAACTAGACATCTTCTCAACAGAGCTTGTCGCCGCAGGTATGAAGGGGGCTTTCAGGTGGAAAATGTAAAAAAAAAGAAAGAAATCCTTTACTCTATTTGTTTAAACCAGAGATTTCCCTTTAAGCGAGAATTACAAATATTTACATTTTATCGCTAATTATTTTTAATAATTTAAATTAATAATAAATAAATAAAGAATTTAAAATTCTCCCTTGGAGAGCGAGTTGTAAAACATCTATTTTTATATTATTGTAAAAGATATAAACCAAATTAAATAGAAATACTGCAAAATAAAATCAAATAAATCATTATTAATTCTGGAAATATAAGTAATAATACATGTTGAGCGCAGCCAAGGATACAACACGAGCCCCTGGACACACACCTAACTTCGTCACATGAAAACCCAAACCCACAAGATTGGTAAAGACCCACATCTGCGACTCTGATTATCTTTTCAGGGATACGATAAATTTTACAAGCCTATTTTAAACACCGCGCTGCTACTACGTAAACTATATTTACCGGTTGAATGTCATGTGGAGCCTTCTAAAGTCTTAATTCTTTTCGGTTCAAATATTTTAGGAAAAACTTAATTTTCAAAAACTTTAAGGAGTTGTCTTTAGCGTTTCGTAAAGAACGATAGGTAAAATAATGATCCTTAACCATATGAATTTTGACAGTAATTTTTTTTTACTGTAAAATAAGAAGGGTTATCGCCTTATATAAGCTATTTGCATATATTTCCTCTTTAAATTAATTAAATTACAATACAAAAATAAAATAAAGAGGATTCTCAACGCAGATGAAGTATATTATTTTTTATATGTAAAGGAATCTGCATGGATACAATACATTCTAGGCGGGAAAACAGTATATTACGTGGCACGTCATTGGTTTAAAAAGAATCCTCATTAACTACGGTCAAACAGCAGCTCAAACTTGGCCCCAGTTCCCCGAACCAGTAGGTATAATAATGGGATTTAAAGCGGTGCAAATTACAGGTGACAAGTATCAAGATTAATTGACGACAAACGTACAACAATCAATTAATTGTGGCAGAACATGGCAGACACGGTGACAATGCACACAAATAATAGTCACAGATGCAGCTTATTCGTTTGCTAAAGCACACAGTGCTAGATTGCTGCGTTATTCGAAACAGCGGTAACGTGGGACGATTATCTCGGATGGACAGCTCTTGCCTAATAAGAGAAGCTAGGGGTTAATTAGTGAGGCTTCAGCCTGGCCCCACCATCGCCTCATAAAATGTCGATAAATCCATTGTAACGATAAATCTGGAACAGTAAAGCCCACACGCACCACACAAAAAGAATTGACACAAATCAATAAGCCGATAATATTTGAGGGCCGAGAGCTTAAAGGCATTTGATGACCTCAACGTCTACTGGGTAAAAAGCAATTTCTTAAATTTATAGCAATAAGTTTACTTCCATTTCATGTAATCAGAGTAATATTTTTTCTCAACGTATCCCCTCATAATATTAGTTATCATTTAATAATAATAATAATGATAATAATAAAATCCCATTACAATTGTTTATTTCCAGCAGTTGCATGCAATTATTCTTAAGTTTAGAACTCAAAAAACATACAAATCCCTTAATGTAAATTTTTTTTTCTGAAAGAATTCCTAGCATTATACTATGCATAGATAATTATATTTTTAGAGATTTAAGAAAAACAATTTAAAAAATAAAAATAAACAATACTATCTGCACCACTACAACTCATAAAGGGTCTTGGGTTCAGTACGATGTACTGTTGCTGGGCCAACGGTTGTTGAAGGAGATTTGGCCAAAATCATTCTCAACCACCAGCGTTTTCCCCAATTAAGGGTACCCCTTAATCGAGACAGGGAGCGCACCATGAGAGTCTCCCGAACACGAAATAGATCCACAGCCGACATAACAGAAAATAAATTGTCTGTCTTCAGCCGGTTGTCCCACATGAAAAGTCCGACTTTTTAAATTTATATGCTAAAATGTTAATAAAAAGGAGGCTTGAAGTGTTGCCTATTGATTTCCGTCAAAATAGTTAGTAACAAAAATAAATGAAAAGTTTTACTTAAATGAAGTTGAACAGTTTACAATTGTAACATATTGGATATTAATACATGTTTTCTTACTCCAAAAAAATATACATATAAACTAGACATATACATTACTACATAAATATTTCGTAACAAGTAGGATGTGCCTCAGTTTTCAGACCATTCAAGTGACTGGGGAGCTTATAAAGAATATTTGTTATGTACTCCACAAAACCTTAATATTAATAAAATATAAATAAATATTGGTTTTTTGAATTTTATTCTGATAGAATTAACTAAAAGCGAATTCGGGTCCTCATTACAACTTCAGGACTGAGGCCGTAAAGCGATGAAATGGATACCCTCACCAATGAATCGAAACTACGTAACATCATCAACCCTTCAGTGATAAGATAAAAGTCACAGAGGCTATAATTCCCACACATAAACAGCACCCCTCAATGATTCCTAGTAAAACGAAAAAACATCATATCCTCAAAGATAGATTCGGTATACTACCTTCTAAAAGGGAACGGGTTCGCCCATGGGTAGGTTACAAAAAATTACTCTATATGAGGGTTATAATAATATAGGTATAATATGATAATAATATGAGAGGTATAATAGAGACTCCACAAAGGAAAGTGAGTAGTTTCACGAGTAATATATATATAAAATAAAAATAAACTACTCACGAATAATAGTCTCAGAAAGAAATAAAGTCGTACTGACCTGAAACAATAAATAAAAAATAAATAATACTCATAAAAACACATAATGTCTATTAAATCACTTATTAAAATTACTTATTTTTTTTTAATCATTATTTTTTATTGCTAATTACATCTCAAGGACAATGACGGACAAAGGAACCAAGATTGTCCCTACCCCAATTCTTTGGGGATTTGGGAGAGGAGTCCAAAGAGTTTCAAGCACTTTAAGCATCACTTCAAGCATCTCTAAGCTGCGTCACTAGCAGAATTCCAGTAGAGGCTGAGCGAAGCCGCTATGGCACAGTCGTTCAGGACTCGAGTTGAGAAGCTGGCCATTGTCAAAACTCCCATAAAATAAATATTTACAATAAGTCTCGGGGATATTGAAACTGGATAATGGGTGGGCCAAAGAGTTAGGGTGGTTGGAAAGGTTTTAATGGGATTTTTAGAATTTAAGCGGATGAGGTTAACGACAACGAAGATCATTATGTACGGTTTTCCTGGAGACATAATATGGCGCATTTACAATCGAACAAAGGACTTTAGATTGGAAGGATTGAATGCGTTTGATATTCGATTGCTTTCTTGTCCCCACGATTAAAGTCTATAGGTCCAAATAGGTTTTACCTTGCCTTGTAAGTTAGTGAGAGGGTTCTATGTACGTATTTTTTTAAAGTAGAAGCTATAAGTTTAAAACTTGACCTTTACAACACTCTATAAATAAATAATTATTTTCATATGCATGACTTACAATTAAGTATAAAAATATAGTCAACCCCTTCGAATGCTAATCCCGATAATATCTAAATGCATACATAAAACCTTATAAAAACATGCGCAAAATTCTTATTATTTCTGCATGAAAGTAGCTTTAAATAGCAGAGTAAAGAAACCTGATTGTTTTACTAAAAATGTTTAAAAGATAAACAGATATTACAGTATTTATACACTCTCGTGTTTCACTGATAAAAGTTTTATTTTAGCCACCTATTTCTGAGTGGACACATAAGAAAAGAATTCGCGTTGAGCACGCAAACATTCGTATAGGTGTGTTGTTTTCTTTAACAACCGCCAACTGAAATCTTACGTACAAATATTTTACAAAGAGAAATTATTAATAGATAAGGAGAAATAGTCTAGTCATGTTTTGGTTATTTTAATTCTTAAAGTAATGAGACTTATTTGTAAAATTAAAAAATAATGTATTAAAATACTAAAAAATCATAACTTATTTTTAATATTTATTATTATACACGATTTGCCAAAGAAAGAACTGAACCACCTATTACTTTTTTGATACCTAATTATAGTTATATAGTTCCTTTATAGTGATTTTAAAGCCCTTATAAACAATTAAAATACCCAAAGCAGTCAAATATCTCAGCATTCCTTATGTTTGAAAGGTAGTTTATTACTGCTTTAATATTAGTGATAAAAAAACAAGAAAAAAAACTATTTAGATGAGATAACTAAAAAATAAACAGATGAGTTTTGGGTCGTATATTATTATATATTATATATATCATGACAAAAACCGTAGATGTATAATATATAAAGTTGTTTTACTTAAAGCATTAGTAAAACATTTCTTACTGTACATAGCCTGAATTTTAATAACTTACATATAATAATAACACACACACACACACACACACATATATATATATATATATATATATATATATATATATATATATATATATATATATATATATATATAAAAAATTTATTTTTTATTTAATTGAAAACATTTTCTATAAATATTTAGAAATTTTGACAAAAAAACTAACATTACTACTGAAAATTAGATCAAAACCAATGGACTTTATATAATTAAATAGCACAATGAAAATCAAACTAACAATTTAAATTATAGGAAAAAAAAAAAAAAAAGGAGGAAACAAGTTGAATAATCTGAAAAGCAATCTTTAAACGAAAAACCTCAAGCCACCAGATGCTCCGAAAAGTTGTCTTGTCCAGCGAGGACTTCATTGAATCGCCCTGGAGTATCCCCAAAAACAATGTCCAGAACTCTCCAGTGGCATTGTGAAAACAACACACAACTGAGAAAATACTGAATTTAACAGAGAAACAATTCTATTCTCGTCCCTTATTAGTTCTAATGAAAAATATATACAATGGAATCAGCACAATATATAAAATACAATCTTAATCCAGCATACAAAATTAAATTATTATTATTAAATAGAATATGTAATACTATTAGAAACAGTAATAGATTACATCTAAGAAAACCTTGCTTTTAGCTTTAACAGTTTTCTAAAGGATTTCGGGTTAATTTTTATGTTGTGAAGAATATTTTTTTTTTTTTTTTAATTAGTATCACCAACCAAAAAAAAAAAAAAATAAATAAAATAAATTCAAAAAATCTTGCATTAGTTTAGAAGATGAAATTCAGTAATTCGATGAGGTACAGCGAACTGAAACCTCTAGCAAAAATTGATATTATTTTGTTTCAACAAAGTTATTTTTTTACAAACGTACACATCAAATTAAGGATTAACAAAACTGGAAATTTCAAATTTTGATAAACAGAAAACTTGAGTTTCTGTTTTCTGATAAATGTGCTCCAAGTAAACAATAAAATTATTATCTTGTTTCCCTTCTCCTTAAGAAAAAAAAGAGACCCTTTCCAAAAAAGCGGTATATGAACTAAAATGTAATGAGTGTGAAGCTAAATACAAGGAAAAATCGGACCTCCAGTAAAGGAAACATTGAAAGAGCACATGCAGCATACCATAATAACATCCAGAATTCCAAATTCCCTGTCCATTTAAATTAAAATAACCTAGTTCAATAAAGACTATTAGTTCGGGAGTGAAACTAATACATCAAGTAGAAAATTAAATGTTTACAAATCATTGGAAATATTAAAATCGTTCAAAACCAATCCAGATTTTTGTTTAAATGACCAGATTAATATTTCCGAAAAATCCCAGTGCCTAACCCTTTTTACCTCTCCTTCCATTCCTGATATCTTTTAAAAGTCTGTTTTCCTCCTTAGGTAAGTACAAATATACAGGGTGTCCCGAATTTAAATAACAAAACTTTAGGAACTTATAGGGGACCGAAAAAACTAAGACAAAAAGTACTTTAGAGATTTGCTCGTTTTTGCTTAGTTTTAGAGAAAACCGCAAAAAAAGAAACAAAACAAAAATGTTACAGGCAGCGATTATCACCTTTCAAAGTTCGTCAGGCTAGGCAGTGAGATATGTAAACACTTTATGTTATCCTTTACATTCTTTTATTTGTTTACATTTTGGCTTCCTTCTAGGATTAGAATTCCTAAATCAGTCTTCAGTCAGTTACTCAGATATTTTTTTGTGAATAGCATCAGCCACAATGCCGCATATATATTCTAATGTTGAATACGCTGATATGATTTTTGTGTATGGTTTCTGTAACGGTAATGCTTTAGAAGCGGTGCGGGAGTATGCGCGCCGATTTCCAAATAGAAGAGTGCCTAATCGACGAGTCTTTTCGTTAACTTTTAATAGACTACGAGAGACTGGGTCATTCTTAATACGTAATGAAGGCGACCAATTCAAGGCAGCAATAAGAGCAGATTATCGGAGAAGAAATTGTGTCCAACGCCACTTCGATAACAATCTTGAGACTAGCATCCGAAGAGCATCTGCTGCATTAGCAATATTGCGGCAAGCAATATGGCGACTATTAAAGGTGATAATCGCTCCCCATACCATCTTCAAAAAGTTCAGAATTTATTACCTCAAAATTATGTCAAGAGATTGAATTTTAGTAACTGGTTTCTTCACAAAATTCGCGATGATAATTTATTTCCATTAAAAATTATATGGACCGATGAAGCTACCTTTACAAGAGGAGGATGTTAATCAAAGAAATTATCATGTATGGGCTCTTGAAAATCCCAGCGCTATTAGAGAGAATAGGTTTCAGCATGAATTTGCTATTAATTGGGGCTTGGAATTTGGAACGGATTACTGGTGGGACCATATTTTTTACCTGGAAGATTGAATGGTATCACATTTACACATTTTTTGGAGAAAGACTTTTCTAATTATTTAGATGACATTCCCTTACAGCAGCGGATTGAAATGTGGTTCCAACTCCATGGATGTCCAGCTCATTATAGCAGAGTTGCTCGAGCTTGGCTGGATATAAATTATACACAACGATGGATTGGACGTGGAGGAGTAGTACCTTGGCCACTCAGATCACCACCTGATATGACACCCATGGATTTCTTCGTATGGGGAACCTTGAAGCAGAAAGTTAATCAACTCAAGAGAGCAATTAAGAGACCGAATCATAGATGCAGTGCACCAAATATCATCAGAACAATGTTTAGGTGCAATTTATCAAGTGAGTGCTAGATGTAATGCTTGCATTGGTGCAAGAGGACAACATTTTGAGCAATATTTACATTAAAAAGAACATAACATAGGTATAAATGTAAATAAATAAGTATAAAAATGAAAACTTGTTTTGTTTCTTTTTTTGCGATTTTCTCTAAAACTAAGAAAAACCGAGCAAATCTCTAAAGGACTTTTTGTCTTAGTTTTTCGGTCCCCTATAAGTTTATGAAGTTTTGCCATTTAAATTCGGGACACCCTGTATAGTCTTAAGAGGATTCTGGGTGTAATAAAAATTTGTTGATAAGCAGTGAAATCGTGTTTTGTTTTGTTTTTTGTCATAAGTGTTAAAAAAAATTTTTATTAACCAAATTTTTTTAAAATTTTATTCTACTATGCCCTATTATTTTTTTTGTTTTCACAAAACATTTGAATGTCGAAAAAGAAATTAGGCAATCTTTGTACGATTATTACAGGAAAGCTGAAAGATGAGCAAGACAGTCTACTGGAAAACGAATCGTCATTATCAATTTCTCATGAACATGGGTTGGTTGGTTTGGAGAGGGCACTTCAATATGTGGAAGATAGAACTGAAGCAACATTCTTCGATTTGGTGGTTATAGACAATAGATAGATCATACGGCGGCAGGTAGAATATCCATACAAAAGAAAATTAGGAAGAAATAAACTTTTTGATTTACATACGACTATGTATTAATGCTGCTTATGCATATCATTATTGCATATGTTATAAGTATTATTTTGTTATGAAACTGGGTTAGGTATATTTTCCTACTTTATTTTACTTACGATTCGAACAGCCATCGCAGAGATAAAAAGAATGCTAAAATGGCACACTCCAACATGCTTGGGTATTACGGTCTCTATTTGATTAGCAAGCGGCAGTATCTAAATTCGCATTTCAAATGGCAAAACATACAATAACTATTCTCTGAAAACAAACCTCAACAAGATTTTTATTCTTGAGATATTTCAGCGGGAGAGGATTGAAAGAATTATTTACTGTTCATTATTTTACAAAAGTACAATTTCCCCATCGACTGGATAATAATTTTAAACTATTTCATCAACTTTTAAGACACATGTTCTATTCAACCTTTTCTGGATTAAGCTATTTAATATGTTGCAGTTCTGGGTCGACTATCATAGTCTCTATGGCCATCCTTGCTGGAGTATCTTCAATCTCATTGCCTTTGATCCCTTCATGTCCCGGCGTCCACATTAGGATAAGCTTGTTGCCCTTTGCCAGTTGTTTGAGGACACCTAGAGACAGAGGAACTTAGCTTGGGTCATAATTTGACGAAGTAGACCACATAAGGAAAAATCCGCGCCGCCCTCTAAAGGTTCCAGTACATCTGCAAATATTTTGAGCTGAAAATGTGATATTCCACAATAATATTTAAAAATGCAGGGTTATTGGATAAACTGAAATGAAAGTATGGGCACATTCGTTTGCTTATAATTCATTTTTTTTTTATATCTCTAAGGTTAATTTACTATTTATTATCAGTGTCAAATTTAATTTATAAGTTTAACGTAAATAAATTTTTATAAATACTTCTTAACGAACAATAAAAACACATCTTATTATTGTTATTATTGGTACTGCTGGGGGAGAGGGTATTAGCCCGGGATGTGGGCCTATTGCTCCTATTTTCCAACCCCTGGTGTCCGCCATTGAAGCCCATTCCGAACCTGAGTGGGAGTGTCAAGATTCATTTCGCAGGAATGCCACGAAATAAATATTAACTGACCCCAAGTGGAATTGAACCCACGACCTTTCAGTTATAGCCTTACTTAAACGCGCTGGATCGACTTTCGCAGGCCCCTGGTATTATTACTATCGTAAGAATTATTTTATTATTTAGTTCTTTTCATAACAAAATTCATGTTAGGCTTATGATGAGACTGTTTTCAAAAACGTTATATAATTAAATGTATTATATACCTATAAAAAAAAAAAAAAAAAAAAAAAAAAAAAAAAAAAAAAAAAAACTGTACCACTTACAACCCATGAAGGGTCTCGGGTTCAGTACTTAGGTAGGCTGTACTGTTTCTAAGCCAACGGTTGTGAAAGGAGGTGATTTGGCCAGAATTCCGCTCAACCGCCAGGTTTTTCCCAAATTAAGGGTACCCACTTTTTAAGAGGCTGGGTGGGGCCCAGGAGGGTCTCCCGACCTCGAACTCGATCCACGACCGAAATAACAGAATATAAATTTTCTGCCTCCAGTCGGACTCGAACTCGGGCCCGGGAGCATGGTAGTCAAGCGCCTTACCCACTGAGCTACCGCGCCTCTCTAAATATACCTATAGTTACTAAAATTAATATGGCATCGTCGCGTGGAGGACATTCTGTAAGGAATATAAATAATTTTATTTCTAATAAATAAATCTTATATTTTGATAAACATTAAAATCTGTCACACTTAAGTGTAATAAGTAAAAAATAAAAATAAACTAATAAAAAAAAATAAACTAATAAAAAAAAAATAAACTAATAAAAAAAAAAAAAAAAAAAAAAAGTCTGTACCCAAGTAAGGATGTACTGCACCTGGGCTAATGGTCATGGACGGAGGAGATCAGCCCGAAATCACGCTCAACAACCGTATTTTTTACCCAACAAAGGGTAGCCGCTTAATTGAGGCCGGGTGTGCCCCAGGAGGGTCTCCTGGTCTGGAGTCAACCCTCGGCCGAAATAACAGAAAATAAATTTTCTGCCTCCAGTCGGGCTCAAACCCGGGCCTGGGAGCTTGGCAGTCACTTACCCGCACCTCTCTAGTGTAATAAGTAATAATGCTATAAAATACTCATTCCTCCCTTATTTCCTAGCACGTCAAAGAAATAATCATTGAACTATACCTTATAAAATAGAGGGAAATTATAGTATGATATTGAAATGAGTCAAATAGAAACAATATATACAAAATCATTTTCATTCATGTTTATAATATTTACACTTTGGCAGAAGACACCCAGTCCAGTCCTCCCTCACAGCGTGGGTGGTTAAGCAGACTTCTGGGAGGTCCTCGCGCTTCTCTCTCTGAGAAGACTGGTTCGTGAGCCAAGGAATAAATTCAAGAGAAAATAAAGTGGGTAGCTCAGAACACCAACGGAATGCCATTAAATTAAGTACTGGTTTAAGCAAGTACTTCAAGACAGCGCGATCAACTTAACGAATCCTGGATCTTCTTTGATAGTAGGCAAAGTCAGATTAACTGCTACAATCAACAAGGCGGTTAGTGAAATAACATTAAATTATTTAATTGACTAAAATTTTGTCTGTAATTTAGAATTCTTTATCGTCTTACAAAACCAGTATACTGGCGTAATAATACCCCAAACTGTTTCTGCATAAGGCAAATTATGTTCTGGAAACCTATGTCTATTACGAGATAAAAGAGAAAGTATCTTTCCAGGTTATCTTCCTAGAGAAATAAAGTTTGACCCTCTTGCTCTTTTTAGAAGATGAATAAACCGACCTTAACCGATAAATGGATTTAGGAGAGAAACTCGAAGACTAAAGATAGAGACTAAATCAGGAGATTTCGGACACACTTGCCCACATCCGGACCCCAAACAACCTGTTCCTCGTTCTCTTCGTCTCTAAATAGGCTCCGCGGTATCACCCATTACCCCTAACGACCGGAGGGGATTTGCCGATCTCCGATCAACCGGATAAAGGTCACAGCTTGTTCCACGTTCCGCTCTGGAATAGAACGGAATACACAGATTCAACTCCAATTTTAGAATGCTTAATATATTATCTGATTCTGAAAAGTTCTAACGTTCCCGAAGTACAAATCAAAACGGTAAAATTCAAATAGTTTAAAATTTTTATAATATTTTTTTTTTTTTAAATATTTATTGATATTTACAACTGTATACAATACACAAGAATTAACGTAAATTGATTAAAATGACGTAAATATCTTGTGAAGAACTACTCAATATAGCACTTCAATAAAAGTTCTAGATTCAAAGATTTCTTGGACATCTTCTTTTCAGTTATCTTCATAACTATTATCAAGTGTGCAGCAGGTTGGAAGACAAATGGATTCGAGTGGGAATCGAGAATGGAAGGATTGGTATCTGGTTTGGGCTAAAGCAGCAACATATGGAAGATTAAGGTCTTTGTGGATAAGTGTGTTTGTGACAAAGTAAGGAGAATTAAGGATTTTGGATTGTAAGGATTGGATACGAGACGAATCGGATGGTTTAAAGGAGCCCCAAAGCTATACTCTAAGCGTCCAAATAGGTCTAATTTTGGATATGTTAATGAGATCGTAAGTGGCGAGGACGGTGCTACAATGAGTCGGATGTCAGCTATATACTATGTATAGAGGATGAGACCTGAGAGAAACTTCCTTGAGGAACCCCGGTTATAAATATTAATAGTAAGATGTATTACACTTTAGTTGAGGAGTTTTATCATATGTAGGTCAGAGTTTCTATGGACCAATAGATTCTAGTAAGTTGGAACAGGAGCAGTGTCTGATCAGTAGGCACGAATAGCGATTAAAAACGGTTTCGTTTAGATCACTAAAATTAAAGTTATACATGACACGCTTGGTAATTTCGATCAAAAACTTGTCTCTTCCATATGGTTGGCTATGCACACGTTTATTATTTTTATAAAAGCGTCAATATCTCAATCCGTAAAATAATAATTACCGAAGATATTAAAACTCTCTTTAAAACACGTCTTAATAAATTCTAGAATTTCTTTTCACAATAATAATCATAAAAATACAAAAGTAATCTAAGTCCGTTTTAAAGGACATCCAACAGTTTGTTAATCATTCAATATATTTTTCATGAAGAAATCCAAGATCAGTTTCATGTATTCATCATTTAATATATATATTTATATATGATAAGAATATATAATATATCATAGTTATATATATATATATATTAATTTATATTTTCTAATTTTTTTTTTAAATTCAAATAATTAATTCTTTTATATGCTTATATTGCTAAGATTTTTTTTCAACCTTGTTGGACCAAAAATAAAATTTTCATCAAACATTGACTGCCCGGAAAGAAGATGAAACAAATTTAAAACAGAAAACAGATCAGAAGGAAATTAAAAGGAAAAAAAACAACTATGTACATATAGATCCTTTTCAGTTTAGGTCGAAAAATATTTTTCAACTCTTTTGAAGTGACAGGAGGTTGAAATCTAAAATGAGTTTGATAATTGATCTCAAGGTAAAACGTTTTTGAAATCACGATTTACACTCTATACTTCATTTTATCTTTTTTAAAAAGATTCTATGTTTACTACGTATTCTTTTACAGACCTTTTTCTAAGTCAATCTATCAAATAGGATTAATAACAAAACGGCCAACCGACCGGTATATATTGAAATGTATTAACTGCTAAAGTGTACTATATTTCTAGTCTGCATGAATTAGAGAAACGATAATAATGTAGTTAATATTCAGTATTTGAGACGATTGTAATAAGCTTTGTTTTTAGAATTTTCCACTAATTTGGTTATTAGTGGAAAGTTCCAACTATTTCCAACTATTTTAGCCAATGCACTAATATGCACAAACCACATAGCTTACTCTTCATAATCATATGATTAAAAAAAAAAAAAAATCAAAATGTATAACTTTTTTGCATATAACTTACATGCAATACATACCGAATGACTTCAAATGATGTCAAATTTGTTTTCCAATTTTTTTTTCATTTTTTAGAAAAACAATAGATATTTGTTTCATGAAATAATACATCTAATTCAGCAAAATAGGTTCGTAACTTTTAGTTATATACACTTTTAAATATGATAATATAAAATACGGGCGTAAGGACCATCTTCCCAAGGCGTTTTCACCCGCGGTTGCGGACAAGAAATATTTTTTGTTAACAAAATTTAAAATATTTTCCCCCATTTTCTGTGGATTAATTCATATCTGTAATTAGTCTTTTTTTTATACGACACCAAAATTTTTATAATTTTTTATTCATAGAAGAAATAAGTAAAAGAACTGCTTTTATTTAATTAACAATTGTCATGTAGAGATCCAAATCTTATTGAACACAACTGAATTAATTCGCATCTTCCACTAACTAAGAAATTGCAATGCTTTACAATTCTCAACAAAAATCTATAATAAATTATATATTATACCACGTTTCATTGCGTTTCATAATAATTCATAGCCAGTTGAACGGTAATAACAGGTTCTGATTGAAATTTAAAAAAAAAAATGTTTCTTCTTTTAGCATACACTGTTCAAAATTCAGCATAGATTTAATTATATAAAAAGAAATGACATCGCAAAGCGAATGAAACATGGCACTACGGAAATACAAGATTTCGTATAGTTTGATTACTAGCTTGTATTACTGCTTCGGCTAGCTTTCGAGCAAAGAATAATTAAAAATTAATACCAAAAACAGATTTTAAAAAAAACCAAAAAAAAAAAAAACCCAGTAAATAGACGAAAGAAAAACAAACCTCTATGAACAAAAAAAAAATCTAACTTGTAACATCATTTTACGAAACTTTATTATGACTCAGTAGCCTCTCCTATTTCGGATATATTTGATTTGTATCGATTCAAAGAAAACCTTATCAACGTCGACTCCGCAACCGATAACTCCTCACAGCGGACAACAGACATTTATATTTTTTAAAAATGAGGTATTTCTGTATTGAGTAAATTCGAATACCGTTCTGTAGAGGATGTTACTGTATTTAACAACTCCAGAAGATATTTTCAGGGTAACAAGTTAAGAGGCATTAACAAAAGGTAAATAAATATGCCAGAGGAAACGGTTATGAAAAATGGAAGCTCTGTAAAATTCATTAATATAGATGCCATCCGTCCTTAAAAGGTTTCAGTCTAATAGTTTTATAATCATATTAATTATAGCAATGTATTTGGATAACTTTATCCGTAACAAATATATTTTCCACCAACTTAAGTCCGCAAGTAGCAGAATATAACATTATTCAATAAAAAATATATGAACCATTTAAAACTATTTAATATCATTTATTTAATTTAACATTTTAATTTAATGAAGATATAGAATATTTTTCTTTTGGAGCTCTTTCATCATGATTTCGTTAAATTAAAATTTTTGGTAAAGAGTAAGAATTAGATTTAGATAAATCACCGTTTTGTTCACAATGGCGTTTAGTTTGCAAACATGTCCAACTAACGATTTAGCAGCCCAAATGTATGACGTAGGTTCACAAAATTAAGATTTTACACCATTTGCCTGAAAAACACTTTTACAGTATATTTCCCATTTTTATTTAGTGATCTATAGCCCAGGAAGTATCACGTGGATTTCTTTCAGTAAAAAATTAATAAAAATTAGCCACCGAATGGTAAATAAAAAAAGGCGAGAACTATGGACCTTTAAAATATTTAATTATTAATTTTGAAATGGATAATCAAATGTCGCATAATATATTAAACTCGGTATCTGACTTCAAATATAACAATTAATTTTAATGATTAAATCAAAGATTCAAAATTTATTATTATGTTCTTTAATTATTTGATACTGACAAAAGCTGATATTTTTATGTTACAACCGAACGATATAATTTAACATCAAACATTCAAAATATTTCAAAATTCTAAAAAAAGTTATAAATTCATCTTTAGTTAAAATAATTTAATTCAAATATTTCTGATTGCTGATGTTTTAGATTTTATAACTAAAGATCAGTGAATAGCATTCGAATTTAGATATAAAATAAAATAAATACATGAATTTTAAAAATTAATTTCTCATCATTCAAGACCACCCGGGTCTTTTTTTTTTAAAGGAAATGGACTCTGAGGTATTTGAAAAGATGGCCAGCGTACCTTATAATATTGAAATGTTGTAGAACTACCAACAGGGCTTCGAAATTCACAATAATGTCTAGATAATTGAACAATACTTTTACTAATTATTATTATATAAGAGATATAGCTCTGTGGGAAAGACGCTGGACTTCAAACTCCAGCAGCCGGGTTCAATTCCAGCTGATGTAGGTAAATTACTCATTCTGTTAATTCAGCGGAGGATTAACCTGAGGCAAGGGAGACCACCCTGAGGTGAGCAGCCTCCATAACCTAAGTTACCTTAAAAAGGGAAAAGATTCTAAGATTGAGTGCGATTCTAACCAAATCCCGCCCAAGGGGATCTAAGTTACGTGAGAAGCAGCGCAACCATACAAAGTATTTACTTGTGATTTTTTAAAATTAATTAATCATTATACAGTTCTAATGTCAATAGACAGATTTTTTTTAAATAAATGAAAATTCTGTTATAAAGAACTAAGCGTTTTCAGCCGCGCTAAAAATGAGGTCTCAACTTCTTGACAGTTCTATTCAACTTACTCGAGATTTGGTGCGTTTAAGCCTCTTTTAAATGGTATCCGTATTTCATAAGTTTCTTCAGATCAGTTTAATTCCTAACTCCTTCAATCATCTAAATCCAACCAAAAAATCATGGCCCGAGGGCACAAAAGTTTAATTTTTTTTCATCACGTCCATTAGATCTTGTAGCGGCGTCATTAGTATTTCAAATCAGAGAGTAAAATCTTGTGAGAGAACTTTCTGAAAAATATTGCCAATCCAAAAGTAGCGAAGGGAGACCTAACTGCCTTTATCTGGTTTTAAAACATTTTTTTCGAAATTCCTCAATTCCCTTGATTACAGTTCCGTGTCCCACAGCGATGCTAATAAGCCGAGGAAACGAAAAAGAAAAAAAGAAAATGGAAGTAGAAAACCGGCAAGACGTTTGCAGCTCCGACTATTACTGGGTTGCCCGGTCGTTTAGATAAGAAACAGTGGGGGGAGAGAAATCGGACAAAAGACGAAAAGTGATTTACACGTTCAATGCAGTCGATACTAAACTCAAACGAGATGGTGGAACCAAACTGTTTCTAATATGTCCGTAAATAAAACTATTAAACTACATTAACGAAAGATGCGACAATAAGTTTATTAAATGGAAATGGATTTTGATTATTCAACGAAATTCACCCTTGATAAAAAAGGGGGAAAAAAAATGTAGATCTAAGTTTCAGATCTTAAAATTAATGTATACTTGAAACCGATATGAATACAAACTTTATAGAATTTTAGTTTTATCGCTGAATCACTAATATCACATGTAAATAAATATTTATTTTTGTTTGGATTATTCTTACAAATCAATAATTTAAAGGAATAAATTTATTTAAATTATATATCACTATCTAATGGGAATATAGTTGTTTCTTGGTTTCTACTAAAACAAAAGCATATATGCAATCCTCAAGCTCGACTCAAAAGACAAACTTAACAGATGCTTTAGCCTTAACTTAATATATATATTGTTTTGTTTTTTTAAATGATGCTTTCATAGCGTCGTTGACCTAAAGCTTTGAAAATAATAATTAAGTCATTTAGGAAGGGCGAACGAAAATGAAACACATCATAAACTGGTATCGGTATGTTGATGACATAATTTGCCTATGTAGGGACGACCAGAAAAATCAATAGTTTCTTAAACGAAATCCACCCTTCAATTAAATTCACACTGGAGTTAGGGAACAATAAAACTTTAAATTTTTTAGACATAGCAATCTCCATAAACAATAAACAACACGAATTTAATATATACAGGAAACCCACACACACAGATGTAGTTATAGACAACGATGCCAGGAGACCACTAACACACAAACTCGCAGCATTTCATAGCATGATATACCACCTTTTAAATATACCGCTAAATGAACGAAATTATAACAAAGAAATACAAACGATTCACACTATAGCTAACAACAACGGATACAGTAAAACCACAATCGATAATATTTTAAGAAAACAAATACAAACTTTGAATAATATATACAAAACACCCCCAGAGGATAAAGCTACCCCTAAAAAATATATTTTGATACCATACTACGGCCCTTAGAAGAATTAAAAAAATTAGGTTTAAACCCTGCATTTAAAATAGATAAGCCATTGTCATCATACTTTCCTTCACCGAAAGACAAAATAGACCCTTTCCAAAAAAGCGGCGTATAAGAATTAAAATGTAATGACTGTGAAGCTAAATACAGGGGAAAAACCGGATGATCAGTAAATCAAAGAGTAAATGAACATATAAGAGCATACACTAATAAGACCCAAAATTCCAATTTCGCTATCCATCTAAATGAAAATAACCACAATTTAATAAAGACTCGGGAGTAAAAATATTACATCAAGTAGAAAAAAGCCTAAAATTAAATACTTTTGAATCACTAGAAAAATAAAATCGTTTAAAACCGATCCAGATTTTTGTTTAAATGATCAGATTAACATATCCAATAGCCCCATTTTAAATTTGTTTCCCATAGGAACGGAAAAACCCAATGAGTCATAAGGGAAACCCCGTTGTAAATCTAAAACTTAACCTACCTGCCCCCTTTTACTTCTCACAAATTCAGTGTTTTAGTTACCTCGAAGGTGAGTGCCTATGCTTGATTTCTTGTCTTACCTTTTTTTAAAAAACTTAAGTATATATAATCTATGTAACATAGTACTGATGTGTTGAAAAATTTTATTGTATGTTTTAGAACTGAAGATGAATGTTTAGCATTCGAAACTAGTTTTCAAATAAAATAATCTCAATAGAAGTGGCATTTAATTCATCAATCCTAATTGAAAATGAAGAAGCCATTTAAGATCAAGTCATCTCTACTAAAATGAATTACTTCAAGGCAAATACAAGGAGGGACGAAGATTACTACTCTGCAGATCTGAATAAAATAAATATTAGAAAACAAAGTAATGAAAAAAACACGACTTAAGGAAGGCCATTAAGAATATAACATAAACAAAAATAAAAATAACTGACCTAAAGCCTATTGAAGATAATAATAACATTCAGTTGTAGAAAAAAATTAATATGAACCGACCAATAAACTTATTTCTACGGACCGGTGCAAACTTAAAAACGTAGAAGTTTAAATCAGAACGAAATCAGGAGGTGGAAGTTGATGTGACCTCAAGGCGCTTGTTTAAAACCTTTTGAAAGTTGAAGACGACGCCAATAAGCTGTGAGTTTAGCGAAGTAAACCCAACATTACTGTTAACATGAAGAAGCTGCAACAAAAACCAAGCGAGACCGTCTCAGTATAAACTTAATTAAGTACTTCAATCAAGCCCCTTGTAGCCATGATTTGGGGACACATCTCCTCCCCTCTTCTTCTGTTAAACAAGTCCTTGATCCCTTAAACCATTTCTGTAATGATATTTAAGTTTAAAGGTTTTATTGTTCCTTATGTTGCACATCATTTAGTGACAAGCCTTTTATTATTTCCATATTTTACTTGTAACATCTTTTATTTTTATTCAAATAACTTTAGAAGCCTTGCTAAGACTCGAAACGTCCACAAACCACTAATAGTTAGTTATAACTAACTATATTATAATAAAGTTTCATATGTATTCTCGATTATTTATATATGTGGCTAATATGACTTGATTAGGTGTACCGACCCTGCAAATAAAAAGGTTTACATAATAATTTTCATTACAGTTTTCATGTGTAAATTTTTTTCACTCTAAAAATGTGTAAATATTTTTCAAATTCAAAAATGCAACCTTTTTAAACGCTTTAACTTAGGTTTGCTTGAAACAAAAATTTGCTGACAGTTTCCAGATTAGAAATTAAGTGGAGAATATTTTTTTGTTATATAACATTTATCCCTAGGACCAACTATTTAGGAGCTATATTGATTTGAATGAAAAATTTTATGTTTTTCCAACATTGAACAACATTGTTGCTCGAATGAAAAATTGCCGACTGTTTCCTTATCGGAAGCAATAGATATAATAACAGTAGATTATAGATAGACTATGATGATCTATTGCTTTTCCCAGAGAGAAAATGTTTTTTGTTTTTTTTAAATTTACCACATAGCTGACATAGATAAATCCTTCATTCAGGAAAGAGATTTTATAGAATAGTTTTATACATTCAATAAAATCTCTATACCATGTAAAAGGGAACGGTTAGTAACAATGATAATTCACTGTGTAGACTAGAACGCTACCTATTTCAACGAAATCTGCAACCCTGAACGTCTCAAGCACGTAAAACAGAATGGCGAGGTTAGGATTGAAAGAAAAGTTCAATAAATCAGGTATGGCTACGACAATAAGGAGATTTGTAACACCTATTATACTGGGATATTCGCACATATTATACCGTGAACCGAAGCCGAAGAAGGCATGCTTCAGTCAGAACCCTTCCTACATCATTCCATGAGAACGTCCTCCACGCAGCCTAGCTCAATGATGAAATTTTCGAAGTTTATAAATCACATTGATTAATAAATTTTTCAAAATTGGAAAAAAAGAAGCAAATCTGGAAAATCGAAAACTAGAAGTTGAAAAATGGCAAATCCTCAGACATATCTACCGACCAGCTATAACCACAAGTACTATATACGAAAAAGATGGTCTGGGATATAGTCAGGAGAAAGAAAAAACACGTCCGAGTTAAAGGAACTATTTATGGGATTTGAAAGTCTTCTTCGGGACGACCGAACCAGTCAAAAGAAATAATTACGACAGTATGATAAAAAATGTACTTGTCTATTTCAATTCATTTTTAAAATAAGTAAGATACAAGTGAAATATGTGTATTGATTGAGTATTTAATTAAAATTTAATTTATGCTTCTCACCAATGTTATAGGTACGAGAAGCATAAAATATTGATTATATATATTTTCAAAAATTATTGTGCTAAGTTTTATTTTATTAAATATAGGTAAGCAAAGAAATATATATATACACATATGTTAAGTGAGGTTCTTGAGGTTCAGTCAATAAATAAAAAACAACTATTTTGGGAATACCACCATGTCCTTTTAACATAATTTTTAAGAAAGAAGGTCCTTCCCACAACCTTTGTAACTGTCTGTTCGAAATTCCCCTAGGTTAGTTGTGTACTAGAATTGTTAAGTCTATTCTTATCCACTAGTAACATTGTAAGTTCTAGTGTAACATTGTAAGTACTTCATACTCCTCTATATTGTGTAATTATATATATATTTTTATTATTCTAACACATGTTGTTATATACTTGTACTGTAGTTAACTTTACGTTTTCAAATAACTTGTATAACTTATATAATTTTATTGTAACCTGTTTTTTCACTGTAGGGCATGATTATGAGAACAATATAGTCTCGAAACGTCGCCAAAATAGTTGTTTTTTATTTATTGACTGAACCTCAAGAACCTTACTAAACATTTAATAGTAACAGTCACGAATTTATATGTATATAATATATTTAGAGAATTAATATTCACACAAAATGATTAGGATTTTAATTTTTTTTTTTCTCACTTTAGGAACTCATTGTTTATTATAATTTTTTTTTTATCCAATAATAGAACTTTTTTATTAATAGCAGTTGGGTTTTAAAAATAAATGAATGAATATCATAAATAATAAGGAAAGCTGAGAATTGCAATTAACAAAAAAAGGTACTAAAGTGTTTTTACATCAAATGTTATAATCTTTCAAAACATTTATTGAAACAAGTTTTATAAATAGCCTTATCGGGCCTCGATCTTCGACAGAAAACGATAAGATTCAAATATTTAAGTTTCTCCGAATTCACGAAAATCGTCTCAGGAAAATTAATTTTAACTTCAATATTTCTATTTGAAATTCCCAAGCATAAAATATTTCGTCTATGCGAATTGTGAACTTCTCATTTGCTTATCTTTGCATCATAATGTGAAAATGTAGAAGCACGAAGGATGATATCGTGGTAGTAACGGAACATAAGTAACTAGGAATTACCATCAAAGACAAGCTAGGTTTAACATTTAACTGGTATGTAATTTAAAAAATTTAAATACACAACACATAGCCATCACAAGAAGAAATATGCTAATTTCAACAATATACTCTACTGTTTCAGATCAGACTTGAGTTTAAAGGAATAGCAGGGAAGTTCTGAATTCAAACATTAAAGTGGCACAGGAGCATGTATAAACATAAAAACTTTTTGCCTAATACAGCAAAAAACATAACTTTTTTGCTATCAATTTTGTTATGAAAAAACTATATCAGCCAAATTTGTGGCTTTTAAACATGTTAAACATGCTTTAAGTTTTTAAAGGGATATATAACTATTTAGTAGATATACATACTCATTGTATACACATATATATATATATATATATATATATATATATATATATATATATATATATATATATATATATATAAGGAGAGAGAGTGCGAGAGTGAGAATTAAATTTCATTTTAACTTTCTTTAAAATCTTATGATGATTTTAAATTAAGAATTAGAGACTTAAAGAATTTACCCCCGCTAACCGTAAATAGTTAATCATAAAAAAAACTAGTTGAGCTGTTAATTTGTATTTCGTTGTTTGACTCATCTGATGAATAAAAAAGATTTACTTACTGCATAATGTTTATAAATAGATGCAACTCAATAGTAATACATCTGAACTTACCTGAAACAGAATAAAATAAAAATTAGAAAAGGTAATTTAAATATTAGCTTAGAATAAAGTCAACTTACAATATGTAAAATAAATTATCAAAAATTGTTAAATACAATCATTATATAAATATAGAAGTAGGTACAACGCACACAAAAAATTGATTAAATTAAAAAATAAGTTTTGCGGAACTATTTTTTGGGGGGAAATTTTTGCTTATAAAGACTAAAACAATACAAAAAAAAAATGGTTATAATGAATTACTTTCTTTCAAATCTATTATCGATTGAAGTGAATATATACGTTGGATTTTTTAAAATAAACTTATAATAAATTAATATATTGAAGGTATAAAAATTTCCTACTTTAAATCCATCATAAAAAAAATTAATAAATAAATAGAAAGGCTTATAAATACAATTACAATAACATTTTTTTATTGCAATTAAAATTATTCACTGCTATTAAACAGTGATATAGTATATTGTAAAACGTATAGATTAGATATTATATGTGTACATGTTTAAATCACAGAGACATACACACATAATAACTGGTAATAAAATGGCGCCCGCATAGGATGAGGAACTAAACGAAATCGGGAAGCACTTATGCGATGCTAAAAACAATAAACTTGGGATATGAGATATAATTCAGAGAGGCCTACTATAAGCTAAGGATACAAGAGGCAATTTACATGAGATATGCCCCAGAGTCTATTTGGGAGGTGGCACGCTGAGCCGATGGCTATCAATCTTAGCTGTACCTACTTCATTCCAGTCCAGTTTTCATAGCCCACGCTGAACCAACATTCTGGAACAATTGCATCACTGACAATGGGATATATATGCTCTGTTATATGATCCATCATCGAGAGAGGGATCCTAGAAAACAGCTTTGATTCAATTCTTGCCCCGTTCATAGTAAAACCTTCATAAATAAGAAATAGAGTGCTATTTGTTCGATTTATTAGGTTATGAACTAATTAGCAGAAAAGAGTGCAAGAGGAAGCAGAAAAGGAAATAGCGTACCCAATCAATTACCCAATCAAGTACCCAATTCAAATATAACATGGGCATGTTCACGCGAAAGAAATGCGACTAAAAATTGCTAGTCCCACCATTTAATCCGATAAAATTTGTCAATAACGTTCATAATTATAGTGCGGAGGAATCAGTGTTGTTCTTTTCGCAAATTACTCAATCGCTCCATCACAGCCCAAAAGTTTTCCAAAAGAAGTACCATCGCAAACAAAAACAGAACAATATCTGAAGATTCCTAATTAAAGTATCTTGTTGATTGACCATCACTGCTTTATGTATAGATAGTTAGAATCTTTTGGTCCCTTAAATGTTTCCCCTAATATAGAAACTCAAAACCCATAAAAAGTAACACCTTCCAAAGTTATAACAACGTATCATCAAACCCAATGATACGATATCTTGTCAAGAGGAAATCTTCATTTAAAACTCATTGTTAGAGGATTTTGGAAACATTTTGGGCTATTGTAATTGGATTTGATTTATATTGAAGTTTATTTTAAATATACTGTTCCATAATTCCGGAATAGTATGATTGTTGTGGATGGACTGGGCGTGGTACAATAAGCAGCATTTAAGATCTTATGAAGGGTTGTAGATTGGATTTACTGAAATAGAAAATAATGAAATTGAACGAACCACTCTGCTCAATGTTATTCTGAACTGGTTAATATCAAAGTATATGAGTCTATTTGTAGTGTAACTCTAGTGCTAGATCGGAGCGTTTGTCAGGATAATATTCAGGTATGAGTGTATTCCAGCCATGAAATCGAGATCATCTATCTATATTTGCTATACAGATACGGTAAACAGCTACGTTGTTAAAGGATATGGGATATGATTTAGTAAGTTTACGATGAACGTTAAACGTGATTGAACAATTACCATAAAAATGAATTTAATTGGAGGTAGTAATGGATATTACGATACTAGAGTGATCTGGTGGTTTAAACCTGAGGAGTTGATGAGGGGAGCTTACAGCTGAAATCAAAAAAGTGATTGCTGGAAGACTAAAACCTAGATAAACAAATTTAAAAAAATAACAGAGTTAAATCCAGGGAATCAGGAATCAATAGATGAAAATAGGGTTTAAGTAAGCAAAGCAGGGAAGGCAATATGGCAAAGTAGTTTTACTACCCTTCTTATAGAAAGATATAAACATAAATGATCAAACTTTTTTATTTTTTAAGGGATCAAATAAAAAATGTACACTGAATATCCCCTCCTCAAACACCCGTAAGCACTTCATGTTGTTACTCCATGAAGTTTCCTCGAGGATCTCATATAGTTCATCCCTTCAAATAGTTGAGCGAATTCCGCTTCTAGAATATCCACGTGTATTTATTCTGCTCACTATTAATAACAACGGTCAGATTGGCTAACAGATTGAATATATGCGGTTAGGGTCTTGGGACAATATAGTCATGTGAACAAAGCCATGCAGCAGGTGTATGCAAATGTTCAATGGATGGGATGTTCAGTGGGGTCTGTTCTATATTTCTTTCTTTGAACAAATTATTGAGCTCATCGAGTCAAAAAGCTACATTTAACACACCATTCACCATACACACTGTAATTTAATGATATTATTACTTCTAGCAGTGAAACATTCCAGTCAAGAATAGTTTCAGTAATAGATCTTTGGCGATTTCAATTCCGATTTGATTAATACCATTTAAAATAACTGACTTTCCAGGCTATGGAATCGGTGGAGGGGGGGGGGGACTCCTAATACTAAAAACAGTTAAAAATAAACATTAAACTTGTATATTGATCAATCAACATTTCCATGCGAAAACTAGGATAGGCAATACGAAACTATGTTGAAGGAAACTAAAAATAACAAACATCATTATCCATTCCAGAACGTTCCAGAGCCCGGGTGGAATTGTCCACCTAAAAAGCGATTGTACTGTTGGAATAATGATTTCCCTCAATTCTGATTTTATTGACTCAATCATACGTTGTCATCACCAGCTTACAGCGCAGTACGGAAAATCAGACGGATTTACCCGAAAATAAATTGTTGATATCCAATTAATAAGAAAAATTGACATACAACATAAGTATATGTAGAAGGAACATAGATTTTAAAACCAATTATTATAGAGGTCATTTAGAGGTTAAATTCCTAAACTCCACAACTAATTATCGTATCATTTCAATTATCATTCAATCGCTAGTCTTGGCAGACAGTTCTTTCGACAGCCCAGATATAGCGATTTTACATTTATTTCAAATGCATCCTAACATATTTATATGACAGTAAATAGTTTTGTTTCTTTTTCGTGAAAACTGCACTTAATTTATATTCGCAGGTGAACCAGATTGTTGTACCTAAGGACAATAATTACATCTTCACATTTTAAATTTTGAAAAATACATTATTTACAATATTGTATTGTTCCCTATTCTAGATGTTTATAACCTGCAGGATTGCCCAACTTTTCGACCTCTGTTGGAGTACAATAGGGCGTTAAGCCCAACAAACAAATAATATTGAATTATAAAACATACTATCAAACCGAAAGTAAAAAATAAAATAAAAGAAGTTTTCATTAATAACTGTATTTCCAAATTCCATTAAAAACAAAAGAAGATCGCATTGGAGAGGGCAATATTGTTATATTACTTAAATGGCGGCTGCCCACATTTTATGTCAACAAGCAATTACTATTGGAAGTAATCCAGGAAAACTGGTTGCTGTTAGATTTTCTGAAAAGCAAAACCTGGGGTTCAGGTAGCAACGATGTCAATGGCCGAAATATTGGGCGCCACGAAATTGGAAATGCCGCTTATATTTTGATGAATGTGACTATTCCGTTAATGGCCCGAGGCGTATTTATGATCCTAGCAACTACAGCGTACCCGAAATCTCTCCTTATCGGTAACACAGAACGAAATTTCAGCATAGTAGTACATCACTTGTTCTAGCATAGTAGTAGCTGATGTTTCTCAAACGTAAAATCACATTTAAAATAAACATCGTAATATAATATTTAAATAATTTAAATGGGCCCAAAAAAAAAAAAAATACAAATAAATTGTTATTTGGCTTTCCAACCATAGTGACATAGTAACACTGAATGATAACATAGTAACATAGTGGCGATCATATTTTGTATGTTTTAGAACTGAAGGTGAATGTTTAGCATTCGAAACTAGTATACTAATAAAATAATCTCAATAGAAGTGGCAATTAATTCATTGATCCTAATTATTATGTTTGATTTTGTATCATAAAACTACCAGCGTATTAAGTCCTGATCACAAGAAGAAAAGTTAAAACTGGTAGCAAAATGTAACACAAACATATTTTAAAAAATACTGATTCCATACTGCTATTAAACTAGTAATGATTTGACTCAATTCAGAAATACATCTATTGACTCATAATCGTTATTTTATATAGAAAGTAAGATATATAAAAAATTTGTAGAAATATTTTGAATAAAGTTAGAAATTTGATAAAAAGGACAATATATTTTAAATCAGTATAAAAGTTAAACGCCAATCTTTATAAATATACACATCACCCACGAGTTTCCCTGTTCTTACCGGCTTGGAAATGCCTATGAGTTGACATAAAGCTCACGACAAGAGGGCGGCTCAATATCATCTCGTCAGTGGAAAGCCACCCTCTCAAAGCAATAAAAACGGCGAGCTATTAAAGAGAGGATCACAAGTCGTCATACATGAAAGATGACAGGTTTCGCCTGAGTGTGGTCCATGCACCAGTAAGCACCTTCAGGCACACACGCGGCTCAGAGGTTGGTACTTGAACCTCCATGAAACTACCCGCCTCCGGTAACGAGGCATAATTAAATAAATATTGAGAAAATCTGGCCTCGAGGGTTAATTTTCGATAATATGAAGCTCTTAAAAAAAAAGAAGTCAACTTTTCAAATGAAAAATCGTTTGTAGTTATCCATCAGATCAAGTTGATCAAGGCTGATGAAGGAATGCTTCATTACATTTCGAATAATGTTACAGCTCTTATTAGGGATGGGTATCAACGTACAAAATATCGATATTTTTTCTTACCACATATCGATTTATCGCTAAGCACCTTATGATATACCATTTTCTTTGTGTTATAAAAATATAAAAACTAAATATATGAACTTATAAAATTAGTTTGAATAAAGGAAAAATTTTAAATGTTTAGCGTTTTTAATGCAACTTTTCCATTATGATGTAAGTTAGCTAAGAAATGTGTAGGGAGTGTTCCACTTCAATATCAACAGATCGATTATTTTCAAGAACAGAGCTAACTATCTCACCCACAAGGAATATATTAAATGGAAAAAGTTTTGGAAAGTTACTTTTCCTACTCATAACGATAAGTGGGAATGGAATTGCTGATCTCATAACAATGATATCTAAGTACATGTACATACTACCGAATGTTTAATTCATAATAAACTATTTTTAAACATTTGAAATAATTGTGTTTCTATTTATGTACTAAATTAAATTAAGGTAAGGACATAGAACCAATCACTGCTTCACCCCTACTGCCAGCCAAAATACTTTTATATACCAAGACAGAAAACACTAAATCAATGTTGAAAGTAACGCCTAAATAAAAAATTGCGATATATCGATATTTTTGGTCACCGATACCTTGGATACCGATACCACGTGTGCTAAACTAGTTTTATAGTTTTTAAGTCGCTTAAATAAATATTAAGAATAGGCCTAGAAACAGTATTGTCAGTAGTAGTGGAATATAATTGATATAAACAGGAAGGCAGGAAATACGACGGAGTAACGATACAACTTTTGATTCGTTTACTTTTGTTCTCTAGCTGCCAAAGAGATAAAAATAATAAATAAACAAAACAAAACTTTGGTGCCTAAAAGGCTCGATGCCGACACCACTAACCTCTGATCAATAAAAATAAAAATTTAAAAACAGTTTTCAAGTGATGTTGATGGTCGCATGATGTGTTCCCTAGTTACCTTAAGTTCGCATTGATTTTTTAATTTAGGATTTCCTTTGTAGTAAACCTTCAACATTCCGTCTCAGACTTTCCTTTAATAATATTCCACTTTTCCTTGTCGGACGAGAGTCTAAAGTGGATTCATAAAAGCGAATGAGTTTAAAATGACATAACATGACATAAAGGACTTACAGTACATAAAAAATATTTCAAACTTAAACACCCACTTCCTATCATTCCAATCCTGAATTCGACGTGATTAACAATGCTTATGCTAAAGTTTAGAGCATTGATTTTGTTGAAATTGTGATTGACATAATAGTGTTAATGGTTATGATGTTGACTTGCAAATGTTTTGATTGATTTGAAGAATGAAAAAGTACAACAAAATATTAAAATTAATAGATGACAAGTTGCAATTAGTGAGAATAAGGAAAAGAGTTCACAAAAGATGTCAGTACCTAAAGCGTTAAGATACGTTGGCTAATCTCTGAGCCAACTAAATTAACTTTATGAAAATATTTATTCCGAATATGCGGATCTGTCATGAATTTCATTACAAGAATTACAGTACAGCTGTGCGAGGAATGTAATATGAATCCAAGAAAAAAAGTAAGTATCTCCGACTTCGATGCTTAAGTGGTACGGTTCATCGAGTCGGGTCTTTATTTATTCTGTGTCAAGGTTCTATCTGATCTTGGGTTACATGTTTATGCGGCCAGCCGCACAACTTCACGATCCACATAACTCGCGTGTTTACACTGTACAAATCATCCTCTACGACTGCGTTAGTAGCCGATCGGCAAACGAATTTCTTAAATATTTAATTAGAAGATAGAAATTTAATTTTGATTTGGCAGATGACTTTATTTTTTCTTTTTTTGTCTTTATTGATTAGATCCACAACTGTTAACGAAAAATGACAATCAGGGAATGAAAGACAATAGAAACGAAAACGATACGGAGCGGGATGCATGATGAAGAGTATTGCCTAGTGGAACCTCATTTGCTTTTTAATTTATATTTCATGGTAGAAGATTTAATCTTAATTCAAAATTATTTTCAATTTTAATAACGTCAAAGGTGATAACAAACAATATATTGGCGAAATAAAACAACATTTGGTAAAGGTTCGGATGGCTGACACCACCAAATTGGCTTGACCCGCGCTACACCCACCAGTTCGATCCTTACGCTTCACTTCGAGTTTACATTTTTCGATAGTTCTTTCCTATAACCTCACATGTAAACAATCACTTCTACAGTTTCAACTTGGATTGTGTTGTTTAGTGTGTTATATTGATATTTAGACTTGTTAAATGTAAATAGGTGAAACAGAAGTAAGACCCGAGGATTAAGTGTTTTATCGATTCATGTTTTCTTATTTCATCTTATCTAATGTGCAAAAGTGTTACAAAACTTAGGAATATTAATTTGTACATGGATTTGGTGTTTTGTATATTTATATTTGTTCTATCAATTTAAGTGATAAAATTTCAGTATACATATTTTGTGAATGGATTCTTTGTCATCCATATTACTTATTGCCCTAAAGTGAGACAGATTGTATAATTAATTCAATAAAACATATCCATCTATAAATAAATGTGAGAAAGTATATCACAGATTTTATGTTTTCTTATTTCCACTTCCCTTGAGAAAATATAGCAGAAATTAACATTATCACTTTCAACTAGGATTCTGTCTTATATTATATAATGGCTTATAACATGGAGAATAAACAATGCGATTAAGAGGAAAATGACACATATCTATATAATTGTAAAACTATTGGTATAATGTTATTGATTAATGGGTTTTTAAAAAAATTTAGAAGCCTGATGATGGAGCATTGTCTCCGAAACATGTAGCTACAAATGTTAAATAAATAGGAGTTATGCCAAATAAATACTTAAGGAAATACTTAAGGATTCTGTCTTTTATATACTTATAATTTGTTGTTTTCATTTCTCTGAGAGAAAGTTTATCAGGAATTAACTTTACTGGTGGTTTAGCATTATATTAATTCTTGATTTAATTAATAGTAATTCAAAATTGATTTAGTGTCTTATATTTTGATATTTTCCTATTTCCACTTCATTATTTCCTTATTTATCATTTTAATATTAGAAGGTAAACAGAAGTTAATATTACTTTGAACAGGGATTAAGAGTTTCTCCCTAAATGAATGAGAATAACTTTTCCTCTCTAAAAGTAGTGACTAGAATATCGAAATAAATTGGAACAAGGTTAGAATCGATGAAAGGTATTCTGGGCGCGCGTAGGGGTTGGTGTCAGCCATCCGAACCTTTACCCAATATTTAAATCAAATAATATACCAGCATAAAAATTAGGCCACGTGGAGAAACTTGTTCATAAATTTGATTTAAACAACACAAAAATTTTAAATTATGAAAATAAAGGACACCGAAAAAATCGGAAATTGGAACTGCTTAATTGATTAAGTAATTATAATTGATTAAGAATATAATAAAACTTTAAAATACTGGATGTGAAATAAACAGTTAAATAGGTAAACTTAAATGTTTAATTATTTAATTTAATTGTATCATGTGTCGAATAGAGTCTATAAAATTATTTTGATTTAAGGTTCTTACACCAAGGATGGGAAAGGTATTTTTCCGAAACATTTGAAATTAAAATAAATCTATATAAGGAGTTATATGCGGGACTTGAGAGATATAAAAAAAAATTATAATAATTTGAATCATTTTGGAGGAAAATAATACTAAAAAAAAAAAAAAAAAAAAAACCACAAAAACTAGTAATCGGTTCTTGTACTTCTATTAGTACATAAATAAACAATAAACTTAAGGTTACGATATAGAACAGTCCTTTTCCTCGTATGGTATAAAAAAAAAAAGTCCAAATTTTTCAGGATTAATCCCATTATCCTGTTTCTAACTTTTAACTATTAAACTATTATAATTACAGTTTTGAGGGTTGGATTTAGGAGTGTCCATGGAAATCGGATAAATCCAGAAACATGTAGCAAGGACTATTTTTTGAATAAAATATAGTAGAGAATTACTGAAGAACTATAGTAAATTAATATTATACAGCAGGCATTTTAAACAACTTACAATATCTTAGTACTAATTTCAATCAGCATTAATGAAACAATAATGGGTTAGAGTTGGTATGGAAACAGTTCATTAAGAACATATTACAAATTAAGGATAACAATCACTCATGGATCTATGGGGTAGGCCCTGAAGTTGATTATTAGATCATTGTGGATTAGCGATTTGAAAGGGGCTCAGCATTTCCATAACTATTATTTTGTATTAATATTTCTATTTTTTATACAGCCACTTAATACATAAAAAAGTATTAAAAAATTCACACTGATAGCCGTAGGACCATACGTTGGATACCTCCGAGCGTCTTGTTAAATCAGAAGCAATGCAGTTACAAAATCAGTTGAATAAACCATTTGACGGAAAATACCTATTCAATTAACATATAAAATTAAAAATAAAAAGCGCCCCAAAGCGATGTACAAAATTTGTCCGTATCTCAATAAAAAATATATTCTCATATATTCTTAAAATTCATTCTCAAACTTTTTCAATCTACTAATTACTGCAATACGAAGCTACTTACAAAAGAAAATTTGAATATAAATGGACAAAACATATGCCGCATTATGAACATTTTTTATTTTATTTTGTGAAATATCTATATTTTCTGTTAAATTAAAGCTTGATTCTCTGTAAAATTATTATATTCTGTCTGAGTCAGTTATGACATATACACTATAATAATTGCAACTACAATAAACCTAATATAAATAAAATATATATTTCATTTATAACTTAAAATTTTCAGTTTTGTAATTGGATAATTTAGTAGCTATAATTATTTTAATAAAATAAAATATAATCAAAATGGATCATGCATTTGGGGCTGCACACGTAATGGTGCTTTGTAAGCTTACAAAAGTAGGAGGTTGGAGGATATTCCGTTGAGTTGAATAAGTGTTCCACGTACTGGCGGGCAAGCGTGGTCTAAGACCGGTTTCACCTCTCCCTCCCGCACAACCTCCAGACCTTATTTTCTTTACTAACTCCATCCTAAAGCTTACAGCATCTTACAGCAACAATGTAGTTTTATTTCACCATTAAAAAAAAATTGATAAAATAAAAATAAATAAATTTCAATAAATTCTTAACCCCCTACTCTCAACAAAAAAAAATATATATACAACAAATTTTCAGCTAAAACTTTAAAATTCTAATTACTAAAATTGTATTCGATAAGAAACAAATTAGTTTTTTTTTGTTTTTTTAATTTTAAGAACGATTAAATAAAAATTGTGTGTTTTAAGAGAAGAGGGAAACAATGAAATAACATTGACAGATCATCAAAGAAATACAATTATTAATATGTTAGAGACCAATAAACAAATAATTGAAATAAAAATACAAACTAGTAATTAATTAATTATTTGCTATTTCTATGATAATTAGTTTATCAGGAAACTAGTTTCAACTGTGAGAATTTTATCTCAAGATCTAAAAATATACAAACAACTGAGAAAAGTTGAACTAAAGTCCAATGTTTAATATTTAAAACAATTCTTTTAATGAACTAAATTTATTTCTATTTTTTTTAATACAAATTATTAAGTCCAGTACAAATACAGTTAATCCGGTATTTTTGACCCTGACGAGATTCATTATTATTTGGACAATGTATATCGACTTATTTGTTTATTAAATATAGTTTAATAGAAAAATGGCTTGAGAAAAAATTTTACTAAACACAATTTAAAAAAACATATTTTTAAAAACTGTCAGTTTTCTTTGTTTTTAATGTTGATCAGTTTCTCTTAATATTGAATTATATAAAATGTAATAATGTATATTTATTATAAAATTATAACAGTTTACTTTTTATTTTATTTTAAATATTATAAAATTTTATTTTTGGGTTCCCTTTATAAAAAGATTCTCAATTTTCAAGACGAGCCTTGACGGAATTCGATCCTTGCCTCAACCCTCTTTAAAAAAGAAATCTTCTGAGATGACGGTAACCGAACCCGAGCTCTCATGGTCATAAAATTATTGGTATTTACAAAAATAAAATTCTACGAAAAACCATTCCAGTTTATTTTCAGACCCGGAAATAAAATCATCGATTTAAAAAAACAATTTTCACTAGGGTGCTGATCATGGTGTTTCCCAGCAGTTGAAAAAAAAAAGAAAAAAAAAATATATATATATATATATATATATATATATATATATATATATATATATATATTGAAATTTACAACTCAATACAATAATAATAATATAAAAATACAACTAGTAAATGTTGGCAGCACTTCAATAAAAGTTGTATATTAGAAGGTCCAGTTGCCATTTTCTTTTCAGATGCAATGGAGCGTTTCTGGAATAGACTGGGATAGTAAATGTTGAAGAAGTCGAAAGTAGTTTCTGGTCGTTTTAGTACAGTAGAGAAAAACATTAGGATGAACTTCGTCCATAGATATAGAAGTTTCTGCTACCTTATCCTCCCTTTGTAAAGTTCACAATAATGAATATCAACTTTCATTCCTAATCGATTTTTAATAACCTCCGAAGCGTCTGAAAATACCAGGCATTGCATTGCAACACAGTCATAACTAGGGATCGGATTCGTATGTATTTACATATTTTTTCAAGTCAATTTACAGATATTTTTTCAACTATAAGTGTTCATACTGACACTTAAGCCCTTTGAACTTACTTTTATTTCACATATTTCCACATATTTGGATGTTGTCGCATATTTATACATATTTGGTAAAAATAAATACATATTCCCAACTATTTAATCAAAATAAGTACATATTTCCACATACTTTTCATTTTGGATATATTTTCATAATTTGGAGGTGGTTGACAGGAACTGTGAACCACAGACTGAACACTGCGGAAAAACTACCTGCAAGATATCTATAAATATACACCAGCCAAGATTCAATATTATATCAAAGATGGACCGATTTGCGTGTAAACTACTGACGTTGAGGCAGGTATATTGCCAATGCAGATATTGTAAAACTTGACAGTGGTGTAGATTCAAAGCCACTTCTTTTGAACTCTCAAGTTCTCGAAAAAAGCAACCATTCTTCGATTTCACGAATCTTTGATGCCTGGATGCATATCCTATGGCACAGTGGAGATTTGAACAAATATGTTCTTTGGTTTCTCTCTGATGCTGCCCCCAACATGGTCAAGACTGGGCTATCTATTCAGGTATTTTATCCTAAGATAATTCATGTGAAACTGCCCAATCTTTGTTCAGTGACGTAGATAGGGTGGGAGACCATCTGCCAGATTCCTGATATTATCAGCGGAACAGAAATCACCTCTGAACATCGTGTACTCTTTACCCCCAACGAAATAACTTCTTTCAGCAAGGCACCTATAACATCTGTAGATGATAAACGATCTTTTAGTCGTTACGATTTTATCCAACTCCCAGATTGTCGTCACTTTACGTTCCAACATTTGAAATTCCATGTGGTTGCAAACAATTTCGAAGCGTGAAGTATTCAAAATAAAAAAATTCACAAATCTTTTATATGCATAAAATGTAAAAATGTTCTTTTCTTGTACAAATCGTTATAACTTGGGGAAAAAAAAAATCCATTTTTATGAAAAAAAAAAGAAATGTAATGACCATTTTACTTAAATATTTCGGAAAATATTTTAAGAAAATTACATATTTGACGAAAATAAATGCATATTTATTTGGTATTTTTAAATACATAAAAATCCGATCCCTAGTCATAATCAATATCAATATTTTTTTTTTTTTTTTTTTTAATTGGAACAATAAGTTATTTCTTCGCACGCATGCGCTCTAGGAACAATATTTAGGCAGTAAATTCATAATACCCACAAAAAAATGAATCGCAGAGACAAATTGACGGTTTTTGATCGGGGCTATTCATCCTCAAGATAAGTGCAATCTTAAAGCTTCCTATTATTATGGCCTTTACTTAGCGGGGACTTTTATAAACTCCCCGAACTTTTAGCTTCCCCTTAATAAATCGATCAATGAACCAACGGGGGGAAAACTTGTTGAAAGAGGTGAAAAACTAAGTTTTACTTTTCATGCAAATAAAATTAAGTTGAGATGATTTCCTCTTTTTATTTTAATTGCAATTATATATCCCTAATCGCTAAAAAGGCAAACTCTGAAACATAATTCTTGGAATAATATTTGCCAAACAAATTATTTGATGAGTAAGCACTAAACAAAAACTTAAAGTGAAAAATGAATAGATAGAAACAGGTACTACTTAATAGTCTAAAATTAATATATACGAATTACAAAAAAAAAAAAAAAATCGTTAAAAACAAACCAAATGTTATTTTAAATAGCCATATAACTATTTCAGAAAGTCCTGATTAAAATTCGTTGGCAGTATTAATAGAGAGAAAACTGATCACTCATAGCGAAAATCCTTTTTAAATGCCAATCGGAATTTGATTTCTTGTCTTACATTTTAACAATATTATAATTAATGTAACCTGTACATATCAGCTACTATGAGGATAAATATATATAGGTAGTATGTTTAAGTTTAAATTTTTTTTTTTTTTTTTTTTTTTTTTTTTTGTGGGTAATTTAGACCGGGATACGTTTATAAAAGAATAAATAATTATAATTTATAATGTAAATCAAATAGTGAATAATCTACGACAGCTATATTTATTTTGTTATTATCTATCTATTATTTTAAAATTTGAATTAATAATTGCAGATTGAATAGATATATTAACTACATTAGATTTTCAATGCAACCTCCGCAATTCCCTACGCTCTTTCGCCTTTCCATCAAGTATATGTGAATTATAGTGATTTATTCACTGAGAAAAAAAAGTTCTGCCTATCTCTAAACCAGACAGCGAAACCCGCCAATAAAGTAACGTTCATAATTTTTTGGGTTTAATAAACCTACGTTGCCTCGGAAAAAATGTATACAAACTTTTATACGTTGCATCACTTAATGCATAACATCGTCCTACAAAGGATAAACAATGGTTTATCGCAATAATTTAAATTGTGTATGGCTATTTAATCAAACACGCTCGTAAAGTTATAGTAGAGCTATAACGTAAAATGTTCTAAGCTATTTACAAAAAATTTCTGATAAACGAGTTTACAAAATTAAAAATATAGTACGTCTCTAATATGAGAAAGGTAAGATATAGATCATTAAAATTGTCAAACATTGATGTAGCAGGAAATGCGCATGAAAATTTAAGTTTTCTGAGTCTACAATATCTAAAAGTAATTAAATTCAAGGGGATATAAAAGTAATGTTAAAGGCAGAAGATGCTTTTATTACTTCCGACACAAAATTATTCAGTTCGTACCTAATGTTCCGGGGACAGAAAGATGGAATATATAAGAGTGTTTTACTTCCTTTGTGTTTGGACGCTTACGATAAAGGAAAAAGAACATGCTATCATCGATGATAAAATACTCAGGAAGGAAAAGATGCCTACTCGAGATACATTTCACATATATATATATATATATTTATAATGACTAACATTACTTTGTTGGACTCGCACTGCCCTGGTAGTGAGAGTATTAAAGCTATTATAGTTGTTTAACTATTTAATTACTACTAAATGTTACTTTAATAGTCAAAATAATGTTTCACACAGCATAGATTTATTCTTTAATATCTACTGTTATTTTATCGATTATTTGACTACAGTAGTATTCATAATGAACAGTTTTGTTTTTCATCAATTGTTACTTCATAGTTATATTATTTTTCAGTATTTTAGTATACATATAGAAAATAAAAATCATGTTATTCAAGCAGTATGCGAAAGGAAAATGTAAAACATATTAAATATGTTAATATGTTAAGAAATGTAAATAAAAATGTCTGTTTCATTTATGAAATAACGTTCAGAACATTTTTTTTTTTTTTTTTTTTTTTTTTTTTTTACATTTTTCAATTAACACCTAAAAATAGACAGGTTTCGAATATGATCTATTTTGATATATAAATCCTACTTAAACAATTACTTAAAATAGTTAATAAATTATCAGTACTAATAATAAAATATGAGAAGTCAAAGGGTTGTCATCAGTAGAAAGCATTTTATTGTTTAAGTCTTTTTTCCCGTAGGTCCTTCCTCCCTCTGTTCACCTGTATCACCCACGAACACAAAAAGTAACATACAAGGTAAACGATCATAACCAAAAACAGATGATTTAATCTACAATAAAATTAATTAACAGTGAATTAACAAAGGGAGAGGAAATATATATTAATTATAGAATATTTTTAGTTCGAAAACCACCCATCAAAAATTGTTGAACTAATATATTAATATTTTTTAAGCTATCCGCGATTAATTATTATAATATTAATCGATAAATGGATAACTTAATTATCCGGGACTGAAATAATTTTTACCAATTGTAAATATTTTGAATTTTCAGCAAACAAAAGCTCGCCCCACGTTTCTTCCCACCCCCCTTAAATTAATAAAAAAAAATCTCCAAGACAGGGGTTCGCAATTCAGGACATTTTTCTAACGAGACGGCTGCCAGGAAGAAAAATGTCCGTAGAAACATTTATATGAATTAAATCCGAATTAAACGGATCCCCCTCTTGCGAAAGTGGAGCAAGGTGTCAAAATAAAAGAATCAAGTATAGAAAATTAGATCTTAGTTCTGACTAAATAAAATATGAACAATTACTGGAAAATTTATGAGGACTAAGACCTGATTCATGAGGTCAACTGAATGAATTCATATATATATATATATATATATATATATATATATATATATATATATATATATATATATATATATATATTATATATATATATATATTTCTCCTATGATATAACAGAATAAATATGATAATTTGTTATTGTTTCTTATTATTATAAAATTAATAATGTCCTACCCACTGAAATATCACACCTTACAAATGATGTTGTTAATAAAAAAATTATTTATTTATAGGTTTATAGAGCATATCTTAAAAACATCACCATCTAAATATATGTTTCAAAGCAGCTAATACACTTTTTTTTTAAAAACTATTGATTGATATTTACAACTGAATACATAAAATAAGATTTGATAATAATGATTAAAATGGCATGTCAATAGCGTATTAAAACTACTCAATAGTAGCATTTCAAGTATAGAAATAACGTAGAAGGTCTCTTGGCCATCTTCTTTTTAGACGATTCGGGGATTACTTGGAAGCAAGTTCTGAAGACTTGTGAATTCGATTAGGTATGGTGTTTACTATTAAAGGTTTGGGCCAAATCTGCAGCAACATATGGAACAAAACTTTTTATGGATAAGTTTGGTTGTGGCATAGTAAGGAGGATTGAAGATTTTACTGAGGATTTTGGCTGGTAAGGATTGGATACGAGAAGAATTGGAAGGTTCTGAGGAGCCCTTAAGTTCAACTCAGTGTGTCCACAATGGTCTAATTACTGTCATGTATATATGTTTCTTGAAATTAATCGTAAGATTTTGATACTCTTAGTTGTTAACGAGTAATTAGTGAGACCAAAAAAAAAATAAATAAAAAAATAAAAAAGAGACCTCTATATTGTATTTATGGATACAAAACTATAAGATTATCGTGTTATTGATAAAAGTTTCCCCTGGCTACACGTTTACTCTTAGAAGTTCAGCCATAATTAATGAGATTTTGGAAGAAATCTAATTTTAAGGTTCTGAAGATATTCTATTCCTGTTAAGGCTTGCTCCAATCGTTTTAATTACTGATAATCGAATCGAGTTTTCTAATAAAGGAAAAAGCATTCCTTTCAATAACGGACTTGCTTAACTTCTAAAGCCACATTCTTCGGAAGTACTCATGAGTTCACGTAACTAAGTACATATAAATGAACGAGTAGCCTTTGAAAAAGAGTTGAAGATTGACATATATATATGTAAACACACACACACACACACAAAGCAATTAATTAAGATTTAAATCCTAAGAAAAACGAACAATTTAAATTTTATAAAACTTGTTTGCCTATACATTCCAAAAATGTATCCATAACTAATCACTATTTTTATGAATGGACTAAACAAGCGAGTTGACACATACAAATCTTAAATAACCGAAAGAGTCTAGAATATTTGAATATAGGCATTAATAATTATTTATTTTTGAAATTACATGACATGGTATCATTATGAGAGATAGGCTGACTAGTCGGCGAATAGTCAGTATAGCCGACTTATCGGCTGATTTTGTAGTCGGCAATCAATCGGAAAAAAGCGCTGACTAGTCGGCCATTTTATTATATTTCTATGCTAAAAAAAAGGGTTGATTGAATTGAAATTTTCATTATGAAAACATGACCTTTATTAAATATAATTTTTATTCATCTCCTCAGTTCTTTATTAATTCTAGAAATAGGACCTCCCCCCCCCTTTTCTATTTTTGTAATCAACTTAAAGAAAGATCATGATGGAATAAATTTCATAACTTCTGCAATACCGAATAAAAAACTTATGTTACTTACTATTTTCCTTTTTAATCACAGTTTCGGTTTTATATCATAATTAAAAAATATTAATTATTTATTAAAATGTAACATGAAGGTTAGAACACGAAGAGGAAACTAATTTTGCGAAGGTTCAGCAAAAGCGTATTTGTTGTTGGATAACCATTGATACTTAAATCAGCTTAGCCATGTTTACGTTTATACAGTAATCAGCACCAAACAAAGAGTATTAAATTAATAAGTCACTTAAGTATTTTTTTTACATAAGTCTGGTTGTATTAACGAACACTTAGAAGGATAGACTAGAGCTAAAATAAATTCCATTGTGAGCAACTCGCATTTAATCCTTAGGATGTTATGAGTAGTCCGCTACAAACCACTTTGAATCCACCAAACAGAATCGATAACTGAGCGATACTATTAGAGCAAAAACGGGAGAGATTAGGTACACTAACCTGTTTCAGAGGAAGATTTCTAGGAAGATACAGGCTACATTAATCAATATAAATAACAGTAAAGGTGCAATTAAACCAGATATGCTTCAACAAATATATAATTTACACTCTTTCTAGGTATACATAAAGGGAAAGAGAAAAAAAAATATTACTATCAAAACCTGGATAATAAGTCTAATAATACAGTAATAAGTCTGAATAATACAGTCACTTCATTAAAGTTTGATTTTGCTGCGATGGATTCGTTGCAAACCATTAACGAGGATGCTGCACGGAGGAGCAATGTAAAAGAATGGAAGATATGTGAAGCAGTAAATTGCCAGGCAGAATGAATCGCAACAACAAAACGAGGTATAACCTGGAAATACACTAGGGCAAAAAGTAAAAAAAAAAAAAACCTTGGAAGTATTTTTATAAAACCTGCATAACGGTTGAAGAATGTATTTAAAACAAAAATAGCTGTTAACTTCAGAACAGGTTTCCATATTTCGATTACATTCACTGTGCATATAAAGCTTCGGAATTAGTTTTATAAATCAAAAAAAGTGCACCAAAAATTGAACCAAACAATTCAGAAGCTAAGAGAGAAGAGCTGGGACCTCTCAGTGCCTGGCTTGTCCCTCCAAGTAGAGGGATAGGTCTAGTAGAGGGATCTCAAGGATAAATGTAAATTTTAAATACAGAATGATTGTATTCTTAACCTTTAATTTAATTTTAAATTAAAATTATAATTTTAAATTATAAATTTAATTTATTTTTAAACTTAATAAAATACGATAAACTTAACGTACTGTGAGCAGCCCGAACCTATCCTTCTAACCAGATACATACGGATTTTTATTTAAGGTATTGAAAGAGGTCTGGAAGTAAAATCCTTTTAATATCAACAAGATAAAAGATGAATTGTTTAACCCAAAAGTTGCTCAAACTAATTTTAGATCTAGTCTATTCTTGTTGGTCTTCTAAACTTCATTATTAAAGCCATACATACGTAGATTATTTACTCATACCGTGGAGTTCATGAAATAGCTCGAATCCCCTTCAGTCATACGCATGTGATCTTTTTATAATGGAAACAATGTTTACTTATATAAATGTTTTAATAATGTATTGGAAATTAAAAAAAGAATGAAGTAGAATAATAATTTTAAAATTGCAATGAAATCCACTGAAAACATATGGAGTAGAAGCTTCATGCATTAGGCGAAAACGCACGAAGGCCTTAAGCAAAGCTCTACGAAGATCTATTCTCAGATTCGTGAGGAAGATTCTATAATGCATATTGGAGTAGCCCAGGAAAAGACTCTAAATCAGAGGATAAATGCAGAAATCAATGAACTATTCAATGCCCTGGATTCGGGACGATTTACCAACGGACTTGCAAGATTGCACTGGGTAGAGCATGTTAGAAGAATGCACAGATGTTTAGGAATAAATAGTAACACAAGATTGTGAAAACTCTGTGGCTGCCTATAGAAGTATACAAGTAGATATCTGGAATAGGATGGAAGCAGCAACTTAAAAGAAAGAATGGCGATCGATACTACAACAAGACAAGTTCAAAATGATTGGGAAGTAACTACACTCAAGATAAAAATGAGTTGGGCTTTTGGGCTCAACTAAAACATTCAAACAATCTCATATCTAATCATTGAAATCTAAAATCCTCAGCAATCCTTAATATGTCATGAACAAAATAATCCATAATGATCTTAATGTACCTTGCTAATTTGATTAAAAACCTTTTCTTTTAAAATAAAATACATATCAACTAAAATCCACAAGCTTCTCCACTTTTCTAGTATAACTTAGAAAAATCCTACGAGGTTCATGGGAAATTGATTAATACCGGACGTTCTAAAAATAACTGGCAAATCTTAGGCCGGTTCCACACCACCGAGAACAGTGTTCGTCAACAATGTTTGCTGGAATTTCTCGTTGGAAATTAAACATCACGAACGTTCTAAGGCAATTTATGATGAAATAACATTGTTCCAAAATGATTTTTAAAAGGAATGTTCCACCGGGATGCGGTAAACTTCAAAAGAAAGAAATGTTCGTAGCCAACGCCACAATCCCTTTCCAAATCCAACCCCTCAGTTTTACTTCAGCCATCGATGGAGGGCATTGGAAGGTAATATTTAATTTATTCTGCTTGTTATTTATTTTACATAACTAAATGTCAAAAGTTCTTAGTGGAGTGTTAATTGCCCGGGATTCATTATTTATTGATATAATAAAAGTTGTGCAAATGAACACTGAAGATATTGCTGTCAACTTTGACCCACCACCTTCTTTTCCTTCTTGCCGCATCCGCTTCCAAATTCAAAATAGTCGACAGAGCACTGCGTAAAATGAGATCTTCCGCGCTGCTAGATATGATTGTTACTAAACTTTGTTCGCTTGGTGTGGACGTAGCATGTTCACGAACATTTGTTCCCTAAGGTTCGCAATTCATCTCCTTTACTTAACGTTTTTCTATTATAAAATATTAGTCAAATGAACATCAGAACCAACAACGAAGTATGACCCATTTTTAGAAAAGTACGTATGTGAATTTTGAACTCCATAATTAGATATTACTTTACTAAATAGGCTATATAACAATACATTAACTTAAAAAAAAAATCTATTAAATTCTAAAAATAGCTACCCCCTAAAAGGTTTTAATAGAATATAATCGTTTCTTAAATTAAGGCCCTTTGGGACACCCCATTAATTGTTTATGATAATTAGTATATAATTAAATAAGATTGTAAACTAACCCGTCGGGTGAAATTTAACGCACCAAGTTTAGAAAACTTATAATTATTCTCGTAAGAAAGAATTTATTTCAAACTTACTCTCTTGAAACACGAGGTAAAGGTCTTTGCGTGCGTGATAAAAATACACGCCAATTTTCCGGCCCATGAAAGGTTTTAATTAATTTTCTATGCTACAACGGGTCAATTGACTGCTAAGATTTGTAGAAGATAAGAAATCACAGTGAAACAAGATTTAATTATTGTTACTCACGGATACTTACAAGAGTATATATTGTTATAGCACGTATGGGCACGAGTGTGTGTGTATGTGAACTTGCAAAAAATTTATAGGATCTAAAGTAAATCTCGCATTTTTTTTTTTTTTTTTTTTTTTTTTTAATACGAAAAAGCTAAGAAATATAGTCATAATTTTTTGGAATACAATTTCTTTTGGTGGCTACTTATAGATAAAAAGTTTATGAAAGATTGCACCAATTATCATAATTTATTTATAAATGGGCTCACATAACTTTTAAATAATTCTGATTTATGATGAAAATTTTTTAGGATTATGGTTTGTAGTTTTTGGCATTTAAAAGCTCACAGCAAATTAAAGCTCTAGTTTTATCATTACATTTTGTCAATAACGGACTAACACCAATTTTAAAGTTCTTATATTTAAAATTTCATTCAATATGTAAATATATATTTAAGAACATGATAAACTTGAAAGTTGCTATGGTAATTTTTTTTTAGATAAAAGATTATATGTAATTCTTACTCGAAAATAAAATAAATTATTTATAAATACTCCCAAACATCATTTGGACCAAAGAAAATATTGAAAAAAATAATAGACACCTAATTACTCAGGCGATTTAAAAAAAAAATAAATAATAAAATTTAATTACAGCACTTTCGAAGTAAATTAAAATTGTACACTTATTTTTTTTAAATATTGTTAAATAATTATTTTATTGTATTTAAAACAGCCTGATCTTTCTATTAATTGTTTATTGTTATTATATATGTAATATACATATTTTTCTTTCCTTTGTATACAAGTATATATGGATATATTGGTTTGGAATTATTTTAATAATTGAGCGAAAAAATTAAAATAAATAAGAATATATAAAATAGGAAGAAATTGGGAGGAAGGTGAATTAGTAATAATCAATTTATTAGTTTATATTTGATTAATATAAAAGTTATGGTTAATTTTAGTTAATAGGTCGATAGATTGGCCGATACTATCGGGTTGAGAACTATCGATTGCTAACGATAGTTTTTCGATGGTGGCTCCTTCTTTTTCCAAAGCTATTCAATAAAGAATTTCAACTAATTTGATTAAATTTAATTATCTACTTACTATTCAAAATATGCAGGTTTATAAATTTTAAGGTATTTACAATTTACATGGTTACAATAATAATGAACAAATCTTATCTTCAGAAAAGAAAAATAATAAAAAAGTTAACTTTAAGAGTCAAAAGTGCTCCTTGAGCCATATATTTCCCGAAAGAAAAACTAGCATTTCTACTTTCCTTTGGCTTAATCTTAGAGAACCCTTGAGCTCTAGGAATTCCGAATTCAATTTCAAAAAAACTCGACACTGCACAGAGACAGATTACCATAATTCCGAGAGTTTCAAAACTTGAGGGTAAAAAAGATCTATCGATAGTCGACACTACCGATAGTGACAATCGACTATCGCCCAACCCTACGATAAGTAGCAATCTCATAAAGTTGAGCAGCATTGTGTATTAATAAAGCATATCTCTCTCCTCATAAAATATGTATGTTTATACTGATATTAAATATTAATTTTGTACATTCTTGTTACTTAAAAAAAATCCCCAGTTTATCCATGCATCCTGGTTTTTATACTGTGACGGTCCCAAGCGTCCGGCGATATGCCAAAAAGAAAAAAAAAGAAAAACCTACAAAATAAACACGAATATAAAATGCGAAAGTAAAAGAAAGAGATCTTGGGCCACAAGAATGAAATTGAATTGTGGAAAAGCGTCTAACCTTATCAGGACTTTTCTCAGTCACTGCTCCTCGCATAAAACTTAGGAGTCATTTCCATGAACCCTTCATTGCACCCCCTCCTCCGTAGTTAAAGAGATATAGAAGTTTTCAGATGGATCCTACAGGTACCAAGATGATGAGATAGGGCTATCGGTTTCCCTAATACCTTGGTCGCTCTTTTATGGAGAGCTACAACCGGCTAACGGTTGAAAATGGTGCATAAACCCGAATTAATTAATTTTATTCCCTTTGGTAGGACTCCTTTTTTACGACAAGGAACGGAGGGCTAGGAATGAACTTTAATTATTAGAATTAACTCAAAGTACATAACGTCCGAAATATAAGATAAACCAGGCAAGAGAACGATAAAATAAATTACTAATACAAAAATGAACAACGATTGTTAAAATAAACAAAAAAAATGCTTCAATGTACCATACATTCATCGTAGAATCGAGTAGTGCTACATTCGAAATAATAGACAAATAGTTGTTAATATGATGAAAAGATTTTGAAATAACACATCCCTAACAGTATCCCTGAAATATTAATGATTAATATTAAGGCAATCAAAGTGTTATAAAAAAAATATTAATAGTATATAATAAAATTAAATTAAAAAATAGAAGGTTCGGTTGATCGAGACCAAGTCAATCTAGTTCCAAGTGTACTTTTCTTTTCTATCTCTAGCTGTGGTGAATGCCAGTACATTGAAAAATTGTTTTTAGTAAGGATAATGTGAAATCATTGTTTTAGTATATAATATATTATCATATATATATATATATATATATATATATTTTTTTTTTTTTTTTTTTTTATTGTTTTTCCGTCTATAGTAACCCTATGGAAGAGTCGTGTATTTGATTAATTAGTAATACATCAGGCTCCATGCATTTGCATAATACTTGATGTATAACATTTTAAAATAGACTTTTAATAGACATAGAAGTGGTAAATAATTAATTAATTCTATATTGTATTGATCCGTAGATACAAACATAAAAACCTTGACTTGAAGATATAATCCATAATCGAAAATATGTAATCCATTATGCCAAAACGGTGCCTGAAGGCCCGATAACATTATTTTTAGAAGATATATTTACTTACAAATTAACCGGTTTTCTAAAGTCATCAGCAAATGGAAGATAAAATTCACTCACCTGAAAAAAAAAAAAAAAATTTATATTTTTACAAATGATTATTAAAGATATTTTAATATGCCTTAATTATAGACAATAGGTAATATAGGCAATATTCACAGATTTTTTTTTTTTTTATTAATAACAATTTATTGAAATTTACAACTGTACAAAATGTATACATCAAGTAAATGTACTGTTAACTATTACAATAACGTGACAAAACATGAAAAGTACTACCCATCAGTAGCACTTTAGTAAAAATGCTACAGTAGAAGGTCTCTGGGCCAACTTCTTTTCAGACGCCTCGGAGGATTATCAGGAATAGTGTGGGAAGAAAGTTGAGAAATTAGGGGATTTGAGTGGTAATGGAGCTTACTATGAAAGGACAGATATCTGGTTTGGGCTAAATCTGCAACATATGGAACATTAAGATCTTTATGGATAAGTTTATTGGTGACAAAGTAAGGTGCATTAAGGATTTTGGATTGTAAGGATTAGATACGAGATGAATTGGATGGTTTAGTGGAGCCCCAAAGCTCAACTCCGTACGTCCAGGTAGGTCTAATCACAGTCATGTATACTAGTCTTTTGTAATTAATTGGAAGCTTTGAACGTTTGTCTAATAAATGTTGAAGTATATTCACAGCTGAAAAGAAAAAAGAAAATAATTTCATTCTTTACACAGCTGAAAATCAACAAATGATATCAAATAAAATTTTTGTATAATAGTTATTTTGAATTTTTCTAAACTCTTTCCCACCATACTAAACAAAAACTATTAATGAAAGATATAATAAAAAACTGAACTGAACATTTTGAAATATCATTCAATTTTTTTATGAACTTGTTTTTTTTACTGAAAAAAATTAATTGGTGATAATTCACACTTAATAAAAAGATACAGGGATATAAGGGAGGGATAGAAAAATTTGAAATAAACAAATTTTTTTTTTATCTATGATAAATTTTATACTAAAAAACTTTTTCTAGAAATATCTAGTTTTTGGTTAGGTTTAAAATCAAGGGATGGTTAATAACTGAAAAAAAGAAAAACAATCGGAACTTGATCAACTTAAAATGCACATTAAAATTAAATATAATTTGATTTGCGTAAATTTATTAAAATAAATTAGGGTTTCATTAATACTAATCTGGTTTTATAGTATAAAGATAGATGTTGGTGCGGTTCGAAGGTTTCGCACTCACAAGGCTTCCCGGATTCTCATAATGAAAAACCTCCAAGAGAAGACATTAAAAATCCCGAGGCAGACACATTTTAAGCTAATCAAGCTTTCACACAAATATTCAAATACTCAGAGGGGGCAGAATGATTTGAGCTTTGAGATTTGAGCGTCGATGATCACGTTTGTGTGAAATGTGTCCAAGTCCCTATTAATAAGGAAGATGTATCTAAAAGGTTGATGGCAGAAGCTCAGGAATTATGAAGGCGGTCTTTGCTTTGCGACAGGCACTGCAGCGATTTGGAAAATTTAGCACAGGACGTGATTGAGTTGCCCTCCGAGGTTGCGTGAACAACTGAACAACAATTGGGAAACTTTGGTACCGTACAGAGGCCCCTAACTTATCCAATAGGGAAAAAAGTACGGAAGCGAATTCTCTGAATGCAGTCACAATTAAATTTTAGTACAAATAATTGAGGAAACAGTTATCAAGTTGAACATTTTGTCAATTTAAATCCGTTGTTTCTCAGTTTAACATTTTATTTCCTCTAAGCTCTTTAATTACATAACATTAGTCATCAGAAATCGTTTCTATACTGATAAAATTAATATTAATTCCAACAAATCTTATATTAACACCGAACCTTGTAAACGACAACTTTAACAGATGACTCTTATTTCAACCCTACAAGAGAAGAACTTGGAATCTTAATACTAGACTGAAAAGATAAAAAATAATCGGTCTCATTTGTAAACATTACCAGATTTATTAGATGAACTTTTTTTTTTTTTTTTTTTTTACAATTTATTGAAATTTACAACTGTACAAATATACATTACGTGGATGTGTTAAAAACGCTTACAATAACATGCCAAAACTTGAAAAGAACTACTCATCAGTAGCACTTCAATAAAAATCTACACAAGGAGATCTCTAGGCCATCTTTTTTTCAGATGCCTCGGAGGATTATCGGGAATTGAGAGGGAAGCAAGTTGAGAAACTAGTGGTTATGGAGCTTACTATGAAAGGATTGGTATCTGGTTTGGGCTAAATCAGCAACATATAGAACATTAAGATCTTAATGGATAAGTTTATTGGTGACAAAGTAAGGAGCATACGGGATGAATTGGATGGTTTAGTAGAACCCCTAAGCTCATCTCCGTAAGTCCATATTGGTCCATGTAAATGAGTCTTTTGTAATTAATTGGGAGCTTCGAACGTTTGTCTAGTAAATGTTGAAGTAGTCTGTAACGACGAGCTGTTTCTTGCCGTTTTAATCTTGTATGTGGATTCCAAGTAAGACGTTTGTCCAAGGTAGCGGATCTGCTCAACTGGGATTAGTGGAATATCATTAAAGGATACTGTAGGACAGGAGGTCGTAGGTTTACGACGAAGGTAGATGAACTTAAATTGAATAAAAAAGTCGTTTTAATATATACGTCGATATTAAATTTAATTTAATTATCAGAACTCTTTAAACATTAAGGAATCAGTTTCAGGAATAGACTAATCAAATTTATAGTTACACATCCAAGAACTACACTCTAAAACATTCCGTGAAATCTTCACTGATCTTAATTATATTAGAATTTAATTATTATATAGTATAATTAAATTGAATGACTTGGAACGCAGTGGTTCCTAGCCTTGCGTCTAATCGACACCAGGTTGCCCTTAGAGACATCTGAAAAGAAGCTGGCATCGGTACTTGCAAATATGGAACTGTCATTTGAGCTGTCTAAACGGAGAGTTTCTTTACAAACCGATATAACTTAGCATAGTAATCATTTTCCTAGCTGCTCTAAATCTCGATATAAAAAATATTCAAAAGACATACAAAAATTTTAAAAGTGACACGTTGTATCCATTACTTCACAACTTCCCATTCCATTCTCCGTCATCCTTCGATGCGTCTAAAATGATGGCCTCAGGACCTTCTAATGAAGAACTTAGAAGCGCTTTACGAGACACTGACATTTCAATAGATACATTGTCTCATATTTTTACTCGATGTTTTTCTTTATAAGATTGTAAATTTCAATAAACAAATATTTAAAAATATCTTATATGTATTTTTTTTTTTTTTTTTTTAATAGCACATATAGAATAGAATAGAATAGAAAGAAAACTTTATTATGGGACAAAGTCCCTTAGGAATAACATAAAATAACATAAAGTAAGATCATAACTGGCCGAGGGGCTGTTAAAAGTAAAATAACATAGATAAACTGAATACAAATATGTGTGAAAAAAAAAGATACAGAGAAAAACTAGAAAAAGAAAAAACTTTAAATAAAAAGAGGGTGAAAAAAATGAGTATACTAAATAGAGGTTAATATAGTAAATAAAATTGCAAAAGAGAAAAAAAAAACAGAAGAAAAATAAAAGATAGAAAATCAAAAATTATCATTACAAACAATTAAAACATCATAATCAAAATATAATTTATGCTTATGTTTTATGTCTGACAGTCTTAGTAATTAAATTAGACGATTACATATATAGTACATACATCCTTACAATTAGAGAGCGTCGAGTTGGAGGGAAAGAAGATGGTGAAAGATTAGTGATTTGAATGTTCCAAGGGAAGAAGCATTGCGGATACAGGGGGGGGGGGGGGAATTCCAAAGAGTAGAGGATCGGACAAGGAAGGAACGTTGGAATGCAGTACTTCTGTGGGATGGAGTATAGAGATCGGAAAGACGAGATCTTGTATGCAGTGATTTGATAGCGGACTTGAATTTCAGGTTACTGTAAATAAAGGGAGGGTGACGGGTGTTGATAACTTGGTATAGATAGGTGCCTAGGAAGGTTTGATCAATGGTTAAGCCTAAATTTTTAACAGAGGAATGGAAAGTTATTGGATGACCATTAAGGAATAATGTGGGAATGTTGGCATTTGAATGAAGAAGGGAATGTGATCCTATGGCAATTGCTTGAGTTTTAGCTGCGTTTAACGTTAATTTGTTCAGATTTGCCCAGGCACAGATTTCGTCTAGGTCTTCCTGAATTTTGGAAAACGCAGCTAACATTTCAGATGGAGGAAAGGAGAAGTAAATTTGGAAGTCATCGGCGTAAAGATGGCGGGAACAATGGTGAATTGAATGGGGAAGATCATTGATGTAGGAATTAAACAGTAGAGTGGAAATGCTCGAGCCTTGAGCTACTCCTGACTGTAGAGTGAGGAAAGAGGATAGGCCTTGGTTAGGGGTGGCGACTGCTTGGGTGCGGTGGGAAAGGAAAGATTGAAGCCAAAGCAGAGCGCTGTAGGAAAATTTAAGTGATTTCAATTTGAAAAAAAGGATATTATGGTCTAAGGAATCGAATGCTTTAGAAAAATCAAGGAGGATCAGGATGGTCAGTTTTTTTTTATCCATCGCTGCTTGGATGTCAGTGATAATTTTGATGAGGGCGGATTGTGTTGAGAAGCCGGGACGGAAACCAGACTGGAAGGGATCGAGTAACTTGGAATCTTCTAGGAAATTGGAAATTTGGGATTGCACCAATCTTTCTAGGGGCTTTGAAAGGTTAGAAAGTATGGATATAGGGCGGTAGTCCTTTGGGTATATAGGGTTTGGGATATACTTATCATGGCTCATTAAAAGTATAGTAATTAAAGATTAGCATTGTAGTAACACCAATCATAAGATGCATCAGTTTAATCCAAGGACTAAGTCAGACTTCGATAAGTACCCCGACAACCAAGATCCTGAGGTCACTACCATGGTCTTCCGCTTTCTCTCATGCAACCAACGAGGACACTCCTACATGGCCATAGGGCACACATAACCCGTGATTGAAAACACAAATTATGTCAGGAAGGGATTGGAGGTGATACATAAACACCTTTAAACTAACACGAAGCAGATTATTTTTTATTGACTACATATTATATTTTTTTAATTAAAAACATTGCCAACATATACAACAACAATTAGAAAACATATACAAATATAAATTAAAAAAAAAAATAATAATAATTTTTTCAAGATTAACAATTGTAAGGACTAAACATATATTTAAATAAATATAAAATATTTATTAAAAAATCCTCAACTTTAGTTGCATACATTTTTTGGAGTCTTCTATTATAGCAAGAAGATTGATAGGTATGTATGTATATATATACATATACAAGACGTAGATATAAAATAAAATTTTATATATATATATATATATATATATATATATATTTTTTTTTTTAATGTATTATATTAATTTATTAAAGTTTATGTATTATTCTCACTGCTATGAAACCATAGGTGGTATATATAGACAACCGCGTATATCGGAAACTAAAGAAAAAAAAAAAAACTATTTATATATATATATATATATATATTATATATATTATAATATATATATATAATAAATTATAATATTGTATTTATAAACAGATAATAAACTATAAAAAAAAAAACTGTTATTTTTTTTTATTATTAATAAATTTAATTAGGTTTTAATGGACTATTGTATAGCGCAACTTCTTTTTTATTTCCATAGTAAAACAGACAGAAATGTTTCAATTTAATAAATAGATCGAGGGTGGTTCGATATTCTTATGATCGTAATACACAATATGTAGCATAATTGCCTGGAATACATACTGTTGAATTAGAAATCATTTACATAACACCCTGGGAGTTCCTTATATAATTAATTGTTATATTCTATACTATTGATAAAATAATAACAATTAATAACTGATCCTTGTAAGAGTCCAAAAATAAGGTCCAGAAACGTCATTAAGGTGCTACCAATAAGCTTTTCTTCAAACTATTTTAATAACATAAGAATCTTTAATGTATTCATTTTGCATATTTTAATGTATGATTAATTTAATTGATGTTATAATTAGTTTTATTATGTTATTATTAAATTGTGGAAATCATAATTACGAACGCATTGTTTTATTTGTTAAATATAATTGCCTAATGATACCAATATTATTGTTTTTGTGCAATTATATATTAACCTATACAAGTACATATACAAGTTAATATGCACTTGATTGAAACATGCAGCTAATGGTGTACCAATTATCTTCTATTTATATACATAAATGTGAAAAATAATAAATATGATGATCGGTAGCGAACTATTTAAAGGATTTGTAAAAGCAAATAATAGATGCTGAAGTAATAAATAATAAGATATATGTAATAATTGTATAGAAGAATCTTTTCAGACGCCTTGGTTAGCGAGAATCGCCTGGGAAAGAAATCGGGAGCCAAGTAGATTTGAGTGGGTAATCGAATCATGGAACGATAGGGATCAAGTTTGGGCCAATTCAACTACATTTAGAACTTCCGACCTCTGTGGAAAACTATATTTGTGACATAATAGTGAGCACAGAGGATTTTTCAAAGGATTTTGGATAGTTAGGATTAGATAGGAGAAGAATTGGTAGGTTTAGTTGAGCCCCAAACTTAATTCTGTATGACCAAATAAGCCTAATAACTAGTTATGTTGGAGCAGTTTCTTTTCGTTTTAGTCTTGGAATCCAAGTAAGACGTTTGTCCAGATGTAGTCCAAGGTAGCGGATATGCTCAACGATTAGTAAAATTCTTGAGTTAGGAACATAATGACATAGCAAAACATGCAAAGAAAGTACCCATTATCTTATTTTAGATGTCTCAGAATCGACTCTAGTAGTCTGAATACATAAAGAGTTCATTGTAAAAAGATAATATTTCCAGCCATATCAGGAACAGAATAGGTAGCATAGGTACAGAAACACATTACTGTAAACAAAATTAATTATGAATTTTTACTACTTTTCGTTAAAATAAAAACAAAATACCATTTTCATCTTAATGAAATCTTTATCTCGTATGGAAAAGGTTCTTCGTTTGTACTTAGGTTCGCTTTGGAATTGCCGGTGAAAAAAGTTATAATAGATAGAAGGGAAGGGATTGAGAGGCGTTTCTGAAAGGGTGCCGTGTCTGGAACTGCTCCCTATTGAATGGAAACAATAGACACCATAAGAACAGAAATGTCCTTGGAAGGCCAACTCATCTGTTCCCTTCGAGCAACAACAGGTGGAAATGGACGCCCCACGTGCATTGCACGCAGCACCTGGAAAGATAAGGTGTTTCTAAAATGAAAAGATGAGAAAAGAAATAATGATTCCACATTTGTTCGAAATGCAATCTTAATAAAAATATTCAAATTGTCTTATATTGGACGATAAATTAGAACACAAAAGTATATAAAATGAAACATATTTTAAAGTCCTATCGGCATCTAACCTTCGGGTACGTTGAATAGTAATACGACATAATTATAAATGTTATAAATAACATAGATATAGTCAAAACTGTGTAGAAAGGTTGATAGTAGATAACTTTAATAAAAATTACAGTAGTTAAAAATAAAACCCTGTATACATAAAAATCCAAAAAAATTACCGCAACCAATTTATAATAACAGTATAATCTCGATAACCCAGCACTTCAATAGTCCCACACCCTCCGTAATCCGGCCCTCTCTTATGAAATCTCTCCCACTTTTATGGTGAAATATGAAGTATTCACTCGTTGGATAAAGTTACGTTTGTGCAGCTTATCTCATTATCCACTGTTTTAGTGGGGTAATGATATTAGGAAAATTATTTGAAAAATATATAGAACTGTCATTAAAAGTTGAAAAGCAAACAAAAATCAATAAAGTCTTCAGAAACATATAATCAAGCTTATTATGCATGCAATACATATATTTTCGAATATTTGTTTTCGTGACAATGAGTTTATAGATTTGTATTTATATAGTTAAATCTTTTTAAATCTAAATTGAAACAATAAAAATGCAATAGTTTATATATATATTTTTTTTTTTACTGTACTTCCAGTATTCCGCCATTTTATGTAATATGTATATTTATAAAACTGAATCATCCTTATGTGCTTACATTGTTCCTGGCCGCATCACGGAACTGATTTCATATCAAGGACAGACGACAACATAATAAAGACGCCATTATGAGATAAGTCAGGCATGCAACAAAGCCTTTTATATGATGTGAGTAAAACAATTTTGATATTATTAGAACATATCAATTCAAATACCTATGCTATAAATTATTTTCTTGGGTGGTAAATTATAATTTTGATATCTAAAAGCAATGAGAAATTAAAAAACATTCTTCAATCGACCAATATTTATAAAAAAAAAAAAAAAAAAAAAAAAAAAAAAAAAAAAAAATACAATCATGCCGTATGCTACATATAATTAGAATAATTCGAATTTAATTCTGAGTAGTTGCTGAGTTATAATACATAATTTATCTATCACATAAATATTTATTAACCTAAGTACAAAAATAAATTATTAAAAAAAATAAATAAATAAGGTAAATATGATTGTACACATATACCATTGTAAAATTATGTCGTGACTGGGACCGGACTAATCCTGAAGGGGACATTTTAAACGAGATTTATTTTTTGGGGATTACTTATTTTTACAGTAAATTTATGATCTTGCGGAAATTGCTCAAATGGAAGATTTAAAACGTTTTAGTGCAAAAAAACAACAGAGGGTTGTTTGTAAATTAAACTAAGTTATTAGCAGGAATATATACTGGGGGGGGGGGGGGGGGATTGCTTAAATATAGAACTGTATATCTCCGATTAGTAACAATTTTGTAACTATCTTCTTTATCAACAGTTGTAAAATATTCAGAACTGATTATTCCAAGAAATGTGAATATTATTTAACGTTTAATATTCCAGTTTACTTATTTTTTGCAATTATGACTTGACAAGGAACAGTCACAACAAAACAAAAAAAAACAAACAAACACGAAAATTTGTAAAGAAAAAATATATATATTTGTCTATACATATATAAAAATAATCTATTTGGCAAAGAGATAGGCAGTGTAAATACTGAGCAAGGGCTAGATGAAAAAAAGTGTTAAGTTGGTTTTAAATTTTTAATAGATCAATCATACTCATTGTATTAGTTGACTCTCGTTCGTTCCTAATAAATTTTCGTTTCATTCTTCCGTATATATATATATATATATATATATATATATATATATATATATATATATATATATATATATATATATATATATATATATATATATATATATATTGAAGGAAAAAAAGAATGTTACTAACAAGGGGAGGACACCCTCAGTCTCTCACGGATCTTGTTGACAATTTTTTTTTAGGTTTCTGGTCAAAAAATATTAGACACGTATTATGCCGTTCCGACCAATGGACCCTAGAAGCAGAGAGAAAAAAAAAAATAGCATTAAATTAATTTATTCTATATCTGGAGTTAAAAAATGATATCGACATGATTCTTGCACGAAAGAAAAAATACAGCCGCTCCGTAGATTATGGGTTAGGTTAATTAAATTCTAAAAAATTATTAGATTTTCAAGCAAACTACCTCTATAGATTCTTTAACACAAAAATTGACGTCAGATTCTAATTTAGCACCCTCAAAAATATTGAAAAACGTTTATTTAATAAAAACAAAAAATATCATTTTTTACCCTCTTCGAGGTAATTTTTAAAACGATTATTGGTTACTTTCCTTCAAATATCTAATACTTTGTCATGCAATTCGTTCATCGGTATCGCTGGAAAGAGGAAAGCCGAAAGCTGAGGTATATTAATGCCAATTTCGATCAACAAAAACCTATTAAATAAAATTGGCAAATCCGAAAAACATATTTATTTTTAACTTGAGTTTGAAACCAGATAGGAAAATAAAACCATAGACATTTCAAGAGTATTACCACCCTATATTTTGTATAAAAAAATGAAATTGATACGTTAAACCGTTTAAGCGTAATTTATGTTTTTGTCAATTTAAACAAAACTTGCCGACCATTTGTGATCAGGCACATTTTGAAGCTTACGAAGTTTTATTTTTATTTTATGATGAAATTTTGTATTTCAGGGTTTTTTAATGCTGAATTCGAATCCGATGTCGTTTCTTGTGAAAAAAGTAATTTAACGTAATTCAATGAAAAAATGATATTTTTTGTTTTTAAGGAATAAACGTTTTTCAATGTTTTTGAGGGTGCTGAATTAGAATCTGACGTCAATAATTATGTAAAAAAAATCTATAGAGGTAGTTTGCTTGAAAATCTAATCATTTTTTTTAGAATTTAATTAATCTAAACCAAAATCTATGGACCAGCTGTATTTTTCATAAATTCGTAATCAAAAATAAAAATCTTGGCAAGAATCATGTTGATATCATTTTTTAAACTCGAGATATAAAATATTTTAATTTAATGCTATTTTACTTTTTTTTCTCGGCTTCTAGAGCCCATTGGTCGGAACGGCATAACACGTGTCTAATTTTTTTTACCAGGAACCTCCAAAAAAATTGCCAAGATCTGAGAGAGACTGAGTGTGTCCTCCCCTTGTAAGTTTAGAACTATGCTCTTTCTCCATCGCATAAGAAACATAAGAAAAATGATCTAGGGTTATTGATATAATTAAATGATATATCCATTTAATAGCTAAATAATAATAATTATATATGCAATAATAATATACATAATTAACATTATTAAAAATGTAAATCAAAACGTTTCCAACTTAAAAGAAAAATCACTCATTTTCTTTGTTAAAGTACCGACATCCTATCTACATGATGTCTACCAATTTCAGCTATCGACATATTCCCGACTTTTTCAAGAATTTTTCTAGAAATTCCCGATTTTTTTGGGGGGGCGGAAATGGGACCTCCACTCCACCGTATGCTCACCCCCCTTATATCTTCTACCTACTCCAAACGAAGCCCTGAAGTCAAACATTATCGCATATTTCATGTACACTACAACATGTTTATTTAGTGGACTAAACTGTACGAGGTTCTCAGTGTGCTGGCATGAGTGTTTTAGGAAACTTGTTCAAAATTTAGATAATTTATAAATATATAGATAGATCGGATAGTAAATTTAACCAGCGTTTGGATGAAAAAAATAAATTTTTAATCGGACAAATAGTTTCGGAGTTAGAGTAAAAAAAGTACAGAAAAACGTGTTTTCGCGGAGTAGTGCGTTGTCCCCTACAGCTTTAAAACTATTGATTTGAGAAAAAAAAAATTCATAAGATGTATTTTTCCGTAGTAATGCTCGTAAAAAGATTGCCTTGTTCGGCAATCGAAGCTTTTGAGAAAAAAAAATTTATAGACAGTAAAATAAAATATAATATAATAATATAAGGCTCGGTTGATCCATACACGAGTGTATCCATTTTTACTCATTATCCACTCAAAAAGAAACGACAAGACTTTTTAAATGGTCAGATATTACATAAATTTAACCTTAGAATATTTTTTTTTTTTTTTTTTCATGAAGGAAAAACGAAATAAAAGAAAAATGAATTTGTGTTCTATAGCTGCAGCCGGTGAGGTTGTGAGTGCACTAAGCTCGGAGGAAAGGATTCCAGAACTAGGACGCGAAATGAAAGTAAACTTACACACTGCAAATTGCTACTCTCTTAGGCCTGGGACAGTTCACAGAAACTAGAAGAATTTCATTTAGTTTCAATATTTTTAAGTGTTTAAAAAAAAAACATAAGCTATTATAATTGCATATATAAATACATATATTTTAAATAAATAATTATTAGAATTATTAAATTCGAATAAAGTATGAATATTTATATTTGGCTATTATTCTTGTTTTGGATTTATTTATTTAAAAAAATAATGTATAGTTTCTAAAATAAATAATAATGTCGTAATAGACCTTCAGTGTAGCTTATTGTAATATTAAACAATAAAACATAGTTTCAGATTACTTAAGTTAAACAGAATAAGAATGAAAAAAAAAATATTTTCTCCATAGGCTAAGGGTAATTATTTAACTGGATACCTTTTTTTTTTTTTTTTTGTTTTCTTAGTCTAAAGAAAAACGTCCAAAACACTCTTCTTACCATTAAGGTAGAATTATATTATCCGGCACGACACGTAGTGGACCGTTACGTTCCAGACAAGGCAAATATTAGTATAGTTAGTTTTATAGTGCCTGCGTATATACATGGTGAGTATCTCCTAGTGTAAAAAAAAAATTGGGTGAAACTAGATCAAAAATGTAGCAAAATGCCGCAGACCTCACCTTTCTATTCCAAACCGTTGCAGATATCAATAAATCAAAGAATTTTTTGAGGAAACCACGTTTTTTCCCATAAAAGCTGTAATATCTCCATTTTGTTTAAATATTTTTCAAATTTTGACCACTTTTTCCGACTAGCATTAATTTTTCTATAATAGCTAAGTGCCTGTAACCTTGAATTTTACAAATTTGGTATCTAAAGAACAGCATGATCTTCAACTATTTAGGGAAGTCACAATGTCTCATTTACTTCAACGCTCACCGTTTTTCGAAAAAACTATCCACAAAACGTCCAATCTCACAAAAACTTGCAAATTTAATCAGCTTTCGAATGATATGTTAAACGTAATGACTTAGTTTCAATTTCATGGAGAAATTTACTTTTGAAACAGAAAAAACATGGTGTTCTCATTTGGCATCCATATCTGTTACTTGTGTAAATAAAACATTATGACAATTCCTTAATGAAAATGTGCATTTTAAACATAATACACTCTTCATTGGAATGAAAAGCAAAGAAAAAAAATGATTGTTTAATAGAAAATAAAGGAAAACTGTCAATGAAGCGACACCAGATCAGAGGATCTTATGTTATTACATTTATCTATTTATTATTATTATTATTATTATTATTATTATTATTTAGAATTTATTTTATTAGATTTTCAATGTAATGTTTAAATCCAATGATAATGAACATAGACCATAATTTTGCCGTTAGCTTCTGAATGCAGATTGTGTTGAATAATACTACTTATTGAGGTGAATTTTATGGGCAGATGAGTCTGTTTTTACAGGGGGAGGCATTTCTACCGTTCCATGTGGGGTATCGTTGGTTTAAATTTGTATTTCTTACGGAGCATTACAATTTGGGACTGACGAAGATATATTTTAAGGCCACAAGAAGACTCAGAAGAAGATTCTGATAAAGAACTAAATTAACATAAATATTTTCTAAAACTAAATAAATCATTAAAAATAATAAAACGTTCAAAACCGATCCAGCCAGAATTTTGTTTACAGATACATATTTCCAATGGTCTCGCTATAGATTTGTTTTCAGTAGGAATAATAAAAAAAAAAAAAAAAATAAAAAAAAAAAAAAAAAAAAAAAAAAAAAAAAAAAAAAAATGCTGATAAATGTTTGACAATGAAAACTAGAAGTCGATTGCAAAAAATTCCAATAGAAGTAGCGAAATTATTCATCAATCCAAATTGTATTGATCCTTCTATACGATCCCGCGTATCTCAAGTGATTAGTGGCAGAGTGTTTAAGAAAACTATAAATGAACTGTAAGGTTTAGTAACAGTTTTTTAAAAAACAAAAATCTAAAAAGAAAATGACCAAGAGACCTTAAAAAATATAACTAACCTATATGTATCTTTTCCACATATTTTCAATTCAGAATATTACAACCTAGCAGCAATAGAGATAGGCTTAGTAAGATGTTTACTCGTTAGGAGCTATATTTAACTACTAATAATGTAATTTGCTCATTCCGATTTTTTTTTTCCGTTCAATTAGTAACAGTGGAAGCACGCTATGAAAATCTGTCTTAGTCCTGACGCTTGCACTATGAATTGGCACTGAAAAAAAATCTTGTCAATTATTATCTTTTAGAGTTTAGGTAAAAAAAAAAAAAAAAAAAGGAGAAGGGTCCGTCACCGGACCGGTTAAAAAATGATTAAGCGCGTTAAATTTCGGAGTGAATCCTTAAATATTTCTAGATCGTATATGATGTGTGTGTATGCAAATATATACACACATTCGTGTATTGATTGCCATTCGATAATTAATATCGACAATTAAATAATAAAATTCTAGCATTCCTATTCAAAATATAGGTTCTTTCATACTTATACAGTGATGGGTTGATAAATAGTTTAGCAAATGGATGCTGAGTTCTTATTGTATTTGGATTAGAATTACTATTTATACTTAATTAAAATTATCAGCACTATAATTCGATATCTAGCATTGGCTAGTTTAGTAAAAATGTCCTATGTTTTAAAAATAATGTATTTAGAGGAACCCTTCGTGTTTAAATAACTCTAAGAAAGATCATCTTCGTTTCAGACACGTAGAAATATTATAGGAGTTAGAATGGGAAGAAAGTTCAGAAACTAGTGGATGTGGGTTAGAATGTATTTTTTTATGAAAATGTGGGTATCTAGTTCGCGACAAATCAGCAGGGATTGTTAGGGATTTTAAGTAGGATTTTGGATTTGAAAGACTGAGAAAAACCCTAATTTCAAACTTAAATTTGTGTACCATTTCTGTTTCCGCATATTTAAACAGCACCGAACAAGTTAAATTAACCACCTTTTCTTACAATACAATTGTCTAACATTTTAGGTATCCAAAAGAGGTGTACTTTTTTAAAAATTTGTTATAATTTTTTTTTTTTACTGTATCTTTTTTTCCATTTATTGATATTTACAAGTGTACAAAATAATATACAAGTAAATGTGTTGACAGTGAATACAATGGCATGTAAATAACTTGTGAAAAACTACTTACTAGTAGCACTTCAATAAAATCTACACTAAAAGGTCTCTAGGTCACCTTTTCAGACGCCTCACAGGATTATCAGGGATGGAGGAGGAAGCGAGTTGGGAGACTAGTGGATTGGAGTGGTTATGGAGCTTACTATAGAAGGATAGGTATCTGGTTTGGGCTAAATCAGAAACATATGGAACATTAAGAACTTTATGGATAAGTTTATTGGTCACATAGTAAGGAGCATTGAGGATTTTTCGAGGAATTTTGGATTGTAAGGTTTGGATACGAAATGAATTGGATGGTTTAGTAGAGCCCCAACGCTCAACTCCGTATTTCCAAATAGGTCTGATAACTGTCATGCAAATGAGTCTTTTGTAATTAATTGGGAGCTTTGAACGTTTGTCTAGTAAATGTTGAAGTAATCTGTAACAACGGGCAGTTTCTTGCCGTTTTAGTCTTGTTTTTTACTATATCAAATGAAGGTAATGGGTTTAACGAACACAAATTTCTCACCGCTCCATTCTCCTTGGCATCATCCCTCTCAAAGGTGGAGTATTCATGTATGCTCTAAGATAGACAGATTATATGCTGAGGTTTACTAAATAAAATATTACAGCCACAACTCGTAATTTAATATAATACTTCTGCATGAACTAAGATAATGTGAACATTACAAGAACATAAAATTTTGCCAATTTCTCAACTTGGTAGCCCATATAACAATATTCAATAACAAATATTTAGTCTCTACTGAAAGCGAAATATTCTCACGGAACTCCGAAGGTTCGCCAACCAAATTTAGAGAAATACCGTGTTTAAGACGTGGTCTTCATAGAAATGGACCAACTTCAGGGATGTTTCGGACAGCTATCCGTTCAGTGTTACAACATAAGCCAGTTCCAGAACATTACTTACTGTTAAAACAATAAGCAATTTTATTTTAGTTGGAGTTTTATTTAAATGTGCTGTAATGATGTGATGGTCTGGAATCTATTTTTATGTATTCCTGCGACGATATAGTGTTTTTTAAAACAATAAATAAATTAGCATTACAACAGCTTAAATTCAAACATCTGCAATTTATGAACAATGGTCTTTTATATTACTCTAGTAATTTCAGAAATCGAGAAACAAAAGAAGGCCCTAGCCATAATGGGCCAGTTCCTCAACAAATCCAGAACAGAGACACGACCCATATTAAGCTTGGAATAAAGTTGTTAAAAGACAGAAACACTTTTACAAGCGCTAATGGACGACCTTTGCATGAATGCAGCAGTTGAAAAGGAAAGGAAGAAAAGTTGCTGGCGGGAAATATATGATGTAATTTGAAGACGGAAAACCGACTAAGTTGGCCTAAGAAGGGAGCTCTCGACTAACCCCTGTATTTATTGCCGAAATAAGTAGCGGAAGGAAGTGTCGCGGGAGGGAAGGGGGGGATGACTTTGCATAAGGCCGGGCCAACAGACAGAGATCGTGTTTCGAAGGATCCCTTGAAAATGGAGGCTAATAAATTTATATGAGATTAGTTAACTAGGCTACTTAAAGCCGCCAACCCCCATATTTAACGTCGGCATCAGTTTTGGAGTCTCATTTATTCATTCCTCTAAAGACCTCCAACAAGAACTTTTTTTAAAAACAAATATTACCACAACTATCACCTTTAGCGTGGTATTGTCAATAATAGCTTGTATGAAGAAATGCTAAACGCACATATCCAAGATTTTTCCCTTCAACAACTCTAAATAATAATTCCATACGTCCGGATAAACAAACATTAAACATCATAAGAATTTTCAATATTGTGAAATTAGGATAAATGAATAATTGCCACATCTATTAGAATAAATATTCTGAGTAAGTATACTAAAAACCGATCCAGATTTTTCTTTAAATGACCTAATAAATATTTCAACTAGTCCCACTTTAAATTTAATAATATATTTAATCTATGAACCATAAGTGCTAATGTTCTGAAATTTTTGTATGTAATAGAACTGATGATGAGTTTTTTCGCATTCAAAACCAATTTTCAAATAAAAGGAATTCCAATAGAAGTGGCAATTAATCCATCAATCCTATTTGTACTGATCCATGTGTACCTTTTTGTGAAAAAAAATCTTCCATATTATGACCTATTGTTCCTCTGCAATCAGGCATGCTATACGGGATTCAAGTCCCAGCAATTTTAAATATAATTTTTATGATACATGTTCTAAATGCCAAGGTTTATCGAATACTTAGTCATAATTGAAGGTCATTGGAAAAGAGAAAAATGGAATTATAAGGTTGGGTAATTTTGTATTAGACTACCATAACAATGGTCCAATCCTACAAACCCAAACATGGTAAAAGAGTTTTAACTCAGTGGAGGCTAAGCAAAAGCCATCTGACTCCCAGTACTTCAAAAGAACATAGAATTGCAGTAGTCACATTTTACAACCTCAGGGCTACCGTATCAACCTCCGAGAAGTATTATATGAATCACTAGAGCTTGACAGGAATTGGATCAGAGGATTAGGATGATGAGAAAAGTTGAATGAAATTAAAACTGTACCAAAGATTGCGAGAAAGTAAGATTGGATGGTCACTTGAATATGCCTACTTGGCGGAAATTCAGTAGTCCAACAATTGTAATTCTAGATTTGTTCCTGATTTGTAAATCGTTAGAACGAAAATAAGTAACTGAATACATATATCACGACACATCCACAAAACTAGATATCAAGTGACAATATTGATTAGTATTAAGAGGTTTTTTACAATTTTTTTAACTCGTTATTTTCCGTTTTAGAGATAGGACCAGTTCTACGTTATTTCCGTAAACAGTCCAATTTCTTATGGTAATGCTTTTACGGAATAAATTACACGGTTAATTATGATATCGTAGGGAATCGGACCAAGGTTCTGCGAAACACAGGCGCAGTATACCATTAAATCATGAACTATAGAGACCTTATTAAATACAAAATATATAAAAGTTATTTCAATTGAATATGTTTGAAACAGTTAAATAAAACGATTCGTCTTTTCTTCTTAATTTATTCAACCCCACCCCAAATAGTTCACATTGGAACTGGTTACATCAATTATTCATCAATTATCCGCTTCAGTATTTCTTAATTCTTCGTTTTAATGAAAGTTTGCCTCTGTTTTTGTTGAAGTTTTGTGTTTCTTTGGTACTTTTTTTATTATCTTTAAATATATATTTTTCAATTTTACCTTCCATTATTCAATTTTGCTGACAGGTTTTAGCTTTCTTACGCTGTTTGGACTTGTGTAAACATTTTTTTTTTTTTTTTTTTTTTAGAACTGTAACAGAATAAGTTAAGTTAGAATGATGAAGCAGGAATCATTAATACAGTCCATGGTATTCTGTATAAAGTATGATAAATTTCTTAATAATTACGAAGTTATTTCGAATTTATTTTTATCAGAAACTGCTTTTGCATCAAATACAGATCTATTCCAAGCAGCTCTTCTGTATGTCTCACCGCTAAGAACACGAGTCACCGCTCAGAAAAATAAAACGAAAAATGGTTTTATATAAATTTATACAAATCTCATTTATATAAATCGAAGCTAATATATAAATAATCACAGCGAGTTTCTCATTTTTCGGACAAAAGAAAAATGCTTATGCTAATTACTCTCAGGCACCCTAACTGCTAAAAATGTGGCCACATTAAATTAGAAAATTAAATGAAAGAAAACTTCAAGTGTAATGTTTTTAGTTTAGTTGTTAGAGACGCTGAAACTATAAAACCGTTGAAGTTATTAGCCTGTATCAATTTTGGAAACACCAAACTTTGAATTATATGTCTTATCATATCCGACTGTTGAGTATGATTCAAGGCAGATGACAATCATGATTCAAGGCAGATGACAAGCGCTACCGCAGGTCAAGAAAAAGTACTCAGGTCGCTTCAGTACTTTCATTATTTTTTTCCCAGCTTTTTTTATTAATTATTTTTCTCGTTATGAAATAATAACTTCTGGATGATTGAAGAGTATGAAAATTCATTAACACTATGATCATAAAACTTTTCATTAAAAAGTTTACACATAAAAACTTCCCTGTTGCAATAAAAAGTTTCTTTTCCATCCTCGAAGAGAAAACCTGGAGGGCCTAGATTGTCCCAAAGAAAAATAGGCCATTCTCGGGCAACCGGGATTATCTCCGCTAAAGAACCTATGCCATGAGACATTCTATTTATAATGACAAACCAGTTTTACACATGCATGAGTTGCTGCGAACCTGTATCTCAGGGGACGCATAAATTTTTTGGTAATACCGCTGAGTCTTATTTAAAGACTTTCATAAAACAACATATTTAGCATAAAGGAAATATCATATAACTATTTAAATATCTAGCTAATTTCTAATAGTGTATTTAGAACTTTATTAAGTTCATTCATGTAAACCATTTTTATGGACCCGTTAATGTTTTTATATTTTCATAAAAAAAAAAAAGTTTCATTTTAAGTTAAAAAAACATCCCTACTGAGAAAAAAGAAAAATTGTAAAAATATAATGTCTCATTAAACCAAACAAAAAACAAATTTTCTAAAAATTCTTCACAGATTTTTAGAGATTACTAACCTTGAAGTTTTTAGGGGTTTTTTATTATACTTTTTAGGATTTAGAAAAGTACTGGTTCGAATAACCAAAGTTTATAGTGGTACAGAATTTTTTTTTGTTTTTTTCTATTATTTATTATTGAGTTTTTTTATTGAAAAATGGTATTCTAACAAAGTAAATAATCTGCAACGCATAGAAAATATTTAGTAATCCTATAAAAAACGCTTAAATTCCTTATTTCCTTTTGAGCACCATCCCAAGTTTATAGTGATTGAAGGTAGTAAAAATTGTTAAAAACGCATTGGTTTTCCAAAATATTTTATACTTATACTTTTCCCGTTTTGACACTAATAAAAAAAAATGAATTAATTAATTTCATATGTTATTTTTTTTGTTTTTTAAATGCATTATATTAAAAACAATCAAATGGATTAAAATTAATTTTGTTCTCGATATCTGTGAATATAAAAAATCAAATAAACCGACTGCTTTGCAAACAAGTACTGAACAAAAAAAAATGAATAAAGAGAACTTTCCTTTTAAATCACGATCCTTGCGAAACTCCGTGGATAAAAATGGACTATCTTTTTAACAAATGTTCCTTTATACCAACCGTTTCCTGATAAGAGAAATACGTTTTTCTCACTCTGGGGCTTAGAGTCCGAATCGCAAAACATACTTCACAAGCTGGCATAGTTCGGGGTATCCCGCAAATAACTCTTTCCGTTTGTGAACTATGCACAGTTCGGTCCGACCGCTTTATATCTAAATAAACGGGACCGTTTAATTTGCTGAGCCTTGCATCAAGCTATTATTAGTTGTAATAATACTACAAAAAATTTTACAACTATTTTTTTATTTTTAACCAATTATTTTAAATTCAGATATAATCATAAATAATAATAATTTTATTGTGAGATTGCTGATGATGAGAACCGTAATTTATCAAAAAACATTCTAAGATAATATTCATTATTCAACAATATTTTACCATTCTGTTTATCCAGAAATTATATTCCAATTTTTTTTTTTTTTCGTTTGCGATCATATTTAAGGAGTCCTACAATTATTTTTATATAATTCTAATTATAAATGAAATATACTAAAATTATTGTTTTCTTTTTTTTTTAGCTATTTATTGAAATTTAGAACTGTATACAATACATAATAAAATACATCAAGTAAATGTGATGAAAGCAACTACCCATTGGTAGCACTTACAAAAGTTCTATATAATAAAGTACTGTATTAGAAGGTGCTAAGGCCATCTTCTTTTTAGACGACTCGGGGGGGGGGGGGGGGGGGGGGGGGTCATCTGGAATAGAATTTGAAGCCAGTTGTGATACTACTTTGAATGGTTATAGAGTTTGCTGGTTTGGGTAAAATCAACAATATATGGTACATTAAGATCTTTATGGATAAGTTTATGACAAAGTAGGGAGTATTCAATTATGCATTTAAGGTGTAATTATTGTTAAGCAAATGAGTCTTTTGTAATTAATCGACATCTTAGAGCGTTTGTCTAGAAGTCAAAAACGAGGAGCAGATTTTTTGGTCGTATTAGTTTTGAATATGGATTCCAAGGTAAACATTTGCCCAGTTGGAGTCCTAGGTAGGGTTGGGCGATAGTCGATAGTTAGCACTATCGATAGGCCGATACTATCGGTTGAAAACTATCGATTGCTATCGATAGTTTTTCAATAGTTTTTTTTTTCCAAAGCTATTCAATAAAGAATTTCAACTAATTTAATTAAGTTAAGTTATCTACCTACTATTTGAAATTTGCAGGATTATAAATTATAAGATTATATCATAAAGATGAGAGAAAAAAACTAATTTATTTAAATTTTAAAAAAGGTATTTACAATTTATATGGGTACAATAATAACACAGGCCAACGATGAAAAAACATTTTTACTTTAAACACCTTATTATACTGTTTTTTAGGGTGCTAAATCCAAATATGACACTTATTAAGCGGTATCAACTACAATTTTTTCACATTAGCACATCAATATATTAATTTTTTTGATTTATTACAGAATTTAACAGCTTTTATACACTACAAATTAAATTATAAAATAATTTGTGTAAAATAATTTGATGTAGAACAGTTGGCAGCACTGCTGAAACAGATATAGATGAGCAAGATGATGAAGAGTTCAAATGTGCTACAGCAAATATAGAGCCTAGACTATTTACTCAGATTGAGCTTAACGACTTAGTCAGGGATCTTGGGTTGAAAAAAGAAAAAGCTGAATTGCTTGGTTCTAGACTAAAAGAAAATAGCTTGTTGGCAGTTGTAACTAGCATATATGTGTATAGGAAGAGAGAGTTTTCGAAATTTTTTGAACAAGAAGGTGATTTAGTGTACTGTTCAGACATTCCAGGTCTGATCAAAGAGAATACAAAAAAGAAGACTGGAGGCTGTTTATTGATTCTTCCAAAACTAGTTTAAAATCTGTTTTATCACACAATAGTAACACTTATGCATCTATACATGTTGTTGCACCATATTCTGAAAATATGAAAGAGAGCTATGAAAACCTAGAAATAGTTGAATAAAATTGGCTATTCGACTCATGGTTGGATGATAAGCGGTGACATGAAAGTAACATAATTGCTTCTTGGTCAGCAAGGCGGTTTTACCAAATTTCCATGTTTTTTGTGTGAATGGGACAGTAGAGCAAGGGATCACCATTGGTGCAGAAAGAACTGGCCTGTGAGGGAGTTTTCAAAACCCGGCGAGAAGAACATTCTCCGTAAAAACCTTGTAGGTCCTAGAAACATTCTCTTACCACCTCTACATATAAAGTTAGGCCTCATGAAATAGTAATATGCTTTATATTTATATGAAACAGTTATATATGCTTTTTTTAATTATATAAAAAAAGGAAATTTCTCAAAAACTACAGGTGATGCAAAAGAACTAAGACCAGATTTCGATTCAGCGCACAAAAATCTATAAAAATCAGCTATTGAAGTAAAAAAAGTTTTCAAAAACATTTTTTTTGTTGGTCTGTGTAATGAACAAATCAAATCTTCAGAAAAAAAAAAAATAACGAAATAGTTAATTTCAAGGGTCAAGTATTGATTCTTAAACCACATATTTCCCGAAAGAAAAACTAGCATTTCTGCTTTCCTTTGGCTTAATCTTTGAGAGAACCCTTGAGCTCTAGGAATTCCGAATTTAACTTCAAAAGAACTCGACACTGGACACAGACAGAACAGCATTATTCCGAATGTTTCAAAAGTTGAAATTAGTAAAAAGATCTATCGATAGTCTGCACTATCGATAGTGACCATCGATAGGCATAACCTATCAAAATATCGATAGTAACTATCGACTATCGCCCAACCCTAGTCCTAGGCATCGGATCTGTTCAACAGGGATCAGAGGAACATTGTGTTTTTAATGCTAGTAAAAGTTAAAATAAAATGTAAAGAATATTACCCAAAAAAGTATTTAATAACAATCAGCGGTACCATAAATATAAAAATAGTTTTTTTTAAAGGTTAATGATGAGTCCCGTAGATTTAACAATATCATCCTTATAAATAATTCTGAGCTTATAATTTTTTTTTTTTTTTTTTTTTTTTAATATTATATATCATAAATATTTTCAAGAAAAAAATGTTCTACATCGTCTAACTTATTGAGTTGATGCCTACGCTATCAGTGACTGTATTCCCCTTTTAACTAATTGAAAAACATCAAATATGTGAACAAGGAAAAATGAGAAACCTTGACAAGAACAAATCTAAGACCTGAGTGAATGAGACACCCCAGATCCAAGGTCTATGTATGATTATGTTTAGTATTCTATACATCGTCGACAACTATTGAATATCCGATTCTATTCAATCCTAGTTACGTATTTCCCGGTTAGCGGCTGCGATACCAAATACAGCGTTGCATACTTTGACGTTGAAAACATTTACGTCTCTAACATTTCCTGTCGGAAAAAGGTATAGGTATTCATGAGAGCATTGTGATCTGTAATTAATTTAGTTCTCAAGTGTTCTCTTACAGCTCTATCTAATAAACAACTCACTCTGATGAAGAAAATCTGCTTTCTCCTACTACATTCATACCGTCAACATAGCGGATTTGATCTAGTGGAAACACAACCAAATATTTACTTTATTGTATTACCGTACTTCCTCAAATATAGGTCGACCATCGCAGTTTGAAATATTTTTCACGAAAAATGAAATGTACAGCATCAAGGACGATACAGAGGTTTAAGAATAGAAATTTAAAAACAGGAATCTCATTAGAATAAAAGCCATTCAAAAAGTGATATTGTTTCTACAATTTGTGTTGTTAATTTTTATTTTAACGATTTAGTAATTACTTTTTTTTTTTTTTTTTTGCATATATTTATACATTACGGATATTTAAAATTGTATACAACAAATAAAATAAGTAAATGTGAGGTAAAATGAATAACATGAAATGTCAAGAACTACTCCCTAGTAGCACTTCAATAAAAGTTCTATTTTAGAAGGTCCCGAGACCATCTTCTTTTCAGACACCTCGGAGGGTTATCGAGTGAGAAGTTTTGTAAGTTTGTAAGATCAGTGAATCCGAATGGGTTTGTAGCTTGTAGCTTTGTAGTTATAGAAAAATAGATATCATATTTGGGTCAAATCTGCAACATGTGGGACATCTAGATCGTTATGGATAAGTTTATTTGTGGCATAATAAAGAACGTTAAAGATTTTACGAAGAATTTGGATTGAAAAAATTGGATAAGAAGTGCATTGGATGGTTTAGTGGTGCCCAAAACTTAACTCCGTATGTCCAGACGGTCAAATTAATGTCATGTAAATTAGTCCGTTGTAATTAACTGGTTTTCTGATATAATTACAACGTTCAATGTAATATGAATGTGACATTAAAATTCAACCAGAAATTGTAATTCAAGTGAATGGTTTTTGATACAACTATTAATAACTAAAAATAATCCCCACGGCTGTTTTAACAAATTTGACAAATTATCATAACGACGTATATATTGTATTGAATTGATGCCCAGTAAAATTCCTAAAAGCTGAAAAGCATGGTATCCATTTCATTAGACCAAAAATGTTGTAATTGGATCATGTGGGTCCGATGGGAGTCAAGCGGCATTTATATATTTAGGATACAACGGTTCCCAACGTGAGGGGGGGTGGGGATTATGAAATTGTCTCGCCTTTAGTCCTGTTGAAAATATACAATTTAAATTAAAATTTATTTCCTCTGGCATCAATGATTTTTTTAATCCTAAAAAAAAGATGGAAAAATTTGTTTTATTAACTTTTTCAGAATGGAGTCATTATAAGTTAAAAATGAATTGACTGTATTAATATTCATTAATTAATATGATTAAAAAAATATATCACTTGTCTGTGACAAAGAGATTCTTTTGTTGTTTATTGAGACATTGCGTCATGTGCTTCAACTATAGCAGGAAGGAAGGGTTATCCTACAAGTTACCAACCTATTCTAGACAGACTGAGATTTATTTTTCGGGACCACCATCTAAAAAATAAATGTAAGATACCCCCCAAGTGGAAATCAAACCCACGACCTTCCGTACCGGGCGTGCTGAGACCTTCGCTTGTACGCGCTAAGCTATCATTACTCCCATGTCGGGTTTCTTAATAATTCACTACAGGGACTAAATGGGTATTGTGTTATTGCACTTTAATAAAAACATTATAAATAAACTATAAGGCTTGATGAATCTGAAGGTTCGATTCTGAACCCCAACACAAATAGCTATACACAAACCATCCTCCACACCTGCTGATCCATAAGGTCAGTTATAACAAACTTCTCATGTAAAGTTCGGTCTACTCCTTGGACGTTTACCAAATGCATCTATGTAGGTAACTTTATTGGGGTTCGTTAACCACCAACATAACCAACTTCGCAGTCCATTAAGACCATTTTGATATGATTTAGTCAATGAGTTTCTCAGTCATCTAAAGTTTTATTTAAGCCAAATATTCTACTTAAATTGTATTCCCGAAGAATTAAAAATGTAGTTCAGTTCTTTAACAACAACGTTTATAACGTTAATCACATTCCTCGACAGTTTTCTAAGGCTAATAAACTTCTTTCATAACCAAGTGATTTTGTAATTGACGGATAACGAGAAACTCACGCCTTCTAACATAGTTTCATTTCCTCTCGAATTGCGTATCGTTTAAGAGCGTAAGATCCTAGAAACATAAAACTGCATATACTTAGACGTAATCACAGCTACAAATTAAATTCGTCAAAGTTTATACTACTGGCCACATATAATATATAATCCAAAGTCAATATTAAAAATGTATTTCAAATAATAAATAAAATTCATCAACATTTAAATGAATCATGTTGAGTATATAAACTATGCGTTTTTTTTTTTTGTTTTTGTTTTTTATTATTAAGGAACAATCCACCAATAATGCAAAAATAATAGAATATTTAAATAAACAAATTTTAATATTGCAAGAGACGTCAATTAATATGCAACTATTTGAGTCATATAAAGTCAGACAAAATAAAACATTTATATCCAACAGATAACATAAAAACATACTTTAAAAAATAACATATAAATCAACTTTACTACCGAAGTATCTGAGAAAGGAAAAAAAAACTAACTGAAAACGTCACAAAGTCCTACTCGAGAAGCAAACTAGATCCAGAAAAGTTTTACAGTTAGGCCCTCTAACGGCACCTGCAATGTGCACTGTTCTCTATCCTCAGGAACGTCAAGTAGAGGGAAATGTTGCACTAACCTGATTTATAAAAAGTATTAAAATTAACTAAATTTTTTATTAAAATAAAATACAAGATAAAAATTTATATAACTGTAAAATATTTTACTAGGAAAACTATATATAAAAAAAAAAAAAAAAAAGGTAAATAAATACCTTCCGAACTGAGTTATTAGAAATATACAATAACAATTTAGTAGTCGAAAATAAGAGACATTAATAAAAAATACATATTATTTCGCTTGGTGAGAAATTAAGAGGAAAAAAAAGAAAACAAAAAAAAAAAAAACATACCGCAACGAAATGCAATAAATTAACAAAGTTTAATAATTTAAAATTAATTTTATCTAGTCAAGATAGTATCCTAGGTGTATAAAGCTGACATCCCGACTCATCCTACCACTGTCCTCACCACTTATGCCGATGACACATGTGTGTTATCAGTAAATAATAATCCTTTCATTACATCCCAATCACTAAAATCTCATATTACTAACATTCAAGAATGGTGTCGAAATTGGAGAATTAAAATAAATCCAAACAAATCCCATCAAACCTTTACCCTTCGTCATAAACCTACGACATCCTGTCCTACAGTATCCTTTAATGATTTTTCACTAATCCCTGTTGAACAGATCTGCTGCCGAAGACTCCACTTGGACAAACATCTTACTTGGAATCCATATACAAGACTAAAACGACAAGAAACTGCAAGTCTTTACAGACTACTTCAACATTTACTAGACAAACGTTCAAAGCTTCCAATAAATTACAAAAGACTCATCTACATGACTGTGATTAGTCCTATTTGGACGTACGGAGTTGAGCTTTGGGGCTCCTATTCATCTCGTATCCAATCCATACAATCCAAAATCCTTTGAAAAATCCTCATGTTCCTTATTTTGTGACCAATAAACTTATCCATAAAGATCTTAATGTTCCATATGTTACTGATCTAGCCCAAACCAGATATGCATCCTTCCATAGTAAGCTCCATAGCCACTCTAATCCACTAGTATCCCAACTTGCTTCCCTCTTCATTCCCGATAATCCTCCGAGGCGTCTGAAAAGAAGATGGCCTAGAGACCTTTTAGTGTAGATTTTATTGAAGTGCTACTAGTGAGTAGTTCTTCACAAGTTATTTACATGCCATTGTATTCACTATTAACACCTTTACTTAATGTATATTATTTTGTACAGTTGTAAATATTAATAAATGAGAAAAAAAAATTATCTAGAATATTTATTGAACGTTTAACCTCAGATTAACATCGAATTGACTACCGTACAATCTCCAGTGCACTTTACTATGTCCCAAATAAACTTATCCATAACGATCTAGATGCCCAATATGTTGCAGATTTGGCCCAAACAAGATACCTATGCTTCCGAGACAGGATACATACCCATTTTAACTAGTCCCTTCACTCGATTCTGGATGAACCTCCGAGGCGTCTGAAAAGAAAATAGCCTAGGGACATTCTAATGTAGAATAGTAATTGAAGTACTGCTAATGGATAGTTCTTCGCAAGTAATTGACATGTCATCGTTTACCTCACATTTACTTGTATATGTTGTATACAGTTGTAAATATTAATAATTCAAAAAAAAAAATTAAATAAAAAATAGATTTAGTAATTTAATATGATAACTGATAATTTTATGAAAATACAAATCCTTAAGATATTTGATCGTTATTATTGAGAACAAATGATTTACGTTTTAGGAAGGCGAAGATAATTTTCTAAATTCCGTTATGACAGAAGCTTAGGCAAAGTTCTTCATAATAGGAAATTTTAAAACTTTTTTGGCTCAATAAATATACCCAATTCATCCAAGAACAACGATAAACTTGGGCTCAACGATAACTAATATTTTAACGAAGGGTAGGCAAAACGTCCTCCACGGCCAATTCAAAGGATCCCATTTAAAACAGGATGGAAAGCGGTTTCCAACCACGAGTGTAGTTAATCCTATTCTAAAATTTTCCATTCTACGGGCCTTAATGGGTCTATAGTTGAAAAATTACCCCCATAGAGGCGTTTGAGGGGTTGTGTAAGGGAGGGGGAGGAGGGGGGAGAGGCGAGTTTGTATAAGGGCACTGATCACAAAAGGGAATAGGACGAGGCCTCCCCTAGTTTGAAAGGGGATTAACTTCTGGCAGTAAATTTACTTGAGAGCAACTCGCTTCTAATACTCTTACCGTAAACCACAAGAAAAGGTTCAATAATTCGTCATTCGGGCCGTTCTAAAGGCAAAACTCCTTCGCAGTCAGAAATAGCAGTTTCTTGATTGATTTCAGGGTCGCAAGATCAAAACAGCCGGACCACTTTGGAAGAACAAACTTTGTGCCGCCTTTAGTAGGGAATATAATGGAGCTGGTAAGGTTTGTGGTTTGTTGAAAAAGAAAGTATATCCATTATTGAAAAAGTTAAAAAAAAAAAAAAAAAAAAAAAAAAAAAAAAAAAAAGGAAGCAAGAGGTTTTAACAATGGTTTATTGTTAAATGGTAGACAAAAGTGTAGAGAGGGGAAATAGGAGACTGGTATATAAAATATACCTGGTTACTTTCTTGGAACTCGATTAAAGCAATTCGATAAAAAGTATATTCTGACCGCTTACATCATTTAACGGTATATGGCTAACTACTTCGGAATAAATTCGTTACCTTGAAATCTCGACAGGTGACTCATCGAAACCCTTGAGAGCTGCTCATCGATTGCATCTACGTTAGCAAAACTAAGTTTCAAATTTACGAAAGAAAGCTGATATATATGACCATCATCGGGGTTACAAGGTCATCCAGGTCTAGGAATAGAGTCCATCAATCATGTGAAAATCCTCCAATCCGAAATTTTTCACGACATTCATATGACAAGTGAAATATCAAGTAATTATATAATTTCTCATTTTACAGGCATGCCATACAAACTATTTAAAAACTTATAATAAAATTAAGGAATCAAAAACAATGTTTCTATATCCAAATTACCTAACGCCGTTTAATCATCAGAATTTTATTGCGAAATTAAATTTATCATTTGACAAAATAACACAAATGTTTTTGAATTTCCTATGTTGGTATTACTCAGTCATGAACTTAGCCGCATACAAGCATATTTAGCAAGTCATGTATAAAAATAAAATGATTAACAGGCATGAGTCATGCCATTATGAGCTGCATGAGGTGATGAATAGATCCGGAATTTAAGATTGAAACAACCAAATCGTTTTCAGAATATTCTTTACCATGCAGGCAGTGAAATAATAAGCCCAACCTATCTGACTTTCGGTTTGATCTTTAAAAAAATCCAATCATGGAAATTTATGACAGTTTTTTTCGAAGTTGTCCAACTGCATGAGTATAACAGATATAGATATGCGCAGTACTTGAATTCAGAGCGAGGGATTCTGGATCTACAAAGAGTAGCATCGTCGATTGGTCTCATGGAATAATAAATACACAAAGCAGGTTCGAGCAATGCCAAATGGATATTGTAAAGCTGAGAGGTTCTCAGAATCAAATCTCCACAGAACAACTCAGTCCGAATGTTGCGCTACGGGAATTAAGATATCACTAAGTTAATATAAGCAGACACTAACAGTTGTTTTGGGTATTATAAATCACATGAGGAGCAGATACAGTACAAGACTTTAACACGATGTACTTTACATTGTCGTACGAACTGAAGGAGAATTCTCAAGAGCATTTCGAACGTTAAATGAAGATAATTCTGATGATATAAATTGCAATAGAGTCGGACGTTAATCTCCTGCGTTGGGTTTGTTTCGTAGCATATTACGTCATGTAAGATGTCTTTTGCGATAGAGGAATAGGAGGAAGTAATGTCGCAAAACAGAGTTGAATGGATAATATTAACAGGGTCTACAAAGTATACATAAATGTTTTTTTTAAACATATATAAAATATTATAATCTGCCACTTTTAGGTGTTACATAATAGAGATATTTGGGTCTCACTTATACCGTGCACACCAAAAAGTAATAGAACAACATGAAATTGAACTCTTAATATAAACGTTTGTTTTATTTTTTTCTTATTTTTATTTTTTTTTTTTGTAAAGTGACCTAGGTGAGAATTATAATTATGAGAAACATCAAATAAATTCCTTTTTATTAATGAAAAAGTTAAATAATCTTAACTGAAACTAGCAACCTATATAATGATTAACAAAGAGATGAGACGTTTAATTTGAGAGTGCACCGGTTTATGGGCTTTTTATTCTTAAGTGTTCCATAAAGTTCAGAATTATATCTCCTGTCGAGAAATAATAGCAGGTTCAGTTGACGTTAATAAGAAAAATAAACCATATATTTCAAATAGCATTGAAGGTACATAACATCGTTATTCTCTCAATGTGTTAAAATAGTCAAAATCTGAATATTTAATAAATTATTTTTTTATTTATTAATCATAGAACTAGTATGTACACTTCCTTATTTTTTCAGACAAGAAACTGCTTGCCGTTTCCGACTATTCCAACATTTACTAGACAAGCGTTCAAGATCCCAATAAATTATAAAGGACTTATTTAGATGACACTAATTTGACCTATTTGTATATGCGGAGTTGAGCTTTGGGGCTCCACTAAACGTTCCGATTCTTGTCCTATCCAATCCTTACAAACCGAAATCCTTCGTAAAATCCTTATTATGTCACAAACGTATCCATAAAGATCTTAATGTTCCGTGCGTTGCTGATTTGGCCCTAACCACATACCACTGGTTTTTCAACTTGCTTCCCATTCTAGTCGGAGGCGTAGAACTGTTATTAAAGTATTTCTTTACATGTTATTTTCCTCAAATTTACTTGTTGTATATAATATATACAGTTGTAAATATCAATAAATAGATAGAAGTATAAAACAATACGAATTTAAAAAAAAAAAAAATTAATAAGTTTATATTGTTTACCAGACACGAGACTGAAACCAATTTAATTTTATTAATGCTAGTCGAGACTAATATGATATACCATGACATGGAATCATATGGCTAAGATCGTGTTTAACTTGAGGGTAGCTCCCCCACGACACCCTAAACCCATTTTATAAAGAGGGGGTCCCGTTACCCCACATTGGATGTGTAATGTTGGAGCGTATGTCTGATGTAGGGCGTCCGCTGGTCACACGCTTCACCGATTCTCCCATTCGGGGGGTGCACACAGTATGAAATAAAAGATGCCGTTATTGATAAACGGGTATCTCCACCGAAACAGCTAAAGCCTAATTTGTTATCGATTTTTTCTTGCAGATGCACTTATGGTCCAGTACAAATGGGAAGGGTGAGTCGGGTCTGGGGTCGATAGATAAATGTTCTATGGCCTAGTTTCTAGAAAGAATTATGGAATAAAAATATGATATGTAGTTCTTTCTATATGTCAATATTTTAGTTTCCAACTGTTTCCTTACAACAGATGTTAGGTGAAATATATTCTACAAAAAGAAAAGAAAAAAGTTTCGTTCCTAAACCAGTCGATGGTTACACTAATAAATATCAAGTTTTTAATCTTGATTTCACTTACAGAAATAGCTGTAATTATTCAGTTATTAATAAATTATTATTTCTTTTTGAGCTAACCTTAAATGCTAATTCTTGATAGTATATGACACTAAAAATAAAATAGAAGTAAACCTGAAAATCAGGCCCACGAAACAACCTAGAAAATAGGCAAAAACTAAGGCAGTAGTTCGACCTTATGAGCAGAAAGTGTGAGAAGCACGTTGCTGTTATCACCCCATTTATCTTTTAAAAAATTCGCTTTTCTGAGACAGTATAACCATGCTCTCCCAAAGCATTATAATATAAAAATGCAAAACCTATTGTCATGATATAAACAGATATATATATAACAGACATATAAGCAGTATATATCAACAAAAATTAATGACTGAAAAACCAATTACACGGAAAAAAACTATACGATTAGTAAATCAAAGATTAAGAGAACATATATGAGTATACAATAATAAGACACAGAATTCCAAGTTCCATATCCATTTGAATGAAAATAACCAAAAAATTCAATAAGAACTCCGGAGTGAAACTAATACATCACGTAGAAAACAGTTTAAAATTGAATATTTATGTATCATTATAAACAATAAAATCGTTCAAGAACAATCTAAACTTTGATTATATGACCAGATTAATATTTCAAATAGTTCTGCTTTAAATTTCTTTCCAGTAGGAATGGGAAAAACTAACCAGTCATAGCGAAAACCTAAATCGTACCTTAAGTGTTCCATTTTATCTATTTATATCATGACAATAGGTTTTGCATTTTTATATTATAATACTTTGGGAGAGCATGGTTATACTGTCTCAGAAAAGCTAATTTATTATTATTATTATTTTTTTAAAGGTACATGCAGATAAATGGGGTGATAACAGCAACGCTAAACGTTCAAAAATTGTTTTTAAAGAAAACAAATTTCAATAGAAAAAATTTAAAAAAACAACATAATTTAGAGTAAAAATAGCAGTATTGCTAGAATTATGAATACACACAGCAGATAGTGTTTCTTTTTTTCATTTTTATGATTAGAAGAAAAATGCCACAGCGAGAAATATAGCAGATTAATGGTTTTAATTTCCGAGAACAATTCAGAATTCTGGGGAGTGAGCAATACATGAATGACTATAGTAGATAATGGCTAACTCAGGCCTTTCTTGAACCACTTCCACAGCTTTGATGACACTCTACGCGAAGGACTTGTCATTTTTAATTACGTTTATGACGGCAGTTAGAATCATGAGATGGAAAGGAAGGATTCCATTAGAGGGTGAAATGTTGCATGCTAAAAAAAAGGTCATCGACATTTACTTCGTAGTACCGAATATACCAAAACGAAATCACTAAATCCAAAACCACATTTTTTATTTACTAATTATTTTTCAAAGTAATAAATAAAGTACTGGGGTTTTTAGAATTATACTGACTTTCGAAAATTCCAATTTATAGCAGTGGACAAGATATCTTATCAAGGACTTTATCATGACAAGTGGATTACATAGAGCTATCACGCGACACGGGAACGCCAAGAAACGGTACAATACAGGCTACTTCAGTTCACTACAGTTATCCTCAAAACAATTTACAACAGTCATCTTCTGTTATGTTCAGCTTATCGATACAAACTATAAAGTAGGACTTGTGTGCTTCAGTATCAGAGTAAGTTGTCCTCACGGATCGAAAACAACAATACCAACCATGCAACGGTTTCCAAACTGGACATATTCATGTCCAGTCATGTCGCGTGCCATATTAGTTCGATTTAAAATATATCTGACAGAAACAAAGGTTACAGAATTACAGAACGGTACTCATATCCTATGTTAAAATATTTGTTTTAATTTAAATTATTTAGAGATTTTTACAACTGTATACATCACACACAAGTAAATTTGAGGAAAATAATTACAAAAAAATATAAATATCTACTCACTAGTGGTACTTCAATTAAAGTTCTACATTAGAAGGTCTCTTGGTCATCTTCTTTTTAGACGCCTCGGTGGATTATCAGGAATTGAGTGTGAGTCAAATTGGGGGACTAGTGGATTCGAGTGGGTATGGAGTTTGATATGGTAGGATAGGTATCAGATTTGGGCCAAATCAGGAGCATATGGAACATTTAGGATTTTGGATTTTAAGTATTGGATACCAGAAGAATTAAAAGGTTTAGTTGAGTCCTAAAGTTTAACTTCGTATGTCCAAATGGGCCTAATTACTGCCATGTTTTGTAATTTATTAGGAACTTTGAACTCTTGTCAAGTAAATCATGGAGTAGTCGAAAACTAAAGGCAGGCCTTTTAAGTCTGTTATGTGCTAAAAATTTAAAATCGAAACGATACATTTTTTTTTATATAAACAAATAACTTATTATAATAATAACATGCTCGAATGGTCTATCAATTATTGTAGTCAAGGGAATTCAGTGGCGGTCTTTATTAATCCTGGTTCAACCATCGGAGAATAAATATACTGAAATTTAATTTGATTAGAGGATGTATAAGCAATGCCATAAATAATCATTAGTTTTTATTCACTTCCTTGCCTTCATTGACCTCTTCGCCGTTCTCCTCCACAAGACCCGCATAGTACCAAATGCACCTCCACGAGACATAATCGGACTGAGTTAGTCAAAATCGATTCTCTGTTAAAGCTGACTATTGCCACCATTAATAACGGCAGGGACGTCGAGGCCACTGAGATTAGCCAATGTAAAGAAAGGAAGGCAACTGTTCCATGATTCGTTTAATTAAAGTTACTAGAAGCTCTCGGCTAGTGGAGACTGGAGCTAACCAGCCGGCTACTAGGTCTTCGTGTCTTTCTTACTAATTGCTCATTTACCTTTTTGAGTATTTAGCTGAACATTTATAAGATTTTTTTTTTAATTATACTAAATAATTACGAGGCATGAGAAGGGAGCCCTACATATTTTTATCGACCAAACCCTTTTTAAACCCAAATAACGATTCATAACAATGGGTGCGACACCCGACTGTGTTTCTGACTGAAAAAATACATAAATTACAAAACGCTAAACCAAACACAAAACAAACAACGTTGAAATGAAAAGAGCAAGGCGACACTTCAATAAAATCCTATACAATAACGTCAGGGCTAATCTAGAACTGCATCCTAAAGCTACTAGGGGAGGATGCAGTTCTAGGCTAGCCAAAGTCTAGGACTTCTAAAAAAAGGAATCGATTGCAATGAGATTGCCGACAAACTAGAAGGAAAGGTACTGATACCTTGTTTATAAAAGCAAAGGTCTAAAAAAAATATGATGCCTGACTTAAGGATAAGAGGAAACTCCGTACATATTCTTTAGGAATGTGAAACTCGTGCCCCTTACCGAATACTGCATGCGCATTTTGACGGTATCACGCTACCCAGCGCAACTAGCGAAGTACTCTCGGCACAGTTATTACCACTCTAGTGGAGTTAGTTTTTCGTAAAAGACAGAGGATTGGGTAATTCTAAAGTCATTGTAGATCGCACATGGGTTTTAATCCTAAGTAAAATAATGTAATAAAAGTTATTACAAGATTTTAGTTTCTTGGTTGTCAATAAATGCATTAAAACTTCACCATAATCTGAATCAAATTCTGAGCCAAAATACATATACTTTCATTCTTGCTTTATTCATTGTGAACTTTCTAATAAAAATCATTTTTATAAGCAAAACATTTGGGCGAAAGAAAGTAACTGCGAGGCATCAGGAAATAACTGTAACTAACCCAAAGGAACAAATATGTGTAATTTTTTCAAAAATGTCTGAGGACTAAAAACATCAGAAATATATCAACAAAAATTGGTCAAAATCCATAAATGATAACTGGGAATGCCAAATACAATTTCTAGGAGTACAAGGGAAGGATTAATAAATTGTCTATGGAAACTACCGTTTGAGTAGCTTGCAAATGAGAAACTAGAACCAGAACGCTAGGTTGTAGTTCGCTACATTCATCTCAACACAATAGAAATTAATTCAAAATTCCATCATTAAAGCATCCGCTATTCTTATTGTAGAATCATACATTCGGTTTCCTTCCCATTCATTTTAGCATTTAATTCATAACCGAATTCTTATTATTTAATTATTTAAACAAATAGTAAATTCAACGAATAGTAGGACTTCATCAATATAGCACAGTTATTTTTTTTTTTTTTTTTTTTTTTTTTTTTTTTTTTTTTTTTTTCCTTTTTAAAGGCATGCATTAATGATGAGTTCTTGTATTTGAAAGCAAATTACCATCAAAAGGCCTTTTGAAATAATTTTCCCCCACTCTTTGTTTTTACAGAACCATTCAATATAATTACAAGGGTGAATGGAATATCTGTCTTGTCACTAATGTGTGAGGAACTTTCAACACTGATTTTCGGACATTATTTGATACGAACAATTATCTATGAATTGAACACGTTTCAATTTTAGGATCAATTGATTGTAGGACATATTAGCTGAGAACATCTAATGAAACTAGTAACTGAGCGATCCCAACTTGGACAAGGAAAACTGATGGCGTGTGGGCGGAGATGGTCATTCACATGTTCAGTCATTCACATGGAGATGGTCAGGTTATATCCAACCAAAGCTATACCCGATAGCTAATTACTATAAGTAGGCTTGATAGAGATCCTTTTGGGACAATCATGTAGAATGAGAGTGACACAAACATCAAATTGAAATGGTCGAGATCATTAGCTTAAATAAAAAATATAATACCAAAAACCGTCCGATTTTTGAATTTTTCAGAGCGCAAAAAATTCTAAATCAGCAACAAAAAAAAAACCTTTTTTTTTAAATATGTTTAATATTTAGAAACAAAAAAACTGAAAAGTTAGCATTTCTTTCGATTTGAGAACGTTTTCAGATGGTTCTTCGAGGTGGCCAAGATGAAATTTGTATTCAGCACCCTAAAAAATTAAAGAAAATCCGGGATTGTTAAATATTTATAGGTATTATATATATCGCTATTTTTTATGGATTTTCCTGTACCCGCTACTGCTGGTTAAGAATTTAAAAAAATAGGTTTAAATCCTGCATTTAAAACAGATAAACCATTGCCATCTTATTTCCCTTTACCCAAAGGTATATTTATCTTATTTCCCTTTCCAAAATAGCGGTGTTCGTGAACTACAATGGAATGACTGTGAAGCCAAAACACACGGGAAAAACTGTACGATCGGTAAATCAAAAAGTAAAAGAACAATTAAGAGCATACATTAATAAGACACAAAATTCAATCTTTGCTATCCGTCTACATAAAAATAACCATAAATTGAAAAATCCTCGCGAGTCAAATTAATACATTAAGTAAAAAATAGCCTACAATTAAATATTTATGAATCATTAGACACAATAATGTCATTCGAAACCAATCCAGATTTTTGTTTAAATGACCAGATAAACACTTCTAACAGTTCTATTTTAAATTTGTTTCCAATCGGAACGGAAAAATCCGATTAGTCATAGGGAAAACCCCAAAATATTAAACCTACCTGGTGGCCCATCCCCTTCCACACTTAATGTATTTTAGAAGTTCATTTGACCTTCTGAGACGAGTACAAATATATTTGATTTATTGTCTTTCAGTTTTGATAACTTTTGTAAATATAATCCATGTAAAAAAGTGCTGATGCTTTGAAAATTTTGCATGTTTTAGAAATGATAATGATTTTTTTAACATTCCATACTAGTTTTCAAACAAATAATTTCCAATAGAAGTGGCAATTAATTCATCAAACCTAATTGTATTGATTCTTCTATACTATCATTCGTACCTCAAGTAATTTTTAAAATGTTTTATAAAATAAGCGAAATACGTCAGTATCCATAAAAATACTAAACAAGGAGACATTTTGTTTGGACCCTAATATCAAGATTGAAAATTAATATATTTTTTTTAAATTTTCAATGCTAAGTAATTATTTTGAAAATTGATAATTAAACCATAATAATCTATAAAATGCTTCTACTTTCCGCGGAACAACCAGATAGCAAGTGAACATCAACTGCAAGAATGGGTCGTAATTATGACCACTTAAGCCCAATAAACCCTCTTGAATAGTGAAGTATGATTAATGAAAGAATGCTAAAGAAGGCTATGTTATTTTTTGTGCAAGTCCGAGGAGTTTTAAAACGAATCTTATGATAATCAAAAAAAAAAAAAAAAAAAATAATAATAAAATAAATAAATTAAAAAATATATATACTCGTATATATATATATATATATATATATATATATATATATATATATATATATATATATATATATATATATATATATATATAGGCGATTATCGGTATCTGTAAATCTGGAATATTCAAGACTAAAAAACTTCAGGACTTGCAATTGATATAAAAGATCGTGATGAAATTAAAAAAAAATTATAAAAATGCAACTCCGTGCAATACTTCAAGGAAAATCACAGATAATTTTCAATGCGGTTTGTTTCCTGTGTCGCAATCGCCCTCAAGGAACGCTGAGAACACGTCATCGCATATTATATTGAACAAGTTTTTAAAAATAACTGGCATGCATAAATCAATGCATTTGTGATGCACGGTCATTTCAATGACCGTCCAGATAATATTCAATTTTAAACAAACAAATATTACATTCTCCAACTATGTACAAAATTTAAAACGTAAATTAGACATCCTAATTTTAGAAAACTGATATCTGATACACTTAATAGTTCAACATTGGCAATATGGTTCTAAGCTCACATAGGATCAATGCTCTTTTGAATAATCAAATAAAAACGTTTAAGTTAATGACAATATTTTAAGATTTTTTTTTTTTTTCGACTCAACAGGAACAAAATGCTGAACACTACTGAAGTGAATATCAAAATATATTGTTAATTTCTTTCACTTTAGAACCAGACGACTATTGAACCTAGTAATCAGATATTTTTTAACTTCACCTAATAACGAAATAAGTTCTTTCCAAACGTAATAAGCCTGGAAATAATTTTTATTTTGAGAGTTGATACACAAAACTTACATACACACAATTTACACACAATTTACAATACACAAAATTTTCATGACTTCAACTTATTTAATTATTGGATTTTCGGTATTTTCTTTTTTTATTATTTTAGGATTCCATTCTGACAAAACCCTAGCAATAATGTACTAATTGCTCCACTAGATAGATTGTGAAATTAAGAAGTTTACTTCAAAAGTAAGTCGGGAACATAAATTGGAACACGACTGGATTAAACATTTCATAACGAGTTAAAATCAACTGTAATGTGGAGCTATCAACTTGGCTCAAATGACTGCGAAAGAGAATTCGCAATTTAGTAACGCATTTCAAATGAAACATAAGAATGCAAGTTCATTAAATGGAAAATAAATTTTAATACTAAATCAAAATAGGGCGATAGATTTGTGAATAAATTACATTAAAATTTAAACAAAACTAACAATTTTCGTATCGATGCAAAACATTTCAATTAATGCTATTGCCAAATGATAGCAACTCAATGTATAATTTAAAGACGAATAGAGCTGCAAAATTATGGTCATTACGAGGTATATTTTTAATATATATATGATTCATTTATCAAGAATTATTTATTTATTTACTTCTTATATCACAGTTTTATTATCTTCTATTCTTTGTTAGATGGCGGATTGTTATATTTGTCGGTAAAAATAAATTTTAAAAAAATGTTCATAGATTTAAAAATAGATATACATTTCTAAAGTATGTATCTGTTACAAGAAATTATGCAAATTACACAATTTTAGAACTAAAGAACCAATAATAACCAAACTAAACAAGAACTTGGCGAAAACTTAAGTTTCGAGATATCCTTCGACCCCAATATTATTTTCAAAAAGTGCACCTCCTGCTTTTTCTAAGGTAAGCAACTCGTTGCAAAATCTTCTACAAAGCATAACAACTAAAAGGAGGGCAAGCTGTAGTTGACGAATAGGTCTTCCAACGAAATATCCGCATCAGCTGTTGTAACATCTTTAAAAAATATTTCTCTATTCAGCAATAATTCGGCCGAGGTTAGAAATTAAGGAATATACTAAAATGAAATCATAAAATTAAATTTATTTATCATATTTATATAGAATGTACAGCGCTACACAGATCAAAAAACGCCTAGGCATCACGGAAATTACCAACAATCATGATTCACAGAATAACAAAAATTTATTTCACTTGCGATTACAATTGGAATCTGAAGGCGAAAAAGTTTGATCAAGCATCATTTTTGTGAAATTAGACGTTATTTTTGAAAAACCTGAAATAGCATATTTTTTATTTTATTTTATTTTTTTTTCCACTTCCATGAACATTTTTTGTGACTCATATTTACAAGTGTGCTAAATTCGAATCAATATAAAAAAACAAAACTGAAATACCACTTCTTTTCATATATTTTTATAACACTTTTTTTTGGTGAAAAACAGTAATATTTAAAATAGAACATAATTAATGTGTACATTTTTTTCCTTTTGTGATCTACATCACGCGTCTCCCGTTGTGGTGTCCAACATTAGTCGGCAAGCATCTTCTTATCGCATTTACCGCTATAACTTTTTTTTATCTGGGCTATCTCTTGCTGAAACCGTTCTCCGTGTGTCATCTAAAACTGCTCCCAAGTTGGGAGAGAAGAAATTCAAATGGGAATGCAAAAAATGAATTTTTGAGGACATGCTGCAACCAATGGCCTAATATGAAAAAAAAAATTCTTCAACCATGTCATTTATGCAACAAAGCTTAATACTTATGCTCTCCAAATTTTTCCATTTTTTAATACATTATAAAAGTTTCAAAATCAAATAGGTTATTTTATATTTTTTTGAAGCTTTAATGTTTAAAAAATGCTCGAAATGTCGAGAAACACCTCATTTTTCGATCTAAAACACAAATTTGACAAAAAATGGTGCCTGATTGAGATTTTCTGACTTCGTATTCGTATTCACCAAACCTCAAAACTTAATAAAAGATGTTTGTATTTTGATGCAGAACAGTGTAATCAGAGATGAACCAGTTAGAAACATGAGAGTAGGTAGATAGTGGGTTTGGTGGGAATATTTCAGTAAATTGTATCTGTAGCAATCTCTTCTGGGTTAGCTATGGCTAATGGCTACATTTTGATCACATCAAACTGATGATGCAATCAGGAATAGCATCCTTAATAAATATAACTGACCTCGCATCGAAAATACTAAATACTGCTTAAGAAATTAGTGTTAAATAATTAATTTAAATGGTAAGTTTTTTCGAATTTTTTTTTCATTTTAATACAGAGAGAAGTTGCGATCTAACCATACGTAGACATCAAAAACTATAATGGACTTAACCAGGAGTGAACTAGGAAATTGGAGTAATGAACGCCTATTATCCCATTTTTTTTTCTCTTCGAAAACAAAATTGGACTTGGTGGAAGGGAAAAATGATCTATACACGAGTGGACCCCACCGATCCGGGCTGAGTCGGTTGTTGGGACAGCTTAATTCCTTCCCTGATATTGCCATTTCCGTCGGAGCACCAGAGCAGCAGCCCAGAGGAAATGAACTACACTAGTCGGACACTGACTCATCCTACGTCAGATTCTGCGGATCCGGACACTGGAAATATCAAAGGTATTCCAACTATTCATCAGTGGGGAAAGGGGTCTTGATAAAGAGGATGAATCAGAGATATGTTTTGACCTAAGGGTTTAGATATTTGAGGAATGTTACTGATAACTAAATATAAATGTGATTAGAATTTACTATTAAGGATGGAACAACATCGATGCATTGGGATAAAATACATGATATCTCTTACTCGAACGTTAATGTTTTGGAACTTCTGTTCCTAAAACTAAGACGGTGTTTATTTATCCATTTATTGAAATTTACAACTGAACATAAAAATTACTTGTACACCCAGTGGTAGCACTTCAATAAAAGTTCTATATGAGAACGTACCGTGGCCATGTTCTTTTCAGACGCCTCGGAGGGATGCCAGGAACGGAATGGGAAGCAACATGAGAAACTAGTAAATCGGAATGGTTATGAAGTTTACTATGAAAGGACAGGTATCTGGTTTGGGCTAAATAAGCAAAATATGGAACATTCAGGTCTGTATAGTTAAATTTATTTGTGATAGAGTAAGCAGCATTAAGGATGTTGGATTGCAAGATTGGATACGAGATGAATTAGAAGATTTACTGAAATTTCAAATTTAAATAATTGATTTAAGCATACATAGTATTACTGTTTTTCACAATTACTAGTTCATTATTCGAAACCTGCTTATGGGTAAACGTAATCAATTTGAGTTCACATAAGCGCAGGTATGAATTAGTTATGTTGCCAGTTGTATCATTTCTCACGCCTCTAGCACTGGGAATTAATTATGTATATTAATACAAATAATATATCATTTAAAAATGTGTAGAAGAAATAAAAAATAAACAAAGAAAAAAAATTGAAATATTAAAATAAAATCCATGAAGTATTTTTTTTTAACTCTGATCAGTTGATTAATTTAACTGTTTCTTTATTATATATATTTATATTAACATCAGATTTGTGGATAATAAAATTTGTACAAGTCAGTAAACGCTCATTTACCTAATACGAAGTTAATGCTAGCTAATTCCAAAATCCGGTCTTGAAAAATAATCTTTTTGTTAGATATATAATCTTTCACTTTTCGATGACAAAACATATAATTATATGTTATATATGGAAAAATTGTTTTCTATCAATTTGGTATTAAGTAATCATGGTTTTGATGGTTCTAATAGGAAAAAAAGAAAATACAAAAACGATGAACAGTAAAATGCAGAAGTTAATTCGGAGTGCAGTCTTGAAAAATACACAAAAAAATAATAACATTCCTACGTTTCGCTTACGGTGTTAGTTACAAAAACTAAAAATATAGCAAATTTAATAATAATTAAAAAAAACAAAACAAAGAAAGTAGGTATCATACAATAAAACATGTACGAGTTATAGAAATTTACATTTTGTTGTAATCTTATTACTTTAATCAGTTAATATGTAGTTTATTATAATGTTAACTTTATCTTAGTTTTATTTTCATTCTTGAATTTAATTTAAATTCACTCTAATTTTGTCATATCTTTTTTATTTTTGTAGTTTTGAAAAATTCTCTCAATATCACATCGTTTATCTACGATGGAAGTCCAACATTCAGTGATATTCAGCAGAGTGGGGAAATAATAATTTTTCTACAATCCATAAACCGCAATCCGAAAATACACAGGATGACTTAATTTTTTTTATTAGACAATACAATGACGACGTATAGCATCACTCAACGTACGGCAATATACAATATACAAGCCCGCCATCTTAAAACCGTTAAATATTTAAGTTTAAGGACAATGATGTCCTTCGGATAACTTAAAAAAACCGTCATATTATCCTTAAGGACGAAAAAGCTAATTCTAATCCAGGATGTCCTGGCCTCAAAAAATCGTCAGATCCTGGAAGATCTGTAAAACAGTGTTCTTCGTATATCGTACTATTAGATCTTCGTAGCCATACAAATAGTTTAGAAGATAACTATATAAGTATTAGATCCAATATTATAATTGAGAAGAGAACAAATTTTGCTGTTTTTTCCATTTATTTAAATTTATTAAATTTTTTTTTGTTTGTTTATATTCTCTTTAAAATCATAAGAATGAGTTCATAAAATGACTGGATTATTTCGTTCATTACTTCATTAATTAAAACCTTGACGAAGCCTATATTAAGATTTTAATCTTCTTCTGCTTTGTTACTCGTCTCTTTGATATTTTTTTGTATTATTAAGTTTTATATGAATGTAAAAAAATAAAATAAATAAATAGAATTAATTTAAAATCATAAAATTAATTAAATACTTATTAAAAATGACTTCAAAGGTGCTCTATAAAACAATAAATTATTTTATTTATAAAGTTAAGAATAGAAAGGGAATTAATTAACACTGTATTAATATTTATTGTTATTCATTCAGTGACAAACTAATTAATGTTTTGTCACTTGAGGTACGCATGATAGTATACAAGGATCAATCAAATTGGGATTGATGAATTAATTGCTACTTCTATTGGAATTATTTTATTTGAAAACTATTTTCGAATGTTAAGGATCAGTAGTTCTAAAACATACAAAATGTTCAAACATCAACACTGTTAAATGGATTCTAGGCAGTGAAGTTTTCCAAAAAATCTAAGATAAGAAATCAAATATTGGTACTCACCAGAGGTCAAACGGACTCCTTAAATATATCAAGAGTGGAAGGAGAAGGGCCATATAATAGACTATACTGCATAATTTTTTATGACTGATACCTCTCAACGCCCTACTCAATATATACATGCTGTAATTCAACGTACCCCTTAATCTCTTTTTTTTCTTTCTTCTTCTTCATACGAGTTCGGCCACCTGTGTACCACGCACAATTTATTTCTTGCTCTTCCTCTCTCTCCAATATCTCTTCATCACCTCTGCCTGATGCTTTCTTCTTTCATCTGACCACCGTCTGTTAACTTGTGTCTTAGCCATTTCCGGAAATTTGATCCCGTTGGCTACTGTCCGAAATTGGTCTCTTTCCTACATTGAGTTCCAATGCACATTTGCCACCCTCATATCCTCCTTTACCATCCTTATCCATCCATGATGGATTATTTGGAAAAAGTAAGGATTTATTTTTCAATTCAAGACGTGATATTTTAAGGTTGGGCAGAGGATGTCCCATATGTATATACAAGCTATTGAGTAACAAGAATAAAAGGAAAAGTAGGTAGCAAACTGATAACAAACGGCTACCACGCAAAGCTTGTCAACTAATGCAGGCTTGATAAGCCATCCTACGGGTCTCTGGTCTCTGCTCCCCAACCCGCAAGATAAATAACTCACCAAACGCTAAGTGAGAACTTATACATCCAAGCTGTCTCCCTTAATCCCCTAATGTTTATAAGAGAATTCACTTCCGTTTATTACAATAACGTTACAAGCAGTGAATCTATACTAGTCGAAGAAATAATATTTTTAAAACCAAATACGATTTATCCATAATCAAATATTGATTTGATAAGGTCGGAAAAAAATGATAAAAACTATCAAGTCACCGATTTTTTTTTCAAGTACTTATTGATATTTTTAACGGTATGCATTAGATACAACAAGTAAATATGAGGAAAATGTTTACAATATGGTAATAACAAGTAAAGAACTACTCACTCGTAACACTTCAATAAAAGTGCACCTTCTTCTTTGGAAAGGAGTCTTGGACATCTTCTTTTCAGACGCCGCGGAGGATTATCAGACATTGAATGTGAAGGAAGTTGGGAGACTGGTGGATTTGGAGTTTACTATGAAAGAATAAGTATCTGTTCTAAAACGGCAACATAGGGAAAATTAAGATTTTTTGATATAACAATAAAGATTTTGGATTTTAAGGATTGGGTACGAAAAGAATTGGAAGGTTTAGTAGAGCCAAAAGCTCAACTCCTTATGTATAAATCGGTCTAATTATTATCATGTAAGTCTTTTGTAATTTATTGGGAGCTTTGAACCCTTGTCTAGTGAATGGTGGAGTATTTGGAAACGTCGAGCTGATTCTTGTCTTTTAAGTCTGGGATGCACCGATTTAATACATAATTTTTTTATTTCATGAGGGTATGATTATGTATATTATGGTTTAGCAGAACGAATGAATTTTTATATATAATGTTACCAGATAATAAATAAATTACGAGGAAACCTGCTAACATTAGCTGGAAAATTTATCACAGTACTATACACAAAAGCAATAGGCCTACCAACACCCACCGAGTGGGTTCACAACAAAAGGTTATTTTTAAAAATTGAATAACTTATTCATGACCAAGTTTACATTCATATGAAAGCACAATGACTTTACTAATGAAGCAAATTTTACAACCGTGAATTTCATAAATATGTGAATTTAATGAATTTACATTCAATATAAATAAAATTAAACTATAATAACGCTATCAACAGAACATACGTTGCGATACCTAAATTAATTACATCCTCCTTACGCTCCAATCAAACCCAAACTTGCCCATAACCTTTCATTTATACTAAATAATTTTTTTAATTTGCTTTTCCCGTTATTTAAAAATGGTTATTCATTTACTATTGGTTTTTAGTCCTTTAATCGTATTAATTGGTTTTCAATAACGAGTAAGAGTTAATTTAAATTTTTGCCCTCGGATACTTATAAATAAAAAAAAATATTACAATTTACCGGAATCTGTGGATCGTATCTCTAAATCTGAAACCAATGTTCGATTTTAACATTTTATCACTTTTGAACATAGAAAAGACTTAAAAGTCAAACAAATGCTCGTCGTTTACAACATTTATATGACAAGCGTTTAAAGCTCCCAATAAATAACAAAAGATTATTTACAGGCAGTAATAAGACCCATTTGGACCAACGTAGTTGAGTTTTGGAGATTCACTAAACCTTCCAATTCTTATCGTATCCAATCCTTACAACCAAAATTCTGAATGCTTCTTATTACGTCACAAAGTACTGATTTGGCCCAAACCAGTTATCTATCCTTTCACAGTGAACTTTACACCCACTCAAATCCTCAAGTCTCCCAACTTGCCTCGCACTTCATGCCCGTTAATCCTCCGAGGCGACTAAAAGGTAGACGGCCAAGAGAAATTCTAGAGTAGAACTATAGAAGTGCTACTAGTGCGTATATCTCAACATGTTACTGATAGGTCATTGTAATCATTTCCGTCATATTTACTTGTATAAAATGCATACAGTTGTAAATATCAATAAATAGTTTTTTAAAGAAATATCTATTTCCAGAAAAAAATCAACTCACCTTGTATTATACGGAATAGAGATAAGGGTAGAAAATGTATTTCCAAAATTACCTGGAAAAAAAAAGAAAAGAAAAATGTTATTAATTAAGATTATATGTAACAAAGAGAATAAACAATTTAAATGAATGAGTATAAAACAACAGGTTTAACTAATAACTAAAGGACTCAGTAATTAAAACAGAATCCTGAATGGTCTATTTAAAACAAACGTTATCGTTGGTTTGGGCATTTTATCTGGCTGCATCTGACCGCCAGGAGTTTAAAACTGATGTTTCAGTGGATAATTTCCCAACCATATCCACCCCCGCCTACAGGTTGAAGGTTGACCTTTAATTTTTTTTTTTTTTTTTTTTTTTTTTTTTTTTTTTTTTTTTTTTTTTTTTTTTTTTTTTTTTTTTGTTTGTAAAAGTGTTTTGTAATAATTTAAAAAAAAGAAATAGAACAAACAATAATTTTCCAGTTATCCTGAAATTCACATTGAAAACAATAGCAAGATTGTTGATAAATAAAACGAAGTGATATTTTTATATTTGACCAATAAAATTGAAATTTCTTGACATTACATTAAAATGCAAAATGTAAAACTGAATCCAATGAGGTGGTAATTTTTTCTTTTAAAGATAACACAAAAGTAATGCATACTAACTTCATTAAAAGAATAAATGCATAAAGAAAATTTAATTTTTATTAAAACTAGAACAAAAATATATATTTGAGGCGGAGTGGGGGTAGTAAACAATTCATGCAAAACCACGAGCAATGTTGAAATAATCTTCCGCCATTTTTAGCAGTTTGTGAGTAGTAAGTACATGTGATTTCATATATTTTTTATAATAAAGTTTTATTCCGAAATAAAGGATAAATTTATATAGTATGACACTTCAAGGCTATTTCACATATTATTTTGTTTAGTTTGAAAATACTGATGAATTCTTAACAAGAATGTATTCCTTGGGGTGGGTCTGTTTAGCTACACCTACTAGGTTGTAATCGTCATTTTGGGCCTAAATAGTGATTTCATTTAAGGGCTGCAATAAAAAAAAAAAATAAAAATAATAAGACTGAAATTCGGACATTAAACAGACATACATACTGAGCAATAAAGGCTGCCAGGAAACAGCAAATAATAACAAAATCCCCCTTAAAAACAGATTAGAAGCAGATATGGAAAATAAATAAGCTGAAATACTAGAAAATTCAAGGAAAAAAAAATAAATGAACCGAATATCTATCTCAAAATAACATACAAATTAAACACGTGCTTCCAAAATTTATTCTGAAATGGAATATATAAAAAATACACCTACATTTTTGTTTACACTTTTCAATCAAAAACTAATGAATAAATAATGATAAATATAAATACAAAATATCTCTAAGAAGGGGTTTTGTTATTACAGAAGTACTGTTTGTTTAATAAAATAAAAATAATAAAACACATGATGAGATTCCTAACAAAATTACTGACTTTTATCGACCATAAAGTTTTAACTAAGGTAAAACGCTATACCATCGGATACAACTTAACATCAAATCAAACATAAGATAGACAATCTATGGAGTTCAAGATCGAATAAAAGTTAGCATAAAAGTCAACGAGACGGGAAGAAGTAAAAAAGGCAGTGAATTTTACTGCTAGTTTAGAAAGTCGTAAAGGGGATTCTTATGATCTCTGCGACAGGTCATAAGATGTAAGACGGAAGAAATCCACTCATTTTAACACCAGATATGAAATAAACGGAAAGGACCTGCAACGTTTTATGTCAGGTATCATCACAACAGAGTTTGTATTTGGTAGAATGTAGTTTATATATACTATTTATTTTGGGAAAAAAAATAAAAGTACACTTCGAGATTATTAAACCTATTTTGGAATAGGAGAATGACTACACAATCCGTTAATAAAAACATAACTTTAATTCTGGAACATATTGTCCCTATAGAATAATACACTGTGCTGTAAGATGGTAGTTTGACTACTATGATGATTTTATTTCAAAAATGATTTCAGACAAAAATAATAATATATATCAAGGATGAGATACGTAAGTACAATTGAAAATATAACTTTTGGTATAAGTACAAATATAAGTACACCAGCTAACATAGAACTGAAATAGTTCCATTGTGGTAAAACGTTTGCCACCCTGACTCTTCGGTCTACCCAAAATATAAAATTGAATCCCAGTAAGACAAGTCGTCATTTACATCAATATTCCTTTTTCCCCACAACGTACATAACTTGATAAAATCAGACAAAAAAAACAAATCGATATTCTAAATAACGAAAAATTAAAAATTTCGAACTAACGAATTTGTTCATCAAACATTTTAGAACTTATTTCCCGGTTCAATTTGCCACCAATTAAATTTCTACAATCTGCCACTCAGCGCGGAAAATAATTCGTCAGTTCCTAATTGTACTACCAGGCGTACCTCAACTGAACTGTGGTAAATTATACTATTAATAATAAAAATAAATTATATTTAAATTACATAAGCAGTTGTCGATTCCTTGAAACTATTATTATTCGCATTTCAGGCGTAAAAAATTATAGGTTTTTATAATTTCGGATTTCAATTTATTTATTATTTTTGACAGATTTTTTCCCTCCCTTTTTAAGAAAACAAAGGAGTGAGATAAACTGGATTCATGGCGCTTTTATCTCATGCTATCAGTTAAATATAATAGTTGGGATCAACTGTCAAATACGATCGCAACTCCATCACTACTCACTGTTAGGTTTGAAAAAATAATTGAACGAAAAATTTTATATTTGATATTGGTTGAATTTTATTGAAATATTCGAAAAGAGGGGGGGGGGGAACTTTTATTAAACGAAACCATTTGATTCTATTTAGTAACAATTCATAACAAATATTTATATTAAATTTAAGAGATAAATAAAATATTTAGTTTTTTTTTTTTTCATATTATTTTCTTTTATATTGATTCGAGCATGATGTTATATGGAATATTTAAAATAATTAATATGTTTGCAAACAATTACACTGGTAACAAAGATAGCAATAATAAATTGTGGTGAATTATATAACAATAATGATAAAATAAGCTAATTTTATTATACATTGTGTCCCGAATTTAAATGGCAAAACTTCAGGAACTTATAGGGGACCGAAAAACTAAGACAAAAAGTCCTTTAGAGATTTGCTCGTTTTTGCTTAGTTTTACAGAAAATCGCAAAAAAAGAAATAAAACAAGTTTTCAATTTTATACTTATTGATTTACATTTATATTTATGTTATGTTCTTTTTAATGTAAATATTGCTCAAAATGTTGACCTCTTGCACCAATGCAAGCATTACATCTAGAACTCAATTTGATAAATTGCAGCTAAACATTGTTCTGATGATATTTGGTGCACTACATCTATGATTCGGTCTCTTAATTGCTCTCTTGAGTTGATTGACACCGAATAAACTTTCTGCTTCAAGGTTCCCCATACGAAGAAATCCATGGGTGTCATATCAGGTGATCTGGGTGACCAAGGTACTACTCCTCCACGTCCAATCCATCGTTGTGGATAATTTATAACCAGCCAAGCTCAAGCAACTCTGCTATAATGAGCTGGACATCCATCGAGTTGGAACCACATTTCAATCCGCTGCTGTAAGGGAATGTCATCTAAATAATTAGAAAAGTCGTTCTCCAAAAAATGTGTAAATGTGATACCATTCAATCTTCCAGGAAAAAATATGGTCCCACCAGTAATCCGTTCCAAATTCCAAGCCAAACGTTAATAGAAAATTCATGCTGAACCTGGTAGCTTCATCGGTCCATATATTTTTTAATGGAAATAGATTATCACCCCGAATTTTGTCAAAAAAACAGTTACTAAAATTCAATCTCTTGACATAATCTTGAGGTAATAAATTCTGAACTTTTTGAAGATGGTATGGGTAGCGATTATCACCTTTCAAAGTTCGCCATATTGCTTGCCGCGATTAATGCAGCAGATGCTCTTCGGATGCTAGTCTCAGGATTTTTATCGAAGTGGCGTTGGACACAATTTCTTCTCCGATAATCTGCTCTTATTTCTGCCTGGAATTGGTCGCCTTCATTTCGTATGAAGAATGACCCAGTCTCTCGTAGTCTATTAAAAGTTAACGAAAAGACTCGTCGATTAGGCACTCTTCTATTTGGAAATCGGCGCGCATACTCCCGCACCGCTTCTAAAGCATTACCGGTACAGAAACCATACACAAAAATCATATCAGCGTATTCAGCATTAGAATATGTATGCGGCATTTTGGCTGATGCTATTCACACAAAAATATCTGAGTAACTGACTGAAGACTGATTCAGATATTTTAATCCTAGAAGGAAGCCAAAATGTAAACAAATAAAAGAATGTAAAGGATAACATTAAGTGTTTACATATCTTGCTGCCTAGCCTGACAAACTTGGAAAGGTGATAATCGCTACCTGTAACATTTTTGTTTTGTTCTTCTTTTTGCGATTTTCTCTAAAACTAAGCAAATACGAGCAAATCTCTAAAGAACTTTTTGTCTTAGTTTTTCGGTCCCCTATAAGTTCCTGAAAATTTGCCATTTAAATTCGGGACACCCTGTATACCGAAACCATCTTCTTTTCAGAGGTCTAAGAGGGTTTCAGGTTTAGAAACTATTGTAACAGGTTAAAATGTATTAAGTTGAGTCAGTCTGTCGTGATACAAACCTCAATTTGAAAATATATTTATAACAATTGAATAGGTAAAAATTAAATATATCTAATTAATTTAAGAGATAATGATGTAAAAACACATCTATGATTTGAAAAACAACTACAAATTGGTACCACATAAAAAAAAAAAAAAGTTATATTAGAAATTCCCAGTCATATTTTTGAGGGATTCGATGCATTATCACTATACGAGGCTGTGAGTGGCAACAGAGTGGGTCTAATAGGCAACAACGAGAATATATTATACTGGATAAGTATATTAGTAAGGAGCATTAATGATATGGACTTATTTTAAATTGTAAAGATTGTAATATACAAGATGAATTATTTGACGGAGCTCAACTGTAAAGTCTATTAGGTCCGATGACAGTAATTTTGTAAATAATTTTTGTTTATTATAATATTTATTTATTAGTATTTTTTTTATTATTTCATTTTATATATATTTTTCAATTTATATATTTCACTTATATACATATATTATATTATTTATATATATCATAGTTCTTTTCTGTTCTCTTTTCTTCATTGTACATAATGAGTGAATGCAATCATAAAGCCACACATAATACTTATTTCCCACATTTGTGACAGACTGTAATAATCATTCAATAAAAGTTTTATTTAAAAGGAAAACCAAAAACAAACTCTATAACGTTTGAATAATTGGCGTGTTCAACAGCAGTTTGATCAATTACGTTGAAACATCTATATTATGGACTCATCAATATGTAATAAGGTTATTGTATAAATTGAATTCGGTTCAAAGTCTTTAATTATTAAATTTTTTTTAAATTATAGAAGTCAATAATTCAAATACACCCCCCTCCCGTCTTTAAATCTAAAATCGAAATAGATTAAATCTTCGGTACCAGAGCTATCAAAGAAGGTAAAGTTACCCACAGTATTGGATCCATACAATTTCATTAACCTATGAAATCAGCTTGGGATTTTAATGTAATTTATTTTAATTACTATTAGCATACAATTATTAATAAGCATATAACATTATACACTAGCGAATCCTCGGGGATTGAAACCAGTTATGTGTTTCAGAAAAAGGATTGAAATTTAATCATTTTGTTTATTCCGATTTTATATTGATAGTTAATTTTGATTGATTTCCTTTATAAAATATGTATTAGGTGGATTTAGAATTGAAATTGTTCAGCAAAGATATTTTTAAATATACTTTATTATAGAATGATTAGCGTCGAATTTTTACAGATTTCATAAATCAACTATTATAATTATTAATATGTATTTTTTTTAAACTATATTTGATTCTTAGTTATGTTTTTATTTTGTCCTTTCAGTAATGACGAAGGCCTACAAAGAGGACCAAAAGGAATGAATTTTTTATTCTCACTCGAGGTACGCACAATGGTATAAATGATCAATACAATTAGGATTGATGAATTAATTGCTACTTCTATTGGAAATATTTTTATTTGAAAAATATTTTCCAATTGGTTACATTTATCATGTATACATTAAATTTTTAAAAATGCAAGACAAGAAATCAAATATAACCACCAATTTTAGGTCCACTCTAGGTTCTGTATTCCAATAGAAGTGGGAATTAATTCATCAATCCTAACTGTATTGTAGCGTTTTAACCAAACTTCTGTTCAGCTAATTTAATATGCAGTTATTCGTAATTATAATTCCACTGTACATAATTGTATGTAAATAATTACATATTTAATGGTTCATCCTAGCTCGGAAAGCGATTCACTTATATCTTAAGCAGTTTACCTTCTTCTTCAGTTTAGGGTTAGCATCATTGAGTTATGCTTTTCATAAGTCGACATGAATATACAACCCCCAGCTCCCCTTCTTTACGGTGTTTCTTTACCATCGGCACAAAGGAAAGAAGGCGAATCAGTTTTCAGCGGAATTTCCCAGCTTTATGGCATAAATGGAGGGAAATATTACATTTACTCCTTAAACAAAGACCCTTTAAAAGGATGGGGTCTTCCAGGGGGAATGTTTTCTGTGGGTTGGCGGTGTTATTTGTTCCTTAATAACCTGGTTATAAGTTCCGCTGCGTAATTATTGTTCAGTTAAACTTTGAGTAACTCAACTAATAATGCAGATGTTATGAAATATAGTAGCTTCGCCTAATAGAAGTAATAACAATGAAGGCCTTACATAAATAGTTGGAAAAATTCAATTCAATACAATGTTCAGAAATAAGTTTTTAATAATTAATATAAAAGAATTGAAACTTTATCAGCAGATTTGAAATATTAATTTTAGTTAAACATTTTCTTCAATAATCTTATTTAAAAAAAAACACAAACTTCCTATTTCGTTTATATGTATTATTTTCAGTTAAAATAAAAAAGTATTGAAAAAAAAAATATCCAAATTGGCTAAACTTAATTCTTTGCTTTATCGGGACAGCTAGCTATCTTATTAGATTCCTAAACAGAAGGAGGTGCGGGTTAAATCCCTGATTTAACCTTTTTATTTGTTATCAACAGAAAATTAGAGGGGTTCATCGGAATATGAACTAGGGTTACGCCAAATTTTCAGAAACAAATCCACTTACAAAAAAGTAATGAAACAATCCCGTGCAAAGGTTGTTTTTTGTTTTGTTTTTTTCAGAATGTAAGAGGGAAAAGTATATTTTCAAAAAATTAATTACTTTTTTCAAAGAAGTCCGATAAACATTTAATAACAATAATCGGAGAAAGGTGTGCAAGCATCAAACCCAGGCTCGGTTTATCAGCTCTTCCAAAAAGGCAAAAATCTTAACCTGGAGGATGAAAATCATAAGCAAGTTAATAGTGAAAGGTGAAGTTCCTCAAGGATCAACTTCAGGTCCATGTTTTTAGTCTATAAATGTAGAACGACTTGAAAAAAAGGTCAGAACAACATTTTTAGATTTGCTGATGACATGACTTTAATTCATGTGACTTCCGAAGTGACAGAACGATGATGAAAGGCGAGCGATAGATTATAATTCATGATTTTTTAAACGTTAATTTTAATGGTTCAACTTTAACTTATATCTCTTATTAATAGTAGGGACGTGAAATTTGAGGTTCAATGCCGATTCCTCAATCAACAAAATCCGCGAAAAAAATAACCTTCTAGATTACTTTTGCACAATCCTCCAAGCTATATCTTTGTACCAATTCGTCGGGCTTGCATTGTTTCGCTCTCAGCCTAGTTCATCAACGTTACACGTTCATTTTAATGATTAAAAATTAAATTGTAATATTTTATCACATTGATTTTTACAGGATATAACTGTTATTAAAATTTAACTAAAGAAATAAAATAAGATTGTCTTTTTTATCCTCTTTTAAGACGGAACTATATTTTGGATGGTATTTATTAATGAAGGATATGCTGGCTTGCTATCCTGTCGGCATAAGTTGCAGTGCGGTGAGTGCGGTTTAGAGATCCTTAGTTAATTCATAGAATGGTTGAGAATCGACTCCGGGTTCTCTCCTACTTCTCTGTTGCTATGACTCTAATATTAAAAAGAAAGTTTTAGCCTTTAGCATCCTTAAACTGAAAATCATTTTAACTAAGAGTTTTTTAGAAAACAAAAAATGAAGGAACCGTTGCCCGTTTAGAAGTAGAGCAGAAAGAAAGCAAGTCAGGGTGAACAATAACAATTTAGAAGTTATTCTCTAGCAATAAAAAAACATTAACTGACAAATTCATAATGATATTATAAAAGAACATTATCGAGTTCACTCTCAAAGTTCAGTATCTCTAAGCTTAATAATCGCACGTCATTGCTGAATGTGTGCCCGCATCGAATTGGAAAGGTCAGACTAATATTCGAGTCGGGATACTTGTGTCACTTCCAATGTGACTAAAATAAACAGTCGATGCTTGAATACAAGTTCAAAGAACCAGTTCAAAGAACGTATCCCACAACTTGTGAAGTGTAATACAGTTTCAATTAAATATGACAACTAAACTTCTAAAGTTTTCTTTTAATTTTAACGTTATAATCGATTCAGTCGCCATCATTAATTTTTATTATTATTTTATAGATCTATGGGTTTGAGGCATAGATCATTTTTATTTTCTGGACTGGAACTTGGTATTTGTTAAATGGAGAGGGGGGACATAATCCGGCAAGTGGGTCTATCCTCAATTACCTAATAAAGATGATGAAGTTTGGTGATCGGCCGGTTTGTTTTCAAGATCTCAGTCTATCTAAATATACAATAAAAAAAAAAAAAAAAAAAAAAAAAAAAAAAAAAAAAAAAAAAAAAAAAAAAAAAAAAAAAAAAAAAAAAAAAAAAAAAAAAAAAAAAAAAAAAAAAAAAAAAAATAACCAAATAAGTCAATTGTCGTAACCTTAGACGTCTTGTTCTCTAAATCACTAAGACATTATCAAAATCAGTTGAACCAGTTACATATATATAGCACTAACATTTAATTATTTCAAATTTTTTATCCAAATATTGAGTGTTTGAGGAAGGTGAACTTTCTATGCATATCTAAACCAGTCCATAATACCTAGACCTAGAAATTTAGAATGATATCTATAAAAATAAATAAATAAATATAATGAATTTTTTTTTCAACTAATGGATTTAAGTAATGCCGATTTTAGAAAGTTTTTAGAATAGATTTTAGAAACAAAACACGAAGTAGTATTTTTAAATAATGATAAGGATGTGTTTTTACGCTGTTTTCTATTCGAACGTTTTACCTTCTCATAGACATTGAAACTCGAGCGGAAACAAGCCAAGTAAGAATGTAGATTCTCCTAGCCCTTGTCTGACTATAGTAAAAGCACATTTCTTTAGGAAAAAATCCATAACACGAATTCGTGTATTAATCATATAATATAATGCCGCTCGCAGTTGCATTGTTACACCAAGGGTTGCGGTGTATCTGTGAGGTACACTATTGTATTTTCATCCCTAACATAGGATAGTCCCCAAAATATTTACTGTTTTTATATATTGCTTACCGTATACTCCCCTTGCATATAAATTCTGAAAACGAACAAAATTTTATTGATAAAAGGACTAAAATAACCGAGAAAGCGAAAAAAAAATAAATTCTAAGGAAATGTCGAGGTATAATTAAGAAATAATTTTATGTGCACAAGGCCTTGTAGTTTTATATACAGATCAATCATATAATCAAATATTAACAATTACCAAACTAAAAATACTTAATGACCAGATTACATGGTAAAAAATGGCAAATGAACTCGTTAAAACATTAAATTTTCTTTTCATTTTCAATACTTGCATACAAAAAAAAACTTAAGTTAAATCAGCTAAATAATAATGATAATTTGCCTGTAAAAAAAATAAATATTTACGAGGATAGTCGCGGTATTTCTTAGATACAATTCAATTTATACACATTTGAAAAGTAAAATTAACGTTAAATTCCCTATGATAGAGAACAATATACTACTCGAAAACAAACGGAGTGTTAATGTCACTTACACAATTGATTGCGAAGTATCATTTCTATACTGTGACGTGTAATGGCATAGCTGTAACGTGGTCGGCAGGTTAGGCTAATGAGAAGGGACCAGACTAAAAGAAAGCAAAGAATATATGAAAAAACACCGGTCTTTCGTTTTTTTTTTACAATATAATCGCTGTTTTCAAATTTAACAAGTATCTAAGAGATACCCGCGAGCATCGGAGGGTTAATATATACAGTCGACTCTCAATAATTCGAACTTGAAGTATTAATGACGGGACTGCACGCAGTATGTTTCTACAATGCGATAATTATCATGTTTCGAATTTTAGTGTGATAATGACTCGTGCGTCTTATAACCGAGTGAACTAGAATGTAGGTAGGCTTTTATTAGAAATACTGAGTTATTTTATATAGCACCCATGTACTTTGAATTATCGAGAGTCTATAATTAACGACACTATAAGAACATAGAGCTATAATGAAGTTGGACTCAGTTCCTGGAAGGAGTAGTAATGATCCGCATTCGTTAACAAAAGAGAATATTGTGCATAATTAAGGAAAGGGGAAACATTACTAAAGGCTGGTGAGAATCTAATTAGTTCTTTGAACTTGGTACCTCGCTACCTTTGCACCTGGAAAGTGCAAAATAAGGCTCAAATATTTCAATGGGTTGATGGACCGGAAGAGGAGGAAGTTCCGGCAACGTGACGAGCCTCATCCGAGGTGATTAAAGGCTTTTCTCTTCCCAAAGCTAGGTTTATCTTTCGGGACCTCTCCAGCATTTGAGGATATATCAAATGTCAAAGAGCATACATTTAATTTGGGAGGACGAAACTAAGTAATCAATGCTGTGTTCAATTCCTGTTATAATTAGTAGCGTTAACCTTATTACTAAATATGAATTTTATGGTTGATTAGAAAAGTTGCAAGTTAATAACTGTATTATTCGTAAGTTAAACAAAAACTTTTATCCTAAACGCCGTTAAATAGTAAGGGTATCAATGAAAGGTGAATTAGATCGGTATTCATTTATATTTTCTTACTTCATTGATATTTATTACTGTAATCAATATTTCTCTACTTCAGCCGGGGCTCGACATCGAGGTCGGGAGACCCTCCTGGAGGCACACCCAGTCTCTATAAAGTGGGGGCCCTTAATTGGGGAAAAACCTTAAGGTTGAGACCAATTTCAGCCAAATCTCTGTTAAATAGCCCAAATTAAACTGTCGGTAAAAAGATTACAAAGACATGTCAATAACTTGTAAAGAACTACCTATTGGTAACAATACAATAAATCTTGTAGGTAAAGGTTCGGATGCCTGACACCAACCCCTACGCGCGCCCAGAATACCTTTTATCGTTAGGAAAGGTTATTCTCCTTCATTCAAGGAGAAACTCTAAATGCCTGTTCAAAGTAATATTAAATTATGTTTTATCTTCTAACATTAAAATGAGAAATAAGAAAATAATGAAGTGGAAATAAGAAAATATCAAAATATAAGCCACAACACAATTTTGAATTAATATTAATTAAATCAAGAATTAATATAATGCTAAACCACCAGTAATGTTAATATTCCTGATAAACTTTCTGTCAGAGAAGTAAAAATAACAAATAATAAGTACATAAAAGACTGAATCCTTAAGTATTTATTTGGCATAAATCCTATTTATTTAACATTTGTAGCTAAAACAATGCTCCATCATCAGATTTCTATTTTTTTTTTTAAACACATTAATCTATAACATTATACCAATAGTTTTACAATTATATAATAATGTGTCATTTACCTATTAATCTGTGATTATTTTCACATTGTCTATTCTCCATGTTATAAGCCATTATATAATATAAGACAGAATCCTAGCTGAAAGAGATGATGTTAATTTCTGCTACATTTTCTCATTGTATTTATTTTTATATCGATTATTGAATTAATTATACAATCTGTCTCACGTGAGGGCAATAAGTAATATGGATGACAAAGAATCCATTCACAAAATATGTATACTGAAATTTTATCACTTAAATTGGAACAACAAATAAAAATATATAAAACACCAAAACCATGTACAAATTAATCTTCTTAAGTTTTGTAACACCTTTACACATTAGATAAGATGAAATAAGAAAACATGAATTGATAAAACACTTAATCCTAATGTTGTTAACTTCTGTTTCACCTATTTATATTTAAGAAGACTAAATATCAATATAACAGACTGAACAACACAATCCAAGTTGAAACTGTAGAAGTGATTGTTTACATGTGAGGTTATAGGAATGAACTATCGATAAATGTAAACTCGAAGTGAAGCATAAGGATCGAAATAGTCGGTGTAGCGCGGGTCAAGCCAGTTTGGTGGTGTCAGCCATCCGAACCTTTACCATCTTCTACATTAAAAAGTCCCTAGGCCATCTTCTTTTCAGCCACCTCAGAGGGTTATCGGGAATCAAGTAAGAAGCAAGTTTGGAGGCCAGTGGATTAGAGTGGGCATGCAGCTTATCATGGAAGGAAAGGTATCTTGCTTGGGCCAAATTTGCAATACATGGGACATAATAGGAAATTGAGAAATTTTAAAAGGATTTTAGATTGTAAAGAAGCGAGGAGTATTGGAAGGTTTAGTGGAGCCCCGAAGCTCAACTTGGTATGTCCAAATGGTTCTAATTACTGCCAAGTGAAAAAGTCTTCTGTAGTTCATTGGAAGCTTTGGACGCTTGCCTTATAAATAGAGTAGTCGAAAACCCTTCTTGTCGTTTAAGTTTAGCACAATTAATTTTAATTTAAATTATAAGTAATGAAATTGTATTGAAAAACACTTTTTTAAAATTCATTTACGGTTGTATAAAATAAAACAGTAACTAAAAAAAACCTAGTATAACCAAAATTATAATAAATAAATAATAATATATAAGCAAAGAATTAAAAAAGAAATTTTGAACGCGTGTCGATTTATTTTTTCCAGTAATTTATTCAATACGTGGCCTAGATCCTACATATCGGAAGGCTGTCACAGGAAATGAGTCATCGAGAAACATTTGTATAATCCAAAATCTACATTGATATTATTGTTAATGTTTATAATTTGTTTAATTCACTTTTACAATTTACATTTTTAAATTTTATTAATTTGCTTTAAATCGGTATTAACTTTAAATGTTAATTCCAGGGAGAGAAATCATTTTGAGTGAAAAATTACCTTTATACGTTTATTTATCACAATTAAGTTACAGATAATTTAAGAGATACCTTATGCCTTACAATTAAAAGATAAAATTCCTATAATACAGTAAAACTTTTAATGGAGGAAATGTTTTTAATAATTTTGACTTGAAGAGGAGAAATTTCCTCCAGAATTATTTTCGAGTTCCACTCTAATTTTTTCCTCTCGACGAAATGAGATTTTCTCAAGAGATCAGGGGAAAAAATCTTGTTACGGAAAAATTATAACAACTTTTTTTTTCCTATAACTTTTAATAAGAATAAAATATCCACATTGAAAGTTAATTGACACGTTTCGTTCAGTTTGCATTGGTTCATGCCTTCATTCATTTATAAAAATAGCAACTAAATTAAGTGATTATTAATATATTGTATTTTTTTATTAATTTATTACACAACAGACTTTTTAATATTTTTAGTTAAGTTAATTACAAATTATGCAGGAGACTTTTATTAATTAGTCAAGTTAAGCCAAAAAATTAATTAATTAAGTAAGTAATTATATTTTTGGTATATAAATAAAAACAAAAATAAACCCATAAAAACCTGATTTTCAATAAATAACTGAAAATACAAAGCAAATAATAACAAGAAACAAGAAGAAAGTGTAAAATAATTTTAAGATAAATTCAAAAAGAGAAAAAGAGTATCACGTTTTAACCAATTTATGATAACGTGTATGTATTTACTAGTGGAATAGTGTGTGTGCATGTTCCGAAAGAGATAATTATTAAAGAATAAAACGTACCTCCAATCCATCAATTGAGGTTTTAGTCTACTTCTGGGACATTTACACAGGCATACAATATATAATCAAATAAGCTACCCTTAAAGGCGTGTTTACCTAGCTGCGTGTTTTATCTACAGAATAGGAGTCACTAGTGATTACTTTAAGAGGAGCTGTTTTATCACACAAAGATGTCACGTTTTAACAAATATATGATAAAGTTTACGTATTTTTCAATAGAGGGATAGTATGCATGTTCCGAACGAGAAAAATATTAAACAATAAAACGTACCTTCATTTTCAGAATCAACATTTTTTTTTTTTTTAGGAGAATAGAAGTTTGAAACCAACTGACACCAGATGGTCGAAGGAGATGCCAATTACACGCGCCTTGAGAACTGAATTACCACACGGATAGGTTCTTGGTACAGAAAGACTGATAATTAAAAAGTACTTGTACAACTGTTAACCTCCATTCAGGAATTTTTAAACAAGATTAACGAGGTTTAAAAAACATAAATTAGTGTACCATATACAAAATATGTAAGCATGAGTTAAAATATCAAAAATAATAGGTCAATATATGTCGTTAAATAGACTGGCATACAATATATAGTCCAACAAGCAACCCTTAAAGACGCGTTTACGTAGCTGCATTTTTTATTCCGGCGAATTCTACATAATAGGAGTCACTAGTGATTGCTTTTAGAGGGGCTGTGTTACAAAACTGTTATTTCGCTAACGTAGCTAATATTTTAATAAATGACAGGCTTAAAAATACAAACCCTGCTTTTTAGGAGTAATTTAAACTGTTGTGAAATATAATATTTATGGTATATTTGAAATTATACTTTCATTCTTTATATTTACATGATCATCCAAAACTTTTTCGTGTATCTTTAATGCATAAGCGGTAGAGTGATCTATATTGATCCAGATTCTTTTGGCAATTCGTTTCTTTATACGAGTTTACGAGAAAAGACAAATGAACTATGATAATAAAAAAGTATCAATCAATCTCCCTTCCCTCCTCAATCTTTCTTTCTTTCTCATGATTTAACCATGATGTCGGGGCGGTGGGTTTTACTGAGGAGTGCCCTAAAATAACTTATTTGTATATAAGAGGCCCGGGAGGCGATTCGGATAAGTTTGATGGTATACAACTTCAGATGTATTTTTTTTTATAAAAGTTGAAATAAAAGAAGAAATGATAAGAGGGCAGTGTGGTGGACAGGAAACAGAGGCACCTAACTCGTCCAATATCAAGAGGAGACGCTGCAGGAGAAACATGATCCGGCCATTTCCGAGAGCTCAGTCAAGGTCTGTTAACTTGCCAAATCTCGCCTTTCTTGTCCTGCCTTTGTCGAGATAAACGAAACAAAACGGACCCTCAAGGGTGTCTGGACAAACTACACAAGAATCGGACGGCTTCCATTTCAACTGACGAGGGCATGGTCAGAAATCCTATTTATAGCCTAACGGATTCGGTGAACGACTTATCGCCTCATCGAACTTTTTTACTATAGGTTGGAACAAGCGAAAAAATAATAAAAAAAAAACTATTAAACTATTCTTCAAATATCAAGGAAAGCTCTATAAAAAAATATTAACACTTAAATCGATCCACGATAAATAATACTTTTTTGCTAACCCGAACTCAACCCTCAGAGTTTGTAATCCAATACCTCAATCGCTGAACTACTCTCCTTCCCTTTCCAAAACGACTCAGAATTAGACTAAAAATAAATTTAAAAAAAAAAAAAACGAAATTCTTTCGCTGTCGGAGAATTAAGTAAAAATTAAATTTAAATCAATGAGACTCGATAACATTAAAATGAATTAGATATAAACACAAAACATAATATAATATTGGACTAATACAAAGCAGAAACATTTAAATGAACTTAAGAGAAAAAAAATGACAGTATAAAAATAATGAATCAGAAAAATTAATGCTAGCCTGAAAAAGCAAATAAAATCGGGGAAAACTCAGGTTAGAATAGGTTGGAATTACTGCATGTGTTGTAAACTATCTTTCCTGAACTAGAGTATGTAAGGACTTAAAGCTTCAAAAAACAAACAAATAACTAAAGAAAATATAATACGAAATAAAAACTTAAAAAGTAGGATGCTACTTCAAGAGATTGAGATCTGAGTAATCTCAAACCAAGTTGGAAAGGCAATAAGATGTAGTAGTCATACGGCGGCGGTTATGCCAAGCATGACGCGCCAAGTCAATCAATCCTCTATCTTTCTCAGAAGAAGCGTTCAGAAAGGGTATCAGTATAGAAGCAGGAAAAGTACTTAAGTAGATAGATACTATTTATTACATTCAAAGATATTATTTTTTCAACAACTATTATTCTACAAATTCTCTTGTTTTATTAAGGACTGAACATACACATTGCATATAAATATATATATATATATATATATATATATATATATATATATATAAATATATATATATATATATATATATATAAATGACTAATAATACATATTTTTATCCTACGATATGTAAGATACCAATAGGGGGTTGTCCTTCACTCATTTAAGACAAAAAACGACATACCAAGATTTTCCAAACGTCACAGATATGTAAACAAATATACAATGGCATACACGTGCTCCTTAGCTATCTTAAATTGCGATTTAATACTAATGTATAATTTTTATTTATATTTGTCCAGTTGCTACGACAGAAACGGAAGATATTAGGCCTTATTAAATGATCTTCCTGTAGACATTCATTGCTTGAAGTGGGTAAATCTCTCACTCTCACGTTTCTGAGAACCATGGTTTCCGGCACTACAACAGCAGTCTACCCAGCCTCGATTGCTGGTCCATTTGGGTCCTACTCATCAGTGCCCTCCCCACCACCGTATTTTTCTCCAAAAAAGAAAATCACATCACAAAACCCAACTGAGTTGCCTCTAACAGGATGTCAGGGAGGGGGGTAGGGTGTTTGGGGTGCGTAGAACCCTAGAAGAGTTTAGCTTTGGGCTCCAATAAACCTTTCAATTCTTCTCGTATACAAAGTTTACAATCAAAATCCTCGGTGATCCTTATATGTCACAAACATATCTATGACGGTATGAATATCAAATATGTTGCTGATTTGGCCGAAACCAGATAGATATCCTTACACTAGTCCCCAACCTGCTTCTCACTCGATTCTCGCCTCCGAGGCGTATGAAAAGAAGATGGCCAAGGGACTTTCCAATGTAGAACATTTATTGAATGTTCTTCCCAATGCTACAATTGGGCAGTTCTTCACAAGTTACTGACATATCCTCGTAATCATTTCACCTCAGACTTACTTATTGTAAACAGTTGTAATTATAAATAACGTATTCAATAAAAAACATATATAACTAAAAAAAAAAAATTAAGTAATAACTCTTTTAAATATATTTTTAAGAAAAATGAATTAAAAGCCGTTACTTTGTAGATTTTAAAACATTAAAAAGTATGGGGGAAGTGGCTAGCTTAAAAAGTCAGAAACGCATACAAATATGAGGTTTCAACGAAGAGAAAATGTCGGCCTTATTTACTCTTCCTCGTGAAAAACTTCCTTCGTTTTTTTTTTTATTTAATTTTCCAAGTTATTTTTTACGGCGCATATCAGTCCAGGACAAGAACCATTTTCAAGCATTTTTTTCACTTTTAATATATTCTGCACAAAGAGCAGATTGAGTAAATTAGATAAGAGAAATAATTATCCCCTTATCGGCCATTATGGGCATTTAATAGCCATTAAACCTTAAGAACTACCCTCAAATGACCTGAAGTAGGATTTATTGTTTGATGCAGATTTTTTTTTTTTCTTTTTTAATATAATAGACGAACTATATAAATTAACTGTCATAGAGAATATATTTAATCTATCCAGAATTATTTGTAATAGTTTAAACAGTAACGGCCGAAGCAGGAGCGGTGCTCTATCCGGTTATTACAAGGGAAGCGAACTTGGACGCTATGGGGACCTCTAATTAACACCGTCATCCCTCAAATCGTAATTTATGTTATATCTCCATAAACGCTTCGGCCAATCCCTCAGCCCTATAAGAGAACTTTCCAGCAGTCAAGTATCTCGATGTTATCTATGGCAAAAGTTATACAAATAGCAAATTACCATAATTAATAGAGATGGGCCGGCTAATTTTTGTAGTCGGCCATTTTGTTTATTTCTATTTCTATGCATAAAGATAAGTTGATTGAATGAAAAAATGACTTTTATTGATTATAATTTGTATTGTAGATTCATCTTTACAGTTTGTTATTTATTCTAGGAATAGGAACTCTGTTTTTTTAGTAATAAATTATCAAACATTAAGAAAGACAATGAGATTAACAAAACATAAATTCGATAACTTTTAAAATACTCAACAGAAGACCATAAACACGATATCTTTTTCGGCAGTGAATTTTCAAATTTCACAACTATATAAGGTAAGTAAAGTAAATTACTGACTTCTGCTTTATTTTTTTCTCTGTTACAAACCAGCAAGTTTGCGAAAAATAGAAGAAAAAAGATAAGCAAAAACCTACAGCTACATGTGCTGACGGCTATAAAGCTATAAACGAAGCGCGTCAAAATAACACCGGAATTCCAATCGGGCTTGGCCAATTAATCAGCCTTTCTGCCAGCCAACTAGTCAGCCCATCCCTAGTTAAATTAAACAAAAATCCCAATTTTTTATCGAGAAAAGAGAAAATTAGTAGAGTAGGTGCATATACTGCGGTTACATGCAACCCTGAACTACAATAATATTTTACAAATAAAAACGATTTTATTCATTATTCTATTATATTAAAATAATTATCTATCTTTTTTTTCTGGGAATTTTGTAAAGCAAGGTAATTATTAAATCTCAATAATTTACCGTTAGAAAATACGTAACCGCTCCATGAATTATCAAAATGCCATTAGAAATAACACATTTCATGTCAACGTTCCCATTACTAGCAGATATTAGACTAAAGTATTTCAAAAAGATATCCTGATTGATGAACATTATGAATTGTTTATTCATTAAAAATAATAACATAATACAGGCAAGTAAGTAATGGTAAATTACTTAGCATTATTGTAAAAACGATAAACTAGGCAATGGCAATTTGAAAATATGGAAATTTCTGGTTAAATTCGTAATTATTCAAATAAAATTCTTATCACTTGAGGTACGCATGATGATATAGAAGGATAATATGCAAATTCTTATATATATTTTGTAATATGCAAATATATACCAATATATATATATATATATATATAACCATATATATATATATATATATATATATATATAACCATTAATTAGTTTTCTCTAAAAGGCTGAGTGTGCCCTATCTTTCATCTGAAAATCCTTAGGCATGTGGAGGGGTGGGATTGATATCATCGTTCATCATCTACGTTGTGTGTAGTCTTCAGGCGAGACAAATACAGGCCAAAATAAAATCTAATAAACGAATGAAACAATTCATAACTATCTATAAAATGGAGTAATTTTTTTATCTAAAAATAAATATTTCATGGAATAATTGTTTCATTGAGTAAGTATTACAAGCTGCCTCTCTAAGAGGCCTAACATAATATGGATGACAAAGAATCCATTTATACGATATAAAAATAAATATTTAAAAAAAATAAAAATAAAATAATAGTTAAGAATTTTAAAATATAAAATCTTTTGTTTGTTACATTATAGATTTTATCGTAAAATAATTAAAAATGCAACAACAACAGAAAACAAACTAATTCTGTTCAACAAGAACTTAAAAACATCAAATGATGTTTCCACATTCACATAAAAATACGAAATATATATCCAACATTAACATCCCGAAAGTGGACCCGACGAATGTTTTTAACGTTATTTAAGTATTAAGTATAAAATCTCACTAAAAATAATAATAATAAAATAATAATTAAAAAAAAAAAAGTCTAAATTAAAACTTAGTTTTATATGTAAACTTTTATATTTCCCTATTGTTTATATATTATAAAGAACAATAAATAAAGCGATGAATAATTCTCTTTTTTACAGTATTATTAACCAAGTTCACTTTCGCGACCGATTGTCTAGTACTAAGATTAAATAATATTCCATTCACCAACACAATAGCTTAAGTAACTTTCTAAATGCAAGAAATTATCTAACCCTCTGATAAATATAATAAAAAAAAAAAACTTATTGTTAACAGGTGGTTTGTAATATCTAGTTAATATTTCCTGGTATCTAGTTTAATAGATATTTTACACCATTAAATTTTTAAAACCTCTAAAACTACATACAATTACAAACGATGTAGCAATTAGTTGATGTGATATGTTTTAGAGGCCACGTAGATCTGGTAAGAATCCACGCGTTACAATTATCAAAGAAAGCAAGATACAGTACCTAAAATTAAATTTTGAATATTTTTTTTTTTTTTTTTTTCCATTTATTGATATTTACAACTGTACAAAATAATATACAACAAGTAAATGTGTTGACAGTGAATTCAATGGCATGCAAATAACTTGTGAAGAACTACTCACTAGTAGCACTTCAATAAAATCTACACTAAAAGGTCTCTAGGCCATCTTCTTTTCAGACGCCTCGGAGGATTATCAGGGATGGAGGAGGAAGCAAGTTGGGAGACTAGTGGATTGAAGTGGTTATGGAGCTTACTATGGAAGGATAGGTATCTGGTTTGGGCTAAATCAGAAACATATGGAACATTAAGATCTTTATGGATAAGTTTATTGGTCACAAAGTAAGGAGCATTGAGGATTTTTCGAAGGATTTTGGATTGTAAGGATTGGATACGAGATGAATTGGATGGTTTAGTGAAGCCCCAAGGCTTAACTCCGTACATCCAAATAAATATTTTTTTATCATTATTTTACATCAATTTATATTTTTATTTGCTTTCAAATATATTAACTTTTTCACGTTTTTATAAATGAATTAATACGTCAACACATCTACATCATGTCAACACATATACTAATCCATAACAAGAGCAGAAAATAAAATTGACAGTAAGAAACACAAAAGAATTTTTAATTGCTGCAATAAAATATTTCCGGCTGGACGTGGACATTTACGCACAGTTAGTGCATACGTTGTTTTTTTTTTTTTTTTTTTTTTTTTTTTTTTTTTTTTTTTTTTTTTTTTTTTTTTTTTTTTTTTTTTTTTTTTTTTTTTTTTTTTTTTTTTTTTTTTTTTTTTTTTTTTTGAATATATTCTTTCATGATATACATTTTACCTCTTGTTTTCATTTAATACTAGGTTTTTCAATTTAATACATAACAAATAAAATATTTATAACACATTTAAGGACAATTCAAAAGGAAGAATTGTGATTTGACTTGGCATACAGATGGCTAACCTAGAACACAATGAAAAATAAATGTTGTTTATATTAAAGGTAAACTGCGATATGCTGCCAACTGTTGATTTAAATTGTACAACGCAAAAAGCATTTTTATTTATATAAAACTTCCAAGAATGTGCGTTTAATATAGAACAATTTTATATAAAGTATAATTTTAAAATTTAAAATATTTTCTCTATCTAATAACCAATCTAAATAAGAATATCAGCAAAGAAAAAGATCCAAAATTAATATTATAGCTAATCATGGCAAAAATTGGTTTAGCAATAGTGTTGTTTAACTATTTTATAAAATAAATATGAATTTAAAAAAAAAAATTAACTTTTAGATGACTGTTATTATATGTTATATTATATTATATGTTATTATATTATATGTTATACTTTCTTTCTACAAGATTGATATTATTAAACTTGGTAGATTGTTACAATATCTTACAATTCACGAGATACAGAACTCGTTCAAAATTTAAGCTTTAACTGTTCCTCTTGTAAATATTAATCCAAATAAATATATTCCATAATATGGAGGTGATTTTATATGTATAATGGAATGAATGGTTTTATCAAACAGAATATGGGTAATTTCATTTTATTTTAAATTATAATAACAAAATTAATTATTGTTATATTATTTTTTCAGTACATATTTTTCTGACATATAAGGTGTAGTAAATAAAAGCTGACATGAAAAAATATAATTAGTCAAAATAAAATTATGAATAACAAGAACACTGAAATATTTAATTTTGAATTATGAAACTTGTTTTGTTTTTTCCATTACAACGACATTTGAAATTCAAAAGCGTTTATTTTCTATTAATTAATAATAATATGTTTTTAATACATTAATATTTCAAGGCCAAAGACAGTAAAATATAAAATAACCGTAACACAATGCTGAATCAAATCAAACAAAAAATATCTTTCCAAAATTCCAACGCATTATTGAGTGGGTATATAACCTACACCATAATGTAACCGACGCTTTAATTAATTCTGAATAATTAAAACTGGGTTTAATTAACTATACGAACTCTCAGAATACTTTTGGTTAACGAATCCGAAATGCAATTACAAAACGAGGTTAGAAGTCGTACAATAGCGGTATAGTGGACAGCAGGTGGGCGTATCCGTTGGGAAAACTGTTGCACTTAAAGTCGATGCCTTTACGATATAATTTATTGTTCCTGAGCACGCTGATCCATGGTTCCTGATTCTATACTACCGGCGATAAAGATCAGAAGCAATAAATTACCATTATGTGTTCTTGTTCCCATCAGGTGTCAAAACTGTTGATTTTACAATGAATTCAATTTAAATATATATATATATATATATATATGTGTGTGTGTGTGTGTGTGTGTGTGTGTGTGTGTGTGTGTGTGTGTGTGTGTGTGTGTGTGTGTGTGTGTGTGGAGTGTGTGTGTGTGTGTGTGTGTAAGGAGAAGTATTTGATTTGCACAAGAACAAATTTAAAAATGGAAAAACAAATTTAAATAATACCACACTATAATATTTTTTCTTAAGTAAAATTAAAAGTACCGAGTGCGCTGAGACCCTCACCCCAATTAGTTTGGCCATCGAGTTCCCTTTATTATATATATTTAAATAAAAGGTTTATTCATGGTTTGTTAATATCATAAAAAATGTAATTACACAAATCGTAATAAAAAATATTTTTTAAAAGTAGAGGATATCATATATTTTATTATTCATATAGTCATAACATAAGACAATAGAAGATAAAAAGTAACTCACTGCTGCCAAACAACTCAAGTTTATATGTGAAGGTATAAAGCGTCTTACAAAGAGTCTTCATAAAAGACTAAAACGTAAAGAAACAACACGTCGTTTAAAACTACTACAATATTTACTGAACAATCGCTTTGAGAGACTAACAATTAAAAACGATACATTTACGTAACTACAATTAAAACTGATTAAAAGTACGGTTGACTTTATGATATAATGGTTGAAGAAGATGGTTTGGGATGCTGTTTGTCATGTATCCATCCTGACAATATCCCTGAAGAAAACCTGCGAGGCAGGTCGAAACGTCCACAATCCATATATGTAAATTTTTTTCAACTTGGAAGAGTAGTTTATAGTACCTGACTGCATCCGAGATCATCAGCTTTAGCCATTATAATCTGAACCATTCGGTCAAAAGGTGCTGAGCTTTGGGGATCCATAAAACAATTTGTAAAATCAGTTAGAAAAATTTCAGAATCAAAACACATTTTTTACAAATCATATACAATGGAAATTAATAAAACATGAAGCAAGTAGCTATAAAACCAGTAATAAAAAACCTTAAATCGACTCCCAAACATAAATGTACAAAAGAAAAAAAATATGAATCAAACACACAGAATGAGAGACTAATCGGAAAACCCCGAGGATATGTCAGCCGGTAAGCACACAATCCTCCCACGGAATTCCCCCAGCTCATTCCACTTGCGCTGTTTAAATTCGACTTAGCCTACCCTGCCTGGTTTCAGGAAGCCATTGGATATTAAAGTGGGCTGGGAAGGGCTACCTCCACAGGTAAATATTCACATCTCAATGTTACACCAGCGTTTGGAAGGAGGTTGAATGCATGCATATATATTCTAGGATAGTTTCTATACGTAATAGTTCGTATAAATCTTAAAAAACAAATATTGATATAGTGGTAGGAATAATGCAGGAAGTTGTTATATGATAGTATAAAAGATCCATACAATCAGGAATCGATGAATCTAAATAACTTCTATGATATAAAGTTATTTAGAAAATTACTTTCAAATACAAGACATTCATCTTCAGATCTAAAAACATAAAACATTCAAAACATCAGCAAGATTATGTGCATATCGCAGCCCCGCTAAAAAAAGAGTCAAAACTCAAAACTTATAAATAAATTATTGAGATAAGCAAGCGACAAGTATTGAAATAAGTTTCTTTTTTCCATAAAAGCATCACATTTCGAATTGTGATAGTTTTTGTGTGAATTAATAGTTGTATATGTATCATTGTAATAAATAAAATCCTTTTTTTGTTGCTACGGTTTTTTGAAGTTTTAAACAAGAAAGTAATTTTGTGTGGTGCGGAAAAGTGTTAAATTTTGAGTTGTGCCAGTTGATGATGAAATCTTGTTCTAAAAAAGTGTCACAATATCGCCATGTTTCTATTTTTTCACTAAGAACCACAAAAATCGAATTTCGATAAACATAATGCACTATTAACATTGAGCTTAAACAATCCTGTTTATAATAAAAAAACATTTCAACATGTATTTTGTCTTGGAACTAAATTGAACTGTTTTTTCAAAACTATGCTCTTTGAGTTCTGGCATTTTTTGCAGGGGTGTGTTATATAACTTTTAGTACAGCGAGTATCTTCCGTCCCTCCAAGCAAAGCCTTGGTAAGTCCAACACACATTTGTTGTAAGGTACTTAATATAATGATTAGTATGAAAATTGCTGCGTTTTTTTTTTTTTTTTTTTTTTTTTTTTTTTTTTTTTTTTTTTTTTTTTTTTTTTTTTTTTTTTTTTTTTTTTTTTGTCAGTGTGTTTTTTTTAGATCTGAAGATTGAATTCAATTAAACAAGACACACGACCCTGGACAACATCTTGTAGAAAATCAAGAATAGTGAAATAATCTTGACGAGTTACCTAAGAATAGGACATTCAACCCACGGTTACCTGATGAAAGCCTAGAACCACCGATTTGTACAACATGCATGACAACATGACATTGAAACACATTGTAACAACATGTACACTATACTCTGACGCCAGAACAAAATACAATATACCCTCAGATATAGATAAAGCACTGGAAGACACAGAGGAGGGGGTCAGAAGCATTTTTGAATTTCTAAAATTTTGTAAACTTTTCGACAAAATCTAATATGTATATTGAGCCGCTAATGACTCATGTGAGTAGATCCGGAATGTAATTAAAAAAAAAAAAAAAAAAAAAAAAAAAAAATCATTAAAAAAAAAAAGAAAAAAAAAATCTATGAGTTTCTATTCAAAGAATGCAATAATAAGCTTCAAGTATTTCAAATGCTTTTCAACTTTTCGCTTATTCAGGTGATTTGGACTTGAACAACACAAGCTCACATTAATTTAATGAAATCAACTTAGTTAATTATAAAGTAAATAGACAAAAAGGGATATATTTTTTGTGTACTATTTAATATATTTAATTTAAAATACAATAAATAACAACAGAAATGTATAATAATAAAGATTGAGAGAAGTTAACTTAGTTGTTACTTCAGAACTTTGAACTAAGTGTCGTTGAAGTTTACAAATATTCTAAACAATTTAAGAATTATTTTAATAGTTTTTCATAATTTGAAAACATTGCAACATATTACAGTTGTGGAGGAACACATCTCAAGAAGCAGTTTTTCCCATGTTATAATCAGCCGTCGATGATAATATATCTGGTAATTTTCTGTGGTCGATTCTAAAAAAGTATCCTCCAAGAAGAGGAAAAAGAGCAGCATTTTTAACGACTGTCGTCAACTTACGATAGTAAAACCGGAATCTTCAACTACGCTCGTCACCAAACAGAAAAGGAAGTCGAACATTAACGGCAGGTGAGTCACTTGATGCAGAACGAACAAAGGGTGAGGGTCGTAGAATCGGACACCGTAAAAATGGCACTGAAGCCGAGAGACTCAACGATAAATGAACCAAAACCAAACGAAGAACCGTATACTTTTGGGATCAATAAACATAACTTCATCGTCTTCCAACTAATTTGATTCAATTAACGTAACCTATCATATAGCTATGTACAGGTATCTAATAGTATACGTATTTTACTGTTAATTAACAGATAGGATGTAAAACGTGAGCTGGTCAAAAATAATTTTGGAATAATAAGTGTTCGCGCAAGAAAGAGGTTTGAAAATATGTCAGCATGACATGTTATATGAGGAAAAATTTATTGAAAATTAAATAAAAGAAGTTAATTGGATATATATCAAATAGTTTGGCGTTACAAGTGTTAAAAAGAAAGTAGGCTACTAGGGTGGCAATCTGTAATTGTTCGAAGCAAGCAAACTCAAGATACTTCCATTTATTGCGGAGAAAGCGGAAGGAAGAAAATGGATAAATCGTCAAGGCGTACACAAGAGGATATGCTCAAATAGTTTCATGATGTTGGATCAGAAATCTGCAAAAAGAAAATGACAAGTTTTATCTCTAGTTTTAAAATTCAGAAATACCCTCCCGGTGATGAACATGGTTTCCACAAGACAATACCATAAAAATACAACAGAGTGACAATTAAGCCAAGATGTCAAACAGAACAAAGCAACAACTTGAGTGAGAAGTCAACAAGACAGGCCTCAAGTTATGGTTATACTCAAAGGGGATGGGAAATCACAGTAACTGCTATCTCAGTTCTAGATTCTAACACCAAACTGGCAAACTTTACAAAATGAGTGCTCAACTGTTTCAATCACGGAAATCTAGTTCGTGACGCCATTGTAAGATAAGGATCTGCTCAAAGAACTCCATTTAAAACGGAAGATTGCCGCAGATAACTTCATTAGTTGCTCTCAAAAGAAAAGGGACCGAAAATTACCCCACTTTTTTTCGGAGAATTTACACAGAAAACACGAGAGATTATGATAAGAGAGGTTTCCATCGAATTTAACCACACGTGGTTGATCATCTTACTTTTGGAGGGACTACTCTGCGACATTGGAGGTACTTTGAAGATTATTTTACAAAATCAATGAATATTTCAATGATTAAAACATTAATAGGCCCTCAATCATGCTCTAGCATAAAAAATAAAATATAAGTTACATAGATATGTTGGAGCAGCTATGAGCCGTAAGTTTACAGGAAGATATGTAAGCAGCAGTTTTACTTAATATTTATAATTATCCATCTAATATATAATTATTACGCACTTTAGAAGGTAAGAAAAGGAAGGTGAATGAATCACACCTGCTCAATATACGCCGAAAGAATGAAAAGACTTCAGAAAGAATTCGATTAGGCATAACTTAACATTCAAAACAAGACGAGTTCCTTATATGTCATAGTCGATATTTTTTGTACCCATAACCCGGTCAGGTACCGCTATTCAGGTCTCCCTAAAGGTCCTTAGTCTAGAAAGAAAAAAAAATGGAGTCCACGAAAAATTCCACAGAGGTAACAAACGGACAGGTCGTCAAAGATTCATAATTACAAATATCCAACAAACTAAATTAATGAATTGCACTAATAACAATTTTTAGACCTTCTCATGACAGTATTTTCATTGTAGAATTCTTAATAGAAAACTTAACGTCTAATAAAATTATTAACATTTTTATAACACCATAAGATACTTAGCATTCATATAACACATCTCGACGATAATGACAACTGTGTACATAATTGAAGGATCAGCCAATAAGAAAAAATAAGGATGGTTAAATTAAAAAACATTTATATTGAATATTTTGCCAACGTTTCGTCCATCATAGTGATGATCAACACCATGTCATTGTAAAGAAAAAATAATATAAAAAGAGGAGTAACCATCAGTCATTCGTAAGAGAACAAGAGTAGATGGCGATACATTGCCCAGTGATGGTCATGATGACATTCCATTCCACATTCCACGATTCCTGAATTCATTATACCTTACTGATTAATTATAATTACAGAATTATAAACCTGCAAGATTTAAAACAAACTCTTCTACGTCTAGGTTTACACGAGGAGCGTGACATTTCGGTTGCGCCAAGATATCAATGACAATAGTTCCTTAACCAGCCGAAGAAGGCCATATTTAAATAATATAAACAGGTCAGGCAATCTTGTAGCCCATCTTCCTTTTAGTCAAATACTCAAAAGAATCCTGCTTTCTGGAAATTTAAGAGGTTGCTCATTCATTAATAAAACCAGCCATTTAGCTCACCCGCAAAGAACAGTTGAGAATATAATATCCTTGTGGCTTCTTTGAAGTTACTTAGCATTAGACGAAAACTGAGTATTTTTGGGGAAGGGAGCATCCCGGCAACGAATTCTTCACTTTAACATTGTTATGGTTCATAATAAAACACTAATATTATAAATGTACTCAATAATTGTACTGTTATGTCCAACAAGCCGTATTCTCAAGACCGATTCGTAAAATAAGTCAACCAATAAAAAACAAGTTCATAATGAAACCAACCGGATGGACTGTTGATACAAGAGTTGACTAATGGACTGCCGAGTGACTGACATTTAACTGATGGAAAAAACAGTTTTCATTTCAAAATATTTAACATTCTGTAATTCAACTAACTTATCTTAGGTATTGTTTTTAAAGTTTTATTTTTAACAATTATTTAGGTCCTTTTTTAAAAAATAGAATGAACTGACCAAAACGCTCGAAAATCTAATGTTAATGCTGAGGATCTAATGTTAATTTGTATAACTGTTCGTTTTGGAATTCAGATGAATATGAAAGATAGGGAAAAGTGATTGATTTGAATGAACAATACAATTAGAAAATGATAGATTATTTAACTAATGTTAAGGTAATTTTTATTGAGCACAATTCCGTACGTTAAACATTCATCACTAGTTCTAAAAACATACAAAAATTCGAAAAATCAGCAATTTATTATTATATATATATATATATATATATATATTCCCCCGACGGTCCCGGTTCGTCCCCCTCAACGGCATTTATCATTAGTGCGCGCGATAACCAATCCGCAACCACGTTCTCTTTCCCAGGCTTGTACACTATCTCGAGATTGTACTGGCTGAGGAACTCCTTCCATCGCGTAACTCTTGCGGAAGATTCTTTTAACTTCCCAATCCACTGTAATGGTCTGTGGTCCGTGTGGACCCTAAATTTCCTTCCAAAGATATACGGACGGAAGTGGTCCACAGCCCATACAATCCCGAGCAGTTTCCCTCTCTAACGCACTATACCGCGTCTCCGCGTCCGTCAACCTTCGGCTCGCATACGCTACCGGCCTCTCCCCTTTCTCGTTCTCTTGCGATAACACCGCCCCCAACGCGTATTCGCTCGCATCCGTAGTTACGGTAAACACCTTATTGAAGTCCGGAAGGCTAATACCGGCTCTCTCTGCAGCTCCTCCATGCAGCGCCTGATGTTATTTTCCATTTCCGGAGTGATAATATATATATATATATATATATATATATATATATACATGGCATATATATATACATATACATATTGCATATATATACATATATATATAATATTTTTTAAAATTTTACGGCAAGAAATAAAACAAGTTGATATTCACCTAAAGACTTAAAGAGGAAAGGCTTCTTAAAGCTATTAGGCTACTAAGCTATTAGGTATTTCATAGAACTAGCCGATTTTTCTATTTTTATAGAACACATAAAATGGGACTTGATTCCACACTATTTTTTATCTGATATTAATTTTCTCTCCAGCAAGAAATGTCCTAGAATAGATATAGTTGTTTCTATTCCATCCACAAAATGTTGAACCATATGTTGTCCATGGAAATATATATGTGCAGAAATGGTATTGTATACAGGATAAATTGTAGTTCGAGAATTTTAAGAATTGCTGTATAACAGTGAACTTGGAATATTTATTCGTCTTTTTTTGGTTTTTATAAACAAAAATGAGGTATCGAAGGAGTAGGCAATAATTTTCGAACGATTGACACAGAGTGCTATAGACCACAAGATACAACATGTGTCAACAATGCCAAGAAATTAAATACCTACCCTCAAAGCAGGAAAACGGAAGAGCAATAAAAGTAAGGAAAGCATAAAAGGAAATAATGCAATATATATAAGGACCTGATATATTTTCTTAAAAAAACTAATGAGTATAAATGTGTTTTAAAATTTAATTACATATTTATAAGTCAAGCGGTCTACTATCGATGAGGCGCTCATATCTAGGATATCTAGGAGCATAAATCAAAAGTATTTATTTTTTAAAAATTTTTTCCTCGATTCAAACTATATTTAGTTTTATTTTCATAAGTATGGCTTAATTTTATTATTTCTGTTTAAGGGATGAATTTGTACTTTACCACACAATGGATTAGTTATTGCCTTTGACTGTGGCAGATCACAATTTTTTTAAGAACAAAAACTTAACAATAATGAAGTTATTTTTTTTTTTTTAAATTGTTCTGCCTCCTTAGTTTTAATTGATGTAACTGCGTATTACGAAAGATACGCTAGTTATTTCGCAATCTTATCAACAAGATATATATGTTTTCCAACATGTTTTCGTTTAATTCAATCCCTAATAAAATTCCTATTGAACATTCTAAGTGTATAAATATCTTCAGTTGAGTCGAAGTATTTCAACGCTTGGACGGTTAGTTAAATGAAATAATCTAAATTACGCTTAAACAAACTTGATAATTAGTCCCAAGCAGTATAAGATTCTGGATCAGTAGGCATTCGTTCAGTTTTAATCAGACAAGATGGGATTAGGTATCCGTCTCGACAATCAACTCAAAACAAGTTATTTCTGAATGACTCCGATATGTTTTAATATTAAATTACAATCATTCCCATTAATTTTCAGTTGGCTAAATTTACTTCTATAATTATCACTGAATAAACAATTACTGCTCGTATACTTAAGACGTCACCATATGTACAATATGAATTAAACAATCTAATAACCTAGATACAAAATAAAATAAAATAAACTATAATAATAAAAACTAATAGCAAAACCTCCTTTTATATTTATAGTTCTTTGTCAAAAGTATTAATAACTCAAAACCGGATTTCTATGCGATGACTTTATTTTATTTTTTAAGCTTCAAATTTTAAAGAAATTTCGTTCTTTTATTATAAGTAAAGGTAAATACACTGGACAACTGGACGAACAGTTTACTTTCACAATAATCATACCAGGAGGTTATTAAGTGTGTAAACCTAGCCTCACGCTCAATTTCCGATAACCCTCCGAGGCTTCTGAAAAGATGACTAAGAGACCTACTAATGTAGAACTTTTATTGAAGCGCTACAGAGTGGTTTCTTATATGTCATTGTAATAATTTTCCTAAAATTTAATTATTGTATATAATGTATACAGTTGTAAAAATCAATAAATAATTAAAAGGAAAACGTTACGAGCACTAACAACTAAGGACAGGATTTCCGTAGGACATCGAATTTTCTTTTTAAGCTAGAAATTTAAAGAAGCCTAAACTGATATTAGGACAACGAAGAAGATGTTATAGTTATAAAACACCAAATTCCACATTTGGTTTACGAAATGGAACGGTTTAAACTTTAATTGCACGGAATTTCACTATAGGTATTTGAATTTTTTTTTTAATTATTATTGTAAATTTCGAATACGAAATCTTTGTAAATCATCAATATTTTTCCCAAAAGTTTTCAATTCACAAGGCTATAAAGGACAAAAAAAATTCATTATATAATCTACAATTCCCCCCCCCCTTTAAATTCCTGTTATTTCAGCACCCAATTGACTGAAAACATCCAATAAAAAAAAAAAATCACAGTAAATCTATTCTTGCCAAGCTAAGGGTTAACCGATACCAAAATAGAGTACATTAAATTTCCAACAACTGGTTATAAGTTAATGGAAATCGACAGTTTTTCACCACCTCCTAAATCCGATTTAAATGTACACCCTCGCACTAAATAGTTGACTTGACTAAAAAGAAAAGGCTACAGTACAAAACTTTTAGAAAATTTAATGTAATTTATTTTTGTTAAAACCCGTAATTTTTTCATTTTTACAAATGGAAGAAAATAGCTGAAAATTTGTAATTTTTAAATTGTTTTTCGTTTAGGCATATGTTTGGGAAATGTAATAATTTTTTTTCAAGACTTAAAAGTTGAAATTCGGATTCACCACCTCCGTAATATAAAAGTATTGAGAAAAGAATTACAATTTTTGTCTAACAATTCGCCTATTTTTCAAAGGTGGATTGAACTACTTTGAGGAATATTAATAAAAGAATTATACTTCATTTATAGATTTATTGGAACTTTGATTTCCTATATGTCATTTTGTCTGAAAAGTAAATCTGAAAAATATTTCAAGAGACGATTTGGAGGAGGGGGGGGGGGACTTTTATAAAGTGTAATAAAACTGGGACGAAAGGTGCTCTTTCATTTCCTGATCATTGCTCGACACCAGGCCACCTGTTGCTTACAGATGTTCCCGGTCTACCTGCCCTTCGCTCTTTCATTTCCTTTCTTCTTCTGAAATAGAGAGGCTACACATCACTGCCCAGAAGCCTTCTTTATAGGCTCTCTTCGATGAATCGTTCGGTTCAGTCTCAGTAATGGAAAAAAGTCGTGTGTTCACAACGTTTGAGCGGTTTCGCAAAGTAGAGAATCAAATTTAGTTCCACTGGAGGTAAAAGGAGTTTTTGTAAATAGTCAGATTATCGTTAATAATAGAGGGTTCGTAAGTGATAGCCACTGACAGTTTCTCGCTTACAAACGTTCCCGATCCAACTAAACCATACATACGTAATAATATATAATATATAATATAAGTAATACAGCCCCACCCACAAATTTGGTACCCGCCAGTCCGGATTTCTCCAAACACCGTGAAAATAATAAAAATGATCCACAGTGAAAGCTAAAAACAGTTTAAGGCGCCCTTCGATACTTCGAGCAGCAAAGAGCTGCATAATTATTTTACGACGAATACATGATAGAACAGTAGGGAACCGAATTCAGTGTGAGACGCAAACGAATATTATGAATTATTTTGGAAAAAAAGTAAATCATATATTTTATCCATCAAGTTCTATTCATGTACAGGTTTAATGTTACGGCGTTGGAAATATATTACGTATATTTGATACATAAAAGAAAGAATTTACAATGTATTATGCCTTAGTTATCATTTTGGCTCTTATTCTCGATATACAAGTTTGTGGGATTGTACTGTATATAATACTTATTCGTATATATGTATATATGTATATAATATATTTACAGCAAAAATGTGGTTTCTTTTACATGTTACACCGTTTTTAGTAAATCGACTCATCATGCTCTCCGGCCAAGACATCTAAATGACTTCTGCCAATAAAATAATATTAAATGTACGGTAATATAATTTCATAATTAATTTTTGTTTCTCAATTTCAAAAATATTTAAATTTTCCCTGTTGAGTTTTTTCACAGGGTTGCATATCGTTTGGAAAACAAAATGCATTTTTATGATAATCTCCATTTAATGTAAAACCAAAACAAAAAAAAAACAGAATATTTAATTAATAGTATATTACAGGGCACCCGGGAGACGAAATATCAAACGTATTAAAAAAAAAAAAAAAAATTGAAGATATCGATGGGACCAACATATAAAAATAGTGAAATAGATTTATTATTATCGGTATGATTTTTCAAATTTCAATTTGCAAATTCAGATTAATACATTTTTTCGAATTTTAAATAAATAAAAACTTTCGGACACACGAGTCGATTCTCAACTTGATACAAAATTTTCCCAGTATGCAGGAGCTTTCGAGTCCCACAGAACTGCCTTGAAAGCAAAAAATATCACAGACAACACCCCACTCTTAGAACGATCTCCAGAGATTCTCTTGAAATTTTCTCTGAAGTGGACACTTATTCGGTCCCGGTATAATTTGTTTACAAGAGGCAGACAGGCTAACCCAAACCGGAGGAGGGTGCACGCATTATTATTTGGGCTCCCACCTAGGGCTAGCTAAACTACTAAATATTGTCTAGTTCTTGTATTTATTTATTAACAACTGTTTAAAATATTACATTGATTGTGATGATAGTGAGAATTAAGTAACGTGTCCTTTCTTAGTAACAACCCAAAATAAAGAGCATAAAAAAATAGTCAAACCCAGCGATTATAAATCAAGCTATTAAAACTTTTTACACTCACCAGATTCTGGATAAAGAACATAAATTGATCTTAGCGCAATGATGAACTCACCTGTAAAAAATAAATTTTAAAAAATCATTAAAATCTCAAGTTTATTTTAAGGTAATAATATAATTTTTATTGCATTAATCAACAAATAATGCGACCAATCCATAAATATTTAGAAAAAAAAAACACATATAATTTGTTTAAACTCAATAACTTAAACTACTGTGCAATGTTTATTTTATTTAAAATTTAATTAATTAATGTAGTTTGTCAATACATATTAAAATATTTCATAATATAATAATATTAATTTGCATAGTGAAATATGAAAAATTAATTATGAAAAAAAAGAAAAAAAAATTAATTAATTTAACCAGCATAAAAAATAAAGTTAATTAAAGTTAAAGTTAAAGTTTTATTTTCAATAATAATTTTATTAATAACCAGTTAAGTGAATATTAATTATCCCACGTGTTTGTAGGAGCTCACTCCTGCCCTTAACAATCAAGTCCTATCAATTTCAGCAATTGATTTAATTAATATTTAATATAATAAATAAATTTACTTTTACTGTGTTGTAAAATTCATTCAATTCAATTTAATATTTTCAAACCACGAATAAGTATATACCGCATTTTTAGAAATATCGTTACCAGTTTTTTTTCTTGAAATACATCCGTATTAGTGGTAGACATTTTAATTCAGTACAGAAAAAATAAGTTCAACCAAAACCTCGAATTTTTCAAGTATCGTTTCTACTTTCATGATGAGTAATAAGTAATATATGAGTATTGGTAATAAGTGTATGATATAAATTACTGTTTAAAATACCTAATAATTTATTTCATAAGTTCATAAAGAAATCAAAATATATTTTAGCGTTTATAGAAAATAGCTTTAAGTAGTTGAATTATTTATTTATTTATTTTTTTTTTTTTATCCATCAAACATTTTTATTTTAATATTTTATTTAATAGCGGATTAGTTTGAAATAATAACAAACTACTAAAATTTAAACTATATTTAAATCCTTACAAACCGGACTTAAAAGTCAAGACATTGTTAGTTGTTTTCGATTACTCCAACATTTACTAGACAAGCGTTCAAAGCTACCAATTAATAACGGAATACTTATTTAAATTACAGTAATTAGAATAATTTGGACATGAGGAGTTGAGCTTTAAGCTCCACTAAACCTTCCAATTCTTCTGGTATCCAATCCTCACAATTCAAAATCCTTCGTAAAATCCTCATTGCTCATATTATTTCACTAATAAACTAGTTCATAATGATCTAAATGTCCATTATATCGCGGTTTTCGGTACCTATCCTTTCATAGTAAACTCTATACCCACTCCAAGTCTCCCAACTTGCCTGACACTCAATTTCCGATAATCCTCCGAGGCGTCTGAAGATGGCCGAGACCTTCTAATGTAGAACTTTGATTGAAGTGCTACCAGTGAATAGTTCTTAACACGTTATTGACATGTCACTGTAATAATTTTTTAATCATCTAAAATTTACACAGATTTATTTAGTATATCATGTATACAGTAAATATCAACAAATAGTTTGTTTTTTTTAAGTTACTTTAATTTTTACATATCATGCTAAACATCCCCCTGGATGTTGCTATCACCTTTGATCCTGTATTCAAGATTTTTTTTTTCTTATTCTTTAATACAACGATTTTATTTTAAAACATCTAAAATCGGCGGGCCATCCTATATTCGAACAGATATGGTATATTTTAAAACATTTAATTACTATCTCATGTTAAATACCGATAATTATCTAAATAAATGAAGAAGAGCTAATTACATAAAACCCATTCATACATATAATTTGGATAACTGATCACTGGACCGAACCGGAAGCAATTATTTTAGAAGAGTCGATTATGCATTCCCAACTTTTCCCAGATGAAATCCCAATTTATTTATCAAAATGAGTTAAGCCCCCCTCCCCCTCTCGCTTTAAATTATTAAATACGCCGAGGCTAAGGACAACCGTACGCAGAGACATTATTCCTAAATCTGGCTTATTCATAAAGCGGTTTATAAAGGGCCGAAGTTATTATATATTCGGACAATTGAAGGGAGTCGGCAATTGAATACCGTTTTCAAAAACGATTTTAGGTTTGAAATCTTTGTCTCAAACCGAAATGTATCTCTATTCTATGTTTTGTTAATAGATTCATATCCTGATACGGTCTGCATTACCAGTGAGCCTCTCCCTCTGTTTCCATAGTGCGATATTAATAATATTTGCATCACTAATGTTGAATATACCGAACATAGAGCAAGAATTCGTAGGAAATACAATTTGAAATATAACCCACGATATACTTTACTGGATGTTTGAGGATCTGATAATTTTTAACTGACTATGAAATATAATTATGATTTTCATAAATATTTACTTAATTCTTATTTTTGATTATTTTTACATTTTAAAATAAATTATGATTAACAGAAAATTTTTTAAAAAAATCGCCCTATATTCAGGCAAATACTGTATCTGTTTTAAATAGCTAACTTTATCGTAGGATTTTATATTTTTATTTATTTTTTTTGAAGAAAGTAAATCTAATATCAGAACTGAGGATTATATTAACTATTTCTTATTCAAAACATTTCTTAGCACAGAAAATAATAATACGGCTGGGGCTCGATTAAACGACGTGTTTGGGACCGATATAGGCTCGGATAATAAAATCCTCAGATAATCTTAATCAACCCCAAAGAAGTAAGGGAAATACATAAAAAAAATAACGTGGGGCATAAATATTTAATAACAAAATAATACTCATTGTGTATGCAATAATAATATGAATGATGATTCTTTCTTAATAGTCTTCTCTTAAACATAAAGCCTACCCACAGTAATGCTGGTACAAATATTGCCAATTCTCTAGTTCGGCAATCGAATGCTTTGGAGAAAAAATAACACATAATAAAATGAATTTAAAAACTAGAAGGCTCTTTTTTAATAGAAGGCGAGCATATACGAATTAATTATTATTATTATAAATTAATATAATATAAGGTTTCGTGACAGTAAGAATATATGAAGAATTAAAACAATTCCTATACGGGAAATAATCGTTTACACTTATATCAGACACATATAAATAATTATTTGCAATAATCTTATAATTATTCATAGTAAATATTACACCGTTATTAATTGTTTAAAATTTAAACACTAAGGAAACTAGAAAGCGTTATGAGACTGAGTTGTGCGGTAAGGAAAGTATGCGCTGTAAACCGAACAGATAATATATCAGCGTTCAGATGCAAGGGTCAGCTAAAATTTAAGCGATAAAGAAAGACGTTCCATGCAAGGGCTGGGCTGTCAACACTGATTAACAACCACAGCCTACAACCGCCTCGTTATTACGATTAATAATTTCCAGCCCCGCGCCATATACAGCAATCGTCGACGTGTTCGGAGTATGAGTCTTTGAATTGTAATTTTGATGTTCGATAGTAACATGACTCGAAAGATAAGAAGTTTACTAAGCGCAGTAAATCCGTAAGATGTTTCTACTAATTCAATACAGCCCATTATCATACTTGTAAAAATAATAACGAATTTACATGCATATACATATATATATATATATATATATATATATATATATATATATATATATATATATATATATATATATATATATATATATATATATATATATCCGTATATTTTCTTGATTGTTACATTGTTACTATTAGATGTTTAATAAAGTTCTTGAGGTTCAGTCAATTCACAATATATCAAAAATATTAAGAGACAATACAGAACAAATCACGATCCAAAAGGCGAACTGTATTTATGCTTATATTTTTAATCAAGTGAAAAATAAATACTAACTTCAAAAATTAAGTTAACAAATTGCCATGGAATCCGAGTACATTACCCAACGTAACTAAATGGATCCAAATACCAAATTCAAATGATACATAAAAACATTCCCTGTCCTAAAAAAATAAAATAGTTTTTGAACAGTTTCTTCTCAAATCATAGTCTTATCGAGAGTATATTTACATATTATATCTTTTTAACAGTTTTAAATCATAATATTAATTAATAATAACAAATAGAGATGAATTATTTAATAATCATCATTCGCTAGTAATACCTCGTTGATATTAAAATAAACTATATATATGTTGAATAAGTATCATAAACTAGAATACTTCTGAAGTGAATGTTGTCCAATTTAATTTATCTATTAAATGTACAATCTTATTAATGAAGAACAATATATACTTAAAATTAGAAAAATAAATTATTTATACTGAAATTGAAAAATTAATAAAATCCAGTTAATCAAAATATTGAAATATAATAATTTACCAAATAAAAAGAAATTGTAAAATAAAATTGATTCTATTGCGACTATTAGCGCCGATTATGAGAGGGGGTTGAGTAGATATTCTTAAAAAAAAAAAGTCAACTAAATATACGAATTATGTTCTTAGTTTTCACTTCGAAAAAAAATCATTCATGTTTTAAGAATCAGTGTGTCTCACCCAAGTGAGTCTCATGAACCCTGATTCCACTGACGGTGAATATGCAAAAACAAATATTATTTATTTATTTTTTTAATAAGATTCATGTTGTTGACTACAAGATTTTTAACTAATTCAGTTCCACTGTATTTTTTATACATCGAAACAGATGAAAATCACTAAGCGAATACTCCAAGATCCGGATACGCTGTTTATTTATTTTAATTTCATTCCCTAAGTACATAATATAAGGGGATAAAAAAGAAAAGTAATAAGAAAATGCGGAGCTAGGTGCCGCAAAAAAGAAATTCCCGTTCTGAGCCACTAGTTAATACCAGAGCGGTGTCGCTGAAGTTATTACGGACGGTAACAAATGGAAGAAGGCGAGACAAAGAGAAACTAAGAAAGGAATGCGCCTGCGTAAGATTTATGCGACGGTGTGGTGGTGTGAGTCACCCCTATCGTGGTCATCAGTCTGCACTCGGGTGTATTTTCTTATTTAACATTCTGACTTGTCATTCTTCATTTTAAAACCACCCCCTATAAGCCATTTCATTACCCTATAAGCCCCATAGTGTTTCAGTTTTTTTCTTCTAAATAATTCAACTGATCTCGACTCAAATATATATATAGATATTGACGACTCAAAAATAAGATGACTATTTGATCCATAGTGTTCCGATATAATTTTAAAATTAAATTATATGATTATATTATATTCCCCTTTATACATAAACGATGAAGATCTCAAGTTCAGAATGTAGTGCTACTAGACCAACTGCCAACAATATTTGGGTGAAATAATACTTAACCGCCAGGTTTTTCCCCTAATTAAAGGGACCCATTTCAAAGAGGCTGGGTGTGCCCTAGGAGTCTCCCTTAACCACGAAGTAATACTATTCATAAATATGGATATATTTCTTGGCTGTTACTATTTTATTTTTAATAAGGTTCTTGAGGTACAGTTAATTATCGACTGAACCTCAAGAACCTTGATAAACATATATATTTTTGATTTTTTCATAAAAGCTTTGTTATGATTTCCGTAAATGACAATCAAAACTATGAGAGAATTTACAACATACAAAAATCCCTTTAATTTTTCTATTCCAGAATTGGAATAATGAGTGCAATTACATGGTTCCGCCACCTCATCTGTAACTGGGAACCGCGGCCTCAAGACTACCTGATCGAAGAGAACAGCAGTTCCCACACCACATCTCTAGGGGATGTTCCCTAAAACCACCTTGTGCTAAATCCTCCTCTAACGAATAATTCATACACCAGAAAAGGTAATATATCTGAAGTCCACGATAAACGTTTCATATAATTCTTACAATAATCGATTTATTTCCTTTAGGTTTTTATTCCGTTACTCTTATTTTTTATAAATGGTTTAATAATAAGTATGCATTGAAAAATATATGCTCAGAACTTGTTGATGTAATCAAAGTATGAAAATACAATTTGATTATCATATATGAGAACTTATCAGCTATACTTGAAAATTTACTTAGAAGCATATCCAGTTGGTTTTTCAACAAATTTACAATGCAAAAGTAAATCGGGACTCGGACATTATTAGAAATATATAATTAAATTAAATAAAAAGACATTTCACATCATAAGTTCAAATCAATGCTTGATAATACAAAATAATTTTCCTTATTAAGTCCATTGATCTTGTTAAAATTACCAACGAATAATATATACCGAATGATATTAACCAGCCTCTGCCCGATACATACTACTGTACAACTAAACATTTCCTGTGTTCATTTGCAAATTCTGATAAAGACAGAAATGTGATGTAATTAGAATATAGCGCTTTATCCGGGCTGGAGGTACCGTTTGTGTATATCAACCTATAAAGCACGGGTTTAATGCTAAGATTGTTGTAGGAATATAAAAATCACGTCAGTTAGAATATTTGTTGAGACCTGCAATAAATAAAAAAAAAAAACCTTAATGTTTATAAACAATACTTAAGCTTCAGTGTAATTGAAATACGAGAAGCTCTATCTTAAATTATAATAAGCATATTTCTGCGATATCTTTGTTCTCAGGACATTTTAAAAATATTCCTAACTCTGAGTACAAAGTAGTACGTTTACGCTTCGCAAAAGAAATTACACAAGGGATTATTAATACAAGGGCTAGCCAAAGAAATAGAATGCATCAGAAATGAGGACTATTGTCTAGGTTTCTTTACGCTAAAAATAATATAAAATGTCTGTCTCCTTTCTTAAACTACATTTGGTTTTCAAATTTAATTTTCAAGAAAGGAACATAAGGCATAAATGTTTAGTTATTTAAACAAGAAGTTACTTTTATTGTTAAAACCATCAAATAAATTATCAACAATGATATTTTTTCTTCTCTGAATATTAATTGGTACATCGTATAGCTATGACTTATGGCCATATCGGTTACATATGATATATGTTTGAGAAACATGAAAAAACATGAAAATCGTTTAAAAAATAAAGTTCCTTCAGACTAGGAAAATTAACAGACGTTAAATGAGAAATTTAGTTTGTAAAGGTTATCTTGCTTAACAGAGAATCATTGTTATAAAATAACAAATAGTTAATTAGCAAACAATCTCTAACATAAAGTATAATGTATAATCTTGTCCCCTTATTATTATAGAATGATTTCAAAACACTACAGATAAGCTAAATAAACTACACACTAGATAAATACAACAGTCAAAACATAGTTTTGACTATTACGTTAACTTAAACAACGTATGAATAGTGATTTTCTGGACATTTTTGTATTGAATAGAACAGGTTACATAAACGACATTTCAAACTTTATTATAATTGATATGTTTATTAAATCAATAATTTCTAAATTAATCATGAAATTAATACAGTTATGTGTTATGAATTGATTATGTGTTATTTTCTTTCTTTTTTTTATCCACGGGTGAGATATACAACACTGTTTTAAGAATCTATGTAACAATGTAAAGAAAAACAAAACGATGGTATAAAGAAGTTGCTAGAATTCTCACAATAAATGAAAAAGAAAAAAAAAATCAAACGTTATGACAATTGAAGTTGAGAAACAGAGGAAAGATGTTATATAAATGTAATCAAATGAAATGATATAGAACAGACCGAAAATATTTTATGGAACTGAATCTTATTGGGTGGTACAGCTTTTATTTTTTTGACATTTCACGGGATCAACATGTGTTATAAGTGTATAATATATATTATAATAATAAATAAAATTAAAAATATAGGAAAACTTTTTTTTTGTCAAAGTATGAATATTACTATTAAATAGGCATAGATAGGAAATCACGATGTTTCACTTTGACATAGGCTAAGTCAAGCATTTACCTGTTGATAAGCCCATTTTTTTTCTACTTTATAAAATCTTATAAATCTTATATGTAAAATCTTAGACAATATTAGTTAAAATATCTAAAAAATAACACGCCTTAAGAATTGAAACAGGAAGTTATTAAAATAATTAAAATAATATAATTGAATGTGAAAGTAGGTAATATTTAAAAGAGTAATAATTTACAACAAATACAACACTTATTTAATATTATTTATTTCCATCCCAGATAAATATGATAAAAAATTTAAAGTTTAGTCAACATTTTAAAAAATTTATATTTGTTATTTTTTACAACAATAGATACCTACTTACCTTTTATGTTTGATTTTAATAAAATGAATACATGTTCGAGATTTATTATAAATATAAATATTTATAAAATAACATATATTTAAACCAAAACCATTGATACAATTGATATGTTCGTATATGTTGTAGTGTATCCAAAATGAATTTAGAATATTAAAAAAAAAAAAAAAACCCGCTTGTGAGTGGAAATTTCCACTGTTAATATGGCGGTACACTTCACTGCTCAACTCCATCAGCCGTTTTTCATTAAAACGTTAGGAATTTATAAAACTCTATAACCCTAAAAAGTAAAATTTTGAAAGGAGTTTTAAAATTTTACTCAGTTTTGAAAAGTATGGAAAAAAAAATAGTTCAGAAAAAGCAGACCATAAAAATGAGCGAAGGAACAACAGGTATTTGAACTCGTTTAATTATTTCTAGAAGACATGTGAATTTGAAAATTCGTTTTGCCTATTGTTAAACTATACGATACTGATAATATTGTAACTCCAAGCTAACGAGAAAAATATCCAAATGTAACATTTCAATTTTACTAATTATTTTTAATCTCAACGATTTACATATTTATATACAGTTAACAAATATTCAAGAGTTTTTCCAGGTTTCAAGAAGTTTTATTAGTATTATTTAATGTTAAATAATATTATTAAAAAAATAAATGTGCTGTTGAATAAAACCAGTAAGAACAAATTTATAATAAGAAATCAAACAATTATATCCATACTTACAAAAATATATATATATTCTTTAATTCCTTTAATAGCTTAACAGTAATCAATTACACAACAGCCGAGAAGTAAAAAATATTAAAAATAAACACTGTCACATTTAAAATAAAACGAACGGCATTGAATTAATTTGAACTGTACTGGAATGAAGAAAGAGACAGATCTGTATTGTTGTGTTAGGGACGCTAATTTGATTATAGACAACAGAGGAACCTGATTGGCCGAGAGATCATCCCCACCACGAAGCTAACCCCAGTGTTTCTATAAACTGAGAATATTCAGACTAATGTGATTCTCTTTGAACACCAACTGACTTTCGCTCACTTTGCGCAAAGGTATTTTATTATTAATTATTTAATTTATTTATGCCATGTTATTTAAGTAAAAAGAAATAATTGTTATATTCATGATAGCTTTTCGCTGATATTAAATTATATTTACACGTGTTGAATGACAATTATGTGTTTTCATATAAATTATTATAATACATTTTTTTGTTTCGTTAAACAAACTTTAAAAATATGTCCAACTGAAGAAGTATCAATGCCCTAATTTAGTTTTAATAAAATGGTTATTTAAAATTTGGTTTAGTTTTAAAATTTAGTTCCAAATAAAATGGAACACCTTATTAAAAAAAAGGTTCAAAAAATTTCTTCTTATCCCTTAGGTTATGAAAAGCATATTTATTTTTTAAAATGGTTTTCTTTATTTTCATTTACCTAATTTTATTTAAAAGTAAGATTAACCTTTAATAAAATGAAACCTTAAATCTATAATTGTAAAACTATTAATTTTTTTTTCAATATAAATCATTGTTTCCAGAATATGTCTAATTATAATACTGCAATTTCTTCTTCGATAAGTGGCTTATTTATAATCATAAAATATGGATAATCATATTTTAATAATTAAAGCAAACGAACTGTCTAATACGTCATTAAGGATACTTGATAGATACAAGGTTTGTGAGTGATTATGTGAACTAGAAATGACCGTATTTTTATTTTTTCTCTTTTAATTAAGTCTATTTTCCATTCTCCTTTAACTATAATTCACTTATCTACTTTCATTTCTGCCTTCTCCTAATTACTGTTCGGCCTTCAACTGCTGAGAAAGTGAGAAATCGTACAATACTTTTTTCGCCATTTAACTTCTCAGATTACTTTCGAGTGCTCAGTGGACGTGTCTTGGTCCTTGTTTGGCCAGATTCTCCTAATTGATTAATGTGGCTCCTAGTGATATCTTGTTCCACTGGACCTGTGTGTTAAGTCCTAATATAGAATATCATCGATATAAATGTTTTTATGTATTTATTTATATTTTTAAAATCACAATATGCTTACGTGTTTAAATTAATCTATTAAGTTTTTAAATTGTATTAAAATGGGATACATAATAAACATTATATCCAACCTATATTCTCAAACAAACAAATAAATATTTTTCTATATATGCTTAATTAAAAAGTTGATCAAGAAAATATTTTATAAAGACAAATATTTAAATCTTTCAAGATACTAATATTATTAAAATTATTACCTTTCTCATAAAAGTATGTTATACGGTCGAATATTTTTTAAGGAATCTCGCTCGATAAATCACCTGATTTCAAAAAGAAATATTAAAAAAATTAAATAAAAATATAAAAAAAGTTTCATCATTCCCTATTTCTGAGAATCCCTTTGCTCTTTCCTGCTTAACAGCGTTTTATCCAAAATCATAAAAGAGGGTGTTTTGATGAAATAATAATCTAACAGGGTAGAGGTATGGTAAAATAATAAATCGTAGAGGTTAAATAAAATGCGTAGAAACCAGTTTAAACTGCTTTCATTTTTTTTTCTCTGATTATAAATAGATGATTTATCTAGATTTTTGTTTTGTTTTTCTTTACTTTTCGCAATAAATTTTTATTTGTTTTTATACACATACTTAGAAATTATTAGTAAACAAATTACTGTAGACAGAAAGAATCTTTTATCCTTTACATCATTAATTTAATTTTCTGCAGCACATTCAAATAATTGAAATTTAATATGGATCTGTCAATATTAACCTTACTACAAACATTAAAAGTAATAGGAATCAAAATTCAGAAAGTATTATTTTACTTTTTATACAATATGTTTATATAAAATTGTACATGATTGGATGATCTTTCATAACTACAGCATAGTTACAATGAGCCGTTTGACGTTTCAATTTTTTACACAAAGAACACGGATGATGCTCTCATAAAATCATTTTTGAATCATTAACTCAAGATAATTTTCAATTTTTTATAAATATTTTAATACTCCGTCATAGACAAAAATAGTCATTTTTTATATCCAGTAACTTCAATTGTAAATCTCTGGAAAATCCGCAGTGCACTTTATTATGCTTCAAATGAACTAATTTAATTGGGTACTGATTTCATACGAACTATATATTTTTTCTGTCATGATACACACTGATTATATATTCACTTTTATCTAAACTTGGTCTCATTTTATTTCCGAAATTCCTCCGTTTATTCTAAAATCATTTTCGTTAAAACAAACCAACTGAATCGAAACATGAATCGTAATAAAATTCAATCAAATTTCTGTTGTTTGGAATGTTTTTATATTTTTAAACTGAAGATGAATGAATAAAAATTAAAAGTGGTCTTCTAATAAGCTAAATACTACAGAATTAAAAAATCCTCAATTTTAAATAAAACAAACATATACCTAGTTGAACATAATCAATGATTTGTCGCATTAAATAAAAGTTAAAACCTGATTAATCATTTTAAAAAAATAATATAGTTTGTTTTTTTTTTGTTTTTTTTAAATATACCCCGGAGTAGATTAGAATTACCAGTGAAGTAATAAGAGAAAAGTCGAGCCTCTTCGATTAATATTTAAAAAATTTACTAAAAGCCTTTTGTGCCAGAAAAAAAATTATAATCTAAAGGCGATAAATCAGATGAATAAATAGGGAGAGAGAGAAGTTCAGGACTTAGTCCATTTAATTCTAAGGTCAGTTGTTAGAGAGACGTGAGGACTCGCATTTCCAAGAGGATGGGCCTTTTCTATTGACCGATGCTGGAATTCAAGCACATAACTTTTGAAATAAATCATCCGATATCACTGCGGCTAAGAGGGAATACTTTTAAAAACATTGAAAAAAAAACAAAAAAAAAAACAACAGAGAACTACCGACAAAACTTATAAATTATATTACGTGGAGTTAGAGCGATGTTCTAAATTTTGAAGTACCTAGTTCATTTATTCTTTGAATTTCTTTTTGCTGTAAACCTTGACTAAATGTAGATGAAACAAGAAAGATAAGGAAGGCTAACACCGAAAATAACTTATTACAAGTAAGTAAGCCCTTTCAATGAGGAAAGTGGCACCTAACTTGTTTACTTACCACATATGTGCTTTGGTAATGTAATTGAGGTAATTTAATTTATTTTGCTGAGGGTATTAAAGGAATCATGGCAGGCAATATACGGAAATAGCATTTTCTCTTAATGCGGCAAATAACAATTTTCCACTTATTTCTAGTTTTTAGGTTTTATTTCTAGCTTCCTTTGTGAAGTTTTTAGTGAAGTAATTATTCATGGCCACATTGATATTGGATAGGTAGGTAACACCCCTGTAATTTAATACAGAGGTGTTACCTGCCCTTGCATGGTAATGAGTCAAAGAAAATTAATTACAATAAAAGAAAAAAAAATACTATATTAATAATAATTATCACATTTGGAGATTATATTATTTAAATATACGACTCAAAGAATAAAAAAAAGTATACAAAATTTGGTTAAAATACTGGCGATTCCAGTAACTAATTTATTACTTAGTTAGAATAAAGGAATCACTAAAAATGTGTTCTCAAGTTATAACATCGAAGAGATGGGCGTAAATGTGAGTTTTCTTATTAGGTCTAGGTTTTATAGATTTAGATATGGTTTGGCTGAGGGAAAGCTACCTAAATTCTTTTCATGTCATTAGTTAAGTATAAATATATCTGAAGTGGCAGTTGGAACAAAAATCTATTCATACATGAATATTGGTATAGATACCCAAATAGCTCAAAAATTGACTGAGTAGGGAAGGTTTTATAACTAACCAATAAACGACATAGAAAAATCTATTTAGCTACTAAACCTCCAAGCATATTCTAAAATAAGAATTTTTTTTCCGTTCTCATAGGATTCGAATAAAACATTCACTAGCACATTCAGGGAACTTGGGGCTAAATTTTGAATTATAGAAAAGTCGCGACAAAAACTGCGTGACATCCCATGGAAATAAGGGTAAAAAGTATTTTCCTACCTCAGCCAACATAGAGCGAGGTCCGGCGGAGCGAATTCTGTATGAAGAACAAGATATCGTTGAATATCCATGTCTCTCACCGCAGATCGTGGAATAAATCCAAACCCACAGAGAGCATCTCCATAAATGTTATACTATGGCATTTTTTAAAGAAAGGAATATAACTGAAAATTATGAACATTCATCGGATTTAAATCTTAACGTTATGAAAATTAAAAATTTTCAGGAACAGTTTTTCACCAAGGAACTATTATTATAAAGCATATCCCTCGATTCCCAGTTAATACAATCAAATTGTAGAATACTCTTCTCCGTAAAACTTAAAGAAATTTTAATGGCAAAATCCGAAGAAAATATAGTAGTTTCTCGAAGTCTAAAGCTTGGAATTTCCATAACTAACCACTATATAAAATAAACTAAAATAAGGCGTATTTTTTCATGTACCAGATCTACACTGCTTATGGCAGATAAAATAAAAAAAATCAAGCACAAAAACGAAAAATCAAATTGTAGCAGATATGTAACCTAACTAACAAAATAGATAAAGTAGGATTTCAATTTCAAACTGCCAAAACTGAAGCACAAATAAGTAGCGCTATTTTATTATTAGAGATTTTTTTATTTTATTTTTTTTTAATTTTATACATGAATACAGACTATTTATCATCTCATCATCACATGTCTGTACTAGTTTCAAAACCCTTATACGATATTACAACATCCAGAGAAATATCCCATCTACAGTGTTTGGTGAGAGGTTTTTGTAACATTTGTTATTCCTTAATAAATGAAACTTAAAATCTTTTTAAATAGAAATTTGTAGAATAAATTATTTTTGTTGTTGACAATGACCTGCCTGAATTTTAGTAAACGTAAATATTGTATGTATGTTATATATAATAAATTTACGAAAATGAGTAAATTTTACTATTGGTTATACTGCACAGCCAAGTAGTAACTGATATATATATATATATATATATATATATATATATATATATATATATATATTCATTCTCTTGCGAATAAAGTTTAAGTGAGGGCTTTAGAGTCCTTACTTAGAATAACAACAATATGGCTTAACGAACCCCGAAGTTCGATACCATACCACCAACAATCATGTGTACTTACCACCCTGAGTTGAATCCCGTTCAAAACCTATACAAACAACATAGGACCTAACATAATTATCCCATCTACTGCTCGGTGTACAGCGACAATTGCGTTTTTGAATCTTTGCACCTTATCCTTACTTCATAAATAAAATTTCACTCCAAAATAGCAATTCATTTAAATATATTTATAACAAAATAAAGATATTATGTTTGTTGACTGGGATTAATCGAAATTGATACTTCTAGATTTTTTTTTTGAATAGCTGATGATTATTTGAATGCTTAAAATGGTTATTCATAGTAGAAAATATATAAACTTTTATTTCTTAATGGTATTGCAACTTCTATTGGCCATGTTAAAGTAAAATGAATACCAGAATCTAAGGAAAAATATATTTCTATTTCATTTCATTATAAATACATAAAAAAAAACAAAAAAAAAACCTGTACCACTTACAACCCATGAAGGGTCTCGGGTTCAGTACTTAGGTAGGCTGTACTGTTTCTGAGCCAACGGTTGTGAAAGGAGGTGATTTGGCCAGAATTCACGCTCAACCGCCAGGTTTTTTCTCCAATTAAGGGTACCCACTGTTTAAGAGGCTGGGTGTGCCCCAGGAGGGTCTCCCGACCTCGAATTCGATCCACGGCCGAAATGACAGAAAATAAATTTTCTGCCTTCAGTCGGACTCGAACTCATTTCATAATAACTCATTTATAAATACATAATAATTATAAATGCCTCAGACATATAAATCATAGGGAAGGATTGGAGGTTGTAGAAGCACAAGCACCTGGGATTCTCCAACACATAATTCAGGGAACAAGGAGATGCTGATCAGCGATAGGGAGCGACCTGTTACGGCACTTCCCCCGAATACAGATAATCATAACATCTTCAATTTCCATTGCTCACGGATGACAGATAGGTGTTATCTATCAGATTTAACAATCGCAAACAAGTTTAAAACGCAAAACTCTAAAATAATTTTTCAATATTCGATTTAAATAGAAGCGATTCAACGAAAACCGATTCCGATGAAAACATATTCAAAAGTAGAGGTAGCATACCAATCAGATATGTGAATAGATGGCGCTTGAACCAAACCTACTCCACACTAGCGATCAAGTTTCCGTAATGTATTTTGTTCTAAAATGGCATACAATTACTAGGAAAACTCAACAGAAACAGCAATAATAGGCGTGATCTCAGCGCGGTAATATCCGACAAAGCACTGTCCATATCTCACAGGATTGCCCTCGAATATTAGACGACAACAATGTTTACTGAATCCTAATCACTAAAGTGTCGCAGGAACATTATTGAAAAAAATAATTTTTTTAAATCTTAAAGAGGTCATCCAAGTCTATAATTTGAAAAGACACTAAAACATATTCTTTTCTTTCGAAGTTTTGAGGAAAGTTTATATAATTGAACCTTAGTTAATAAAGCCTATCTTTTTTTTTTTTTTTTTTTACTATAATGTTTCCAGCTGAACAGCGATCGCCCAATATAAACTTAAATAAACTTAAAAGTTTGTAAATAATACATTTTTCGATTAGAATGATTTTTTTTTTTTTTTTAATTCTGAAAAAAGGGTAACATATGAGGTTTCTTGCCACCCGAAATTTTTCCCTCTATCAAATGTAGTCACATTTTTGATATTTTATTCTCAGCGCCCACCTGGATGTAGCCACATTTTTTATATTTTATTCTCAGCGCCACCTACAGACAGGTCATAATTGTTCTTATACTTAAGATATCATAAAATAATCTTTATACATATATTTATAATATCTCGATTACCCATAGCTTTATTATGGCGTACCATAGCGATTACTTATAGCATATTGCATTGCTCAACAATAAAATGAGGTAATTATATATATATATATATATATATATATATATATATATATATATATATATAAAAAAACATTTCAGTCCACTAGAAAATAGTACACAAAACGTTATCTTCACAATTTGTTATTTAATCCAGAAATAGGAACTCTTATTTTTGTAACAAATTATCGAACTTTAAGAAAGGCCATGCAGGATATTAAAAAAATAATAAATTAGATAACTTCTACAATAATAAAGAACTATTTATAAGTCCATAAACACGATATCTTTCGTATGGTTGAATTCCAAATTTCACAATTAACTATCATAGCTAAGTAATGTAAATTGTTGAATCTCTTGTTATCAACAAAAACATAGTGCACCGAGAAAGTACATTAAAGTTTATACGTGAGATTAATTTAAGTTAATCAAAAGATGCAAAAATTAGATTATAATTTTTTATATTTTAACTTCAAATTCATATACGTCATTGAACTGAAACCGTAACGCACATATTGTAAAACTTACAACTTGGTCAATATTTACTTTTCATAATGAATATTATGAATTTACAATATTCAAAAATATTTTTTATTAAAATATAATATAATTTAATAATAATAATTTTAAATTATACATATTTTAGATTCAAAAGAAGATAGAATAAAAAAAAAAAAATCCTTCAGAAACTATTCTAAATTTTCATCAAAAACGGCAAATATGTACAAGTCTCATTAAAATGCGATACGATATAAATTATTCATACCATACGACGAAAGCTTTAAATTGAGCCCCAAGTTTTTTCCTTTTTTTTTTTTTTTTTTTTTCAGGCGCCTATATTGCCCAATGTTTCAAGACTTACGAGGAGAATATATCATTTTTTTAGAAAACTTATTTATAATTCTTTGTGAACAAATTATCCAGGTTCTATTCCTGGCAGGTTTAAACTATTAATACAAGTTTGAAAGTTTACTAACGAGCCTAAGCACATACTGTCGGTGAAAAAAAAAGATGTTCATGTTTACAAAGACTTTTAATAGCTTTATCAGTACTCAAGAGATAAAATCGCCACGTTAACTGCCTCACGTTTTAGTTATACGAGTTGGTTTATAAAAATTTAATAAGGTTCGTTAATATTAGAAACGCTATCGAATATCATAGTTAATAAAAATCATATAATTCAAACAAGTTTTAAAGAAAGGTTTAAATTTGTACAAGTATTAAGATAAAATTAAAATATAATTATCTGTATTTAATTTATTTTACAGTTGGGGTTTTAGGATCAGAAAACATTAAAAAAAAAACAAAAAAAATAGTACTTTTTTTTTCTGCAGTTCTTCAGATTTTTTTTCTTCTGATGTCATGATAGTGTTATCGTGCAATAAGGTTAAGGAAACTTGTATATATTTGATTCGATTATTAAAAAAATATTTTTTTTCTTTTTTTAAAGCAAAACAATGATGAAACTTATGAAATGCCATGAGGCTAAAGAATAAGACAATGTTCTATAAAATAATGAAACTAAGTATTGCGGCTAGAGAGGAGAAAAGGTCAAAGCGTTAGCAACAGCGCCCAGGGATAGCACCCGATAAGAACCCAAGCTGAGTCAGACGTACGCCAGGCAAGCTCAACAAAGCAATTCCTACTTGGATTTTGCGGTATCGACATTTCAATGTGTACATAAATTATTATGCATATACAAGTACATAACATAACAATAAAATAATTAAAATGTGAAGAGATTCAACAATCGCACATAGAAAAATAAGTTGAAAATTATACCTATTCGTAATATAAAAAAAAAAAAATCATGGATATGTCTTTTTATAATATACTGCTTTATCCAATGTACATTTTAGAATTGAAAGTTCTTTAAACAATTAAATATTATTCGAAACAAACGAGGTCGAGAGAACATAGGTCCACGCACCTGAAGTGAGAAAATATAGCAGAAGTTAAAAACATAACTTTGAACACGGATTTTGTGTTTTTGTATTTATATTTCGCTAATTCCACTTCTCTAACGTGAGAAAGTTTAGCAAAAGTTAAATTGCTTACAATATTTATTTAATGTTTTCTATTTTGATATTTTCTTATTTCTCATTTTAATATGAGAAGGTGTAGCACAAGTTAAAGATAGTTATTCATTTATATTTACAACTTTAGAAAGAATAATACAATAAGAAAATTAACTAGGCAGAGACTCGTTATGACCCATTAGTAGCACTCCGTTTTAAATTCTATTTAAGAAGGTCCCGAAGCCATCTTCATTTCAAACGTCTCTGTGGAATAGGAATCTGATAAGAAGTTGAGATCAGTGGATATGAGTGGTTATAAAGTTTAATATCCAGAAATGTGACATTCAGATTATTCTGCATAGGTTCCTTTGTAAAATAATAAGAAGCATTGTAAGGATTGGGTTAAAGAGAATTCGGAGGGTTTTGATAAATTTCAAAGCTCTGTCCAAACAGGTCTGATTAGAATCATGTAAATTTGTCTTTTATGATTGAACTAATAAAATTTTTCTCTAGTAAGAGTTGAAGAAGACTAAAACAAGCATCAGTTAAAAAATAAATAGTTAAAAAATTGGGTATGGACAACATATATTTTATAACTAAAATACATAATATAAGTTTAGAATGAATTTTATTCATGAATCCTGTGCACAATTTAATTTATTCAAAAAAAGAGGAATTTTAGGAATTTTATTGTGTTCATCAGCCCACACTCGTGGATAACATGGATCCTATTACGTATTATCTATTGTCTGTATTATTAATTAGACTTGCAGGATGTAATCTAATAATAAATAAATCTTTTTTGAAATTTACAAACATTATAAATAGAGCTGTTCAAATCATTTTAAAACAGTTCAAAATTTAATTAATTTTAAAACATTAAAGGAAAATTTTTAATTATCCACTAATCAATGGAACTTCTAGGAAAATTATTATTTTTAAATTAAAAAAAAAAAAATATATAACAAAATTTTTATTTTTATTCTTCACATCACTTAATTAGATGCTTTAATAGAAACAGAAAATGAACTTTTTTTAATTATTTTTAAATAAAAGCTTGTATAAAATAGTTTTTTTAATTAGCTACTAATTTCACCACTTGCAGTTAGTTTTGTACTACATATTCGACGTTAAACGCCATAAAGGTTTGCCAAAGAATAAAGGTAGGGTAAACGCGCCTTCAGAAGGCGAGAGGGTGTACTACTCATTTCGCATCAAATTTTTGTTAAGAGAAAAAAAGTTCAGAACGGCCTTTCAGGTCAACGTTCGTCAAATGGTAGTAGTGTGTCGGCTCACCGCCTCATCTTCTCAAGCAGCGGCTTTCACTGGCTTCAATAAAGAATTTTGGAAGTAACTAAAACAGTTGTTTTATACTACAAGCAACAAGTGACTGGTATTGTTTTCAAACATATCCCTGTTAAAAAAATAAAATAAAAAATTATGATTTCCACTTTTCTACAATGAGTTTTGCAAAATCATGGGATAAGTTGCTACTATTTACTATTAATTAGAATTGTTGAATCATATGCCGCTTCTATTGATTTATTTTTTATTTTTGAAACTAGTTTCAAGGGTTCTGAAAGATATCAGGTATATATAGATATATATTTTAAGGTATCTTTAAGTAGCTACGTAACTAAGAAAGTTGTTCTGTACTAGCAAACAACAAGTGACTGATACTGTTTTAAAAAATATCCCTGTTTTTCTGAGTAAAGAAAAAAAATTACTTACGTTTTACACTTTTCCCCAAGAAGTCTCACTTGCAAGTCATATAGTATGAGTTTATACTTCCATATCTATTTCTACAGCATCTATTAGTATGTAATAGATTTGTTCAGAATTGGAAGTAATGATAAATATCAAAAGAACTTTCCACTGCTGTAAAATTAACATGGACAATAAATCATTTATCCCAGGTCCCGGCGTGTAAAATGCTGAATTGTTAAAAGTTAAAATTTCTTATTTAGCTTAGCTTTAAAGTTAAGTTCCATTAAGCATAAAAATAGCCGACGTAAGCCAGAGCTTAACAATAATACACTAAGACGTCTCCGAAAAAGATCTTTAGCAGATATGACAGCTGTCCATCTCTTTAGACTGCCTAAGGATCCACCTCAAAGAATTTAATTTTCTTGAAGAACACAAAAATTCTGCTTTAGATTTAAGAATCAGATTCATTGGTTTTGATAGGCAATCCCTTATCATTCATTATTTATAATTGAATTAAGACAAAAATATTTAAAAAAAAAAAAAAAAAAAAAAAAAAAAAAAAAAAAAAAAAAAAAAAAAAAAAAAAAAAAAAAAAAAAAAAAAAAAAAAAAAAAAAAAAAAAGCCAACAGCATCCCCAAGATTAATTGTCCTTTTCATAAACAGCAGTGTACGTATTTCGTAATACGAATTCTTGAATAATATCGTCAATTGCGATAAAAATATATTACTCATAATAACACATGAAATCAGGCATAGATAATAAATTATATTTATTAATAAATATTTCTTGCTCTTTGAATTATTAAGGAGAATAAATTAAATTCCGAGTATCATACAGTAAAATAAATAAGCGACCCACATATAAATTTAATGTAACAGGTTCCAGTTAAAACCACTAAACTTCACAAAATCCATTATTCATCTTCAATCACTAATAATTTTCGAATGTTTGCGAATGACTTAAAATTAATTTATTAAATATAATTATTACCTTTTGTAATGAGTTCGGTTTTCCAATTGATTACAAAGATTAAAATATTTATGAGCTTAAAATAAGAACAATTATTTAAATTAAATTAAAGATCAGACGAATGTAAATATACATAAGTCATTCATTCATAATTATTTAATTTTAGGATATTTTCTAGTTGATGTATTAGTTTTACTTCCGAGCAGAAACACAGCAATCTCCGAGAAATAGAGAGAAAAAATATAATAATAATAATAATAACAACATACTAGTGTTAGTAAAATAATAATGAATGATTTATTTTATTTTTACATTATTTTGCAGTTTGATATCTAATACTAAGATTGTCAGTATATAGTTTTTGATGATTATTACTATTTTTCTACAATTTAACATAAAAAATATACGGGTCTGATTCCATTTAGAAGAAGTTCAAATAGAATTGGAAAATAGTTCAACCTAAAAATATATGGAAGAGGGTGAAATATAAGTGACAAAGTCTAAATAAAAATGGAAAAAAATTAAATAAAACTGGAAAATATTAAATAAATGTGGAAATGGATTAAACTTAACTGGGAAATGATCGAACCATTCAGGAGAAAGTTTAACTAAACTTGGAAAAGGTATATGTGTTATTGTTAGAGAGTTTTTTCAAACTTATTTTTAAATTATATATTGTATGAATGAATTTACACAAATTCATAATCCTTATTGCTCCCGACTGAGGTAGATTGTAATATTCTATAAAAGCAGTTTATTTTCTTAAAAAAAACAACCTACCAAGGCATTTTCAACACAGCACAAAACGTTCAACCCAAGTAATACTTACTTATTCCTCCAGACTCTTCGTTAGCGTTATCTGTTCATTTTTCCGACAATCTGACTCGGCTAGAAGCATGAATTCTTAACTTCCAGGTCATACATAACATGTTACTATTTAAGTGCTTTCAGTGAGCGGGACGAAATAATATCAAGAAAAAAAAAACACAGGCAACCATAAGAGCAATATAAAATAAATTGTCAAGATTGTTGCAGTCTTTATTTCTTCTGAGAAAACCAACATGCCACCGAGTCCACGTGGATTATCTCGAAGATTGATCTTAAAGAATGTCAAGAACGTTCAAGAGGACTAAGCAGCAAATCTACCGTCTCTGATAAAACAAATCTACTTAGCCGCTAGCTTAGCAAAGGTAATATAAAATTCTGAATATTTCGCTGTATAATATTAAACTTCATGGATAATGTTAAAAGCAGGACATGACCTAAATGTTAAAAGAAAGATATGTAGAAAGAAGTAAGAGCCAATAGATAAAGAGTTTATAAGAACGTAAAATACGAATGCAAATTTATTTTTTATTGATTGATATTTACGATTGTATACAACATATGCAAGTAAATTTGTGGAATATTACAATTAGTAGCACTTTAACGTAATCCAACATTAGAAGGTCTTTGGCCATCTTTTCAGACTCCTCAAAGGATTATCGGGAATGGAATGTAAAGCAAGTTGGGAGACTAGTGGATTTGGGTGGGTATGGAGTTTACTATGAAACGAGAGGTATCTGGTTTGTGCTAAATCAATAACACGTTAAACATTAAGATTTTTATAGGCTTACAGATTTAGTTTATCTGTGACATAAGAAGGAGCACTGAGGACTTTAGATTGTAAGAATTGGATACGAGAAGGATTGGAAAGTTTCGTGGAGCCACAAAGTTCAACTCCTTATGTCTGAATAGGTCTAATTACTATCATGTAAATGAGTCTTTTATAATTTACAAAAAGCATTGAACAATAGCCTGATAAAAAAATGACAACTTATAATCAAAAAGTACCCTTTTAATCCCAGTACTAGGAAGTCATTAGGATATTCTTACTAATATTCTAAAGTAAATATTATATATAGACTAAACTATGTGATTTAATAACATATAAGAATGATAGCAATTAAACGCACCTCACTACATCTCCGACAAAAACTTACAACTTTTACTAATTCTAGATTTTTTTTTTTATAATATCATCAAAACCCTTCTAATCATCCAAATCCTAAAATTCCAAATCTTTAAACAGCTCTAATCATACCTGTAATTCACCAAGCAAGTTAAAACATCAGAAATCTCGATGCCTATTGTAATATTCGCAACGAACTTCTGGCCAGAGCTGGGCAAGATTTAATCATAAATGTATATTAGACTAATTTCCTAGAATCAATCATCTGATTTATTAATGATTAAATCTTTGACTCCATTTTTCAGCCAAATAAAGCATAAGTTGACCAAAATATCTGTAAAAAGATTTTATTATGGTTAAATTAGATGATTAATTTCAGGACATTAGTTGTCATATAATAATTTATCATAAATAATTATGATTAAATTTTGCTTGATTAGGTTCTCGCGATGACCAGCCTCTCCTCTCGAATTCGGAATAATTGCGGCTTTAGCGCTCTCAGTGAAGCGGCAAGAAGAATCTCTAAGATTTACTGTCCTGCTTTACCTTTCATATAAATGCGTTTTAAGTCTTCTTTTTTTTTTTTTTTTTTATAACTTTGCCTATATATAATATTAAGAGATGATTTTTCAATTCCCCGTACAATTACTTATAGCTCTTCATTGCGAAATGTAATTTTGTCAAAACTTTAAAAAAAAAACAAAAACATATTTATGATAACGAATTGAAGATGAGCCCACCCTTGGATTATTATACAAACAGATAATGTTTGATCAGACATGTCTGATTCCATACAATCAAAGAAATCGTTTAATACTTTAAGTTGGGGTAGATTTGATGTGCTCTAACAATAAGAATCGAGCAATTTGAAGTCAAAATGATACCCTTTAACATTATTTTGACACCTCTGAAACGTCGAATAAATTATTAATGAAAGATATGCTGTTATAATATTGGTCCCTTGATAAAGTGTTGGAACTTATTTGTTAGCGGAGCAGTTAAGGCGTGTCATGTACTAAAAAGATATTAAGGGCTTGGCATATAATCGTTATTTTCTATTATGCGAATGTAACGTGTGTAAATAACTAGAATGAAAAGTTGAACTACATTCGTTAGATAAATAAGATCGACAACGATTATTTAATTTGACTAATTATTTTCTTCTTAAATCAAATTTTTTTTTTTAAATCTAGAAAAAAAAAATTAATTTACTGAAAACCTATATTATTATATTACGGCATCTATTTTATTAAATAATCTGCAAAATAAAAATAACATTTTTTCTATGATAAAGGAAGACCACACTAACATAATTTTACTAAAATGTTAAGAATGAAGAAAGATAAAAATTGTTCAAAAAAGGATCAAGGAAACTTTCAAGGAGGATAGTATGTTAAAAATGATAGAAAAAAGGATACTAGATAACAGCTAATGAACATGGTATATAGCTGAGTTGGACAAAATTTAATCATGATTAAATATTTACAACTAGTTTCATGACAACTAGATTAAATTACAACTATGGTATATAGAATAAATATCAGGGCATAAAACATTAAAATAATAGTTAAAGTAGAAAAATAAACTAAGATAGCAGGTATCTAATAGATAGGCTTTTTGTCTAAAACTAAAGAAATTGATTTTTAATTTTAGTCTTTTACATTAATTTTAATTTCAAACTTTACACCATTTGAAAATTTATTAAAATTAAATGAAAAATAAATGCTTAAACTTACAAATCTAAAAATAAATAAATAATCTAGTTTAAAATCAAATCTGATAAGAATTTAGATACAAATGTTATAATTAAAACAAAATTGTGTACTTTTCTTTTTTATATGATAAACGCACAGGTCCTTTTAATAATAATAAGTTAAAGAGTTACTATTTATTCTTAAAATAAACTGTGTTCAGTCACTCATTAGTGAAAAAGAAAATAAATGAACCCTAAAGTTATATAAAATTCAAGATTCCACTTCGAATAAAAATCAAACACAAATTGAATACAGTCTAGTTTAAAAGTGAAAATCTCGACCTCAATTCGGTCAAATACGGTAACTAAAAAATATCACACGAAACAACGTTCAACATCCTCTTAAGTAGTCTGATCCGGCTAAATACAACATAACCGGAATTTCAATCTGTAAAATAATTAATTAACTTTAGTAATTTCTTAGCGGAATCAAATTATCGAAGAATAACTTCAATAAAGAAATTTGATATATCAAATTCGAAAAAAATATAAATAATATTTATTACTAGATAGGTCAATTCGGCCATTAAAAAGATTAGATAAAACAATATCCAGGAAGCATACAAATCCTTGAATAGAACATTCAAAATAGTGAAATAGAAAAACAACTATGACAGAAATAAACACATTAGTTGTGTGAAAGTTAATTATACATAACAGGTGTTCAACAATATCACTTAACAAAACAACTTTGGATAAGTTGAATTTATTTTTTAAATCAGTATTTACATTATCTTTAGATACTGATTGATGTTATTACTTATTAATTTATTTGATTTTTGTAACATATGTGGTACAGTCGTGGAGTTCAATTAACAAAAACAAAATTCACTAATAATTTTTTTTTTTTTACTGCAAAATTATAGCATTAAAGTAATTGTTTTAAGTAAATAATAAAAATAACTTAAATTACCTGCAATAAAAATAATTGACTACTATTCCTCATGAAATCTTAGCTTACCTAGGGGAAAAAAAAAAATTAATAAAATAAAATAAAGTGTTAAAAGAAACAGCTAACATAAATAATAAAATAACTAAAACATAGATACATACATGGGCATACTTAAGCGTAACATTGAAACATAAAATGACGAAATGTTGAACAAAAGATTTTTTGTATTAAAAAAAAATATGTAACTACAATGTTTATTAAGTCAAAATTTTATTTCTTGAATTTTTCCTACAATACAAATTGTATAAAAACGTTTTGTGTGCTTTTCTGGTTATTTTTCGGTTTATTCTTAGAGCCGGGCAATCATCAGTAGCGTCACACTCTATAATCGTATTGGGTATTGGAAAAGACGATCGCATTAAAGATATTTTTAAAAAAACGATTGAATAAATATTATATTATAATATTATAAATCAAACTCATCCCGTATTTTATTTAAACAATCGAATGAAACGTTAGAGCGACAAGAATAGGAAAATAAGGCTCTGGTTAAACTGCGGAGCCCGGTCACATTAATCTGATCGAAGAGGCTTGTGTAAACGATTTCTTGTAATTAATAATTAACGGTAAAATAATTATAAGGATAACAAGCATCCATTAGCCGAGATAATAGAAAAACTTAGCTGCACACTGTAATAGCAGCTAAATTAAATATAACGGAGAGTAGCAAGAAGAAAAATTATGCTAAGAAGCATATGGACCATCTCTATGGCTGCTAGTTCATAATTATGTAGAAATTGTTGAACATTAAAATAATTTATCGAAACAGCTGCAAACAATAAAAGAAAAAAGAAAAAAAAGTATCAAAACCTTGGTTGTTGACTATCAAAATTAGCTAAAATAATGCAAAGTTTTAAATGATGGGGAAAGGGGACAGTTAAAATAATCTGGAAGCGGAAATCACAACGGTTAATGGGGAAAATATGGCACAAGCTCTTCAGCTATTCCGATAGACGACATAATGAATGATAAACTAAGGAAACTGAACCCAAAAAATGTTGACAAAAACGATGTACTCAGCAAAATTATCCAGCCAACGAAAAATACATTTCAACGCCACTTCAAGGGCAGCAGAGTAATTTCTTTAAAAATCAGGGCGTACCATATCACCCTCAATGAATAAATTAGGTGGAAACTTACTTTTCCTACAACATTAGTGACGATGTGCGGCAGCTAAATTTTTTAACTCATAATATTGATATCAAAGTATTTGTGCCTACTGCATACTGTTTAATTCATAATACGCCACTTTTAAATTTTAAGTATTTGTAGGAATTTATTTCCTTTTCACTTGAGTAATACGGATGGATACAATTATGATTGATAGATTAATTGCCACTTTTATTGAAATTATTTTTTTTTTTTAACTAGTTTCGAATGGTATACGAGGTGTGATAAAAAAGTTCCAGGACTGAATTTTTATACATTTATTCATACAACATACAGGTTATTCAAATTTGTCTCCTTCGAAGTACTCCCCTTGGGAAGCTACGCACTTTTCCCACCGGTGTTTCCACTGATCAAAGGCCCCAGAAACCCTTCTTTTGTAAAGGTGTTGAACAGCTCCGTTGTTTTTTCTTTAATTTCGTCAACTGTTTGAAATATTCGTCCTTTCAGGTGTCTCTTGAGCTTCGGGAAAAGAAAAAAAGTCGGCTGGAGCCAGGTCAGGTGAGTAGGGGGGCTGAGGAATGACAGTCATTGCGTTTTTTACACAAAAAGGCCATCTTTAAACCTCTTGAACCACTGATGGCAGCATGATCGGCTTAGACATTCTTCACCAAAAGCCTCTTGTAACATCAAAAAGGTTTCAGAAAGCGTTTTGTTCAGTTTCACACAAAAACTTCACACAAACACGTTGCTCTTCTTTCACATTCATTTTCATAAAATGGCCAAACTCTATAAAACTACCCTCAAACAAACTGTGCTAATGTTACTTTCAGTGATGTTATGATTGATCTGCAAACATAGCTGTGTTCCTGTTGAGTCAGGCAATACAATGCTGCCAACCGCATCGCTGTGAGACATTGCATTCACATAGTATATAAAAAGTCCTGGAACTTTTTGATCACACTTCGTATATTTTCCCTTGACCTAAAGACAAAATAGATCCTTTCTAAAAAAGCGGAGTATACGAACCAAAATGTAATGGCTGTGAAGCTAAATACACGAGAAAAACTGGATGTTCGGTAAATCAAAGATTAAAAGAGCATATATGAACATACGATAGTAAGGTCCGAAATTCCAACTTCACTATCCATCTAAATGAAAATAACCATTAAGTCAAAAAATACTCAGTAGTGAAACTAATACATCTAGTAGAAGATAGCCTAAGATTAAACATTTATGAATCCCAAAATATAATAAAAAGCAATCCAGTTTTTAGTTTAAATGACCAGATATATATTCCCAATAGTCCCATTTTAAATTTCTCTCCAATTGAAACGGAAAAAACCAATCAGTCATAGGAATAACCCAAAAATTTAACCTACATGGCCCTTTCTACTCCCTGTTCCACTCATGGTATCTTTTTAAGTCCTCAGGTGAGTACCAATATATTTGATATGTTGTGTTGCATTTTTGAAAATTTTGCATCTTCTAGAACTGATGATCAATGTTTAACACGCGAAACTAGTTTTCAAATAAAATTATTCTAATAGAAGGGGCAATTAATTATCAATCCTAATTTTTTTTCTCTTTAATATGTGAAATTAATTATCTACAACGATTAAATTAACAGGAATATCATAGCAACGTGATAGGAATATTTAAAATGGCATTTCATGTTAAAATTTTTTTTCCAATATATCGAAGTATCGGTATTTGTGGCCGACGATACATCGTAAATCTATATTCTCAACAAATTTTCGATACCCAACCCCTACTTATTAATCAACTTTCAGCCACAAATTATAATAAAAATTGAAATGAATAAGGAAAAAGTTATGGCCCATAAGAGCCGAGATAAACAGATGCAGTTGCTGCAGTTGGCAGCCTTGAGAAGTTATTCAAGCAACTACCGGCCTTAAACCGTAACCTCAAAAAGAGCCCATATGGGCAAGGTTATCCCCGACACCAACTGTTGCGGTCAAGCTCAGGTACGATTAACATTGCTCAGTGTACGCCATCGGATCCGGATATGTGCAGGAAAGTTTCTTATAAAATATCTTTCCTACTTCGATAATCAAAAAAAATATATAGACACCTAATATTAATTATTATTATTTTTAGGCATTATAAAATAGTTAAAGGGAAAAAAAGAGAGTATTTTATTATTAATCCAAAGGTTTAAAAGTTTATCCAGTAAATTTTAAAGAAGTAAAAGAATATGGGAAGTTTCTTGTCATTTTAATCTTGTGTTTAATTTAAACTTTTTTAGTTTCACACACGTTATTAAAAAAAATAAAAACATTTTTCATAAAATTAATTTTCCAACTAATAAAATTGAAACTACTTTTAATGTTACTTTCTCTCTCTCTCTCTCTCTCTCTCTCTCTCTCTCTCTCTCTCTCTTTTTTTTTTTTTTTTTATAATATACAATTTATTAAAAATTTATTTATACATCGAGTAAATGTGCTGTTAACTATTATAATAACATGACAAAACATGAAAAGTACTACCCATCAGTAGCACTTTAATAGAATTCTACACTAGAAGGTATCTGGGCCATCTTCTTTTCAGACGCCTCGGAGGATTATCAGGAATAGAGTGGGAAACAAGTTGAGAATTTAGCGGATTTGAGTGGTTATGGAGCATGCTATGAAAGAATAGATATCTGGTTTGGGCTAAATCTGCAACATATGGAACATTAAGATCTTTATGGATAAGTTTATTGGTGACAAAGTAAGGTGCATTGAGGATTTTTCGAAGGATTTTGGATTGTAAGGATTGGATACGAGATGAATTGGATGGTTTAATGGAGCCAAATTAAAACAAAAAACGAAATTAGATTAAATAAATTTAACAAGAATATCTGGTTTTAAATCTTTTTTAACAAACAAAAATGATCAAAATATATAAAATTGGTTTCTTGAATCATTCCTTTAAAAACATAAATCACCTTAGAACTGATTAGGCTTATTTCTCAAAATACATCCTTCTATTCACTTTACTAGATTAGCTAATTTTATTACATATTTGAAATAAAAATTAAAAAAGTGGAATTTGGTCCAAGATAAAAAAATCTAGGAATTTAGAATCAACATTCTGTGAATAATAAAATGGGGAAAGGTGGGACGACAATTGTAAATATACATTTATTTTTTTGATTGTTTTTAAGAATCATTATATAGTTAAAAATAAAGAGGAAGGGTAGGAGATTTTGAGTTCACAATAGGGATAAACAATTATTCACAGCAAAGGAAAATAATGATAGACGTAAAATTATCATCATTGTTAAGATCTCTGTGCACGATTTTTTGCAAACGATTAGTGATTTTATTGTCGTCGGTTCGAATCCCACAAAAAAAAAAAAAAAAAAAAAAAGATTTTATTGTAAAGAATCAGAATGATCTTAACTATTCTCCAAAATAAAATTAAAAAAATCTTTAATTAATAAAAAACAAATAAATATATCTTCTTAATTTCAAAGTAAGTAAAATATTGTCTTCAAGTTGGTGCTTATGATAGTTACTTTAATAGTTCTTTGTATTGAGTGGGTTGGATATAGAACGACACTGTTTATGGCGGGATTGAACAACGTTCGTGAACGACCGAATGTAGATGCTACTCAAATGGCGCCTCAAAAAATGTTAGGTTAGACCACATTGGTAGCTTGTCTATAAAAAATTATGCACTTTAATAACCACTATTTCTTTACTTATCTTACCTGTATAGCCAATCCGTCCTTATACAACTTCCAAATGTAATAAATAAATGAAACTAATAACTAAAGATCAAATGTAGAGGTTACTCATATGACGCCTCACAAAACCTTGGGTTAAACCAGATCGGTTGCTTGTCTACATTAAATTATGCATTTAAATAACCACTATTTCTTTACCGATCTTACCTGTATTGTCAATCCGTTCTTATACAACTTCCAAATGTAATAAATAGATGAAACTAATAACTAAAGATCAAATGTAGAGGTACTCATATGATGCCTCACAAAACGTTAGGTTAAACCAGAACGGTAGCTTTTCTACATTAAATTATGTACACTAATAACTACTATTTGTTCACTGATCCTACCTGTGTAGTCAATCCGTTCTTTTACAACTTCTAAATGTAAATTATAACTCACTGACGCACTGACCTACTCACTCACCGATTCACTGACTCACTCCAGTTTAGGCAACCCCAGCGCGCGAAAGGCAGGCAGTATGTCAGTGTTGTTTTTAGTGCCCCAACAAGATTTAAAACAACTTTATTCTTTATCGATAAGTCTAGTAGAGGAGCTATAAATTTTCAAAAGAAAATAAAAGTCGTATTATGTGTATCAGATTATTATTATGAATAAAACTTTAATTTGAAAACGGTCAAAAAAAAAAATTAAAATTCTAAAGTACAATCAGCTCAATTAATAACCGGTTAAAACTTTTTAAGACGAAACAAACTGTTTCTTGATTCACAAAGAAAAGAATAAAATAAGATTAAATACATGTTAAAATTAAATACATACACAATTTAATGCAAAGAAAATTACATTTCATCTATTAAAACCAGATTATACCCGCACGGAATAAAACGATATACGTTTTTAAAAAAAATAAGGAATAACCAGATAAAAATAATCAGTATTTCAAGATGGTATCCACTAAAACCTTTTTAGCCGGCCGGTTCCGTATTATTAAACTTTTTTTTTTCCCTTCTTATTTATGAAATAGTAAGCTGGTAACATCGACTGTATGAAAGCCCTTTTTCGAAAACTTCTTCTAATAAAGCAGGCGAATGATGAGTATTAGGAAATCAGAAAAATCAGTTTACATGATCTGCAGTAGTTATCTCGTGGATTAACGATTAGAAACGATTGATAGGAAGATACTAAGTAGTTCCCAAAAACTTGTTGGTTAAAAAGAAAAAATAAATACACAAGTATGAGGTGAGTATTGACAAAAGATAACCAAAGCTAGGTGTTGTTTTACCAGAAACCACACCTATAAAGAAAATGGAAACGAATAAATTAATAACAGCTTAGAAAGCTTATTCTTGATTTTTATTCTAGATGAAACGGTATACAAAAAACATTAATAAACAAAAATATTTAACTCAAGTCCCAACTGGCCATCAGCCTTAGTAGCTCTCGGCTGAAGTAAGTACAAGTTATAACTTCACATACAACACCCCCTGTTATCTTTAACTAGGATTTTAATTGTAATAAAGTTCAGCGTTATAAACAAGTTACAAATAAACTTTTCGAGCCAAGCAGAAATTTCAAGAATAGAATCCTTGTACTTGACAAGTTAATTAGATCCAAGATGGTAGGTACAGCCTCTCTAGAAAGAAGTACCAAACAAGTGCAAGTTAAAAATAGCTTACACCTACATTGGTCCATTCTTATAAAAGCTGCCAAAGGATAATAAAAAAAAAATAAAAAATACAATGACAATAAAACACATTTAGTGATTTTCATCCCGCAGGTATACTTAGATTTAATAGAACTAACATTTAATCCAACTCTTGATAAGTCTGATTCATTGTTAACACAATTTTCCCCAAATCTTAGATTAAAAAGTTAGGGCAAAAAGAAACTACTTAACAACAAATCTAAAACAACTTATCTTGAAAATACGGAGCCGATCGTTGGAACACTACTAAACCATGGAATTCTCATCATATTAAAAAAAAAAATGATAACTTTATACATTATAAACAACAAGTAAATTTAAAGGAAATGATAACAATGAAATGTCAATAATATGTAAAGAACTACTCACTAGTAGTACTTCAGTAAATGTTTTACATTAGATTTATTCACCATCTTTTCAAATGCCTCGGAGGATTATCGGGAATCCAGTTAAGGCAAGTTGAAAGACTAATGGATACGAGTGGGTATGGAGGTATTATGAAAGGATAGGTAACTGGTTTGGGCTAAATCAGGAACAAACTTTTTTAGATTATACAAATGATTTTGAATTGTAATAAAATTACAAATATCAATGCATAAAAAAAGCAACTAAGACCATTCTGCTATTAGAATCACAAGGGTTACTAACTTTTATCAAAACGTCAGGTCTTCATTTCAAGCCCAGTATTCCGCATTGTTTCAAGAAAAATTATTTTTTTAATATACATTTATTGAAATTTACAACTGTACAGAATATATACATCAAGTAAATATATTGACAACGATTGTAATAACACGTTAAAACTTGGAAAGAACTACTCATCAGTAGCACTTTATTAAAACGTCTACACTAAAAGGCCTCTAGGACATCTTCCTTTCAGACGCCTCGGAGGATTATCAGGAATGGAGCGGGAAGTAAGTTGAGAAACTAGCGGATTTGGGTGGTTATGGAGCTTACTATGAAAGGATAGGTATCTGGTGTGGGCTACATCAGCAACAAATGGAACATTAAGATCTTTATGGATAAGTTTATTGGTGACAAAGTAAGGAGCACTGAGGATTTTACGATGGATTTTGGATTGTAAGGATTGAATACGAAATGAATTGGATGGTTTAGTGGAGCCCAATAGCTGAACTCCGTACGTCGAAATAGGTCTAATCACAGTCATGTATATGAGTCTTTTGTAATTAATTGGGAACTTTGAACGTTTGTCCAATAAATGTTGAAGTAGTCTGAATCAAGAAATTTATAATTGAAGAATTTCCTGTAAACACAGAAAAGTACTAATATTCAAGCTAAAGGTCAGAACCTGAAAGTTCTTTCAGAGGACTAAGAGAGGAATGCTTTTGTAATACCTTTAAGCCCTACTTTGTTGGTCGGGTTCGATAAATGTCTCATTACGGTGTATTTACAAAGGTACCCCCAGCCTAATGTATTTATCTACAACACATAAAGAGGAGATTACTTTAGGACCTTTCACAATCCCAGGGGCATTTTAGTTCTAAAACAATTCAGAGCCATAAAGTAGAAGATAGAAACCGCTGAGTATTCAAAGTCAAAGGGATTCAAACAAGTTTAGTGTAAACTATACACCCAACACTACAAATTTGAACTCTGATGAAACCTTAACTTTTTTTTTTTTTTTAATCAGTTGAGATGCATATATATATGCGTAGATACTAGGAATTAGTAAGGAATTGATAAATTATTCGCCACTTCCATAATATCTAGTTAGTTAGTTAATAATAAAACTGACTTTAAAACATCATGGTTCTTGTGGAAAAGAGAACAAGGCATGAGCGTGGAGGGTGAAAAGAAGAGGGAAGTCAGCGGCAGTAAAAGAGAATGGAGGATTATTGAATGAGAAGAAAGAATAAAAGTGCCATAAGTTTTCACTGATTCACCGTTTCATTGATATTTACAACTGTATAGAACATATACATCTAGTGAAGGTGTTTTGGAAAATTTACACTGTGACTTGTTAAGCAACCACCCATTGGTACCACAAATAGACTAGTAAATTTGGGTGGTTATGAAGTGTACTATGAAAGGATAGGCTCATTTGCGACAAAATAAGGAGCACAGAGAATATTTTGTACGAGAATTAGAAGGTTTAGTTGAGCCCCAAAGCTCAACTCCGTATGTCCAAATAGGTCTTTTAGAATTGTGAAAGCTTTTAACGTTTGTGTAGTATATTTAAATGCCATAAGAAGTTAATTAATGGACTGAAATGATTATAGTATCACAAAAAAATCAGAACAATCTTTTTTCCAGGATCATCGAAAAAATATACCAAGTAAATATAAGCCACAAAAGAATTCAAGCGAATATGGAATAACGGAGGGATCGGCATTATATTTCAGAAATAAAAGTAATATTTCGTATCTTTGTGGATAATCGAATTAGTAATAACATAAAGGATTATAGATTGAAATGGATATAATATTAACTATGAATAACTGAACATGGCTAATCATAATCATAAAAAGCTTTCACAATTAAAATAAATTGAATATCGTCTAGTGGATACTGAAAGTGTCAGAAGTCAAGATCATTTTCTAGCTTTGAGGCTAGTAAAAGGTTATGTGTTAGCCGTGAAGTTTATGAGGAGGAATGAGGACAATTAAAGAAACTAGAAAATAAAAGCTGGAAAAGCTATATATGAAAAGATTATGTTTTTTTTGTTATATAATACTATTTACTTTAAATATTTTTCTTTAGCTATATAAGCACTATTTATTAAATTATTTTGCAAAATTTTTTATACTATATATCACTAAAAATTATAATTGTCAAGCACTGTAAAAACAAATTCGGAAATGAGTCAAATTCGTTATAATATTTAACTATTTTTTTTTTTAATTTGGAGCACACACTTGTTAAATTCTTTTTGGTCTTTAACCTAATAATATTACAATCAAAGTAAAACGTCTTTTATTTTTATTTTTACAAAATGGACATACAGTATTAGTAAACTATTCAACTTGTGAGATTCAAAAAACTTAACTTCAAAGAAATTATTATTAAATTAATATTTTGCAAATTTCGGTCATTGAAAATAAAGGGCGAAACCCATAACATTACGAATCGCCCTCGTAAAAAGTAATAACACATACCTGTAGGACCAAATTGCCGTAACCATCTCTGTCACAGATTATGGTTAATTCTGTCTAATAGTTCCTGCTTGACCCTTCCAAACATACTTGGTATCATTAATTAGAATATTCTACTCATAAATAGTTATTATTTTACTTCAATTTTTTTTTTTTTTTTTTTTTTTTTTTTTTTTTTTTTATACTTGATATTTTTAAAATAAGATTGAATCTGAATTCTGAATTCAATAAAATTAAAAAATACAACTTGTATCACGACATATATGCAATGAAAGCATATATATGTAATCTTTAAAAACTAGCTGATATTCCAATATTCAAATACCTTCGTCACAGCGAAGAAAATATCACATGAGGGAAGTTTTTAGTAAAAGTCTTCAATAAATATTTGGCCAGTAAAAAACCTTCCATCACTTACCTGAGTTCTTTTCCTAACATCGCAATATCAATTTCAGGCTTATTCTGAATATAAGTTCTTTTTTTTTTTAATGTTTAGTTGTTGTTTTTTTTAATTTAATTTAATTTTTGTTAAAAAGCTAATTCCTTTTCTAGATTATTAACATTTTTTTTTAGGAAACATTATTCCTGTACTATATAAATCATCGTTGAATTGGTAGAAAAAAATAAGAAACAGTTTAAAAGTTTGCGTACGAATCGTTTAAGTGAAATATATATATATTTTTTTTTTTTAAATTTTCGGTACCACATAAAATATAATTCAAAGGTATTTAGTGAAACTTATTCTTAAATTGAGTTTAATAAAATAATTTGGAAATAAAAACATTCCCTAGTATCGAATCTATCAATAATAGGGTATTATATTGAGGGATCGGAAAATATCGAGACGACAATAATTCAGATCGCAAAACACTTAAGCTCAAATTATGACTACAAATAATAAATTCGATGGATAATTATTTATGCTATTAGTTAACTTTTTTTTTTAACAACCACAGCCTCCTATATATCCCACGCAAATTTAATGATTCTCACGATGCATATAAGGTTGTAAGGGTTCACAATAGTAATATTCTTATGTTAATCTCTGCAAAACTGCGTGGGCTTCACATCCACAGATCGATAATACCAAATATTAACTGAAGTAATTAAAATCATGCTATAAATATATCATATGTTTAATTTATAAAAATTATTATAACAAATGAATATCATTAGCGTAATTAATTTTAATAAGGATACAGTAACAATTACGCTCAAAACAGGTATCACAAGTATTCAATTTGAGTACATCAAAATCAATTTCGACATTTATGTTTTATTTTTTTGGGTATCTAGATTAACTATATCGTTTTCATTGCCTATAGTTTAAGCCTAGTCAAACTATTATTAAAAATTTATATTATTTTATTTTGTATCTTTTTTACAAATAAGGAATGTACTTTCTGAAAAAAAAAAGGATTATAATATATACATAACCTGTTTTTAATGCTGTTTTCGTGTTTTGAGATATTTATTTAAAATTAACGGAAAAAAAAACTATTTCTCTATGAGTCTTTTATTAAAAAAAATACTAAACTGAATCCGATGAAAACGGTAGGATTATTATTATAGAAATAGTGTCAAAATTATTTTTTTTAAATAAATAAATTTTCAATAAATTTTTTTCTCATTGAAATTTAAAAATATATTGCTAAAATATCCAACCCACATAACGCATTGGTGTTGATGGTATGAAGTATTAACTTTACAATTAAACGGAATAACACAAATTAAATTTTTAGTTCGAATACCAACTGGAACCTGTCAAAATGTGAACATTTCATATGAAACTAAGGATCTAAAAATAGCTAAGTGAGCCCATTAAGAGTGTCAGTTGAGAAATAACATAAACTTCCTCCGAATACCTTTCGTTGTAGTTCTTAAAATGTCGTGTTCATTTTTCTTTCCGTAACCGGTCGAGACAGATGTTTTTTTACTTAAGTAATATTTCTCATTTAAATGAACGATATTCAATGAAAAATTAAAATTTATATTAAATTTTATTCGCTTGTATGTGTATATATGTTTAAAGAAAACTGTTTAAAATGTATATTAAACTATTCACATACACACACACACACACACACACACATATATTTTTTTTTTCTTTTCGTTTGGGCCTACTTAGGACCACGGGGCTCGTTTCGACTCCTTATATGGGTCTGCTGTTTCTTCTTAGCCCAGAAAGCTTTCATATTCTAGCTATGAGCAAGCCTTCTCTCCTCTGTCCACTTAGGTCTGTTGGTTCCGGAGCTCTTTTTACTTGTAAGGTGCATTGGGAATACTCCTTGTAAAATCATCTGCCCAAATTTGGACCGATCCTGAATGGTCTCCAGTGGAATTTTAAGTTGGTCTAAGTCTGATTTCACTGTGTTGATCCATTTATTCTTGGAGGCTTTCCCATTACCTGTCGTAGTGAAGATCCTGTTTGTGAGTCTGTTGGTGTTCATTCGGTTTAAACGTCCATAGAAAGTCAGTCGTCTCTTCCTCATTGAGGTGATTATGTCTTCTTGAAGATGGTACAGCTCTCCATTGTGTCTGATCCTGTAGGTGCCATCCTCTTCTCGTATTGGCCCTAGTATTCTCCTTAAGATTTTCCGTTCTTTGAGCTCTAGTTTCCTGAGTGGACCCTGTCTGTTTATCAAGAGGCATTCGGAGGCATAGAGTACAGAGGGCTTTACTACTGAGTTGTAATGTTGGAGTTTAAGTTTCTTGGAAAGGTGCTTGAAGATGTAAATGCTCTTGCAGGCGTCGTAGACCCTCTCCAACTTAGTACATCTGGTATCTATAGCCAAGTTCTCACTTTCGTTTGCTGATATCCATTCTCCCAAATACTTTACTGCAAGCACTTTACGAATGGTGGTGCCTTCTAGTGGAATTGTAGATGGGGCTTCTTTTATGTTAGTCATGAACTCAGTTTTTTGTATGCTGACCCTCAAACCGGCCTTAACTGCTATGCTGGAGAGGCTCTGTAGTTGGTAAGTAGCCTCCTCTATATTGTTGGATAACAAGACAAGGTCGTCAGCAAAGGCTAGGCAGGGTACATTAAAGTTATCTTTCTTGTATCCAATCCTTATTCCAGTTCCCGATGGCACTGTGCAAGTCTATTCTCTGATAATCTTCTCCAGTACGCAGTGGAATAGTATGCAAGAGAGGCCATCGCCTTGTCTTATCCCCGTTTGAATGGTAAAGCTCTCAGAGAGCTCACCTCTAAACTTGACATTGGAGGCAGTGTTTCTCAAAGTGGCCTTCACTAGTCTGGTAGTCTTCTCATCTAGGCCCAATTCACGTAGGGTGGAGATCAGGGTCTGCCGATCTACTGAATCATATGCCTTTTGAAAGTCCACTAGGATGACTACCCAGGGATGTCCGCCACGACTACGATATGTAAGGATAGTCTTGAGGTTTTGTATTTGCTCTGTGCATGATTTACCAGCTCGAAGGCCAGACTGATATTCACCTAGTTGGGAGTCAAGCTGGTTGGTGACCCTAGTTAACAGGGCTGTAGAGAGAATCTTGTAGGTAACAGAAATCAGAGATTTGCCCCTGTAATTGTCGAGATTGGTATTGGTACCCTTTTTGTGAAGAGGATGGATGGAGGATGGATCACAGCTGAGGTCCATTCTTCTGGTAATGTCTCTGTTTCCCATATGTCCTGTATAATCTGATGGATGCTTTGTACAGATTGTTCATCTGCATTTTTCCACATTTCTGCTACTATGCCATCTTCACCTGAGGCCTTGTTGTTCTTCAGGTTCTTGATGATCTTCTCTATTTCTTCCTTGGTTGGAGGCATGGAGTCTGCATACCTAGAAGGTGGCTCATGGAAAGTGAGTCTCTCTTTAGGTTCTTCTTCATTTAGGAGCTTTTGGAAGTACTGTGCAAGGGTATTAGTGCAGTCTTTATTGTTTAACTGAGGCTTCCCATCAGGTCCACGAAGTTGAAGAGTGGGGGCACACACACACACACACACACACATATATATGTTCATTCATTCATATATATATATTCACTGATTCAAAGGCAGTAAGTAACACGGATCGGATAACACATCGAAACATAAATGAATATTTAGTCATTTTCAGAATCATTTAGCATATGGGAACTCTCAGGAGTTAATTGGCAATAGAATAAAACGATATTAATTCCAAATCATTTTGAACGAAAGCAAATTTTGTAATTCAATGACAAACATATACAAGGGAATTTAATGAAACATTGTTCGACAAACAACATAAGACAGAAACACCTACATGATATTAATAATTAGAAAAAAAAATTAAAATGTATAAGAAAATTTCATTATATTTTTACAAGAATAATATTATTTATTTTCGACAACTAAGAAAAATATTTTATTATTTTTAGGGTAATTTTATAATTTTTTAAGGTATTTATAGGGGATTAGTTATTGAATAAAACGGTATGAGAGAATTGGATATCAGTTTAAAGAATTCACGACGTGCAGTTTTTATTCGAAATAATTATCATCATACAACACATTTCAATTAACTTCGATGTGTATTTAAGCAACGAACATGAAAACTTCAATTATGTTATTATAATTTAATAAACACACTCTTGGTGCGCGACCAGTTTAATTATAGTTGCGAGAGTACATGTGGGACAGGGGAAAGAAAAACTTGAAAAACGCCGTTCAGCAGTTGAATGTTCGAACCGTTTCTTTGGTTTTTGAATTTAAAAAAAAAACAGACCCTCGAATAACAAAAACAAAAAGCTTCAACGTAGAGCTCCAATGAATTCACATTTACTTACCCGAATAAACGTGGAACAGAACAGAAACTGAGCCATTCTCTTTCCAATTATTTCAAATTCTAGTCTTATTTGAATTTTTATCTGTATTATAATTTTTCTGGAAACAATATTAGGAAACTAAAAACCGAAATATATATTTGCTTATAATACCTTTGTTGGTTTCCTTACAAAAGTGCAAGCAAATCGTAACTTTTAAAATAACGGCTATACGGGCATCCTAAAGTGCCAAAGAAAATTATTATTTTTTTTTTACACAGCTCGTATTTTGATAACCGCATTAACGTTTTATTGGAATCGGTTTTTAAATATTATTTCGTTATTGCTGTTATGTATATATTTAAAATACTTAACTTAAAAACAACCATTCGCGAAAAAGCTGACATATGCTTCTTCGGAAATTAGCTTATTATTAAAAAAAAAAAAAAAAAAAATATATATATATATATATATATATATATATATATATATATATATATATATATACGAGGGTAAGTCAATAATTATCCGCAATATAGTTATAAAATTTTATTGAAATGAAATAGGAAACTTACAAGTACATCATTTTTCGACATAGTCCCCTTGCTTTTCAACGCACTTGGTCCAACGTTGTTCAAGTTTCCTGATGCCCTCATGGAAGAAGGTTTTGGGTTGAGATGCGAGCCAGGAATGCACCGCTTCTTTCAATGCTTCGTCCGAGGCAAATCGACGGCCCCTAATTGCCTGTTTGAGTGGACCAAACAAGTGAAAATCAGATGGAGCGAGATCGGGACTATATGGAGGATGATTCAATACTTCAAAATTGAGTTTCTGAAGCGTTTCTACAGTGTGGGCAGCTGTATGCGGACGGGCATTGTCGTGCAACAACACAACGCCTTTTGACAGCAGTCCTCGGCGTTTGCTTCGAATTGCAGGCTTCAGCTTAGCAGTAAGCATCTCACTGTAACTTGTTGTGCCCCTTTCCTGATAATGTTCCAGTAATGGACCTTGTGAGTCCCAAAAAACCGTAAGCATAAATTTTCCTGCGGACGGTTGGGTTTTGAATTTTTTCTTGCACGGCGAATTTGGATGTTTCCATTCCATACTCTGCCGTTTACTCTCCGGCTCGTAATGATGGATCCATGTTTCGTCACCAGTAACGATCCTGTCTAAGAAGTTGTCCCCTTCGTTAACATAGCGATCCAAATGTTTTGTGCACACGTCCAAGCGCGTTTGTTTATGCAACTGTGTCAGTTGTTTTGGAACCCATCTTGCACAAACTTTATGAAACCCAAGTCTGCTGTAAATGATTTCGTAGGCAGAACCGTGGCTAATTTGCAGACGATTTGCCACGTCGTCAACAGTTATCCGTCTGTCTGAGAGAATCATTTCACGTGAACGCTCAATGTTTTCCTCGTTTATGGCGGTAACTGGTCGTCCAGCTCCTTCATTTTGCGTAACACTTGTGCGACCATTTTTGAATTTTTCAATCCATTCATAGACACTCCGTTGTGGCAAACAATTGTTCCCGTACTGTACCAAAAGTCTTCGATGAATTTCGGCCCCTGATACACCTTCCGACCACAAAAAAACGGATCACTGAACGTTGCTCTTCTTTGGTGCAAATAGAAAGTGGAGCGGCCATTATTAACAGCACGACAGCGATAACAAAACTAACCTACCAGCTTGATACGAACATAAACATAACAACGAATAAACAAAGCATGCGCCATCAACACAAAAGAACAGTACTGCCAACATAAACAAAAATATAGCTATATTGCGGATAATTATTGACTTACCCTCGTATAACGTTATTGGAGAGACCACTAATAATATAAGGGCAATCACCCATTCTTCAAGAAGGGGACGAAAGTTGAATCCAATAGCCAATCACTTTATCGAGGATGAAAAGAAACAGGGAAGTAATAACTCACCGAAAACGAAATTACGATAGTAAAAAAACTATTAGCTTAATCATCAGACTGAAGAATGGAGCGGCAAGAAGAGGGATGGCAAAGGGCGAATACACAAGAACTGAAATAAGCACTAAATTCCGCCTAAATTTATGGTGGTCCAATCTAATAAATTAGTATAACCCATTCCGGGTGGTTTTCTTCAAAGGAAAACCACCTGAAAGGAGCCACCTTGCGTGATCTGATGTCACCCAACAATTTTACCCTTTTATTAACTAATACTACCCTTAATTTTATTATCTTTTCTCGTCGTTGAGGATTCAAATTAGCCATAACTGAGGTTGGTTTATCGATTAATCCCAAAATAACAAGCACATTAGTTTAATTATTCATCTTCTTAAAAAAAAAGGTAAAGTTCTCCATGACTCGGAAAACAATATATATAGGATAGGTTAGCCTGCTGGACTTTTGAACACATCAATCATTGTATCACATATTAATTTTTAAAAAATATAAATCCTAAACAGTAGGTCATAGCGACAATATGTTATGCAAGAAAATATATTCTCTATTAAATTTCTGATCAGGAAACAGTCAGAAAGTTTTCGATCAAATCATTTTAATATTCCAATAAATTTAAGGCACGTAGCATGGGCATCTAAACTAAATATAAAACGGAATCCCATATATTAAATAAAGAGGAAAAAAATAAGCTTCAAGAATTCAACAACCGTATCAATATTTAAAAGTTCCAAACATTCCGATCTGATGACGTCAGCCGACGATAGGCATAGGGCGATTACGATAGCCGTAATCTTCAATGATATAAACCAAGGTAATTATAACAAATATAATTTAAACAAAACGAGTTTTTAAAGAGTAAATAGTGGACGTTAGTATTACGACATTCCATAAGTAGAAAACCAAACCGGACAAAGAGGATACTTTTCACTAACGAATGTGAACACTGCAATATGTGTAGTAAACGTAGGATATGAAACTCACGATCATATAATATTATTCTCAACTGATCATCAGATTAAATACCTATTCAGAGACTAATAATACTGGCTCTAAAATTGAATATGAAGAGGAAAAACAAAGGCCTTGAAAACGATAATTTACAACACAATTATTTTCACACAGCGTCATATGATTGGGAAACCGCATTTTTATGAGAGTGAATTTAAATATAGAGGAGTACACTTGAAAATTAAGGAATCGCGTAAAATGTTATAAACATGAACGTTTATTTAATTTCATAACAAATATAATAATATATAAGGAATTGATAAATTATTCCTCACCTCAATAATAGTTTATTGGAAATTTAGTTTCTTTCCAAGACTATCTAAGGATCATGTGGTAAATAATTCATATATTCTTAAATGCACTGATCCCCACCCCGACAGATAACAAATTTCAAAAATAGTAAGAAAACTTTATTCTACATTCTGATCAGTTATGAATATTATTCATTCAAGAAACCTTATGAAAAAGAATAAATGTCTAATAAACTATTATAGAATTGATTTAGAGTAAGGATATCGCACTTTCGAGATGAAACACAGCACAAAAAGTAAGACAAAGCCCATATATACACTTGGGGGAAAGAAAAAAATGAAAGACCTTTACTGTTTGTTCTGGTTTCCAATCTAATAATAATTAGTACCACCAAAATCTTTCACAATTATTAACAGAGCACTTATGAAAAAATAAGAATTCAACAAAAAAAAATATTAACATTTTATATATTTATAAATATTTATTTACACCCAACTCTTTTCGATCCAGAAACGACTTAATAAATTCTTCAGAGATATTATCATATTGGTTCATCATAAAACGCTTCATTAGATAATCAAATAAAAAATCCTAAAATTAAATTACAAATTTTATACAATATTATTAAAAAGCAATATATTTTTTTCCCGATCATATGATTTTTAAAGGAATAATTTAAGAAAATTTGCGTTCCGTTGAGAATTTCGCTAAGCGGTTGGTAAAAGGTTGCCGACCCCAGTGCTAATACATACTCAAATAAGGGTTTGTGAGGCATAATGGAAGCTTCATTTTAAAGTGAAAATTGGAGGTGATAATTTCAAAGCAGGCAAAATGTCTCTTCAGTATGCTAATAATCTCGGCCTCTTAAGAAAATGCAAATCCTAAATATTTATGTTTAGCTGCCAACTTTAAATATTGGGTATCATGCTCATACTAACCATTGAGCCCCTATAATATAGTGCTGCCACATAATTAAGAGTTCGTATTATATATATTCCACTGATCCCTGTGGAACAGATCTGCTGCCTATGCCTTCAACTTCACAAACGTTTAACGCGGAATCCATATACAAGACTAAAACAAGAAACTGCTCGTCGTTTTTAACTTCTTCAACATTTACAAGACAAACGTTGAAACCTTCCGATTAATTACTGGAGACCCATTTAAATCAAAGTAATTTGAGCTATTTGTACATACGGAGTTGAGCTTTGATGCTTCACTAAATCTCCTAATCCTAAATCCTTTGTAAAATTCCCAATGCTCTTTAATATGTCACAAAACAACCTTATCCATTATGACCATAATGTTCCACATGTTTCTTACTTAGCCAAAATCTAATCCCATTATTTTCACAATACACTTCATCCAGCACTCGAATCCACCAGTCTATTAGCTTGATTCACACGCAATTCCAGATAATCCTCCAAGGCGTCGGAAAAGAAGATGGCTTCGGGAACTTCTCATATACAAATATTGAAGTGCTACCAGTAAGTAGGTTGCTTCACATGCAATTGATATGGTATTATGTAAAGTACAATCATATTTGCTGGGTGCAATATTTTTTTTTTTTAACATATAAATTTCAATAGATAGTTAAAATGAAAAATATATTTTCTACAGGATAAATTTGGATTGGAGCTCTTCAAGTTAAATGTAAATATTGTAAGTATAGGGTTTTCAGTTTTTATTAAACTGAAAATATGGATTTTATAAAATTTAATAAAATATTTATTAAATCCATAAATATGGATATTGTATCATTGCCCCATAAAACAGTAATAAAAATGTAAACATTCGTAACTTTTGTGGTCACTTTTTAATTAGTTTAATATTTTTTTATTAATCATTACTGGTATTCTTTTTTTTTAGAGAATTGCTATTCAATTCCTACAAAATATCGATGTCAGAAGTATATATAATTAATTTGACAACTTTTATATTTAACTTATATATTTCATATTCACTTTGATAAAGTTGATGTTTCTATAATTGTAAATTTCATGTCTAACTAAATAGCCAATTTCGTATGCGACAAAGCAGTGTTCACAGACGTTTGCGAAAATCCTTGACAATAAAGTATGCCCGCTAATATAATGCAATCAATAAATTATTTATTTCGCGTATTGAAATTCATTAGTAAAAAATGGTTTATTGATTAATAAAATTTATAAGTTTATAAATAATTTATTTATAAATTTAAAAAAGTAAGATGAGGTAACCAGAGTAATACGGAAATATCAATACAATTAGGATATAATTTATTAATTCTAAAAAAAATATAAATTGATAGTCTATCAATTATCGCTAGTAACGAAGATTATATTTTGTTGTCACCATTGGTGTTGTTTATTTCTGATTAAAAATTAATTTATTCATCAATAAATATGAATAAAGAATTTAAATTCATTACATTTGGAAAACATAAATAAATAAACAGATTTTATTTCTGCATTTAGGAAATTTAATAAAATTGAACAAATTCTGAGGTATATTTGCCTGCATACTCATTCGAGTATGTTTTGCTACTTGAGAATTTGACTTTGAGAATGCATTTTCTACATTTAGTCCATAGAATTTGAACTAATGCAATACTCCCATTTACGTTTCGGTCAACTACTCTTTTACCTTTTAACTTTTACCTATCAGGTCAGCTAATTTCTTGTTAAAGTGATTCGCTTCTCACTTAGCTTGACTACTTAATAAGCCAGTTTAAATTGCAGCAATATTACTTTAACCACGTCAATCCAGAGCAGTTCAATGCACGCTTTGCAGACAGTCGCCTGAAATGTCCTGTTAGCATAGAAACGAAACACTTCATTATCTAAAACCGTAAGCCATTGTTCTTCCCGGCTGCCTCCATGCTTTACATCCAAGCAGCACTGTCTAAAACATTACGACGTAGATGCGAATTGAGCTATTTTCCGACAGTGTAATAAAAATTAAATTCCCCATATGAATTAACTTCCACTTAGATTTCATTAATTTAACATTAAAGGAACACATAAACCATTATAAACATAAAATATTTGATGTAACTATTACATTAAAAAATAAAGCGTAGCTAATTATAAAACAAAATGCACGATGCCATAATTTAATTTTCGCTCGTGCCATATTGTGCAAGCGGCAAGCCAAGACCGGTTTCGAGGCCATGTGAAAGTTACAGAAGCACGGTCTTCTAGTGACACATACTTACAAAAATGGCGAGCATTCTGAAGGTCTCGTTCCAAAAGAAATCAACAAAATAAATGATGCTAATGCAGCAAAGAAAAGCTTCTTGGTATCAAAATGAATCTCTTGCCATAATTTTAAATAATATATCCTATTATCCGCATCATTGTAATTGAAAGCTTGTGAGTGTTTCTATATATAAGCATAAAAAGTTATAAAATGTAAATATTATAGACTGCTTATTTTTATATTCTATTTCTCCAAATACAGGGCACTACATATCCGTTTTGGACATTAATCGGACACCCCATTAAATTATTATAACAAAAGAAGTAATATAAAAATATATATTTTTTTTTAGACCGAATTTCATACCAGACTTAAAATAAAAGATACTGTCCGCCGTTTTCGACTTCTTCAACATTTACTATACAAGCGTTCAAAGCTCCAGATAAATTTCACAATTTTCGTGACAGTAATGAGGAGTCCCATTTGGACATACGCAGTTGAGCCTCCACTAAACCTTCCGAAAAAAAATCCTCCGTAAAATTCTTAATACCTCTTATCGTGTAACAATCAAACAAATCCGTAGAGATCTGAATGTTCCATAAGTTGCTGATTTGGCCCAAATCAGATACCTATCCTTCCATGGTAAATTCCATAACCACTCGAACCCAATAGTCTCCCAACTTGCCTCACTCTCAATTCCTGATAATCCTCCGAGGTGTCTGAAAAGAAGATAGCCAAAAAGACCTTCTACTGTAGAACGTTTATTGAAGTGCTACCAATGGGTAGCTGCTGAACAAAAAATTGAATGTCTTAATGATTCATTAGGTCGTAAATTTCAATAAGTTGCTAAAAAACAAAACAAAAATAAATATTTTCGATTCCATCACAAATGTTGGTTTTCTCGGTAAGGATAATAAACAAGACATTATATAATGTAAACAGGAAGACGAGTAAAAAATAAACCTGCAACTGGAACGTGACGTTATCTTGCAAACATTAATGGATTTACAATATTAATGTAACATTTTAGATGTATTGGACAGTATTCAATTTTTGTCTATAGGTATATTATCGAAGGATAATTAACCGACTTAGCTTTGGTTACTTCAAAAAACGTTAGAAACTTATAATTTATTGATAAACTAAAAACACTTAAACAAACACTAAAAATAATATTCAAATATATAACTGATTCTCCTACGTCGATATGTTCATGTATCCAGATCTATCTCACTGTAATTAGTGCCGGTCGGTTCCATTTCGAGCATTAGATTGAATTCGGGTGATCTCATTGAGGGTCCTAGCATTTCGACTAATAATTGGGACCAATTAACAAATTCAATAGTTTGTGCGTCAATAAATATTAATTAACTATTTAAGAGAACTTGTTTGGTAAATCAAACAACAGAATATCTGTCCATCCGCAAGAGTTTATGGGCAGCACAAAACGAATCCCTACCATGATAACATTTTAATTTTTAAGACGTAATTGTTTTATATCCATTAAAGATTAATATGTCGGTTCAGGGTAGGACAGCAGCAATCAAAATTTAAAGAAAACAACTTTATAATTACTTGAGGTACGCATGATGATATAGAAGGATCAATCCTAACTTTATAATTAATATTTCCCTAAAACTATTAGAGCTTCGACTAAGATTGGTGTATCACATGATAAAGTAGATTTAACGCACTATAGCTTTAATTTATTAACAATAAAGACAAATGATACTGTAATAATTTACAAGCACCAATTAGTTACTAGTTGCTATGAGAAACAATGGACTGACCAATCCGAATTATAATAATAATTAAATGTTTTAACGTACTATATGGCCGCTGACGTTAAGGGAGGAACAACGCCTTAAAGTTTTCGAAAAAAAAAGTACTGCATAGAATAAAAGGATGAAGAAACAGGAGAATTAAGAAGGCTTCACAATGCGAAACTGCGCGAATTATATCCGGTAAATATACTTCAAGTAATAGCAGCGCGACGCTTAAAATGGGCATGTAAAGTCGTTGGGTTTAATAATGATCGAATTCCGAAAAAAATAATCAGTTATGAGCCGTCGGGTAAACGACCGAGGGGTAGACCGAGACGAAGATGGGAGGATTGCGTCAGGGCCGACCTGGGGGATTTAGGCTATGGAGGAGTGGATTGGAGGGAAGTGTGCGGTCGACGGTTGGTGGTGTCGGCATCGAACCTTCGGGTTCGCTAAGCCTTAATTTATTTATTTAACGTGCTATATCCTATTTCATATAAAACCGTCCAAACCTAACCCAATCCCCTAAAATACATTTTTAAATAATTCATTCCTTAGCCAACCTAATATCATAAAACGATAAAACTACTTTAATAATATTAAGTGGTTATAAGGTCACTATAATTTTCACGTAATACATTTTTTTCGAAAACCTTAAGAGCGTTCTTTAACGTAAGCAACCGTCTACGAAAATTTTGAAGTAGTTTATTGAACCATAAATGTCATTAATAGTTAATAATAGCTATAAGTAGTTAGTTAAAACGCTATGTCGTCGCTCAAGCAAAACAACTCGAGAATAACACTACAAGAATCGAAAAAAAAGTTTTAAAAAAACGGCACAGTTCTGATCTTTTAGATGTCAGGGTGCACCGCAGTGCGAATATTGATAGTGACCATTACCTTCTTGTCGCTAGACTGAGAGCTAGAATCTCAGTTTCTCCTGGAATATAGTTTTTATTATGAGTTGATCATTGTTTCAGGTTGTTATATTTACCTATATTTGACATTAAAATTAATTTTTAAAACGTTTATTCGATTCCTGTAATATTGCCATTTTCGAGTTGTTCTCACGGATTAAGAGACGATATTTTAAATTTTTGTTTTAAGCATACAATAACGTCCAGACGGATTCTTCAATGTTCTATATTTTTATTCTCAGTTGTTTGTGTAGTAGTCTACCAGTTTTGAGTTTATTTTGTTTTTCATTTTAAATTTTACGTCTAACCTACATAGCAAAACATCTATATTTAGCCTTATCGCTTCTAATACATATAGCATAAACTAGAACAGTTACATACTAGTAACTAATATATATTTTTATACGGAACTAATTCCTTTTATAATTACGTGTTTCATTGAAAAATTAATCGCCCTCGACATATTTCCAGTTTCTCTTTATTTACCAATCCTAATATAGATTAATTCGGCATTTACTTGATGTATTTACTAAAGCATTATTTTATTTTTTTTTTTTTTTTTTTCTTTCTTTCTTTTTTTTTTTTTTTTTTTTTTTTTTTTTATAAAAGTGATAAAACTTCTGACGATCAACCGAATCGAATGTCTTTTAGAGTGAAGTTAGTTTAACTATTTCATATTCAAACTTTTCTTGTAATATCTGAGTGAAAATATTTGGTCAATAGTTGGCAGACTCCGCCTGAAACCACAAAGATAGCTTCCAATAATTTATTCGGAGCATTTCGTGATTCAGTTGGAATTAGGTAACTGATTTATAAGGCAGTAGAAAGAAATGCGTTTTTTCGAATAAATGCTTGAATTCGAAGCATAAAATGACATAGCAATAAAACTATACTTATATACAAGAAATTACTTATGTCAATACATTTTTTATCTACATTGATATGTCTTTTACCTGGGGGTCTATACTTTTTTGGTGTAACGATTTTTCACATTCATTTTTCACATTCATTTTGAGAAGCTCGGTTCGAAAATTAGACGGCAAATAAGAAATTTAATGAAAAATATTTTTTTCGCTAAGACCTTTAGTCCCATAGTTTAGGAGGAGAGTAATTCTATCCTTTTAATTCTAAAATGTAAATCAGGAAAAGCAGTAGATAATAAGATAGGTATATCTATAATCTATTGTTTTCCTAGTCAGAAGAAATTGAGTTTTTTAGCTTCTTTTGCATGTTTCCTCAAGGTTTCAACTGTTTTAAATCATCTCAATATTTGTGTGATGAAACAACTTCTAATTACTTCAGAATAAACAGTGTTTTATTTTTTAATAGGTAACTACTAAATAAATATCAATAAAGGAAAATACTAAAATTTATAATAAATATCGAAAAACATCATTGAAACGTAGCATTAATTTCAAGTTACCAATGAAGTTATCAATTTATTTTTTTAGCCCAAAACACAAATTTAACTTTTTAACGTTCCTGGAACGTTCTTAGGAGCTGAACATAATGATGAACCGAAGTCAGGTTCACAAGAGATTAATAATTGGAACATTGCCAGGGACAATTAGCATGCCAACTGTGTGGAGCGTTGTTGCCACCTGCTAGCGAAATGAAATACCCGGTGTACCTCAGGGTACAATACCAACGAGTCAACACATTTACTACACTATTGTACAGCTTCGGTGTAAATATATGCTTCCTAATTTTTTAAACTATCAACCACTTTTGATTCAACTCGATAAAAATAATTTCAATTCCGTTTCGGATACTTTTTTCTATTTAAGAGGAATGAGGAGAACTATTAATTCAAATCATCCTAAAAACATCAATGAAGCTGTTTATACTAATTTTGAATAACACTGTAATATTATTACTAAATTTTTAATATAAATTTATTTCATTTTCATACATATCTCTATTTATTGCACTATTGTCTTTCTCTTTTTCTGTTCGATATGGAAAAATATTTTTCAGAACTGGAGATCACTTTAGAGAAAGTTGAAACGGTTACAATAAACTCAATTATAAGTATTATCATTCGTTTTTAACTTTCCGATATTATAAGGGATGTTTGAGTTTTTTCTTTAAGTTTATCATTTCTTATACTTCTTTGCTCTTCCGACTTTTAAGTACCACGAACAATAGTTTCCACCAGTCCGTTAGAAGGAAGAAGAATAGGGAAGATACTGATGTAACGTCATAGAACATGAGAATTTCGACGCGGAAAAAATTGACTCGAGAGGTTAATATCTGGAACAATTGTCTAACGCCAACGCCGTCGCTTGCCACAATTGCTACTGATCTACTTCTAGCGTAAAATATTCTATGCATTAACTTATTTTTAAAAGGCTTATATTCAACCAATTAAATATAATAATTTATATCTTTATATATATATATATATATATATATATATATATATATATTTATATATATATTTTATTATTACAAACTGCCACATTAAAAAGGGAATAAGAAATAGTTATACAGAATACACATTCATTCCTTATTCGCAAACTAATTAAAGAAATAATAAAATATTGACATTTCTATAAAAATAAAAAAAATAGTAAATAATAAAAATAAACAAATAAAATTATTATAATGATGGTAGAAAATAATAAAATAAAGAAGAAAATTAAAAAAAAAAATTAATAGTGAATAGCAAATAATTATTAGTTATATTGTATTTATTCATTTCTATTAATTACTAATAACGGCTTATTTTTATTTATTTTTTATTTTTTTTTTTGTAACCCTTCAATTTTATTTGCATGCCCAAAAAGTTATAATATATCTTTTTTCCTCATTTTATTCTCATTTAAACCCACACCTCTTCTCTCGTATATTCTTTGTTTTGTCTTAATTATAATACTGGTGTAGGCTTGCCCTGTCACCAAAACGCCGGCAAAATAAATTAATATTACTTTATAAAATTGTTAAAAATTATAATAAACAACTTTATTAAAAGTAGTTAAATTAACTTGAGCTACGCATGATAGTTAAGAAGGATCAATCAAATTAGGATTGATGAGTCATTTGCTACTTCTATTGGATTTATTTTTATCCGAAAACTTGTTTCGAATGTTAAACATTCATTATCAGTGTTAAGTACCAAATAAAAAGGGTTTCTAAAACTTATCAGAAGTCCTTTTCATTTTGCCTTCTTAGGAGTTACGAGGGATGTTCGACATTCGAAACTAGACTCCGATTAAAAAAATTCAAGAGAAGTTCCAAACTGTTCATCAATCCTAATAATTAAATAATAAACCAATCTGAAAGTTCTAACTTAAACATGTAGGTGAATCGTATAACCATACCACAATATAACCACTAAGCATTATGTAAGCAATAAATACTTTGGTTAGAAAATATTTTAACATTGAATTTTAACTTTCCCAGTAAACCATAAATTTTCCCATTCTTCCCTCTTTAACCAATCTGCCGGTGTTCCTCAAGGTATTATCCTAGGCCCCGACCTCTACACGGTGTATACAGTTGACATTCCAACTCATCCTACCACTGTCCTCACCACTTATGCTGATGACACATGTTTATTATCAGCTTTTATGTTTATGATCATGTAAACAATGATCCCTTCATTGCCTCCCAAACACTCCAATCCCATATCCTAAACATTCAAGAATGGTGTCCAAAATAGAGAATCGAAATAAACCCAAACAAATCTCACCAAATAACCTTTACTCTTCCTCATAAACCTTCGACTTCCTGTCCTACAGTATCCTTCAATGATATTCCACTAATTCCTGTTGAACAGATCCGCAACCTAGGACTCCACTTGGACAAACGTCTTACTACAGACTACGACAAGAAACTACTCGTCGTTACAGACTACTTCAACATTTACTAGACAAACGATCAAAGCTCCAAATTCAATACAAAAGACTTATTTACATGACTGTGATTAGACCTATTTGGACTTACGGAGTTGAGCTTTGGGACTCCACTAAACCATCTAATTCATCTTGTATCCTATCCTTACAATCCAAATTCCCTCGAAAAATTCTCAATGCTCTTTACTTTGTGACCAATAAACCTATTCATAAAGATCTCAATGTTCCATATGTTGATGATTTAGCCCAAACCAGATACCTATACTTCCATAGCATGCTCCATAACCACTCAAATCCACTAGTCCCCCAACTTGGTTCCCACTTCATTCCCAATAATCTTCCAAGTGTCTGAAAAGAAGAAGGCCTAGAGACTTTTTAGTGTAGATTTTTATTGAAGTGCTACTATTGAGATGTTCTCAACACAATTACTTAATGTTTATTATTTTGTATCGTTGTAAATATTAATAAATAAAGAAAAAACAACAACATTAAATTGAACAAATGTACTCATAGCAGCGAGTATGTTGAAGTAAAACGTAATTAATAATTTAAAAAAATATCTTATATATTTTCACTGAAATTAAAAGAAAAGAGAATTATGTTTTCGTTGGCAGTAGAGGGAACATACGGACGTACAAGCCACGGCATGAATGCTAAAAAGACGCGCCGACCAAGAGCCCCGTGGTGCGAGGAATATGTGATCTGTGGTCTAGCCGAAGTGGCGGTAGGATAGTGGACGAAATCCAGTTGTCGAGGGAGTGGGAGTCCGAATTTGCATCCCTTTACCACTAATGCCTTTCAATTAGGCAAATAATTCCGATGTGATCACCGGCAGAACACGTTGCTGAATATCTTTATCTGTCAAGTGGGAGGGGTTAACCCACCTTAATCACTATCTAGTGGGGGGGGGGGAGACAATGGGATGGAGCCGGCGGTGAGTCATGTCTGTCCAAGTGGAAAAGAAACGAATCATAAGATAAGGAGTTTCGATTTGAAGTTTTTCAAATCATCTAAACCTGGTTGATCTGAATTTATAGGGTCCAATAGAAAACAATATGATTCTAATCAGAAGTAATAGTAAAATTAAATTATTTGAACTATTTATTGATACAGTGGAATGTAATCCGAACAATCCAGCTATCCGGACTAGCGAGTAAGCAATTTTTTAATTTTTTAATTTTACGTATTTACATTTTGTCTTTGAAATCTATTTTATTGGCTGTTTTCAACCGAATAAAAAAATAGTACACAAATATATAAATGATAAATTAGAAGATAGAAAAATAAAACAATAAAAATAAAAATGGATTAATAGAAACGAAGAAAATGAGTTCACTTTCAAAACAGATGGGGAAATCATACTAGAAGAAGAACGAAATAAAGAACCAAGCGAAGACGCTATTGGAAATTTCAACCAGTGCATTAAGAAAAAAAAGTTATATAAATAAAAACAAACAACTACATCAAGCCTCTTTGAAAAACTTTAAAAAAGTTTAATTTTTAAAATGCATTAACTTTTGATGCAGGTTCTTTTTGCATACATGAGTTTTTGATTTGTTTTTTATTTTAATATATAATTATATTTGTAAAATATTTAAATATATATTACTCATATACTTTATATAGTACATGCATTAAAATTATGATTTTTTGTTCATTTTTCCCTAACCTCTTTGATCTGAATTTTTCGAAAATCCAATATCCTTCTTACAATTAGTTCGAATAAGCGAGATTCCACTGAATTTACAACAGAATACAATATATACAATAAGTAAATTGGTGGAAAACGATTACAATGACACGTCAGAAAAGAACTAATCATTAGTAGCACTTTAATAAAATTTCTTCTTTAAAAGGTCTTTTTGCCATCTTCCTTACAGATGCCTTGGAGGTTTATCGGGAATCGAGTGTGAGCACTGCTATGTTGCATAAGGCAATGCATATTTAGTAGGATTTATAATTCACACTTATGAAGAATATGGAGAGGATATATGAGTTTTAGTTGAGAAAATATTTATTGATTTTTAGGATGGACTGTAAAATTAATTTTAAATACTGCTGAGGTCAAGATTTTGTAGGAAATAAATCGAAATTCCCCTTTAAACGGGATACGAGTAGCGAGTTACAAATAATATGCTATTAAAAAATAACCATAAAAGTTAGAATTGTATATATTTTTATTGCTGTTTTAATGATAGTAATAGTGATAATTATAGATTAAATGTACTTAAACATAGAAAACACTACGATTGTAACAATATTCACATTTAACTTTCAGAGCTCCAATCCAAGTTTATCCAACAATAGAGCAGATATATATTTTTTTTTTATTTATCTATTCCATGAAATTTAAAACTGTAAAAGAGAAAAAATTACATCAAGTATATGTGATAATAAAAAGTCATTTGCTTGAGTAGCAACTAGCCACAGGTAGCATTTCAATATTTCTATATGAGAGGAGCCATCTTCTTTTCAGACACCTCGGAGGGTTGTCGGGAATAGAATAGGAAGCAAGTTGAGGGACTAGTGGGTTCGAGTGGTCATGGACAACAGTCCAGAAAATTAATTACACACCACCCAACAAATAAAAATAAAAGAAAAATTCATGACAAATAAAATTAACATAACATTAGTGGAGAGTATATTTTTCTTATTTCCATTAATAATTAGTTAGTATCTATGTATATGCTTCAATATTGTTGTTCATTGTAATTTAACCTCTGAAATTTTAGATATTTTGAAACTATTTGTACATCTTAAATATAATTTTTCTATTCTATCCAAACAAGCTAAAACAATCATGCAACATGTCAATTACACGCTAAAGATATACATTATAGTACATTAATATATTGTCACATTAAAAGTAGAAAAAGGTTACAATAAGAAGAAAATGAGTAAAAGATTTTTCTGACATAGCTTAAGTCTCATGCCCGTACAGTTCCAAGCAATACTGCTTAAATTAAAAAAATATCAATTATCAATTAGTAAATATCATTGAAACTATGAAAATCGTTTGAAAATAAATTAATATTAATTTGTTAATAACCATCCATTGAACATATAATTATAAATGGGTCTTTAGTAAACATTTTATACAGCATATAAGCCCGTAATTACAAAGAACGTCAGGTATGTACCGTTGCGTCAGCAGTTCAATGTACCATTTTACTGTAAAGAATGTAATGTACAAGTAATAAGTGGTAGTTACAAAAAAAAAATTGAAATTCAATGTAAAGAATTTTTTTGTCAAATAAACTTAAAGAAAAATGCAACAATCGTTTGTCCCACACGTAAAGAATTGAATTTGTTTATCTAGCACAACGCTGAATGTAGTTAGCCTAATACTATACATAGTTTCAAGAAAAGTTTTATAGTTACTTGTACATTCTTTGCATCCATGCTTGGCTGGATTTAGAAGTAATTCTGGTATGTGAAAGTTTTATTAAAACAAAATTATTAATATATATTTTAATTAACATTATGTGGAAAGACAGAATATTTTTTATTATTAATCCAGGATTGTAATTGTATTAACTTCTAATAATAAGTTATAAGAATTACAGGGCCATTAACATATGAAGAAAGAAAAAAAATATGGTCAACATTTCTGGTTTATTCTTCATACTTTTAAAATTTTCAAGTAATCGACCAATGGAATAAGCGATGTTTTCAATTGGGTTAACTTGTTTCCTTAATTTGATGCAAGAAACTTTCGGGAACCGGGAAAACCCTCGTGTTTGCCTCCAATAATCCATTTCTAAGGCTGGAAGTATTTTCACAAGACTTTCCTCAACTGTCCACGATTTGGTATAATGGAGAGTGGAAACGATCCAAGAAAGTTTCAAATTGCGATTACACAGTTCAATAAACAGGGTATATCGACATATAACCATTAATCAAAACAAGAATTTGAATAATATTCTGAACAAGCCGTTTGTAAAAGATGTCTACAGCAAATTAAATACAGCTGTATAACTATTGACTTAAAAAAGAATGACGAGAATTCCCGAGGAACAGTTGAAGAGAAAAACACTGTTGCATTGCAAACAAAATTAATTTTAGATGGTTAACAGCAAACATTTGATAGGATTTAAGTAATACCTGACTTTATAGTGACATTTATTCATTTATATGTATACACCTAAAAATAGGTTGAATGAAATGAAATGGCCTTGATTGCTTATAATTTTTAATTCGGATTTATCTTTAGATTTTGTTAATTATTAGAATAGAATTGAAAAAAAAAAACTGCCAGTAAAATAAGTAAGTAACAGTAAAATCATAACTGGCCGTGAGCTTTTAAAAATAAAACAGCAGAGATAAAAGTGAATACAATTATGTATGAGAACAAATACAGATAAAAAATCGAAAAAGAAAAAACTATAAATAAAGAATGAGAAAGAAAAAAATAAATAGACAATATAGGAGTTGATATTATAAACAAAATTGCAGAAAAAACAAATGAACAGAAACATGATAATGAAAAAGAAAAGATAGAAAATCAAAAGTTATCATTACAAAAAATTAGAACATTATCATACTATAATTTACGCTAATGTTTTATGTCAGACTGACTTTCTATAATAGGAATAGGAATCGAAATTTAAAAAAGATTATGATATTGAAAAAAAAAAATTGATAAATTCTTGAATACTAAAAAAAGAATTTAGGTAACCTACTATTATTATTATTTTTATCACAGCTTTGGTTTTAATTATCAGAAAAAGTGTTAGTTGAAATGATATATAACGGTTGGCGTACAAAAAGGAAACTACTACTTTAGCAATTTACATACGTTTTTATTTACAATTACATATAAGATATTTTTGTATATAAGTAAAGTGAATTATTTGCAAAAACGGAAGATAAATTATATGATAAATAAAAACCTGACTGAAAAGGTATAAAAGAAGCGACTCGAACATTTCCAATGATACCCGAAGTCCAACAAAAGCAATGATTGGCTTGGCCGACTAACCGGCCTTTTTACCAGCCGACTAGTCGGCCCATCTCTGATATACATAAAACAAATTGAATCTAAATACTCTATTTGGTGAAAACACTACTAGGCTAAGATTATACGAGATTATAAGATTGAATTTCGACTCTCCAAAATCCTAAAAGACAATAAAATCCTGAATTGATTACAGCAGACAGTTTCTATCGTTAACCTATTTCAGAATGACTTTCACATCTGTACAAGTAGTTGCAGACGTCCGATTAGTCACACCGCGTCAAGAAGCATCTAATCCACGGGCCAATGTAATATCGAGGACCAAACATATACATGGAGACTTTCCCTTTGGCAGGGAGAAACGGTGTTTTTTTGTTGTTTCTTTCTGTAGCACGCCTGACTGCAGTTATATGCAGTGCATAGACAAGGACTGAATCAAACTTCTCAAGAAAAGCTCTGAGAAAACATCTCGTACATTATATAAATTATAAGGTGTAATTACAAAAGCAATAATTCTCCCTTATTTATTTATTAAAAATCATATGATGTTACATGATTGTCCAATAATATTTATTTCATTATTTGCGACGTTTCATGGTCATTGCCACATTATCAAGCTCTGAAACATGCAAAAACACAAATGCATGGCAAATTGCTAATAAGGTATATTATGTGCAACTATATTCGACCATGTACTTTATATAACTAATGAATTACCTTACAAATTTCCAAAAATACAAGATCCATTTCCACAATAATCTTTAATCGACTAAAAGTCTTGTCACTGGTATCATGTCAAATCTATATACATTAAAACTTAATGAATAACACATAAAAACAATATAAATACAAAAACCGTAATAAATAAATATATGAAAAAAGTACAATGTTCAACTTCGCAATTTGCCATGCATGTGTGTTTTTGCATGTTTCAGAGCTTGATAATGTGGCAATGACCATGAAACGTCGCAAATAATGAAATAAATATTATTATTGGACAATCATGTAACATCATATGATTTTTAATAAATAAATAAGGGAGAATTATTGCTTTTGTAATTACACCTTAATATTAATTTCTCCTTGGTAAAAAACAGAGTATATAAATTATTTTTCTTCTAGAATTTAACATAAAACTGTTAACACTACGTAACAATTTTTTTTTTCACAAATCCTCCGAATGTTTTAATACCAGAAATAAAAAAAAAACAAAATAATAATTGTGAAGAAGAGATCTTAAAAACAAATGTTATATTTTTTCTAGGAATAAAATAAAGAAAATACTTCATAACCCATAATTTCATTTACATTTTTTTTTTTTTTTAAAGTAATAGATTATATTATATTATAATAATCTTTTAAAAAAAATATTCACTTCTAAGGAAATATTATTCTTAAATCAGATTATTTAAAACGGTTACGATTGGTAGTATTTTTGGTTGGATAATATTTTTAAAAATGATAATTTAAAGTCAAAAATAGTGGAAAAAATTATTTATTAATTTTTTTTTTTAAAAAGCTAAGGTAGTAATTAAAGATTAAAAAAATGGTATCAATTATAACATTTGTAAAATATGATTTGTTATTTATTTTTTTAAAGTAAATAAAAATTAAAAACCAAAATTGGGGATAAAAATATAAACTTCTAGTAACCTAGCGCTAGATTGATAAGTCCCTTTTTGAGCTTAATTTTAAATAAACTGCTCACAAATTGAAGTGGACCACTTAAGAAATTTAAGATATTATTACTTGATCGATAACATAAATCCAACTGGACATCTTTGAGACAAACATTACAAATTAAACATGCGTTCGCCAAGTAGAAACAACAAATAACCAGAAGTATGGTTAAAAAAGAGTATTACCTAAATTCTGTTTAGTCGTTCACTTCAAGTAGAATGTTACATTTAAATTTTTTTATAGGAAAACTGGATGATGGATTAATTTTAATATGAAATGTAATAAATTCCACCCCTCTAAGGGCGGGGAGTGAGAACAAATGAACTATAAGAAAAAATATTTTCTTCTGCATAAAAAAATTTAACAAGATTTTAAAAATTATGAAACCAATTTAAGTTCAAATGAGTAAGAAGGGGCATATCATAACTCAGGGTTTTCAATTCTTCAATAATATCATCATACCGAACGCTTTTTATAGATATGTTATCTTTGTCAGGATAAAAATTGTCATTTTAATAATTTCCTTTGACATCCAACTAGCAATTTATTCAAGCTTCTATGATCCTAGAACACTGCCTGGATATTTTTCATAAGAAGCTCTTGTTATATCAGTAGGCTCTTTATCGTGAAAAAAAAATATAACTCATAACGGCATAACTCAAAGGGGATGTGGGGTATTTGTTCTCTTAACTAATCTTTTTCCAAGATATTATGTATATAAAGCAAATAGTTGGTTACTCCTTGGAATATAAAATAAGTGGAAGCATTCATTTTCATTATATATATATATATATATATATATATATATATATATATATATATATATATATACATATATATATATAAAAAGGAGTGACGTAAAAATATATACAATAATAGTACATCATAACGAGAAATTTTTCGAATATATTTTTCTTAGATGTCAAAAGAGAGTTATGGATTGAGGCTTGGAGTAGAAGAGTTGAGTCAGTTTTCGGTGACATCACTCTTATTTTTTACAGTGACAACGTCAACCTACAAGTCCCGAAGGATTCTTGTTAGGGAAAAAAAAAGAAAGGTATTAGCCAGGAGCCCGGCTCGAGTCTAGTCTGGAAGGTGCCCGCTGAATCACCGTTTTTGAGATATAAATTCCACTTTCATTTCCGAAACATTTTCTATCTATGACATTATCGATGACTCATGTTGAACTATTGCATCTTTGGTGCAACCGATGACTTACATGAAGAATATTCGTAAGTCCGGTTTAATGGGGGAGAATGCAACAAACTCATATAATTAAAAAAGACCAGCAGTAAAACTGAAGTAAGAAATTTAACAAAGCATTTGATGTACAGATTTCATTTAGAAATCCACAGAATAAACTTACACTACTGTTATGTATTATAACTATACCGTTATGTAGGGATGGGTATCGTTAGAAAATATTACAACGATACACCAAGTACCGATGACCATAAATATTGATATATCGTGATTTTTTAAAAATTACTTTCATTATTCATTTAATGTTTTCTACCTTGGAATATAAAGGTGTTTTGGATGGAAGTAGGTGTGCAGCGGTGGTTGGTTCAATGTTCACCTTAATTTATTTCACAACATGAATAGGAACATAATTTCAAATTTTTAAAGTTAAAACTAATTTATCATCAACTAAAGAGTAGGATGTAGGTACATATACTTAGATATCAATATTATGAGGTCAGCAATTTGATTCCCACACATCGCCATCAGTAGATTGTAGAAAAAGTAACTATCCCAAAATTTTTCGACTTAACTTATTACTTGTGGGTGAGATGGTTTGCCCTGTTCTAGAAAATAATCGCTCTGTTGATAGTGAAGTGAAACAATAGCTATGTAAATCCTAGCCAACCTACATAAATATTTGCTTCAAAAACATTTAAAGTTAAAATATTTCCCTTATTCAAACCAATTTAATAAGGTTTTGTTACATTTCTTTAAATATATATAGTTATAAATATAAATATCAATGTTGAATTTTTATATTACAGAGAAAACAACAAACCGTAAGGCACGTATCGATATATAGCAAGGAAAATATCGATATAAAGATATCGGGTAATCGGATGAAAATTATCGAAATTTCGATATATCGGTGAAAAAAAATGTATGCAGATAATTAACATGTATTTTATAAAGCAATTTACTCCTCAGCATATATTGTAATAACATGTAACATGTTTCGGGATCAAGGTCCCATCATCAGACTTCAAAACTATCACTTGATGTTATGTATAAAAATGTATGTGTGTAAAAGAGTTTTATTTCAAGGAATATATTCGAACTATACATGTTTTGAAAATAAAGCAATTCACACTACAAGTTGGATTCAGTACGATAAATTAAAACTTACAATGCATTTTTAACAACTTAAAAAAAGGTACAAGCAGATAAGACACTTATAATGATCCTTTTTACAAAACAAAAAAAAAATTATAAGCAATTTATAAAATACAGCTGAAATGGCCCTAAACATGTATACATTAATCCATAAGAACATTCAAATCCAATAGTTTCTAATCTGGCTAAAAAGAAGACAGTCTCGGGACCTTCCCAAATAAAACTTTCATTGAAGCCAATTGCTATAAGAAAAAACTTCATCAGTCAGTATAATATTTAAGCACATTTTATTTATTTGCAGTTAGTTTAATTTTAATAATAAAAAAAAAAAAAATCGAATAAAACGCCTCTAAATATGGGATAAACCCGACAATATTGAACACGTAAATCTAACTACCATCATTAAAATATAACGATGACTGATCAAGATAAGGGGGTAGTGTATTAAATGTCACATTAAAAATTAAGAAAGATCGATTGGTATAAGAAAATTACAAGGCTCTGACCTAGCTGAAACGAAACAGGTCATGATAGCATGAACGCTAACTGTGATTAATGTTTGATAAATTTAAATTATACAGATTCAAAATAACAACTTCATTCTCTGTGATTGGTATAATGATTCAGGAAGGGAAAATATCCTGTTGAGACAGGCTTGTATTTAACAAACAAATTTATGCGGATTCCTAATTTAGCATGGTAAAATATGTTAAAACTATTTTTTTTATTAAATAACCGAATGATTGAATAATAATAGTACTTATAAATACACGTGTAAAATACTAAAGTGCTACCAATAAGGGATTCCTTCATAACTTATATAAATGTCATAAAACCCACTATCCCTCATATTAATTTCTAAAATTATAAATTTAAATAAAGAAAAATTCAAAATAATTAACACCTAAAAATACGAAAACGTCAACTACATTTTTTTCCGAATAGGTAATTTTTACTCGAAATAATTTTGTAAGGTTTTTGGTTATACTGATGTTCTGTTGTAATTATGTGAAGTTTTGGAATCTACTATATAGTTATGATTTTTTTTTTTTTTTTTTTTTTTTTTTACTGTATATTTATGGTTTTATGGAATTTGAGATCTCTGTAGCCGAATTTTTAAAAATATTTTGGAATTTTTTTTTGGCTGTTTTCGCTCCACTCTGCTGTACATAATGTTTAGTAATAAAACGAATCGTGGCCTCTTACGCTAAGGGTGAACGTCTTAAGGTAGTCGGGAAAAAAAAGCTCTGCATATAATATTAGGCCAAAAGAAAGAAAGGACCAGAAAAAAATATGGGGCCGATCTTTGGTTTATTTTTGAAGGGTTGAGAAAAGGAAAATACATAAGAAACGATTGTTGAAATCGGCATGGAACTTCTGGTTTTATCTCTTAAATTACTATTATTTTTCTAGAAATGTAAATAAAATAGATAAAATCATTCCTGAGTTTGTGCCAAATTAACATTAATAACATTTTTTTTTTAATATGCATTCAAAATTCTGTTCTCTGTTTATTCAAGAACAACAATTCAAAGGAGATAGGAATAATGACTGTGAAATTTGAACTATACCAGATATCATTAGACAACAGTTTGCTTAAGTACTTAAGTAGTATTGAACTCCTAATGTAACATTATCACAAAATACAGTAACCTTATGAGGTTAAATTAACCGGGTGGAACTATTAGGTAGGCAATGTCAAAGGACGTTAGGTCTACGCGGGCATGAACCATGTTAAGTTATCAACTCAAGGGGCAGCTTGCGCATAGATCACAGGGGACATTAATATCTTTTTAGATAATTTGATCTCTGACATAAACACCATTACTTAAGGAATTCATCAAAAAAAGGGTAGATTCATATTCTTTTTATTAACAAAATAAATGTTTCTTATAACTTTTTTTATTTTATTATAGTAATGGATTTATATAAAAAAATTATAATATTTATAGTATTAGTAATATATATATATATATATATATATATATATATATATATATATTATAATAATGGTTTGCTCATATTATTATATTACACTTGACATACAGATTAATATATTTTAAATGCCCTAAATACAAAATAATAATAAGAGCGAGACACTTAACTAAATGATACTGCACATTTCAAATTATTATCTACTTTTTTTTTTTAATCACAAATAGTTAATTGCATTATATATTTATAACACCGCAGATCAAAATAAAAAAAACAGTCATGGATTTAAAATGCTTAAACGCCTGATACTAGACAGGTTATAAAAAATAAAATAAATAAAAACAGGGTATTTTCAGATATCTGTGGGGTAAGAAATCAACAAGCTCGGTCAATGAAGTAAAAAGGACTGTCGCACCGATTAAATAAATAAATAAATAAAACAATTTATATATTTAAAAAAAGGCTTGATTGTACGAAGTTGTTTTTGCTTATTAAAAAAAAAACATGAATAAAAATACTGGTAACTGTATGTTATGTATGGGATATAGGAACTTATATACATCGCATTTTACGGCAATAATAAAATCCTTCAGAAAACGTAGAATAATCTAGTTCGTTTTTTTACCACCTCTATTCAATTGTATTCACCAGCTCCAGGTCCAGGTGGAACCTAGGGGGGAGAAGAGAGAGAGAGAGAGACTGGTGAAATTACAGAAAAGAGAGAGAAAAAAAGGCCTGACCGAGATACTCGGAGATTTCACCTATTTCAAGAAGAATCTGTCACAATATCCAAGAGTCCGTTCCTTTTGAATAATTGTAACATAACGGAGGGAGAAAAACGATCCCATACATTGAGAATAACCTTCATTAAAACGGTGGGGGATTTCTGTCTTGTGACTTGGAAGAGTGGTAGGGCATATTGCTCGACAGGCACTGATTAAAAAGGTTACAAACGACCCCCCTCCTTCCCCTCTCGCCACACATAAATTATTCTTGAAGGTTAAAAGTGAAGTGTGAACTTATGCGGCGTAAATCACTGGTAACGTGGGGAGGAAAAATCTGTTCATTCCGTGGTCGCTATCATTTGAGCTAGGACAAGACTTAAAAAGGATCATTTTGAACAAAGAAAATAAACTTTGGTTAGAGGAAAATATTTCAATATCAAATTTTAAAATTTCAGCTATTTGTAATTCCTAACACTATTAAAATAACTAGAGGTGTGCATGATTGTATATAAGAATGAATACAATTAAAATAGATGAATTATTTGACATTTTTATTGGAATTATTTTTATTTGAAATCTAGTTTCAAATGTTAAACATCTATCATCCTTTTTAAAATACACAAAACTTCCAAGACATAAAAACTTAGCTTCATAGATTTTTTTTTTTTTTTTTTTTTTTAATATAAGCTAAGAAATCAAATATATTGATACTCACCTAAGTAGGTAAAATGAAAAGGACTTCTGAAAGGAAGAAATAAGGGTTGTCCTTTAAGTTTATCCTATGACTGGTTGTTTTTTCCCGTCCCTACTTACAGACTCCGCAAAGAAACAAATATATCAAGTAGAAAATAGTCTAGAATTAAATATTTATGAACCATCAGAAATAATAAAATCGTTCAAAACCAATCCAGATTTTTGTTTAAATGACAAGATGAATATTTCCAGTAGTACCAATTTTAATTTGATTTTGGTGGATATGGAAAAAATCAACCGTTATAGGAGAAACCGAAAAGTTTTAACCAACCAATCTTTAGATTCAGTCTCCACTTGGTCCTGATATCTTCCAGAAGTCATTTTCGTTTTGCCTGCTTAAGTTTTTATAACTGAGGATGAATGCTTAATATTGTGTGGCAAATACTTCATCAAACCTAATTATTAAAATTATTCAGTCTCTAGGCCGAAAATAAATAATGATTCCAAAAAATAGGAATAATTGCCCGGTGTATCGATTAGATTTCGTTCTTAAATGTCTGTATAATTATTACTTCATTATTGGTGATTTGGAAGACAATTAAAGCTTCCCAAAGGTAAAATACCCAGAAAAATAAGCGGAGCAGAACTTCCCGAAGATCGGAAGAATACTAATTGAAAACAATCATCGTTCAATAATATAATTCTGAATCTGATTCGGAGGAAAAGTGGTTCCATTTTCCAGAAAGAAACAGCCGGAATACTGTTCAATCAGCCATAAGGAAAAGTTAGAAGTTATTGTATTTGAGAGTAAAGTTTCAAAAGAAAAACGAATAGGCTTATTTAGGCTTAGGATTGAGTTCTGTGATGAGATCGAATCATTTAATGCTCATCCATAGAATCCAAAACCCTAAACTCCTCGTAATAACCAAGAGAGAAGTAGCAGTCCCACCTTCAATGATAAGCCCAGTCCCACAAAGACCCGTTAACCAATAACCATGCTCCCGTTAGGTTTTCTGATAATCCTCTTACAATTGTCAGAAAAGAACTGGGTAGCACATTTTTCTCAGCGTGTCATGTTTTGTGAAATGATGAAGTACTTATAAAGCTCTATAAATAAATGATTGAGAATAAGAGCAGTCAGAGGGAATATGGTAATAATTTGTAGATGCGAAAGTGATTCGAGTAAAAAAAAGGAATATTTCTTTCAAAATGTTAGATCAGTTCAGATCAAGGATAAAAGCAAGGAAACATGGTACATGGTTTTCGGATTGGAATGTATTTACATTGGGGTAGGATCATTATGTACTATCATTTTTCGGTTATAGCTAATATAGGTTTAGGATAAGTAAAGTAAGTAATGTAGTTCTTATTTGTGAGGTTGATATTATGTGAAATCATCAAATACAGGGTGAGTATCTCTTAGTGTAAAAAAAAAAAAAATTGGGTGAAACTAGATCAAAAATGTAGCAAAATGTTGCAGACCTTACCTTTCTATTCCAATCCGTTGCAGATATACGATAAATCGATGATTTTTTTGAGGAAACCACTTTTTTCCCATAAAAGCTGTAATATCTCCATTTTGTTTAAATATTTTTCAAACTTTGACCACATTTTCGGATTTGGAATTAAATTTTCTATAATAGCTGAGTACCTTTAACCGTGAATTTTACAAACTTGGTATCTAAAGAACAGTTTGATCTTCACCTTATTTAGGGAAGTTACAAGGTCTTATATTACTTCAACGCTCACCGTTTTTCGAAAAAAACTATCCACAAAACGTCAAATCTCATAAAAACTTGAAAATTTATAATTTATTAACTTGTGTAAATAAAACATCTATGACAACCTTAGTTAAAATGTGCATTTTAAACAAAATAAAAACTGTTCTCATTGGAATAAAAAGCAAACAAAAAATTAATGTTTAATAGAAAATAAAGGAAAACTGTCAATAAAGCGACACCAGATCAGAGGATCTGATGTTATTACATTTATTTATTTATTATTATTATTTAGGATTTATTTTATTAGATTTTCAATGTAATGTTTAAAATCCAATGATAATGAACATAGACCTCAATTCTGCCGTTAGCTTCTGAATGCAGATTGTGTTGAAGAGTAATACTTTTTGAGGTGAATTTTATGGGCAGATAGGTCTGTTTTTACAGCGGAAGGCATTTCTACCTATCCATGTATATCGTTGGTTTATATTTTTATTAAGGATCAACTTTTCCTTGGCTAACGGTTACACAATATGATGTGGTTAGTATTCTCATCCAATTGTCAGGCTTTCCCCACCCCACTTAAGATCAGAACACCATTCCAAAGAGGCTAGATGTGTTAAACTTGTAAGTCTCTTGAAAATCTGGTATCGATCCACGGTTAATAAAATATGTTTTCTATTATTGAAATTTACAACTGTACAATATATATATATACATCTAGTAAATGTGTTCAAAACAATTACAAAAAAATGTAAAAAGTTGAAAATAACTAACCATCAGTAGCACTTCAACTAAAATTCTACACTAGAAGGTCTCTAGGTCATCTTCTTTTTATACGCCTCAGAGGATTATCGGGAATGAAGTGAGAAGCAAGTTGAGCGACTAAAGGATTAGTGTGGTTATGGAGTTTAGTATAAAAGGATGGGTATCTGGTTTGGACTAAATCAGCAACATATTGGACATTAAGGTCTTTATGGATAAGTTTATTGAAAACAAAGTAAGGAGCATTAAGGATTTTTCGAAGGATTTTGGTTTGCAAGGATTGGATACGGGAAGAATAAGAAGGTTTAGTTGAGCCCTAAAGCTCAACTCTACATGTCCAAATAGGTCTGATAACTGTCATGTAAATGAATCTTTTATAGTAAATCGGAAGTTTTGAACGTTTGTCTCGTAAATGCTGAAGAAGTCCATGTTAAAATATGAGTTTTATTATATCCCCAGGTATGGTTAGATTTTATTTTTTTATTTTTTTTTTACTATTTTTTAAAGTAGAATAATAAGAAATAATCGGGACTCGATGGGCGAGCGAGTTGGGGCGAGGATCTGAGAGCGCTCAGAATTTACTTCATGGCGGACCCACGAAATGGATCTAGACCTTACCACCCTGGTTAGAATAAGTTGGTAACATGTAGGAAAGCCCGTCCTTCCACCCCTAGTAGGATTACATAAGGACGTTAACCCTAATTAAAAAAATATTAAACAAATTTTTTAAGAATAATCGTGAATAAATGTTCGGAAGATATTCTTAAATATCAAAAATAAGTAATAATAACTATGGAATAAAGTGTTAATTCGTTAGTTCTTAATAGTAACTGAACAAAGTATTAACTAATATTAACTATCGTCCTTATTACTTATTATCCTTGAGAGAGTGGCATTTATTATTTATTCAATAAAAAAATTATACTATTGCCATTAAAATAAATGTTTCAACATCATATGATAGGGACATATTTAGGAACAGAGAACATACAAAAAAAAAAAAACATGTCAGGTATTTAATATTTTTTAGTTTTGTATTCGAAATATACCCAAGACTAACCTCGGCACGAGTTAAAAAAATTTCATAAAATTCTTTAAATAAATATATTACTAAAACATATATAATAACATGCCATAGTATTAACATGCGATAGATAAAGTATCGGCATCGAACCTTCATATTCCTTCGGTAATATATTGTGAACTTTAAAATGTATTTGGCACGATGCAACGTCGTAGATCATGCAAATAAGTTTCAGAACTGCATGCAGACAATATAAAACAATATCCCAAGATAAAGATGAAACAGGCTAGTAATTGAAAACAGTTTATTACAATTCTAACATTGGTATGCTTTTATAAGTAAAAATAAACAAGTCAAGTGCTGCAACGGCAAGTGGTCATGCTAATTACAAGCAAAAATAAAAACGCTTTTACGATTCTCAACTCAGTACTGACAATTATTCTTAGTGAATAGTCTAAGTTAATTGAACAAGTAAAATAAACAAAAGGATTATTTATCTTGGATTGCATCCTAATTACATCTAGTCAACATGCTTAAATGATAAATAATTAGAAAATGGAGACAAACAACTCCAAAAATAACAAGAACGTTGTAAATTAATTGTTATTAAATGATCAGTCGTCATCTAAGACTTAATGAACATGACCGGCAATAATGAGCGGTAGATAAAATAAAAAATATAAAATAATATATGATTTATACAATATATTAAAAAAAGAATAAAAGCATTTAAAGTTACTACTTAAAATTTTCTTTCGAATCGGTTATATACAGGAACTAATTTTTTTTTGAGAAAATACATTAAAAGAAATGTTTAACTGTGATAAAAAAAATATATCCGTAAAAATTATAATAGCATAACAAAAAACGCATTGTTAGGATAAGATAGAAATTAACGAGGTATTATTTATTTTTAATCCTAAAAACTAAAATTAAAATTGTAAACATTATATATTTAGATAGAATGTTAGCAGTCTTGACCGATAAAAACGAAAATACAAGCAGTAAAATCACAAACCGGTGTCTTGGTTTTTAGTATTCAGTAAGGCATTATTTCTTGGCACTTTGCCAACGGCTGTGTAAAGAGGAGATAATGACAGAATCACAACCAACCTCCAGGTTTTCTCCCAATAAATGGTACCTGCTTTATACAGCCTGGGTGTGCCACAGCAGGGTTTCTTCACCATAGGATGGATACTAGCATAACATAACATAACAGAAAATCTCTAACTACCTTAACCGGACTCAAATCTGGCTTAAGGAGTGATTAAGCTGTAGTAAGAATCTACTGACATAAACGAAATTATCCTTTGGTAATGCTCTCATCAGGTCATATATTTTAATGCTATGTATTAAATTTTACGTTCATATAAAAAAAATACAAGTAACTAAATGAGACTAACTGCGAAAATTATGACTCTCATAACTTTTAAGTAAACAAACAATTGATAGCACTAAAATGAATAATATACATTTGAAGGTCCTTAAGTCATCTTCTACTTCGGCGTAAAGGAAGATTGTCGGAAATCGAGTTGAAAGCAAGTTGAGACACCAGTAGATTGGAAAAGGTTGTAGATTATTAAAAATATCTGCTTTTAGCCACATCTGGGACATTTAGTTCATTGTGGATTAGTTAATTGAGTGGATTAGTTAACATCCAACAGGGCATGGAATTTAAGGGATTTTTCGAGATAGAAGGACTGGAAACGGTAAGAATTCGATAGTTTGTTTGAGTCCACAATAAAGGGTTTAATAAGTTCCATCAATGCCATAAGGGTTTAAATGGTGTGCAGAGTGTGCTGAATTAGACAAAATACAGAAGCAGCTTCTTGTCATTTCAATCTCGAATGAGGGTCCCATGTGTGTCTCTTGTAGAGATAAAATCCAATAAAGCGTATCTGTTTTCATTTAACAGAAGGACAGGATGTGCATTTTTCAAGGTAAATGCACATCTTTACCTCACACTCTTCAACTGATGGTGTGTAACTAAATTTTGCTTTTTATATTCCAAACATTCAATTTTTAAAAAAATCTTCAAATAAGTCGAATTCAAATGGGATCGATTAAAGAGTTAAACAAGTCAGCTAACATTCAAAGTTGAAAAATGAATAAGCGATGTCATGAAATCTAGTGTCAGATTATAAGGAGAGAGCGAAAGGGCTGACTAGCTCCCCCTGCAAGATACCTGGGCGGAATGGAATTGCAGGAAACGCCAACGGTGACGAACTGAGGAGGAATGCTAGCCGTGCTGTATTCGAAGGACGGAGACCGACAATATCCTCCACCTCCACGTATCGCTGAGAAAACCACGTCTCCAGGAAGACATACCAACAAATCGAGAGTGCACTAAACCATAAGGAAGGCGCCAACACTTCTATATGGTTCAGCAAACTAGAAACACGTGCATAAAGAACTGAGTTTTGAATTCTGCTGAGTAACGTGTTTCCAATAGGCTGTATTCAAATGAGGGGTATTGCTTTGTGGGCATTCTGCAGCTCATTTTTATATCAGCCGAGGAAAGACCATATGAGAAACCCTTCTCGGATACACCCAGCATCTATAAAGTGGGTACTATTTGTTAGGGAAAAACCTGGCAGTTGATTGAATCAGGCAATAAGGTAAGAATACAAAATGAAAACCTATCTAACATCAGATATATTTTCCAAGCAAATCATGATGAACAGAGACGGATTAACCAGTAAATACCTAATTGATTCATATTCTATAAAAGTAGTTTAATCTATTTATTTATTTATAATTATTATTTAAATTCGGTGAATTCTATCAATAACCAGAGTATGAGTATCAATGCCTAATGATTGAGGAAAAGGGCAATAAGATCAGTATTTTAAATTTAATTGAGGAAAAAAACAAAACAATTTCCTCTAAATGATCATGAGCTAAATAATGACAGATTTTGTCTTGAGGAGGCTTTAGTATTGAATTTATTTAAATATAAAATAAATTAATTCTGAAAATAATTATTCTATTATATATAAGATATTTATATTCGATATAGCGAAATAGATATAAATAATTCATAAATTAAGAATTTAAACTTTTTTTAACTGTATAGTCTTATCTTAAAAAATTATAAATTTATTTCTTATATATTTTTTAATTCATTCGATTCCAGTAATCAAAAGTATTTTTAATATTTTTTTTCTTTCTTTTTTTAAAAATTATTATTTGTTTAATGGATCCCCGATAGGTTTGAAGTCTTAAGAGTTTTTGATAAATCCAAGTATAGCTAGGTAATTTGCTCCTTGATATCTAAAATGCTAAAATCGAATAAAAATTTTCAAAGCAAAGCAAAACAAAAAGCTATGTGAGTGTATTGTAAGTATAGATCCGTTTCCCAAAATACGCCCTCCCCTCCAATACCACATCTCACCACATAATCTCTGTTAACAATAGGTTTCAATGAACTTAAATTGTAACAACTTAAACATTGTTTTTTAAACTTATAAATATGGTTGTTTTTTAATATTTTTCCATGGCCCCGAGTATTCACTAACTGCATGGTTTGGTCCACATCGAACTATCGAGAATGTACAACAAAACATGGAATTTCATGAAACTGCCAAATTATTGAGAGATTGTAAAAATAAGAAACAAGGAAAATAATAAAACAAACGGGAAAATCAAAATAATACTTATCAGTGTGTTATGAGTGTGTCGATGAATGCTAGTAAATGCATTCATTTACTTTCAAATTTATATTTAATATTTTAATAATTTATTAATATAATGGAATTATTGGAATAACTTTTGATAGGTTATAAACGGATATTCTTCTGCCTGATACAATCAATTTATTATTTAGGCAGCATTTTAATTAACCGTTTCTCTTTCCTTAGAGGAAAAATATAATAATAATAATAATAAGCTCTTTATTTTTGTTAAAATATTTTCTACATTTTTTTGTTTTATTTTTTTCACATTTATCATTGATTAATTTTTTTTTTTTAGTTCGGGAAAACCTTATTTTAAATTTTTTACCAATTATATCAACTCTGTTTTAATGAGAATGATATAATTTAGGGAAAATTACAACAATAAACTATTTAAATATAAATTAGTTATTATAACATGCATTTGATGTGCATACAGTTAGTGATTTTGTAATGTATTGTTTAAAATTAAATTTCTTAAATATTACTATCAAATTTTAAATCTGGATAGTAAAAAATTGTATACCACTGTAAAAATTCTATAAAATTTAGATGCCTATTAATGAATTACAAATTCTTATTTCATAAACCAAAGCTCATAAAAGAGGAGTTAGGATTGATGGATTTATTGCCACTTCTACAAGAATTCTTTTTATTTGTAAACTAGTTTCGAATATTAAACTCAACATTAGTTCTAAAAACATACAATAATTTCATAACATCAGAATTTTGTTGCATAATTATAACTTTTCAGTTTCCCCGATGACTGGTTGGCTTTTTTTTCGTTAATATTAGGTACAAATTTAAAACGGGACTATAGAAAATATTTATCTAGTAATTAAAAAATGAAATAAAATAATCTGGGATGGTTTTGAACATTTTTTTTCCTTATGATTCATAAATATTTAAATTAATTTAACATTCGGATCTAGTCTTCAAATAATACTTCCAATAGATGTGTGATTAATCAATCAATCTTAATTGCATTGATTCTTCAATACCTCAAGTAATGAAGGAGGTGGACATTCTAGCACAATCAACAGGTTTCCCCTAATTCACCAAGAAAATAGAAATTCACAATATAGAGACAGATTGTGCCCTATGATGATTTCCCAACCGCAGACTTGTATATTTACGAAAACGTCTTTAGTATGTTTATTTTATTTATATTATTATTATTATATAGATTTATATATTAAATTAATTAATGTTCGCTATAAAAATTGGAGAAATAAAAAGAATAGAGAATAAGGAAAGGAAAGTTCTAAGAAACATTAGGAGGCCATTGATAACAGTCAAGGGAGAATTTAGAAACAGGAAAAACAAGGACCTGTACAAAGAGAACATGAACGAAAGGATGTCAGATTCAATCATGCGGTCCTAGACGGCCAAAATCGAGAGAGAAAAAAAAAATAAATAACTATGTTCCACTTTTGATTATTCTTCATTATAGTACTGTTTGAAGGAAAACTACACTTACAAGAGTTAAGTTGAAAAAGAACAGTATTAAAATTTATCTATTGAGAGAATTAAGGGAGAAAAGGCTTAAAAGATCAAAGAAGTAGTTACTGGGGGGGGAGGGGGGTTTGATAGGCCATTTAAAAGTGTTAGAAGAGGAAGTGTCTATAGCTGGAACCGCTCCAAAAGGGCTGAAGGGAGGGGGGAGGGGGTTAAAATCTCAATCAACGGTTCCATTTTCTATAACCAATTGACACCTGATACAAAACTAACCATCTACCCTTTCAGTGATAATAGGATGCCCAATTTTCCTACCCTATCCTCCAATGATGATACAATGCAAATTTTGCTTTGTCAGACAACAGGGACCTGCCAGACAAACTGAACTCTACTGAAACTAGACAACTCCCCTAACTTACTAACATTTCCAACATCTCTACCTGAAAGGAAAACTATTTAAACTCGAGAGTTAATCCTACACCTTTACTTACTTAAATTTACAAAGGTCATTTTGTTATTCCATATTGAAAAGAATAATTATAAATAAAAAAAAAAGGATCTCAACTTGTTATCATTTTGATTAAATATTCTACGATGGTAAATCAGAATATAGACAGAAGGGGTTGTTCAAAGACTTTCCTAAAATGGCTGCATCAGCGAAGTTTGATTTTGATATATCTCTATCGAAAAAAAATTTTTTGCTGAGAACTTACAATAGGTGTTAGGTTACTTAAGGAATGACGAACCATTGATTATTTGGAAAATAAAATGAGGTGACGTGAAATCAGATGTGTACTTAAAATTTTTATTTTTGGCCTTGTACTGCAAATCAAACTCTATTTGCAGTCGTTGTGTAATGGAAACCAAATGCAGTCGGATGGTGTGAAGGAGTATATGACAAAAAAAGTGACGAGGGTACCGACTACGGATTCAATAACTTAAGAAATAATCCGTAGCAAAAATGACAAACAGAAAATAACAGTTAAAAATAAAATAAAAGTGTTTTTGAACTATGGACATAAGGGGAATGATCAACAGAGCTAAAAAGGTTGCGACACTTAATTGAAAAACCAGACCAGATCATCAGGCAAGAAACCGGCTAGTTCGTAGCTGTTTCAATGAGCAAAGAATATTCCATGCATTTGTATGATCATTGAAAATTCAGGCCCCATTCAGGTCCAAATGATTTCAAGTTCGTTGCTAATACTTTGCTGAAATAACTATTAAACAAAATACTCAGGGAAGGATAATATTTAAGGTAATTTAATAAATTGAAAAAATAAGGAATATATTTAAAAACAAATTAGAATGGCATAAAATAAAAAAAGATAACTCCAAACTTAAGTAGGGATACATTTATCTCCAGGAATAATGACCTAACAGCAATACCATAGAGGCAATGAATATATAAGTCGAACGATTCAAGCGACTTAACAAAATTAACATGGTACGATACACGCAAATATAAAATAGGCGGCACTAAATTGTCTTGGAAAAATATTTATAATGATGGGTTCGAAATTAACTGTCGTTCAGAAAACTTTGCATTACAGATACAACGCACTATTAGCTCGAGGATGTGTTGAAATGAAGAATAAAATGGCAAAAATTTAAGGCGTACACTGAAATATAACTAGTGAATCTTAAATCATAACTAAAATCCTACCAGGCTTATATTACGTCAAGGATTATAACATTTAAAATAAGTCGACATCCTAATTTACAAATTTCGGAGAAATAATAAACCTAAAACGTTTTCTGTAAATATAATTTCAATGTTTTCATAAATCGATAAACGATAACTGGTGATAACAAAAAAACTTAAGATGTTGACTTTATTACCGTCACAACTTGATCGTTATGTTGAGAAAATTTTAATTAACGCTATCGACAGCTAATGAACTTTGTAGTTTAAAACAGTTTGTTTAATGAAACTCTGATAAGATTATAACAACAACCTAGACGGTTAATAAATTACAAAGTTGTTTAGTTATTTGCCTACATTAGTTAGGATATTTTTAGATTGATAAACGCCCCTCTACATCGACTATCCTGAAGGAAGGAAACATAGTCCAGGATGTAGCAATAAACGAGCATTCACTGGAATCATCTTTCCTTTATTGATAAGGAGAGTAGTAGCATAACCAGGCGAATCAGTGAGGGTTCGAAGTAAGTGCCTTTGACCTCGGTGAACCTACCAGATACCAAGAACAATTAAGATCAGTGTAAACATCTTATCTCGCAAGGTGATTTCCTCTTCGTATAATGGCCCATAACTCGGCTCACCAGGTTTACGTGTTATGATCCGATATCTAAACCTCAACAACCGACGATAGGAGGTTCATGTCCACGCATCCAGTGACAGATAAGGAAGAGCACAATCCTCTGATCAGACCGAGAACAAGGAGCCATACGATAAGGTTGTCCGTAACGGCGGAAGCACGCAATGCAACATGCAATTTAATCTGGTGTGGAGATATAGAATTATAATCAATTTCCATGCAAAAAAGTAAATCGTTGTTTATCATAAACTGGTTCGACGGTTTGAAGCGGAAGGTTAAAAGAAAAAAAAAAAAACCAGTCCGCCCACCTGGCTGGGCTATTAAGTCGTTTCGCAGCGCTGAGAGCGTCTTGAGCGAAGAGAATCGATGGTCGGATGTTATCATTAAAAATCTATTGTGATGTCGATAGTTCAGTGACATTATTCAAACCACTATTATAAAAATAATGAATCGTACACTTGCAATCGCCTGAAAAAAAATCTTTCAACGGGGAGCGTGGGCACAGTTGCTCTTCGAATAATCTATTATATAAGTGTATCGGGGAAAAAAAATCTAAATGTTGATTACGTAATTAATGAACGTATGATTTTAACAGCTGCTAAAGAAATTTTTTTTTTTTTTTTCAAAAACACCTATCTGGCAATGTAAGTACAACGAGAAATATGTCCGATAAATAAAGTAATTTATAGACCGAAATAAAGACTATGAGCTGCATGTAACTTTATTATTTAAGAACCGGAAAAAAAGTTTGTTTCTGAACAGTTTGTCTTTTATAAAAAAATAGCAATCCATACAGACAAAACAAAATACTGAACAGAACGATTACAAACTATTTGGAAATACTTGAAATTCATTAAGTCTTATTGACTGCTATTTTAAAAATAAAAACTGGTACGTGCTTTAACTATTTTCCAATAACTAATGAGCATTAGCAGTAAAAAAAAACAGCTTACTTACATGCATTATCAATACATGGCTGTGTATTTTCTTTACATACCTGAAACAATAAAAATATTATAAATAGATAATATAAATTTTCTTCAAAGAATAACATTTATAATCAAGTTATTTAAATTTTAACCACTAAAAATTGTATCCAGTAAGCTTTAAAATGTGAATAAAAAACCTTTTTTTCATTAAGTCACACTTAGAACTAAATGCATACCTAAATAAATACATATATTATTTACTATTATATTTATAATTTTATGAAATTTTATCATATAAAATGTAGTTCGAGTTATGTAAAGGAATTGGTAAAGTTATTAATAATAATTAAACAAAATACATGGTTAGTTTCCAGTAGTAACCATATATTATTGGTGAAAATTTCGGTAATTTAGATATATCAGGGATTAATTTTGAATCGAAGAGCAATTAAAATACCTAATTTTTACAAGAAAGTTTTAATTATATTTCTATTAATTTTAATTAAGGATAGACTTAAGAGCAGGAAAGATTGTTATTTCTTCGTTGCGAAAATACTCAGTTCACAACTACTGACTGACCAGAAACATGAAAATTTAGATTTGCAAGAATATTATTCTACGAATAATTCTTTATCCTAAAGAGAAGTTTACGTTCAGGGAAGGACAACGTCCAAATTCAAGAAAATAAAGCACTGCTTAAAATATTTGGACCGAATAATGATAAGCATACACGAGAATTTAGAAGACTACACTATTCAGAAAGGTCATGTAAAGTCCTAGGACTTAAAATAACAAATTTAAAATGAGAAGATAATAAGCGTTGAATGTTCTAGATAGTAGACCGAGACGTAGACGGGGGAATTGAGTCGGAGCTGATCTTGTGGGTTTGCCTTCTGATGGGTAGCGATGAAAACGTGTGTGTTCAGATATTGGTGGTATCGGATACGAACCTTTGGTTTCGCTACGCTTTTTAATTTTTTATTTAACTTTCTAAATAATAAAAGTATACCGCCCGACCTAGTACTTGACTACCATAGTGAAGTTAATACATATTCATACCACCATTCAATAGAATCTTCAAAAATAACATATGAAAATAAGCATATATTGTTTAACATAGAAGGCTGTATCTATTGCAAGGGAGTGAAGAAGCATTGAGCATACCCACCCTCCTGGAAACATATTCCAGATAAGAAGCAACAAGCATATCTGTTATTCTCTAACACCTCACCACATAACACAGGAGGGGTGCCTTGTAACGATAGAGCAATAGATTAAATAATTCAGGGAAAGAATATGAGCCAGCAGTATGAATTTTAACATTATGTAATTATAAAATACATGAGAGGTCTACAAATTTATCGTAACGGATAGAACAAAATTTCAATCATAATACACAAACGTGTGAAGAATATTCTATATTAATTCAGTAATACTACATATTTACCGATAGATATTTCCGAAGCATATTGAGTATTGGAAATAGTTAAAATGAATTAGCAACATAATCTTCGACAGATACCAGCCACAAAGGAAACTGTATGGAACCAATAGGATGGGTAACATTGCATTCCCACTAATGAGTCAATCAATGTAATGGTCATTTGATAGCTCCGGTAGCCAAGACCTAATCTATTTAAAATTTACATTACAAGAGGAAGGAGGGGGGATGAAATTGGATTACTGACTCAAAATAAAATTTGTGTACCGAATTCAATTCTAAACAATAACCTAATCACATATTGGTAAATTAACACATCAACAAGTCAAATGTGAAAAAGTTGAATATTGGTATTGTGAATAAAAAAAAAAAAAAAATATATTGCTTTAATGCTATTAAGTATTTTTTTCAATTTAACCATTTCAATAGAACTATATTAACTAGATTCGTAGAACGTATTAACATGATATATATCTAAGTTCACTAAGGTTGCACTAATGCACTAAGAAAAAATGTTATACATTTTTTATGTTGAATTATTATTCATGTAAAACGTTCTATGAAAGCAATTAAAAACTATAAAACATAAAAAATGCAATAATAATTATAGTAATTTAAAAAGTACCGGATCTCGGGTTGCAATTAAATCGTTAAAACCTTCCACAATAAACTCTTTTCCCTAACAAAACCTTCTAAACCTCCCCTGACCTTCGTAATCCTGCTGGGTCTTTAAAAGGGAACTGGAAAGGAGCGAATAAAAGTTTTTCTAAGGAAAATGTTTGTTATAGTAAAAATTAATTATTTAAACAGTAAACAACTTAAATAAATATAGAAGAAGAAGAAGAAGACGAAAATGAAACTTTATTCTGGGACTACTTGTCCCCTAAGAATAACATATGATAACAGTACATAGGACAATCATCTGGCTTTGATGATTAATTATTATAAATAATAATAATAGATAATTATAAAAAATTGATTAATAATTAAATTATGTTTAACAAAATAACTGAGACATCTTGTAAAAGGATACATCTTATGTATACTATTATAATGTATATTACATAGATATTCATGTTTTACATTAGCTCGGAAGATTGAAAATTAAGGAGGTAAAGAAATAAATGATGTTTAAAGGAAGTAAGGGTGGATCTTTTTCGAATTGTGATGGGCAATGAATTCCATAAAGAGGAAGCACGGATAATAAAGGATTTCTCGAAGGATGCAGTTCGATGCGCTGGAGTGTATAGGTTGATGGGTTGGGTTCTAGTATTTAAGAGGTGAAGGGAGGAGCGCAGAGCAAGGTCATGGATATAGGTGGGTTTTCAAGGTTTGAAATATGAGAGCACCCAGGAAGTATTGACGTCGAAAACTGGGGTAAAGCCACCCAATTTCAGAATACCTGTGAGACATGCGAGGACGTTTGAAGATCCCGAAAATAAATCTAATGAAACAGTTCATTACTCTTTTACATCTCATCTCGAGTTCATCAGACAGTCCTCCATATACTATGCATCCGTAGTCAAAGTTAGGGAAAATGAGTGATGATACTAAAAGTTTTCGAGTACTTAATGGTAATAAATCACGGTAATGTGAGAGTTGCTTAGGAATAAAAATAGATTTCCACGTGATTTGAGAGATATGGTTATTCCAAGCAAGATGTTGATCGAAAGTTATTCCCAGATTTTTAATAGAATTTTGGAAGTGAATTGGACGGTTTTGAGGAAAAGCAGTGGATAGTAGGAAAGAGCTTTTAGGTGAGGTTTTGACCCAATGAGGATAGCCTTTGTTTTTTCTGGATTCAAACTTAATTTATTCTCTACTGCCCAAAGGTTAATGCTATCTATGTCTTTCTGTAGCTTACAAGTCGCCTCTAGCATATTTGATGGATGAAAGGATAAATATATTTGCAAGTCGTCAGCATAATGATGATATTGGGAGTAGTGGATGCGATTCGGTGAGACATTAACATAAATAGAAAATAGTGTAGGTGAAAGAGAAGATCCATATATACATGTACATATAAAATCCACCTATACTTATTTATACAGCATAATTATTTATAGTATATAAATTATATATAAAACATAATAAATATTTAAGAAAACAATGATAAGTCAAATTGTATTTATTTACAATATAATTTATTTTTTAATTTTCTAGGCTAAAAGTTTAATTCTTTTTATTGGGGGTTTGTGTCGTCATAAACTTTAACCAGGACGTATTAAAGGTATTATGATTATTAACTAAATAATTAAATAAAAGCAAGCGGTATTTAAAACAAATTTCCAAGAAATTTTAAATTGGATTAATAAGATAAATTTGCCCCTTGCATTCGTTGGGGTGTAGGTTTAATCTGATTTCGAATATATTCTTGAGGGATATGCTACATCTAATTCAAAACTGTAATAAATCATATAATGTTGATATTTCGTATTTAAACATTTAAAGAAAAATGAAACCTTTAGCCGGAAAAAGTAATGTATGGAAGTTTTTACCAGACAGTATATTATAAATAATATGACGTCTGAGAATCATAATTGAGCTCAATTTTAAAAAAAAAAAAATAAATAAATGTAACTGTTAAATTGACTAAATAAGTTCACGCCAGAAGAATAGAAAGTCTGATGATAGGATGGGATATGTCACATCGTGGGGGGATTGATTGTTTAAAGAGGAGTAAATGCTAAAATAAAGTGAATTAGATGAATTAACATAAAATACTCCTTTATTGAAGATATTAAAAAAAAAAAAGTTGGTTTTCAATATAATGATTTTAAATATATATAATTTCATATATGAAGCGATTGAGAGTTAAAATATCCAAAACTGAGCCATACCTATTTAAAAACATGGAAATATTTAATTACAACTATATAACAAGATCTGGTTAATTTTTATGTATAAATTTAATTCAAAAATATATCTTGTTACAATACAGTGCATAAAACGTTCATTAATTGGATTTAGATACACGAAACAGAAATACATATTAAATTATACATACATTACTTTATAATAATAATAAACGCAAACAAATTTAACAAACGATACGTAGTTTACAACAATGCCCAAGCGACGAATTGGCAATTCACACCATCATAAAAATAAAGAAACCGAGGTTATATAATTTTAATATTTTCGTTAATTTATGTTTTGCGGCTTTTTATTAAGTAAGTATCCTGGACGGTTTTAATGCACCATTGTAAATATCATGAAATGTTTAATTTCTATTTATTTTATGCGTTATTACAGCCTATATAATGAAAATTAATCACACATTAAATTATTTTGATACTAAACCATTAACAGTTTTATTTTATACTGAAACAACCGACATACATAAAACCATAAAGATGTAAAACCACGAATTCATCTATGTCCCTTACTAATGGTTACGGAGAAATGCTCCAGCACAATTTAAATTCTCGTCAGATCCTCCAGGCATTCCAGTAGCGGTTATGAATAGACCCCGGGCTAAGCGGGATAAATATATATAAACAAGAAGACAAATATTTTAACATACAGTTAATTTCAATTAGGAAATCAAATCGGAACGAGCATTGTGATGGTGAAAAGGAGGAATCTCCCTGGAATTGGGAGCTTTGCGAGGGCAATGAATAAGTTAGAACTCTTCATGGTTGTAATTAAATACGACCCCATCAGGTTTCCACTCCCACTAAATCTTAAACGGCCACAATGTCCGTATTTCTACATCTTTCGAAATTAATTCAATGCTTTAAATTATACAGTAAATAAACAAACATCATTGAAACAGATTAAATAAATAGCTTCGCCATATACATATATGAATAATTTAATAATATAAAATATGTTTTTGTTTTTTAAATATTAAATAATTATATTTTTACACAATATAGTCCAGCCATTAATAATTTGGATTATCGGGAATGGAGTGAGAAGCAAGTTGAGCGACTAGAGGATTAGTGTGGTTATGGAGTTTACTATGAAAGGATAGGTATCTGGTTTGGGCTAAATCAGCAACATACGATACATTAAGATCTTTATGGATAAGTTTATTGGTAACAAAGTAAGGAGCATTAAGGATTTTCCGAAGGATTTTGGATTGTAAGGATGTTCAAATAGGTTTGATAACTGTCATGTAAATGAGTCTTTTATGGTAAATCGGAAGTTTTAATATCAGTGTGAAAACCTGTGATAGGTGTTTTATTTCTATCATGTATTCTGATACAATTGTTGAGAAACTTCAGTTATCTTGACAATTAGAAAATAAAAATTTAAAAATCTACATATTGTGTAGCTTTAATATCTTCTTTTTTTTCACTAGCATAATAATTATTTTTGTACTGTAATTTATATTTTGTTAATTTATTTTTATAATCTATTATTTGTAAGTATTGGAATTATATATATGTAAAAAAAAAATGGTTTCATTGCAATACGCATTTTATTTGCATGGATAATTTATTCCGTGATAAATTTTCTTATCCAAATTTAATGTTTTAGTTTTTTTTATTTTACGTTTAATTTTGGTTTATTGATATTTTTTCTTAGATATAATAATGGATCACTATAAAACGAGAAATTTTTTATTTTTTTTATTTAACATTATCATTACTGACAAATCTTTATTTGAAAAACCTTAATACTTCCGTTTTCTATTAAAAACAAATTATACATTACATGACTGAGATATTAAAATTATAAAAGTTGTTAAAAAAAAAGAAGTAATATTCGTTTGGTTCACGTGTGAATTTCAGGGGAAAAAGGTGATGGAGAACTGTAGAAATTTTGTCTAAATTGGGGAAATTTACCCAATCCACTGGGGAGTTGGTAAATTTTGTTACCTGGCAACACTGGTCTGGCTTGCCCTCCCGTAAGTACGGAGACAATCTTGTTCATATTGTATGTTTAGACTGATTGTATTTTTTATTTATTTCAATTATTGTTAAATTATAATTATTATTTTAATTTATTTTATATATTGTACAATTTTATTCATGCACAGAGGTTTGTCCTGAAGTGAGCCATATTATAATATTTATAGAACAAAACAAGTTCTTCTCTCTCAGGAAAAAAAATAAAATCATTTAATGTTTAACGTTTATTGTTTCCCATAAAAATGTACATAACGAAATTTAATTTTTAAGAAATTATAATGAAAAATATTCTAGTAAAAAATTATCACGAATTATTTCTATAAGCTTGATAGTTAATATAATATTTAAATTTTCTCGCATTGAAATCTTTTTAAATTAAAAGTGTTAGATTTAAGCACCTATTATGTATGATTGAATGTAAAATTGAGAACGAAAATTTTTTTATTTTTTTTTTTTAATTTAAAATCATACAAACTGCCTTATGCATATACATAAATACATAGGTTACCGAAATTCCTAACCTGTGACCTGTGTAACTAAACACAGGGCGGACATATACCAGGCCCCGAGACACACAGAACAGTAGGCAAGTTACCCACACAGCGCACTAACACGGCAACATAAACCCAACATTACGACCATTTAAGTATCATATTACTGTTTCATTTATAATTAGTACCAATAAACTTGAACCATGTGGGGGTTGTAAAAATAAAAATTTATGTGCTGTGTACAGTAGGCTTTCAATTTTAAAATCTAGTTCAGACGTGCCAATATAAGAACCTGTTAAGTTTGTTGAACTCTTATGATATATTTTTTCATTATTGATTTACTATAAGTACAGTATCATTTCATATTCAAAAACTATTTGTTTAATTAATTTATATAATTATAGTACGTAATATGTTTTTTCTAAACTTTCATTTCAATTTATATAACTTGGAACAAAAAAAGGAAATAATCTTGCACATTTAACCACTATTTATCAGTGTATAAAATTTTTCTCTAAGACCTAACGTTTGGGTTTGAATGGAAAAAAAAAAAAAATTGGAAACCCTTCAGTCTATTTATTTAATAGATATCCAGGAAAATATTTTATTATTTTGATTTTAATAATATTTCTTTATATAGTTAAACTGCCTACTAACGATACATTACTCGAATCCAAAATAATGTTACAGAAAAGAACCTGTAAAAAAACACCTATGATTCCAGAATTTGTGGCTTGTCGTTGAGTGTCATACCAATATTGGAAAATCCAATCTCATACAACCTTTCCAGCAACTGCCTTCAACATAGCAGATTAGATCATTTCCGTTTGACAGCTCTATACCGATATGTCAAAAGAATGGAGATAAAAACTTAATCAATTATTGTGAGAAAGTAATATTTCTCCATGAAGTATTGGAAAAAAGAAAATCCTAAGGAATCGCATAAAAACATTAAAAAAAAAAAAAATCATGATGGGTAAGGAAGTAGATTATTTGAGGTATGATTTTAAGTGTTCGATAGTGTTCAGTAAAAGGAGCGTATGATAAGTTAATATTGTTAAAATGTAAATAAATAAAATTAAGCTTAAAATATTTCAGATAAAATTATTACTGTTTAAATAATTAAATCAAGAAGTGAGCTTGATTACATTTAATGACTCTTATAAAGTTGAGATTTTTAATTACTTCAACTAAATACCGGAGGGGGGGTTTTAATTTCTCAAACTGATTATAAAATAGTAAAGACCCTCCTAGACTTTAAATGCTTTCACATTAAGTGAAATTTAAACTCTTTCAACCCCTAAAAAAATATCATAGTAAGGAAATGATTCATCTCGGCGAGGCCCAAACTCACCCTTGACATCATACAGCTTTCGCAACTGTGATGATGCAGATTAAATGTCTAGGCCACCAGAACCTTAAAATAATCTAGATTGCCTTCATCTCTAATACAGTATAACTAGTCGATAAATAGGAAAAACTATGATGTTATAGAAGGATCAATACAATTAGGTGCGTTAAACCTTTCTATCTAAAAAAATAAACATTAAATATTCACGAATCATCAGAAATAATAAAATCGTTCAAAACCAACCCAAATTTTTGTTTAAATGACCACATAAACATTTCCAATAGTCCCATTTTGATTTTTTTTCCAGTAGGAACGGAAAAAACCAACCAGTCACAGAGAAAACCGAAAGGTTTTACACTACCACATATCTAACAGCTAACCCTTCCCCTCTTCACATTCGCTGTTAAATATACTCACACTTAGGTGAGGACCACCACATTCGATTTATTGTCTTACATTTTAAAACAAATTTTTTTTTTTTTATTGATTGCTTTAAAGTATAAACATTATGGCAATTGAATTAGCTAATAACAATAATAATTACATAATAGTAAATAAACAATAAATACAAATAGAAAAAGTATTTCTTCTATAGAAAAAGTATTTCTTCATATTATAATAATTTATACGAACAAAAGATTTTTTTTTTAATCTTACAAGCTATAATGATATATACAAACAAAGAAAATTAAAATAAAAATAAAAACATACATTTTTACAATTTATAATAATCGATATTGATTATAGTCTTGGGTGACAGAAGTTGTAGCAGCAATTGCAATAGAATCCAATATTTTATTTTGTTAATTCAAAAGAAATAAATCAATTACTTTTTGCTAGCTTTTAAAACAAATTTAATATATATAATTTACGTAGCTATGTGCTGATATTTCGGAATTTGTTGTATATTTTAGAACTCATGATGAATGTTTAGCATTCGAAACAGGTTTTCAAATAAAACGAATTCTAATAGAACTGGCAAATAATTCACCGATCCTAAAAAATAATGCCCGGAGGCTTAAAATTAATAATATATCGATTAAAAAATTTTCGATCCACAATACCATAAAATATACACATACATATTTATGAAATGAATTTGAAAACAAAGTCTTAGATGGAAGGATTAATTCGAAGATTAATAACAAAATTTTGACGGAATATCGGCTTGTTAGAATATTTTTATTTTTTTACCTTCTAATTAGTTAATTATAAATTTGTATATTATTTTTTTATTTATTAGAAAACGGCCAATAAAACATACTAAAAAAAATTATATCTAAATATGTAAAATTTAAAAAATCCTGGATAGTTCGAAGTAGCGAGATTCCACTGAACTAGGAAAATAGAAAGTTATTGAACTTAATTTTAATTTTGTTTTAGAACCATATATCTCTACGGAGGGACTTTTTTTAAAAGATTTTTATTATTATTATTTTTTTTTTTTTTTAGAGAAGATAATCGATATAATTTAAGATCATTAAGTAATATAAAAGTATCTTATAATTATGAAATAATTAATTGTTGTTGATTAATATATTTTTTATTTAGAAGAGAAAAGATTTGCCCAGTCGGGATTCGAACCCGAGTCTCCACTTTTCTAGCGTGGTGCCTTATCCACTAGGCCACCGGGCTCGTATCCGAACCAGGGAAATCTTTTCTCTTCACTGATCCATACCCCCGGGCACTCGCAGTTGCGAAGTACAAATCGGGGATGAATGTTCATTGAACATTACTGTTAACTAGATCTTGTTGACATACGTCATATATATTTATAATTATGAAATAATTAATTGTTGTTGATTAATATATTTTTTATTTTGAAGAGAAAAGATTTGCCCAGTCGGGACTCGGGTTCGAATCCCGACTGGGCAAATCTTTTCTCTTCAAAATAAAAAATATATTAATCAACAACAATTAATTATTTCATAATTATAATATATATATGACGTATGTCAACAAGATCTAGTTAACAGTAATGTTCAATGAACATTCATCCCCGATTTGTACTTCGCAACTGCGAGTGCCCGGGGGTAAGGATCAGTGAAGAGAAAAGATTTCCCTGGTTCGGATACGAGCCCGGTGGCCTAGTGGATAAGGCACCACGCTAGAAAAGTGGAGACTCGGGTTCGAATCCCGACTGGGCAAATCTTTTCTCTTCAAAATAAAAAATATAAAAGTATCTTACTTCGTACACAGTAAAATTATCGATTAATTTCAAGGAATCGACTTTTAGATCATCAATTCTCGATAGCGCAACTTTTCTCAAGAACTGATGGTATCGAGACCTCGTTGAAAGTTTTCATCACTGATAACTTTAAATAGCGTATATTGTCAACTATAATTTATTTAATGCTTCTCTAACTTCTTAATCTCTCTGAACAATGAGTGAATTAATAGCGACATTAAAATAGAAAAGGAATATTCCACTAAACCGGATAGTAATTAAGGAAACAATAGTTCAAATGAAAACGTCATAAAAAAAATAATTAAATATATATTTGAAGCGATAAAGTAAAGAGATCCACAAATTAACCAGGAATTTTATTTAATTTTCTATACCCTGAAATGACATACAAAACATTTAAATTTCGTAGCACTTCAATAAAAGTTTTACATTAGAAGATCTCTTGACCATCTTCTTTTCAGACGGAGGGTTATCGGAAGCCGGGAGTTAAGTTAGTTAGGAGAAAAGTGGATTTGAGTGAGTTTGAAGTTAACTATGAAAGGATAGATCTGGTTTAGGTTAACTCAGCAACGTATGGAACATACAGGTCTTTATGGCTATGTTTATTTGTGAAATTATTAGAAACACCGAGGATTTTGGATAGGAAGGATTGGATACGAAAAGATTTGGAAGGTTTAGAGGAGCCTCAAAGATCAACTCCGGATATCCATATAGGTCAAAAAATTTCATGTAATAAACGTTGGAGTTGTCTATAATCCTTGTTTTGAATTTTGTATCATACTTGCTGTGGTTAATTATGCTGTTGAAGTAGTAAGTACTACATATAAAACCTGTGCCACTTACAACCCATGAAGGGTCTCGGGTTCAGTACTTAGGTAGGCTGTACTATTTCTAAGCCAACGGTTGTGAAAGGAGGTGATTTGGCCAATATTCACGCTCAACCGCCAAGTTTTTCCCCCAATTAAGGGTACCCGCTTTTTAAGAGGCTGGGTGTGCCCCAGGAGGGTCTCCCGACCTCGAATTCGATCCACGGCCGAAATAACAGAAAATAAATTTTCTGCCTTCAGTCGGACTCGAACTCAGGCCCGGGAGCGTGGTAGTCAAGTGCCTTACCCACTGAGCTACCGCGCCTCCTAAGTACTACATATACTTTGGATTAATTGATTTTTTTTGTTTTCTGGTCCTGATGATACCAACATAAGAATAATCGAAAAGTTTTAAGCCACGCTATTACTACAGAAAAATGATAGAGAACAAGACTCTGCCCAGTATAAAAATATCGAATAATAATTATTAGTTTTTTTGTTAATTTTAAAAATAATTAAATAAATAAATTTAGATTTTCAAAATTAGTGAGCTGGCCCTGCGGTGAGGTTGATTCATATCGAATACTCTCAAGGACGGATGTAGAAACCTGACAGGGATGAGATGGCTCGGATTACCAACGGCGGGAGGAGTTCATAAAATTTAAATTAGACTCACGCCCAGGGAAGTAAAATATTGTAATATAAATAATTAAGTATTCTATTAATTAAATAAGACTTAATTCAAAAATTCTACGTAAAAGCGCAAAGAACTCGGATGTTCGATGACACCACCAACAATCTTCGCTTCTACATGTAAAATCTTCCTATCCACGCTTTGGTCCTATCGAACTCAACAACTTCAACCCACTTCAGTAGAAACAACGACGTTTATGCCTCAATTATATTTACCAGGTTCAGGTCACGCGATTCCGCGTAATTAAGCCATCGAAATTCTTCAGCCTCGCCCTTCATAGGAACAAATATTTTTATTTGTTCAAGAAATTCTTGATATTCAAAAACCATTTTTCGTTCTTCAAGCAATGAATAATACTGCATCCGTAATGAATAGTAATTTTGCAAGTATACTGCATTTTCGTTTTAAATACCAATTGCATATCCTGAACTTTTAAAAGGTCATATTTATTGTAAAACTTAATACACAGTTTTTATTGAAATCACATAAATCTGGAGAAAATTAGCAATGTCAGGATTTATCTAGGAATTTCTAGTATCCATCCCACATTCATTAACAAGGGCCTCTACTTTGCAAGGCACCGATTACCAACATTACATACAGTTCTTAGGCTTGATAAAACGGACCAGTTTTCCGATTGTAAATCTTATGCTATTCAAATGTTTAAAACGAATCCTTTTGTTACAATAGGTAGAAATACAAGAAAAAAAAATATTTTAATGGCAAAGAGATAAAGAGAAACAAAGCATAAAGCTAGTTGACATTACACTTAGGACTCGATTAACCGACGTATTTGTGACCGAGACTAACTCAGATAACCAAATTCTCGGTTGATCGAGACCTCAAAAAAGTAAAGGAAATGCATGAGAAAAGAAAGTAGAACGTAGTAGCAACTGACGTAATACAAATATCCATTTTATTAAAAAATCATAATTATTATGTATGCATTGATAATATACATAATCAACATTATTAAACATATAAAGCAAAAAGTTCAGGGCTAGAAAAAATCACTAATTTTCTTTTCTTTTTTTTTTTTACAATCTATCTGCCGCCGCACGATTTCTCCATTGTCTAAAAAATATATAATCGAACGATGTTGCATTAGTTCTGCCTTGCAGGTTTTGGGGTTTCTTCCCCAACCCAGGGAAGCCTGCTTCATGAGAAATTGTTAATGACGATTCATTTCCTAGTAGACCGATTTCCCGACTTTCAAGCATTTTCCGTAGCAATACTTGCGCTAAGACTGCGCTGTTAAGGCTGTTAAAAAATAAAAAATAAATAGAATAATATTAATCTATAATATAATAAAAATAATTAATCGAGTTCCGAGTGTAAACAGTAATAATATAAAATGCGTGCGAAATTTAAAAAAAAACAAACAAAAAACATTAACAACCCTATTGTTCATTGCATAAAACAAGGTTTAGCTTACATCAGCAAATACGGAGAAGATAATAGACAAACATTTAACTGTTGTAATACTAAAAACAGTTAAGTAACAATTGTTTTTAAAGAAACAACTCCTTCCACTTCCTCTCCCCACTCCTATCTTGCAGCTTAGCAGTCATAAAATATTTTATATAACGACTCACGTTTGGATGTAAGCAACTTAAAACAAATAGAAAACCTTCAGATAGACAATTTAATATGAAACAGAGAAAATGTGGCAACCGTATAGGAAGGTATTTGTGCACGCCCTAGGGCAGATTTACCAGCGGGTTAAATAAACACGCTCGGCTCTAAAAGATACTGAAGGGCATCTTAGGGCTATAAAATCGTTTCAGAGAAATGTCAGACATAAATTTTCGAGCCTATAACGTTCGTACCCGTTTTCCTACAACCATTACAAGTTGCAGACGAGCACAAGTTATTACCGGAGAAGACTTCAATCTAGTAGGAGCAATACTTTGGCTAATTTTTTTTTTTTTTTTAATCTCTGTCTAGCTCTAAATAGTTATTTTAAGGTATTAAAATGAACTCAAAATACTTATTCAATAGGTTTCCTTATTGTATCACCACTTAAATTTCAGGACCATTCCTAACAAATTACCACAATTATAAGAAATAATGAGTGATGCAATTATAGTTTCTAGAAATTCTATATAACGCTGAAGGGAGTCCATAAAAAATCACGAGTAAAAATAAATAATAAAAAATATATCGTTAATAACAAAATGGCAATCATAGCCGAGGTGTTTATGTTAGGGGGAATACGATTTAATCTAAAAATTTGAATATCAAGTCCGTATGATCTCTAAAGTAAATGAAATGATAAATAGAAGCGGAATTGATATAGATAAGTGCTTGTCAGTTAAAATTTATTCAATTCGCATTTACTGTCCAAAACCGGAGCGTAAGAAGTATAAAACTGTTTTATTGCTTACTGTTATTTACTAATTAAATGAAAATGTATGATTCAATAAAATAGCTATCAGTGCTTAAGAGGTTAAAAATCAAGTTGACCGTGACGTAGATAGGAGGATGGAATGATTCCAACCATACATATTTAGTTGTCAGCACTAAACATCAATAAAATGAATTAAATTAATGAGGAATACCAGACATAAAAGACAAGATCTGCCCGTCATTTACAACTACTCCAACATTTACTAGACAAGCGTTCAAAGCTCCAAATAAATTACAAACGACTTATTTACATGACAGTAATTAGACACATTTGGAAATACAGAGTTGAGCTTTGGGGCTCCACTAAACCTTCCAATTCTTCTCATATCCAATCCTTACAATTGATAATCCTTCGTAAAATTCTCAATGCTCTTCATTGTGTCACAAAACTACTTATCCATAAAAATTTGGCCTACACCAGGTACCTTTCATAGTGATCTCCATATCCACTCAAATCCACTTGCCACTCAACTTTCCTCACACTCAATCCCCAATAATCATCCAAGGCGTTTGGAAAGGACTATAACCAAAGACCTCTTAAGATAGAACTTGAAGTGCTACTGATAAGTAGTTCTGTACAAGTTATTGACATGGCATTGAAATCATTTTACTCAAAATTACCTGTTGTTTATATAATGTATTATAAATATCAATAAATAGTTTTTAAAAAATTAATGAGGAGATTATATCGGTGTTTTATTCGACGAATGTTTAGTATGGTATGTGATAATTCTTCATTTCATATCTTCTGTCCAAAACCAAAATCTATAAATAATTATTATTACATTTTTTTTAACTAATTCAAAACTCATTACTACAAGTGTATTATAAAATAAAAGATTATGGCCCATAAATCATAAATCATTATTTTTCAAAACTACCCGGCTTATCAATACATTATTCGTTCTCACTTTATTCAGTGATTTTTTTATTTTTTTTTATTAATAATTGCTTTTGCTGAGAAACAATCCCAGGGACAAGAAAGAAAGGGGTGAAGAAGCACGCAACCCAATATCCGTGGCCCAACCCCCTAACGAGCCAAGATATCGAAAGGGTTGACAAAGCTAAATATAAATAGGACACTGTAACAGACTGATAGGGTATCTCCGATACTCCCTTAGTCGAATATCGTGGTATATTAGCATCCTCAAGAGAAAGAATTTCCATAGCGTCTTCTCCTTCAGAAAAATAATAATGTGGAAAAACTATACTGATAAGCGAGGTATATCGATGAGCAATATTTCCAAAAACTGAACCAACTACATAAATAAAATTTGTTTAGCGCAAGTAACGGTAATTTTCTAATAATATAAATTAATTATAAAATCAGGTATCAGAAGACTGATATAAACTAGAAACAAATTTAAAATAGGGCAATTGGAAATGTTTATCTGGTCATTTAAACAAAAACATAATTGAACGATTTTATTATTCCTAATGAATCATAAATATTTAATTTTAGGCTATTTTCTACTTGATGTATTATTTTCACTCCAGAGTTTTTTTTTTTTTTAAATTAATGGTCATTTTCATTTAGATGGACAGCAATGTTGGAATTTTGTATCTTATAATTGTATGATCTTGTATGTTCTTTTACTCTTTACATTTTCGTTCATATACACCGTTTTCTTGGAAAATAGAAAATTCCAATGAAGAATGTTTACTATTCGAAACTATTTTTAAAATAAAATAATTCCAATAGAAGTAGCAATCAATTCATCAATTCTAATTGTATTCATCCTTTTACACCATACTTAAAAAAATAAATATTAATATATTCAAAAATATATTACACCATAACTAGAGTAGTGAGTGACCTATCACACCCAAAGCGGTAATGGGTCAATGCATATCTCACGTGTCTGTAGAAGCGACAATATTAAAAAATTAAAAGAGACATATATTTTTTAAAATATCCAGTATTTAATATTAGCTCTTATTTATAGTAAAAATATCAATAAAAGCAGGAAAAATATGCAAAAAAAAAAAAAAAAATGTATTAACCTAAAAATAAATAGTTTTAGGTTTGATACCTTTACCAAAGGTGCGTAACTGAGTGTCTAGGTTCACACTTAGCTACAAATTTCTTTTATTTTATTTTCCGTCAGAAGTAGATCGACTCCAGATCGATCTACATCGCTACTAGGGTACACCCAACATCAATTGAATGTAATTTCCCCAAACGGTAAAAAATATATAAATAATAGTCATGTATAACAAATCATAATTATAACCGAAATGCAGATTAAAATTTAATTTAAATTATACACATTTTTTTGTTCTTTATTTGTTAATTTTTCACCAATTTTATCATATTTTTTTTAGTCTATTCCTTACTTTACTTAAATCCTTCAGGAATCGAAATTTCCAAAATGTTCGTATAATAAGATACTAAATGTTATTTTATATTTATGAAATAAAATATACATAAAAGAAAGATCCAAATATTAAAAAAAAAAAAAAAATCATATTCTAAGAGAAGGATAAATAGGTTATGGACATAGTTTCTATAAAAAAAATGGTTTACAACAAAGGTTAGACGTAATAATTTGTGCACAGGTAACAAAGAGATGAAAATTAGTGTAATTAAGATGGCTATAGGGGGGAGCAGCCACTTAATATTTCAAAATGTACAATATTTCAAGAAATTTGGAGCAAACGTTTGAGAACCAAACAGATTTATCAGCATTTGTCAAGTTTTTTATGGATTAATCTTTGTCAAAAGATCTTTATGGATGAGTTTCCTTGTGGAATAATAAGGATCATTGAGGATTCATGAAGGATTTCGGAAAGTAAAGATTGGATACGAAAAGCATTGGAAGGTTTAATAATACCCCGAAGCTCAAGTCGGTATGTCCAAATGGGTCGATTTACTGTCATCCAAATGAGTCTTTTATAATTTATGGGAGCTTTGAATCCTTGTCTAGTAAATGTTGGAATAGTCGGAAATGTCGTTGTTTCTTGTCTAATAAGTCAGGTATCAATAAATATCAATGTATTATTAATTTTACTAATCCTTTGACCAATGTGAAAATAATCAGATGGATTAAAAAGTATGATATAGGCACTAAGCAATTCACTGGCGATTAAGAAAAGTTAATTATTGTAACTATTTTGAAAAAAACAAGATACAATTTTATGTTTAAAATGGTTGTATTCGAACAGGGAGATGAGCTAGAAGTGAAAAAATAAATAGAACGGAAATCACCAAAACTTAAGATTTTATTTCCCTTTTTTTTGGGGCTAATTTCTTAAGTAGATTGCATCATTAATCATGAACATTTAATTTGCAAATCAATGTGATTAATAGCACTCGAAATAGTGCCCTTTGAAATATAAAAACGTAAAATATACCACAGCATATTTCGCTCTGAATTATTCAAATACGAGCCTTCATAAGAAAAGCGGTCTGAGAGACTAGCCATGGCGATATTTTATTTCCTCAAATTAAGATTAATTTGTCCCGCGGCCCCATTAAAGTCCTCCAGGGGGATTATGAGATTAAAATGTTTTCAAACCTTTTTTATCCAAGAAATAAAAAAAAAAAAAGATGGGAAGGTGAGGTTTTGAGCCCTCTTTTGATTGTGGTACGGTGAAAGACTTCCAGTTTAAAGTTCAACTTAGCTCGTTAAAAAAATACTCGAATTTTAAGTATCAATAAATCCCGCTTTATAGAAAATATTTTTTTTTTTAAACTTAATTTTTCTATTATTTTCTTAGAATAACAAACATAAAATGAAAAAAAAAAAAAAAAAAAAAAAAAAAAAAAAAAAACTAAAATATATAACAACATTGAGATATTAACTATATTCATAGATTTTAATGTTTTGTATTTTCGAGTACAGTTCAGAAATTTTATTTCTTTATTTATATACTATATTTTTCTTAATTAAAATAGTAAATGGATTGTAATTACTTCATTAATCTAGTATAAACTTAGAAAATACGACATATGTTCATCACAATCAATAATATCAACATATTAACCACATTAAAACAGAGAATTTGAGCATTTAAGCATAGCCAGGGGGTCAAACAAGGTGAAAGTTTAACCCCCCTACTAATTCTATTGTTTACGGATGAGATGGCAGCAATCTGCAAATGAAGAACTGAAAGGACAATCTTGGTACCTTCAACAGCTCCTCCTGTACGCAGACGACCTAGTCCTGGTAGATAATTTCGTGAAGAAGCTCCAGCAATAGAGTGTAACATCCTACAATTTGTAAGGCAAGAAGATGTCCACGTTTACTCCAACGGAGAGGAATAGGAAAAGGTTGCGGATTTTAACTATCTTTGAGCAATTATTAACAGATCTGGAAAAGTAGACTCTGTTTATGATTACAGAATTAAAGTAAGGGAACATCCTAGCGAGAAACAAAGAGGAATGGCAGTCCTGGATAAACTTCCAGGCTATTATTAATAATGAAGGCATTTATTTAAAGAAAACTATTCATTGAGGCCTATATCTCCATTTTAATTGTTACAACGGACCACAGCAAACGCGTTTTGTTTTTAATACGTTTCAGATTTATAATTAAAACATTTATTACAATCCATTAAGTATTCTTACTAAGAAAAATTATTCTTAAACTACTATTAACCAAAGGCTATTATTAATAATAAGACATTTATTTAAAGAAAATTATACATTGAAGCCTATATCTTAACTTTAATTGTTACAACGGTGTTTTATTTTTAATACGCTTTAGATGTATGATTAAAACATTTATTACAATCCATTAACTATTCTAAGAAACAATATAATTAAACTACTATCAACTAAAGGCTATTATTAATAATAAAAGCATTTATTTAAAAAGAGAATATCTCTATTTTAACTGTTACAAAGGACCACAATAAACGTATGTTTAATGGTTAAAATGTTTTAGATTTCTAATTAAAATATTAATTAGCATCCATTAGATATTTTTATTTAAATTATGATATAAATGGATAAATGTATCATATTCCTCCAGCTTATTCCCCTAGACTGTGGCAGTATTTTAAAAAAAGATACATAGCAAAGAATAATATATACATTAATAAATTTGACACAATGGGTGTAAATTCAGCTGAATTTATTTTTTTATTGCGTTAAATACAAATTTTTAGAATGTGCAGGCGCATAGCAGATACCTACGTGAATACGAATTGCAAATAACCCCTAAACGTTCTGACCTACAAGACGTTCTTTGCATTTATTACATATAATTTTGGAACTTATGCCCCCCCACTCCAGAATTCAGTTGAACAGTTGAGGGGTGCGTGTGAGAACTGATAGTAACTAAAATGAACAGTCAATCATAAAGTAGTGAATTGAGCAATTAACTTAATTACTCTTCACTCTTTGTTAAATGGCCTGTCCCTACGGGGTTATATCCAGGCGATTAATTTTTTTGTTCCGCGGATCGGTGATCAAAATTATTATGAATGTCCTTAACCTGTATTTTGCTGGCTTAAGACGTCACACGGAGGGACCGAGTGTAGGTTTACTAAGATATCTTTGCCAGAACCATTCTTAAATTTTCAAACCAAAACTCAGGAAATAATGGTTCTTTCTACCATTACAATTTGGGCGAAGTAAGGAAGATAAATAGTAAGATGAAAATGAATTAATTGTACCAACTTTAATAAAGAAACCAATCTTTTATTTTATCTATAGAACAAAAATAAGAGTTCCAAAATTAGAAACTAAATTTAGATGTGCTTAACCTGTAAGTCCGCCTGAAATGAGACAAGACAAACCACGCTTGGAGCCATTAGTGTCTGTTACCAATCTCTTTAGGTAATGAGATTTGTGTTGCCTGAGTTATACAGGACCATACAATTGGTAGGAGTATCGCAGATTCATTGCATGGATTATACTATTTAACATGAAATAGTGGCCAGTGTACATTAAATTTACTACTCAAGGGCTTTGCGATACCCGGGCGCCCACAGAGATCCCCGACAAAGACCCACTCAACGGAACTAGACCCGTCTACGGAGCAAGATGAAACATCATGCACACTGAGGGCAGGAGATGGGTTCTCAGTAGATCTAAGTTCTCATCAAAAGATCACAAGTCCTATTAGTTGTGATAAACATCACTTATCATATTAACATATTATAATTTATGCACAAAATTTAATTAAACAATAAACTATAATCATTAATAATAAAAGTAATATGCTTTATAGTGGCGCATACAGGATCATTTTCAAGATGAATGAAGAAAAGTACAACAAATTATATATTCGTTTAGATTTTAGAAGCTTTTGTCATCGTTTTGGATACAGGTTCAGTCCGTATTGAATAGAATGCTGAAATGGAGGGCCATCGGAAAATGACGAATAAAGATATTTAGGTTACCTTAGGGTTCGGGATTAAGTGTTCCATTCGAAGCCTTCTCTACAAAATTCGATTTGAGCTCATGTATATTTTTTTATAAATACTTAATTGATATTTACAACTGGGCACAATAAATATAATAAGTAAATGTGCTTTAAAATGAATACGATGAGATGTCAATAACTTGAAAGGAACTACCCACTAGTACCACTTCGATAAATGTTCTACATTAGAAAGGAAGTGGAGTTGTGCAGTCAAAAAATCACAATATAATCGTAATAATTTTTATATTGTTACGGCTTATATTGCGTTCATCAGGGCTAGAAGAAAAAACAAAAAGATATGGCACAAAATTAATTCAAACTGAAAGAAAACGAAAAAAAAAAATCTATGAATTTGAATAAAATAAATAAAAGGAAAGAATACAGCAAAAGATGAACGGATGTAATTGAGAATAAAAATAAATATTAACTACATGTTCTCACTAACTTCCTGCCAGAACAGATACGCTACATAGGAATCCATTTCGAATAACATCTTACATCGAATCCACATAAATATAAAAAATAAAAAATAAAAAATACAAAATAAAACTGCTCGTGTGGACTGGATGGCCGAGCGAATCGGAGCGAAGATCTCAGCGCGCTCGGTACTGAAGGTCGTGGGTTCGAACCCCACCAGGTCAGTTATAATTTATTTCGTAGTGGCCTTTCCCGCGTTGATTAAAATAGGTTGGTAACCTGTAGAATAAACCGTCCTTCATGTCCTAGTTGGAGTATATAACTTCCTTACGTTAAGCCCATATAAAAAGAACAAACGGCTCGTTTCGACTATATATTTCCACACTTAATAGAAAAATGCCAATAAATTACTAAATTTATCTAACATGACCATCAATAATAAACATATTTTTTCGAAAATGTCAATTAGTTAAATCAGCTTTCAACAATTTTTTTATTTTATTTATTTTTTATTTTTTAATCCGCTTAAAAAACTTTTAAATATTTAGTGTCTAAAATAAAGAGAATAAAAGATAAAAGTCATATAGCATTAGGTTCATTTCAAAAGAGCAGAACTTCTTTTTTAGATTGACCTACACTAAAACCCATTACCTATCACATCTAAGCTGGGGCATCCACTCAACCTGGGCAGCCCCATGTTCCAGGCGGGACGCGGAAAGTTTGCTTAAATTTTTAAATACGTCAGTTACTTTTTATAAAGTAAGTCCAATGGCAATCCATTACAAAACCGTACATCTTAACTCCATTAAATAGAAAGTTGTACCATTACCTCGATTTTGAAAAATGTATGTGATGAATTAGTCCTGTAAGTCTAAGTTTTCTTACCTGTAAAAAAAAAAAAAAAAAAAAAATCTAAATTAATACAAATTATTTTTAAAATTAAATAAAAAAAAAAATATTATTGTCTATATTAAACATAATGTAATGCATAAAAAATTTTCGGTAAAAATCACTATATACGATAAAAAAACAAATTTTTAAAAATTTCAAAATCTATAAAAGGGATAGTTTTGCCATTCATAATGAATTATAATTTGTTATTTAAGCTATATACAGCAAACATTCTGATAACAGTTTGGGGATGATCCGTAGTCTCCCACAGCATATATAATATATATTTATTCGCAAAACGACTTAGGTCCAAAATTAAACGTTAAAACTCAACATACAAATCCCATAATAAGACATGAAAATATATAAGTGAATAACGTGAATCAAATCATATAATTTTTAGATTTTTTACTTCTTCTTTCTCAAACTCTTATGTGCCACTGAGCGTGGAGTTAAGATCTCTTACTATAAATAAATATCATTCAAAAATGTTTTTGAGTTGATTTAGGTCTTTCCGCGTTATATCCGTAGAGTTAGTTTTCAGCGATTGTCGCCTTACAAAATACCAAAGCTGCACACGAGCTTAAGTTACATGTGTGTGTACATGTATATATATATAACCAATAATCCTCTCATACAGATATTTAACTTGCAAATAACCTTAAATCAGCTAAATAATTGGTAAATATGTTCTCTTAATTCTTTCATAGTTTACCTACACTGCAGTCCAAGCTCATCCAACAAGCACCTGTGGGGTTATCTGAGCCACTTAAAATATTTTGTGTTAAACTTTTTAACATGGGAAGCGTTGTTGAATAATAATGTTTCTCTTACATATGCAAGGAAGAATTAACTACAATATTCACCACTACCTTTAATTTCAATACAATTGTAAAATAAGAAAAACTAATATAGCGTATAATGGCTCACTTACCCCCACTCTATCTTACAAAATGTATATATTTTGTTACTATTTTGACTTCCTCAGAAGTTGCTGTCGAATGAAAATCATAGTCGCTTCAGAGGCACATGTGAAAACAACATAATTTTCTGTGTAACTTTTTCATTCAATTTCATATAGGAGCGTTTTCGACAGGTGAGCGTTGAGGGGGACAAAAAGACGGAAACAATTTATACGAGAAATATAATTAAGCGGAACAGTTTCCTGTAGCCACAGCTTGGGGTGGGGAGGGGAGTACGCTGTTGCTCACAAACGTGTTGTCTTTCACGGTGGACGAGTTCACTAAATAAATGTGAATCGAACAGGCGTTAAAATTCCATTAAACATACAAATACAACTGGTTTTGCCAAGGAAATGTTTGGCATAGCATTTGTATACTGAACTGATGCAATCTGATTCTGTTAATTAATTAAAACAGTTTGCTTAATGTTCTACAATTCTTCCAAATCAGACATCGTATATTCACCTCCATAAATATTTTGGGGCTGAAAGGAAATATATTTTTCACAATTATCATGAATCTATTGAAGCTCTCGACGTGAATTATAGGGTAGAAATAAATATTCGAAAATCAAACATATCCAATCCTGCCAATCTTTAGTCCAGAGAACCCTAACTGACGCCCCACCATACTACGTCTCAAACAAAACCTTACGCAATAACCTTAACATTCCTTTTGACCTTGACTCCATACCACTTAAATTGTCTAAATTTCATCGATTCTTTCCAATCATCCTCTCAATCCTTATCAACCTTTCTCTACCTCCACTGGCACGAGCACCAGTAGATCTCCTAGGCAACTGCATCACCCCTTTGGGGAGCTAGTCTGAGGGCTCCTCAGTCTTCCATAAGTATTGTAAATATGTAGGAATGTGTTTGTAAATATAAATATATATATATATATATATATATCATCATATGCTTTTGAATCCTTACTGCTTATTCTTGTATCATTATACCTTAGTTTTCATCTAAATAAGGGGTAAGTGAACATTAGCGCAATATAAATTAATGTCTTCAATAGTGCCAGATTTTAATATTAATCGAAATAAAATAAATCGAAAAAAATTCTACCATTCAAAGATACTATCAAGGTCCAGAACATACTTATGTGTGGGCAGCTGATGGGAATTGGTTGATATTGGAGAATCGCACATTGTAAGTAGGGACAGGCATCGTAAGAAAAATATCGATATTCTATGTTGAAAATTTCTGGAGCTCTAAATATCGATACACCGATAAATAGTGTTTTTTTTTTTTTTTAATGAAGTGCTATTTAAAATGTTCCAATTATATTCCTGCTTGTTTAAGTTAAATTTATTTCATAACAAATAAGAACAAAATTATTTCAAATGTTTAAAATTTGGTAACAGTTTATTATGAATTAAACAGTAGGCAAGTGTATACATAATATGTAAGCATCCCCTGCCCTTATGTGCATTAAACACTTTCCCTTATTTCAATCGATTCTAAGGTTGTGTTGCTTCTTTAAAATATACAGTTTTATGGTGTATTTTTATAATATCGAGAAAGCGATATATTGTAACGTATGCATCGATATGAGAAATATTTCTAAGACAGAATATTGATATTTTTGATGTTTCGTGTATCGATAACCATCCTAAATTGTGAGTATTCATATAAAACCAATTTACTAATCAATATATTTTATTGAAAACACCTAAACTTTTGTTGTTGAAATCACTAAAATGAATCATCATTCTCATCGTATCTTAAAAAAATAAAAATCTGTTGACCATTTTTTCCCTTGCCCAAAGATATGTAGCACGGGCAGACTGCGACAGAACGATCCGCATTGTCCATCACCGGGTCATCCCAAACGTCTTGGAGGCAACTTATCCAATTACCAACGGGTGCATTTTGTTGCCAGTTGTTGCCTGATAATGATCGCCATCAGCAGTCCCTCGACATGGTGGTCACGTTTGACCGCTTCATCTAATCCTACTCCCACTATTTTCCGTGTTACAAAGTTAAATTGACGTTAACTCCGTATGTCAAGGAGTTTACGAAATGGATATATCACAATAAATATCTCTAACGTAATTCGAAGGAGTTTGGAAAGTTATATAATTGGGATGTTTTAGATTTAATTAGCAATGGATAGAAGGAAAAAGGTTTTTTTTTTTATTTTTTTTTTTTTTTTTTTTTTTTTTTTTTTTTTATTTTTTTTTTTTTTTTTTTTTTTTTTTTTTTTTTTTTTTTTTTGTGAATCATTTGAATATGTATCCTTTCAATAAGCAAATATTTTAATAAAATTATTAATAAATAAAAAATTAAACATACAATTTTCGACTTATCGAATCCTTGCGTCCTTACCAATATCTGGCACTATTCATTATAAGAGGATTCAACTAATTATTTTTAACTATTTATTGATATTTACATCTGAATAAATTATATTCAAAAAGTAAATTTGATTACAATATGTCAATTTTAACTACTCACAAGTAGCACTTCAATAACATTAGAATTGGTAATCTTCCAGTTGGTACGGAATTTCCTATGAAAAGCTAGGTATCTGATATGGGATGAATCAGCAACTTATGGAACAGTGAGATATTTATGGATAACTTTATTTTAGATTCTAAGGATTGAATACGAGAAGAATTGGAAAGTTGAATGGAGCCCCAAAGGTTAACTCCGTAAGTACAAATGGGTCTAATTACTGTCATGTAGATAAGTAATTTATTGGGAGCGTAGTAAGGCCTGTCTTGTAAATGTTGGAGAAGTCGGAAACGAGTAGCATTTTCTTGTCTCATATAAGGTCGGGTATTCTTTTAAAAGTTAGGTATTTTTTTTTTTAATAAAAATAAAATATTTTAAAAATAGAACTTACTTTTTTTAATGTATATTAATTTACTAATAAAAAAATTGAAATAATATTAGATAGTAATAAAATTTAATCACACAAAAAAATTATTAACTAAAAAACAATAATTAAAAATACAGATGTAAAATACATTGTTTCAGAAAGGGACGATTTTATTCCAATATCCAAATCATAAAAAAAAAAAAAAAAAAAAAAAAAAAAAAAAAAAAAAAAAAAAAAAAAAAAAAAAAAAAAAAAAAAAAAAAAAAAAAAAAAAAAAAGCCTTTTTCCCGTTCAGAAATGAACGAATGAAAAACTCAAATAAGGCCCTTCACTTTTATTTAAATATTAAATAATTAGCTACACGAGCGACCGCCCGAATGTAGAAAATGTTTGAACAAGTAAGAAATATTATGTCAACACGAATCAACCGTTCCCAGAAAATTGATAAAAGATTAATAATACGAACTAACAGTTTAAACTAATATAAAAACAATTTCTTTTAATTTTCCATTGGTTTAATTAAATTGAGAGTGCTGATTTATTTTTAAATTTTACGTCACCAGTGGACATTTGTTTATTCAAGACTACATAATAAATACCGACTAAAATCTTAAAAACCCTTTTTATCATACTTGAATAGTGAAATGGATATAAACAGATAAAAAATGTATTTTTTTTCTATTTCTATAATTATATAGGCAATGAAAGTGATTTCAATGAGTTATAAGTTTACGTAAGCGCTTAGGCCCTTCATAATTAACTAACAATTAATGTAGAAAACGTTAGCAGATACTATTTCTTAACCTATAAGTCACTAGAAACCTATCCAATCGAAATTAACTTCCCTAGTTTCTCAACTTCTCTGCTCAGAAGTTGAGATCGTAACATCCGATTCAACATTACTTCTGAGGAGTTAGAAAAGAGGAAGGCCTAGGGACCGATAATGGAACTTATTTTTTTCAAGTGATATTTACTAAACACTATATTAATTTCAGTACATTTATTTAATTAAGTTCATTAAACAGATGTAAATTTCGATAAATAAATTTTACAAAAAACAACTTTTGGTATAACTAAATAAACCTATATATATATTGTCAATATATTATAAATTAATAATGTATTTATAGCTATGACACGTGAAAATTGTGATACCACTGGGAAAGTATTAATTCAACTCAGGATTTTCCTGTGAACAGCAACATCAGGACAAATGATGCAAGCTATAAGAAATTTTAATTTTAATGAAAACTCCTATTTCTTACTGGTTGTAGTTTAATAAAATTTCTATAGTAGAGTATCTCGAGGCCATTTTGTTTTCAGACGGCTGGAAGAGTCGTCGGAAATAGAATGGGAAGCAAGTTGAAGTAGATTTAAGTGGTTATGGAGTTTACAATTAAAGGATAGGTATCTGGTTCGGGCCAAATCAACAACACATGGAACATTAAGATCTTTATGTATAAATTTATTTGTGACAAAGTAAGGAGCATTGAGGATTTTTCGAAGGATTTTGGATTGTAAGCATTAGATACGAGAAACTGGAATGTTTTTCTCTATCTATACTGAAAATTAATCATTAAAAGTAAAAAGTAAGAATTAATTCTAAATGGATCGAAAACCCAAGACACATAAATCAAGTTTTCTTTCATCGAAAAAAATAAATAAATAAAAGGAACCTCAAAACGAAGAGAAACGAAGTGAATACAAAAGTCAACCGAAAGAAAAAGAAAGCAAACGAAAAGAATTAATTACACAACAAAGCATTTTGAATAAATGGGGATGAATTAATGTTTCCAAAGCATTTGACAATAGGGCTTTATTTATTTTTTTTATTTTTTTTGTTTTCCCTCTCCTACTTTTTTAACAGTACACTTGGCATGGAGAAACCCAGACGCAACAAGTTGGTGATTTACCTTCCTACAGCAAGGCGTCTTAATGGATACAACCATCTTCCAATTTTCCTCCGGGCATTTACACTACTGATTTCTTTAGCTTGAAAATGCCACAATTTTTTTTTTAATATTTTCATTTTTATAAAAATACAGGGTGAGTATCTCTTAGTGTAAAAAAAAAAATTGGGTTAAACTAGATCAAAAATGTAGCTAAATGCCGCAAATCTCACCTTTCTATTCCAATCCGTTGCATATATACGATAAATCGAAGACTTTTTTGAGGAAATCACGTTTTTTCCCATAAAAACTGTAATATCTCCATTTTGTCTAAATATTTTTCAAATTTTGGCCACATTTTCAGATTTAGCATTAAATTCCCTATAAGAACAGAGTACACGTAACCTTGAATTTTACAAACTTGGTATCTAAAGAACAGCTTGATCTTCACCTTATTTGGGGAAGTCACAATGTCTTATTTACTTCAACGCTCACCGTTTTTCGTAAAAACTATCCACAAAACGTCAAATCTCACAAAAACTTGCAAATTTAATCAGCTTTCGAATGATATGTTAAACGTAATGATTTTGTTTCAATTTCATGGAGATATTTAATTTTGAAACCGAAAAAACATGGTGTTCTCATTTTGTATACAAATCAGTTACTTGGGTAAATAAAACATTATGACAATCCCTTAATGGAAATGTGCATTTTAAACATAATAAACTCTTCATTGGAATAAAAAGCAAGGGAAAAAATGATTGTTTAATAGAAAATAAAGGAAAACTGTCAATAAAGCGACACTACATCAGAGGATCTCATGTTATTACATTTATTTATTTATTATTATTATTTAGGATTTATTTTATTAGATTTTCAATGTAATGTTTAAAACCCAGTGATAATGAACATAGACCTTAGTTTTGCCGTTAGCTACTGAATGCAGGTTGTGTCTAAGAATACTACTTTTTGAAGTATGGGCAGATGAGTCTGTTTTTACAGGGGATGGCATTTCTACCAATCCATGTATATCGTTATTATGAATGGTCGAAATGCCTTCCCCTGTAAAAATGAGACTCACCTAGCCATAAATCACATAATAAATAAATAAATGTATTAACATGAGATCCTCTGATGTAGTGTCGCTTTATTGACAGTTTTCCTTTATTTTCTATTAAACAATCATTTTTTCCTTTGCTTTTTATTCCAATGAAGAGTTTATTATGTTTAAAATGCACATTTCCATTAAGGGATTGTCATAATGTTTTATTTACCCAAGTACTGATTTGTATACAAAATGAGAACACCATGTTTTTTCGGTTTCAAAATTAAATATCTCCATGAAATTGAAACAAAATCATTACGTTTAACATATCATTCGAAAGCTGATTAAATTGCAAGTTTTTGTGAGATTTGACGTTTTGTGGATAGTTTTTACGAAAAACGGTGAGCGTTGAAGTAAATAAGACATTGTGACTTCCCCAAATAAGGTGAAGATCAAGCTGTTCTTTAGATACCAAGTTTGTAAAATTCAAGGTTACGTGTACTCTGTTCTTATAGGGAATTTAATGCTAAATCTGAAAATGTGGCCAAAATTTGAAAAATATTTAGACAAAATGGAGATATTACAGTTTTTATGGGAAAAAAAAAAAAAAAACGATTTCCTCAAAAAAGTCTTCGATTTATCGTATATCTGCAACGGATTGGAATAGAAAGGTGAGATTTGCGGCATTTAGCTACATTTTTGATCTAGTTTAATCCAATTTTTTTTTTTATACTAAGAGATACTCACCCTGTATATAACAATGTTCTTAAGTATTCTACATCCAGGTATGCTACAGTGAAAACGAGGGAAATTTATAATAGAACTGCGATGGGGAGGAGAGGAAGGCATTAGTTGTATTGTTGTCCTAATCTGTTAATGGACAAACCCCCAACCCCAAGCACTTTGGTTATCACCAAGCCAATCACTACAGTATTTGTGTGCACACACCATTCCCAATAAAATAACCACTTGCTATTCCACCTAACTATAGAAATAAATTTTAACTATTTGAATATTTATGTCTTCGAAAACAATTTAGAGATTTTATTACCGCGGATAGTGTATCTATTTCGAGTAACATAATTGAGAAAACATCAATTTAAACAAAATCTAAATCTGAAAAAAAAAAAAAAAGTCTACCGCAAAAAAAGATAAACCACTACCAGAAAACTGACAGCCATAATTCGAATAAAAATCATAAAATGAATATTAAGAATCATATTAGTTAATTACTTATTATATGAATTGAATGGTTATCATCTCTATTACCTATTGCCCTTGAGTGGGGCATATATTTTATTTTATAATTTTATTCAAAACTAGAATAAAATACTCTTTTGATAGAAATATAAATTGCTTACAAATCTAATGCGTACAGATTATGCTTTAAAAAAAAATTACTAAAAATTTAAATTTATAAAATAATATCATGTTACAAACTATACTACAAACCCAGTCGAATCCACTAGTCACCCAACTTTTTTCTCACTCAATTCCCGATAACCCTCTCAGGCGACTTAAAAGAAGATGAACCAGGTACTTTCCAAAGTAGAACAGTTATTGAAGAGCTACTAAACAGTAGCTCTTCACGAGTTACTAAAATGTCATTGTTAACATTTTACCGCACGTTTACTTATTTTATATATTGTTGTAAATATCAATAAAGTATAACAAAAATAAAATAGATAAACAAAAGAGTAATATAGTAGAACTAGAAGAGGTCAAAAAGCAAGAGACGAAAATCATCAGAAAACTCCTAGGAGCAAGATATACCCAAGGCGGTTACAGGATACAGTCAATTAAAACAATAGTAAAGATTGCAAACATTGAAATTGACATTAAGAAAATACGAATGAAATTCTTTGGACATCTCACGAGATGGGAGAAAATCGACTGTCAAAAAGAATATTAAATTATGATAGCTCACTTAAGAGTTACTCTGATAGCTCACTTAACACCTTGGCTAGACCAACTTCGAAAGGACCTCAAAAACACAAGAATTTATGCAACTGACATTTTGGAAAGAGACACCTTCAGACTCAAAGTCAACAAGTGGAAATTTACATCAGAGCAACCGAAGCAGAAGAACGTAAAAGAGCTTTCTCGGAAAGAATGGAAGCCTATTAGAGCAACAAGAAGAACCCAAAGAAAACTTGATTCAGTTGTTTGCTTAACGTCTTCCATTATGGGAAAAATATAATAAAAGAAAGAAAGAAAAAAAGTAATATAAGAAAAATAAACCGGTAGTGAGTGGACACAGCTCTAGAAGTTGTCACTTGGATAATTTTATTAAATTATAATAATGCAGTTAACTTTTTTTTAAATTTATATATTTATTGATATTTACAACGGTATAAAATAAATACATCAATTAAATTTGCGGGATCGTAAATTATGACATAATGCCAATAACTTATAAAGGAGCTACTTGAATCAGCTTTAAAATTACGATAAATGTAAGTACCAACATATTGAAGAAGAATACGGAAATTCTGTTTTTTTAGGTTACCATAGAAAACATCATTTTGGTATTTGAAAAAAAAAGAGATGGTGTTCTAATCGAAAATTGAACATCATAGAGAAGGAAGGTACGAGTTTTAATCTTTAATTTATTTTTTTTTTAGATCTGTCAAGATTGTGAAAAATATATTGAAATATTTTACAATAGATTCGATATCATAAAATGTCAAGTTGCTAAAATTTTGCTACAAATTTAATCTTTAGGTAAACAAGACCTTTATTGACCATCAATTCAGTGAATAGTTGGCGCAGGCATTTGATACATAATAAATATTATAAGACTCTATCAGAGAACTATTAAATATTGGAATCTGCTTTGTGTAAGATCAATCGGTAATATTTTGTATTGATTGATTGAAATAGTTTAGTGCCAAAAAATTAATCCATCATAGTTCACGTCCGAAGGCCCAAATTATTTTTATAAAACTCTTCAAAATGATAACTGTTCGTAACCGATTAAGAGGTGACACGTTTTATTTAGTAATCATAATTGAAGTATTCTTAAAAGATATAAATGTACTTAATGGGTGACTATTAATATCTAGGAGCTAACTAAAAAAAAAAAAAAAAAAAAAAAAAGAAAACAGAAAAGAGGTTTGTTAGGAAGCCGAGGAACTCGAAAATTGATTAGGTATATTTATTTCATTATTATGGTCATAAAATTATTGAAAAATAAAATTGGAGTTTAGTTTCAGAGGGACCTTATCAATGGGATTGGAATGGGGAAGGCAGCTCCCATTGACTTATGATTACATGACAATTGAGGATGATAGAACCAGCTCGGCTCGTACAGTTCTTGCCATCGCTGCCACTAAACGCAACATTCACTTCAACTTCTTTATAATTCCAGTTGAAGCATTTCTAAGTTTATTACACTATACTATATAAATGAATTAAGAGAAATAATAATAATTTAAAAAAATTAAATTTCTCCCTGACTGGGTAAATCAATAGATCGTGTCAACCTATAATCTACTGCTTTCCCCAAATTACGTTTTAGTTAAAAGGATCAAATTACATAATTTAACTAGCAATTAATGATTATTCAAAAATACGTTTAGAGAAAATAGGATTTACAAACGGACTCTTTTCATTCATAGCAATATAGCTCGTTAACAGTAGGCCCTAGCGGGGAATGTTACGTAACAAAAATATTTTACATTAATTTCTAATCAGGAAACTGTTGGCAAATTTGCAATCCAAAACCAACAGAGCAAGAGTGTGTCAAAATGTTACACTTTTGAGAATAAAAAAAAACGTAAAAAAATAATTATATGTACAACTACTTCAGAAATATATAATTATGTACTTAAATGATAGTTTATTTTAAAAGATGCTGAGTTTATTTCGTTTAACGTCACTTTATGCTGCTATGGCTAATCGGACGATGCTACGGCGGAAGTCCTAAATTTTGCATATCCAGGTATAATTAGGATAGGGATCTTTAACGAGTACCTGACATCGCACAGGCTCGGGACCCCCATTTTACGTCCCTTCCGAAGGACGGCATACCTAAGGATTTTTTACTCCCTTTAAAAAATCCTAAGGTCATCTGCCAAAAAGATGAAGAGATGTTACGCTGGCACTAACCAATAATGTGTATTAAGGTCTTGAAATATTTGATGAACAAACCAAACGTTAAGCTTTTAAAAATTTATAAGCAAAACATCTGAAAACTAGCCATTATTTTCATTACGGTTGAGCTTACTGGCTTTAATCCACCTCGTAGTAGTAAAACATGCTTTTTAGACAAAAAAATTCAAGTAAAATACAAATTTTTATGTTTTTAATTTTTTTCATTATTTTTTAATTAAAACCTATGTACTACTGCCCTACAATATCCTTTAAAAAAAGTCCACTGTTGAACAGAACCGCTCTACCTAGGACTCCACTTGGACAAACGTCTTACTTGAAATCCTCATACAAGACTAAAAGGACAAGAAACCGCTCTTCCTTATATCTTCCTTATATCCGCTTTTCCTCCAACATTTTACTGGGCAAACGTTTCAAGCTTCTAAAAAGTCTCATCTACATAACTGTAATTAGACTTATTTGGAAAAATTCTTATCGAATCAAATCCTTACAATCTAAAATCCGCAATTCTCCTTACGATGCCACAAACAAATTTATTCTCCTTATGTCCCATATGCTGCTGAATTGGCCTATAACACATATATGTCTATCCTTGTATGCTCCATTATTATAAGCTCCATTCCTTCTCGAATCCACTAGTCACTAAACTTGCTTTCCATTTTATTCCCGGTAAATCTCCACGGTTTCTGAAAAGAAGATGGTTTGTGAAGCATCTAATTTAGATCTTTAATCGAAGTGTACCATTGGATAGTTGCTCAACAAGTCATTGACAAGTTATTGAATGCGAAATCGCTCGCATTCACTGGATGTATTTATATGTATACGGTAAATACCAATAAATAAATATAAAATATATAATACATATGTCCACTAGTCTTTAAACGTGCTCTCCTTTCTATACTCAAAAACTCTCCAAGTGGTCACTTTTACTGATCTGGGTGACCAAAATTATTTTTTTGGAAAAAGCATTAATATTAAAAGCGCTGAATATCGTCGTTCTACAAAATATCACATCATTATCTCAAAACAATGCTCTCGATTCTGTTATTGTTTACAGAACAAACCTATTGTACACAATAACTTATCAGTTAAGACACAAGTTTGTCAAACAAAAGAAAACTATGCGTAGCAAAATAAATGTTTAAGGTTAGCAGCAACCATCACAGATGTGCATCAATGAAACCCATTTTTAACAAATGTTCCCAGAACCTTCATACGTATCAGCAACATCTCACGATAAAGCATATTCTTGTTACATGTAAACATGGAAAGAAACCAGAATAAAGGCATGGGAAACATGAAATCGCAAAAAAACATTATTGATAAATAACACGTTTCCACAACTAAGAATAGAATTATTTATAAATTTAATTACAATATTTACTTTTGTTGACTATAGATATTGTTTAATTTTAATTTAAATTAAATAATAAGCAACACATTTATAAGCGTAGGCGATTGGACGATCAAATACTGAAACTGATACCGGATGTAGAGGGACAGGACACTTGACTCGTCACGAGACATAATGAATTTACAACCTGTAAAACGGACATGTAAATTTATTTGATAAATAGGCATTGACAAACAAGATCACCAAATAAGGACAATTTAATAGAACATATTCATTGTTTAAATTTTTATCTCTATATTTATTATTGTTTAATAATTTACCATTTCTTTAATTATATTAATATTAATTAGTGCACTAATATAATTGCATATTTTAAAAACTAGAAAATCTTAATTCTGAGAAGTCTAAAATTATTTCAGGAGAAATTTAAGATATTGTTCAAAAATGAGTTAGAAGTAAAACCTCCATATTAAAAAAAACATAATATAATAAGAATGAATCCTCCGTAGAATCCTGTTAATCTGGACTAAACTACAGTTGTAAATATCAGTAAATAAAATAACATTTAATTAAACTATATAATGAAACTATTTAGTAAGTAATAAAAACAAAAATAATATTTTTAGAAGTGCTGAAAAAGATTGCAATGTTCTGGTTTAAAAAAGACCGATGTAGTTTTGCTTCAAGGTCTCAATTACGAATTAGTGAGACTTCACATTTTCATTTATGTAAACGAATAAGCAATCATATATATTTTAAAATATATAAGCATTAAAATGATTCCTCTACTAAACGATTAATGATTTGCTCAAGATCGACAATACAAAATTTTGCATTGGCAAATAAATACGAGATATTTTGAAATAAGTAGTCCTTCAGCACCTACCAGACCAATTAGCAAGTGATAACCACTTAGCAAGACCTTGAACTAGAATTCTATGTTTAAAATACTTCATATAGCTTTATTAAATAATTTTAGAAATGTTCCGTAAATTAGAATATTTATAAAAATAATAATATTGTTGAAATTTACAGTTGTCAAACCTCGACTATTTTCAAAGTAATAACTTTTTATGGAAATATTTAAAATACAAATAATAATAATAATAAATGAATCGTTGAGTAGTAATAAAATGCCGCAATGGGCGGAATGACGATTTAGCTTATGCAGCTGATAAACTTGCATGGTCAAGCATATCAGAGGGAAAAGAATTCATGATCCCACGGTGACTTTAATTTTCAAAGAACAGTATTGAAAAATTAGATTTCTACATTGCATAAGCTATAAATGTTTTTTTGTTATTTTTTTAATGAGTAAAATACTTTTTTTAAAAAAAGAGAAACTTCTTTATGTCTACACAGTTACAGAATTAGTTCTAAGGACATAAAATATATTCTCATGAAACAAAATATAATTAGTTCAGTAGAAACATACATCGAAGTTCGCAAAAGTGCATGTATCTACCATTTTTTAATATGTTGTTAGGACCCATTAGGGTAGTTAAAATCCAAGTTTGCAGCCCTTAAAAGCTGTAGTGATGGTGGAAGTACTCGAAGAACCGTGAAATTTTAGCACTATTTTCATTTTGTAGCTTATATCTCGTGAAATATGTAAATATGCTTGACATAGCATATTTACAATATTAACACTGAATGTGAGACAATTTAAGCCTAAAGCAGCTCTGTATACTAAATTAATTACGGAGATACAGTGCTCTAAAAAGTGGTAATTTTTCAGAAGATTTGACATTTTTCTAATAGCGTCAAGTTCTCGGAAGCTTACTGACTAATGTACTGGTTTTACAAAAAGAACTTCAGAAAATCATTTAAAGGAAATTTAACTAGCTTTAATTCGAGACCTAGAAGATGCTCATAGGTCTAATAGTTTTCTCAGCAAGAGGAAAAGATTGGAAAAACAGGAAGAAATTGTAAAGACTTGTTTGACAATTGCGCAAGTAAATTGATTTATTCTAACTAAATAATATTTCTGTCTGAGACTTTGTTTTTAAACCTATTTCATAAATATATACATACTACTTACATTAAAAACAACGTTTATTCTGAACACTTATTAACAAAGTTATAGTTTTGTTTACAACGGGTATAGTTTCAAGTGAACAGCGAAGAAGATGTCTTAATAACGATTTTGTTAACCAAATGCACGACTCCATAAAAGTGGAAAATTGAAATTTTCCATGATTCCCCGAGAAAAAAAAAAATACAGAAAATTTACTTTTACTATTATTCGCGATCTATAGCCCAAGAAGTAACTTTCAGATATTTTTTTAACCAAAAAATTATGCATTAAAGGATTAAAAACTCGTTACATTAAAGGAAACTCGTTATTTACGAAACATAACCTCATTAGCTATTAATTATTGTTAACAATATCAGTTATGCGATCTGTTGGCAGTGCATGAAACCAATGCAATCAATGAAAAACTGTCCATTTCGAAATGCAACCAGGTTATGTTATAAAAATAATCAGTTGATTCTAATACAAAACAATGAAAGATAATTAACAATATAAAACCAAATTAAAAAATATGAGTTATTCATATTTAAAAATTAATAATATAAATAATATTTTTAAAAGATAGTTTATATTTTTCCAGATGAAGGATGTGATTGAGAGGAGCAATATTAGTTGAATAAATTACACTAAAATTTTATTTTCTTGTATTTAATTGTGGTTAAATTTAAATTTTATAATGAAACACAGTTTACACTACATTATGCCGAGAAAAAAATAAATAAATGCTTAAAATGGAACTAAGCATATATTTTTTAAACCTATTGAGTTGAATTATAAATATATAATCTTAAAAGGTAATAAAATAAGTTTAAGGTACTAAATAAACCGAATTGAATTTAAAAAAAAAAAAGTTTATATATGGTATAAACATATTTAATTTATAAATATAAAAAAAGTCATGTTGTGTCTTTTGAATAGTTCTTCCTTTTAAATGTTTTTGAGAACTATATGCTATAACTATACGTAGAACGACCTACATCCAAAAATTAAGACATAAATATTTAATACAATCTGTTAGAGCAAAAGTAATTTTTTATAAAGTCAGTTTCAGTCAAACTCCTTTCAAAGAGGATGAGGTTTTAAACAAAATCATATATATATATATATATATATTTTTAAGGACTCCTATTAACATATATAATTTTTTTATATAGCATTAAAACATATATAAATATATAAACACAGAAAACCAGTTAATTCATTCATACAGATGATCGAGGTCGGCCACACAAAACAATATGGTCAGTTTTTGCTTCCCCCTGACCCTAAAACTGCTGTGTCTGGGAATAATGAAACCCAAATATTTTAGGGAGTTCCTCGGGACATGGAATAAATAATTTTTTATTATTTATTTAAATTTCGAAAGTTAAAAAAAAAAAAAATTAAAAATTAAATATATTGTCACTAAAAAGAAGTTTTGAGAGTCTTTCCAATTCCTAAGAGACATCAAAGAAAACTTATTCAATTCTCAGTTTCAAATATGTCTCTATAATTATATAGTAGATTAAAGCTACAATAAATATTACACAAAACTATTTTTTTTTTTTTTTTTTTTTTTTTTTTCCTTCTTTTCCTTATATGGTATCCCCATATAAGGACCGTTTATTTGTATATTAACATGTTCCATGCCTTACAGGCATACTACATGTTTTACAATGTTATTAAAAGTTAACATGATTAGTTTAGCATAACGTACATTACGTAGTAATATAACAAAAATATTTAAACAAAATCACAAAAAAAAAAATAAAAGAAATAACAAAAACAAAAGCCAACAAGAAACTACCTTCGCTGCCCATCATTTGTCAGTTTGTCAAAGTCGATCTTTCGTATAAACGTGAGTAAGTCAGTCTTAAATTTAGAGAACAAATTTTGTTCTGTCTCTGGCCATGTTCCATGTTTGAGAATAATATTTTTTACTAGATTAAACCTGTGTCTTTTAAATGCTTTACATTCATAAAGTACATGTCTGAAATTTTGAGTCTGTCCGTCTTCATTACATATGTCAGATCGTATTATGTTAAATCGTTTGAGATATTGTTTAGAGTTTCCGTGTTCTGTCATTAGTTGTGTTAGTTTGTAGTTGTTACTTTGTATGTGTTTGTAATTGTTGTGTGTAATGTGAGGTATAAATCTGTGTAAGCTTGGTGACTTTGATGAGGTCACCCACAATTGGTCCCACTTTTTAACCATATCAGAACTTATGTCCCGCTTTATATATGATAATGGAACTTTGTTATACGAAGGTAACAAATTACTTTTAGCCGCCTCTTTGGCTAGGTAATCGGCCCTTTCGTTACCCTCAATTCCAAAGTGTGCTTTAACCCATTTTATAGAGACCATTTTCCCTTTGTTCTTAATGGTTATTAAATTTCGTCTGATTAGGTCAGTCAAATAGTCATGTATGGCTGTATTATTAATCGACTCTATTAAAATTTTACTGTCCGTATGTATTGTAATATGTGTGTTAGTCTTTTGAGGTTCGTTAATTATGTATTCCGTAACTTTCAAAACAGCAAATTTCTCGGCTTGGTTATTTGAACAGTACGATTCTAGTTTATACTGATGTTCTATGGTTCTGCCATCTTGAGCTTTAAATAACCATGCACATCCAACGTTCTCGCTGTCCTTACTAACGTCCGTATAGATTTCTGTTTTGTCGATATTAACTGAATAACATTTGGGGGTAGTCCACAAATTTGATGCAGGGTGTATCCAAAACTTACAGTTTGTGTTTTTTTCTATTTTGTCTAATGTTAGGTCTTTATATCCTGTCTTTGTGTTTTTAATGTTAAACAATGTCGTTAATTCGTCAATTTTTATTGAACTGGCAAAATACCTGCCAATAATGTACACAAAACTATATAAATAGTAATAACTATGTCAAGAATTTTATCTTAGAATCTTTTTTTAAAAAAAAAGTAATGGAACGGAATAGGACCTTATTGAGGAAAGGTGGGGGAAAATAAGGAAAGGAATGTAAGAGGGTCCAGGAACCGATGAGGATAGCAATAGTTTTTCCCCATTCAGCTGGAATTTATTGTTATCGGCCAAAACACTATTGATAACAATAATCTTCTTCAGACCGGCATGATGGAATGAAAGATAGGCCATCAGTATACAGAATCAGGAATGTATGATAAAGCTGGACAAATGAAAAAAAAAAAAAAAAAGTTGTTAAAGAGAGAAACAACACAAGGAAAGAGTAGAAGGGAGTTTTTTTAGTAAATACCAACAATGAACAGGACAAGTGGAACCATTTTACGGTGCTGCTGGATCAGAACGGGTTATGGTTATTGAGTTTGGATAGGAGAATGTTATGATCAAAAGCATAAAATGTTAAAAAAAATAAAGTCTTGAGTAATTCTAAACAAGGCGGACTGGGCAGAGCAGCAGAACGTAAACCTGATTGAAAAGAGTTAAGGAAAGCGATTGTTCAAGGAATGACAAAAGGAAAGGACCCATCTTTTGGAATTCAGAGAACAGAGATCGGCCTCAAGTCTGAAATAGTTGATAGGGGAGGAGCTATTCGCTGAAATAAATAGAAATAAAACAGCAAAAAATAACCATCCGCACGAATTTAATTATTACTTCTGTTGTTTTTCAATTGATAGATTTTATACACAGGGAAAATATTTCAATGTATTTTTAACTATTCCAATACCTTTGGAATGAATGCTTTGTTTTTTTGGGAGGGGTTCTTGCTCGATGCATAGACTCATTTGTTCCCTGGCTGTCAGATTCTAATTTTAAGACTGAATAAACAATCTCGAACCATTGTTCAAATCTGAGTTTTTGGATGACGAAGTATTTTTTTAAGATTTCAGATACTCAGATAGCATATAACTGAAATCTGTATGTTAAGTATAGACCAACGAACAAAAATATATTAATAATTTATTAGCATCTTTTAAATTTATACTTATACATAAAAGTGTGGGAAATTCAATGAGATGCTAATTCTTAGTAATTTAAAAAAAAAAAAAAAAAACAATATTTTAACTCATTAACTTTATCATAACTCATAATATCTAGTAAGAATGAACCTGAAAGTTCGATGCCGAAACCATACCAACCACTCTTTTCACAGAATCAGTATGAATCCAAATAATAAGGTAACGCCACGCACAATCCTCCCATCTACGTTTTGGTCAAAACTAGTCGGTTCAGCGTAGCCACTAAAGTGATTCGTTGGCTATTCTTACAAGTTTTGCACTCACATTTCAGACGCAGTAAAGCAATAATTTCAATTACGTTTACAGAATGTGTTCTTCGACCCAACCCTGGGGCAAAGATTATAAATGATAATTTCAAAAACCTTGCAGCCAGGTGCATTTCAACGCGAACATAGCTGGCAAACAGAATTTTAACGAACATAATACAACCAATAATGTCCTTATTGATTTTCGTGAACAAGCATTTTCAGAGAAACTATGTTCTTAGATCAGTAATAGGGGACTTAATTTTCTTTTTAGCCTCATTAGCCGATCTCAATCTACACATCTTTTCTTCGTCTAATGTTTGATCCCTACCTCCAATAGGCACTCGTCTTCTCGGTATTTTTTAATTAATTAGTAATACTTTCCTTGAACCAATTCATACTTCATAGGATATATTTATGAAAAATTTTAATATAATATAATTAACTTTTTTAAATTATGTTTTAAATGTTTCCGTAATTTAAGCAATTAAAATGTTACGTATAATACATTATATTAAATCTATGATTAGAAGTAGAATTCTTTGCCACTTCTAAGATATTTGGTTTATTAGATAACTACTTAAGGTACAGGGGAAACCGAAATGTAATATTAAGTTGGAATATTGAGTACATTTATTATAATTAAGTATACCTAAATATAGAGCAAAAAATCAAACGCTTGTTGGTACTCGCCGAAGCCTAAGTGGGTAAGAGGTGAAGTAAACTCTTATTGAAATACAGATAAATATTTTACATTCAAAACTAGTTTTCTAATAAAGTCAGTAAATTTCACCTTGCTACGCATTCTTTTTCGTAAACTGAGACATTTTTTTATTTGAAGTTTACTGATTCAGGAACATATCTTTTTGCTCTCGAACATTGCTATAACTAGTACAAAATACCAAGTAGTGAATATAAAATTTATTTTTCTGTGAATTTATTTATTTCTCTTTGATGTCGAACCCGGCAATTTATTAATTAAACGGCTTAGTGAGTAAGCGGGTTAATTATTATACGTAAATATTAAAAAATATTTAAAGGATACCTGATTTAAAGCTGATTCATAAAGGAATTTTTTTTTTTTAAATAGAAGAAGGTAGAGTAAACATCATATTTTAAAGTTAAAGCAACAGCCAAGTATAGTCAGGATAGTCAACAAATTATCCCAAAGGCAATAAAAACCAAAACAATAACTATATTTACTCTTAATAATCTTATTTTTAATTAACACTTTAAGATCAATAATGGACAATAACTGGTAATTATAAATATAGTTTTCATCGCTGCAACATAATTGAATGCAAACGAGACAAGATATGATTCATCTCTGCAAACAGCCTTGGACGTTGCAAATCTAATCGAACAAAAGTTATTACAAAATGCTATGACGCAGCCTTGAAACAATAATGGTAGCGCACTGCCTTTGTACTTCCTAGCCCTATCGTTGTGAACATAACGTTGATTCATTACAGCAGCTATGAAATTTATCATAGAGGACACCGTTCACCTTTGACATATACAAGACCAACAGGCGTTGAAATGTAAATAATAAAATAAAATCATGATGATTATACCAAACCCTATGCAACGGGGGTCTCGATTTGGAAGGTGGTGGGTTCGAATCCCACCAGGGTGGGTTGAAATCAACTTCGTGGCGGATTCACAGAATGAATCTTATTACTGATTACACCACTTCGGCTAGAATAGGTTGGTAACCCTTCCGTATGGTGGCACATAAGGACGTTAAATCCCAACAAACATTAATATATCGAATTCTATCCAATAAAGACCTTATTATGGCATGAATAAATTGTACGAATATCAATTAACTTCAATGGGCCTAGGGACAATATTTAAAATTCGAAATAGAGTCCTGGCCAGCTACTTTAATGTTAGCCACCTATGCACCATAACTCAGCCTCCAAGGGCTAATGAACAAGTGACATTGCGAGAGGGTAGCTAGGATCGCCTGGAGCCACCCTTAATCCCTCGCATGATGGCTAGCGGACCTCAGCCTGAATGTAAATGTGTATTTAAGCTGTTTTCTAATAAATTATTTATTTAATTTTGTTAATATCACTTTTTATTGGGTCTATTTTTTTTCCTTTTTGTATCATAATTTTATTATTTCTTTCAATTTCTTTAAAATAAGGCAAGAATACATACAGCGATAGTACTTATTGCCCTTCCAGGTTGTAATATTTGTCAAAAAAGTTTCCAGGAACGTCGGTCGGCTCAGTTTGAACTACCTACTTAAGCCTGGTTCTAAGGGAGTAGACATGAGACATGAGATGCGTGTCATTCAAAACGTCATCTCCTGACAGTTCCCTGCGATTTAGCCTTCTGGCAATCTGGTAACGCAACCCATAACGGCCAGCAGCATGAGAAGAGGATGATATTTTCATGTTTTAGACAAAATATGGATGCAGCGCTGTCTGTTCATAACAGCCCCTAAAGTCACATTTTATAAAATATCTTCCAGTAGTATTAGATGAATGGCAGGACTTAGTCCCTGAGAAGGGATAAGGATGTATGGAAAATTTTATATGAAATTTTAAAAATAATGAGTGTTGAGTCGAGGTATATACAGAAGAACTTCGGTTCGGAATGACCGTGCACGTTCCAGAAATGTTCAACAACTGTTTTAATAACAAATCTAATATAAACAAAAAAAAATCTGCATTGACTAATAATAGTACAGTTTTAGAATGAAAAATAACAAATATTTCCAAATAAGCTGCTTGATACGGACAAAACGTGAGGGAACGGAGCTTCTTAAGTGACGCCTTCTGGATTTCTCCTCCTGAAATATTGCGAGCCTCTTCGTTCGAATGACTCCATCTGAAACTACAGCACATCTATTTCCTTCATTCCGATCTCCTTCGTCTCAACCCAGACTTATCTGACGATGCCACAGTTTTGGTTGACGAGTTATTTGAATCTTTATATCAAATTTAAACCAGATACATGGAATTTACGTCAACATTAAATTATATTGAAGTACACCGATTATGGAAAGAAATACTGACTTAATTCGCCTAAATACAGGAAAGGCAGTGATAAAATGGATCGTGCCTTCAAGGACATTTAAATTGTATACTGGGCTATTACCTCGTTTGCCCTGCCAAGGCTAATCATTTAAGAGAAATGGAATTTTCTTTTCAGGCTCTAGCATGACAGGAATATACAGACAAGGATTCTTTATAACTTAAATGACACAGCGGATATAATCAAAATCATGAGAGGGATGAGAGCAATTCTATCAGTACAATGCTTCCGCATGGACATTCATCAACATATTCCTAGAGAGGCTTGACCAATTTAATACAAAAATAAGCCTTCACCTTCTAATGTCTTTTAGGGAAGAACAGTTTGTTTTACATGATACATAACTTCACCTAAATTTTGGGCCGTAATATTTTTTGCTGAGTATTTTCTAATGAGGATAATCCTTGTTTGGCTTCCGGATAATGGTACATCAATGGTATAACGTTTCATAGACCTTACGTTTTCATCCTCAACACCTTCCATTCAAAGATTTTAAAACTCTTTTAGTCCTTAATTCTACTAAGAATCATTATTATAAGTTTTACACTACAAACAATTAGTGTGCCTAAGACTAAATTAGAATTTGTCATCTAACTCAGATGTCGCCCTTTTTCAACAGTGCAACAGCAACTCAGTGCACCAATCAGCCTCAGCCACGCTCCTCAAATAACATTTTTTTTTCCCCGAATATTTTTGGCAAATTCTTTTTAATGGGATACTAACTGAACACTTCGGGAATACTTTACAGGGAGGGATCAAGGACGAAGTAGCTAAACGAACAGAATACAATTGCCTTGTAGCTTTAAACTTTATAGCTATTTTCTATTATATTAAATTACTTTCTCCTACATGGTCTTAAGGTGTTATGTTAATATCTTAGTTAACTAAAGAAATTAAATTATTGTTATATAAAAATGGTCTTGAGCACTACCAACGTATATATCATCCGCTGGTCGGAAAAGTTAAGGTGCTTTAATTTTTCTTTAAGCCATTCCTTAGTTACTTAGTATTCTCATATCGAATAAACAAAAGAATTTCTATAATCTCAATTTTGAACAACTTTCATCTATTCACAGGATAAGATTCTGCTCTAGCCTCTGGACACTACTTTTTCAATAATTAGTAACATATAACCTTAAATGGAGAACTAAAGCTTAAACCAAAACATTTGCATGTTTCTACAATTACTAATTATTAATTTATTTTATTCATTTAAATTCCATTTTAACTCTTAAAACTGATACTGCAGCCGTCTTCCAAATCTACAGGACCAACTAAACATCTGTGGATACTACTTAAACAAGTTTTTTTTTTTTTTTTTTTTGGTATAACAGGGAAGCAAAAATATTTTGGCTTAGAGACTATTATACAAGGCTTAAAAGAATGTTTTAAAACACACGCAAACGAAGTCGTTCCGCCACCACAAACAGGTTCTGGAATAATGACTAGCGTAGCCCAAACTGGTTAAGCGAATAGTTTCGAGAACAGCAGTGACCTGGTTAAAGCTTCAATGTCGGAATGCAGAGAAAAAGGGACCTTGGTCTTGGATTTAGAATTATTAATTTTAAAAATAAACAACTGGGAATGATGATTTTTAGAAGGAAACTTAAAATAATTTCTTTCCTAACAGAAAAGTTTATAATTTCATTTTTTTTTTTTTTTTTTTTTAGACTATTTATTGATATTTATAACTGTATACATTTTATACATCTAGTAAATTTGCGGTAAATTATTACAATGACATGTCAATAACATGTAAAGAATTACTCACTAGTAGCACTTCAATAAAACTTCTACATTAGAAGGTCTCTCTTTGCCACTTTTTACAAAAGATTTCGGATTGTAAGGATTGAAGGTTAGAATAGGAAGGTTTAGTGGGGACCCAAAGCTCAACCCTGTAAGTCCAAATGAGTCTAATTACTGTCATGTAAATAAGTCTTTTGTAGTTTATACGCAGCTTTAAAAGCTAGTCCAGTAAAGGCTGGAGAAGTCGGAAACAACGAGCTGTTTCTTGTCTTTTAAGTCCGGAATGAATAAAATATGTAAAAAACACACTAACTATTGATTAAATTATAGAAAACAATCGGCAAAAACCAGTACCCTAAAGTAAAAATTCCTACCAAACTTTTTTTAAATTCTTTTCATACCTATTCTCTTCACCAAAACGTTTCTGATTATCCTACATATGCCTCAACTCTTTTGCAGTTCCACTCATCTCTATTATTCTCCTCGCAAGTAAAACAGCAGTGGCCTCAAGATCTATTGTAAAATTCAACAATAGAGGCAAAGGCTAGCTTCTCTCGCGTAGGGAATGTTTGCGGCTAAAGCGTTCTCAATCAGACTTAACTGGCTTTGAAAGGAGTAGCGCCTGATATCCTGGAATTTTCCTTAACCCCACACCTGGTAGAGAGAGGGAGATGGTTTGAGGGTCCTCGGCCTATTTGTCAATATTGTAAACATGAATGAACCTGTTTTATATCTATTTTACCCATTTATCACTACTATTTTATTTTCTAGAGATAAATCTAATTTTTTTTTTTTTTTTTTTTTTTTTTTTTACATTTGCTCGTAAATCAGGGATGAATGTGTACATCTATTAATTAATAGATTAACTATTAATTATTAGTTAATGTCTCTAATATAAACAGATTGTAATTCTTATCAAATAAAAGTTTTCAATAATAAATCTAGTAAATGAGATTATAATGCACGTAAACACATGTCTATTACTTGTAAAGCACCTACACATAGGTAGAAATATAATAAAAATTCCCTTTTAGAAGATACCGAGGCCATTTTCTTTTCAGACACCTCGAAGGCTTATCTGGAATATAATGGGGAGCGAGATGAGATACTATTAGATTTGAATGGTTATGGACGTTACTATGAGAGGAGATATCTGGGCTAAGTCAGAATTAAAAATATCAATTCTTAAAAGTACCGATAAGGTGGATGTAAAAAGAATAGTTCTATAAGTGGAACCGAATTGTATTATCAGTGGACATTATAGAAGTAAATTTTTTTATTTTATTTATTTTTATAACATTGATTTACCCAAGTTGGTGCGGTCTTTTTTCTCGATCCGGTAGAGGAAATGTAACCTGCTCACCTTACAACGCCTAGTAATTATTCGAAACGGTAGGTCATAGCGACAAATGTTTTACAAGAAAAATATTCTCCATTAAATATCTGATCAGAATAAGAATCGGAAAAGTTTCGATGTGAGCAAAAACAAGAGTTGAAGCAGATCAAAATGTTACATTTTTAAGGGTGAAAGAAAGTCAAAAAAATTAACCAAAAGAAACAAACATTAAACAATGGTATAAGTAATACATTATGGGTAAAGTTAAGAAGAAAATAAAAATATTGTACAGAATAAAATTTTGGCAAAGTTTATTTTATGGCCGGGAAACAAATAAATGACTAAAGTCAACAGGAACTTGTAAACATGGAATTGAACGAGGATTAGTGTGTTATACTGAGTTTAATCCTGTACATAATATCAGAATAAGAAGAAAACATTATAAATAAAAAATTAGAGTCGCTAAATTATTTCTTAGTTCATTCTACTGTTGTAATTGAAAGGATTTCACAGGTTCATTTATATAAAAGCAAGAAGCTGTAGACTTTAAAACTCAAGTAATGAAGTGCAAATTTTATAATTTGTTAATTTTTGAGTGATTTTGTTTTTTTACAAGGATATTGTTATTAAGGAGACATTGTTTTTTTTTTTTTTTTTTTTTTTTTTTTTTTTTTTTTTTTTTAATATTTGTTAAATTTTATTCATTTTAATTATTGTATTTCTTTTTTTATTAGGAATAATTCATAATTACTACATTACAAACATTTTTAGTTCTAATTAAATATCAATAAAACATGTTCTCCATTTCACATTTTCCTCATGCCCTCTTTTCTTCACATTGTTTATTTTCAAAACTTTTGTTTTTCCTTGATACGTTGAATGCAATCAAATTTTTTAAATTATTCCTTTTAATCTAAAATTATAAACATTATTATGAAACTAGTTATTGATGTTAATGTGAAGTTTGAATTTCTGTAGCTATAAACACCGTCCTAAATTTGTATTATTAACACAAGAATTTAATTATTAATTAAAATAATTTGAAAAATAAAAAACTAAAAATATACAAACGCTCAGTCAGTATGAAAAAATAAAAAATAAAAATAAATGCAGCTGAGGTGGAAAAAGTAATTTATTCGCTGCCTGCAGCGCCGATCTAGCGGCAATATTGGTCAACATTTTCTCATCAATCTGATATCAAATCCGCGTGAGTTGTCTACCTCCTTAACTAATTTAGTATAATTATACATTTATATACGAACATCTACATAAATAAATAAATAAATACATAATATGATATCACTATTTATATTATTAATACCTAAAAATAATAAATGTACGTCACACACGCTGTTTATAAATATCAGTAATGTCATTTTAAAAAATTAATGAGTTTAACCATATTCAAATTTCTAAAAAAAATTATATTATAACGAGAAATAGTAATTATATAATATTACTTTTCTTCAATAAAATGATTGAGAGTTGAAATTAAAGCGCAAAAGGGACGATATAAAATTTAATGATGTGCATTAATTTTAAAGGCTTAAATTGTTTAAACAACAGAATGGCATTTCTTCGAGAAAAAAAAATGAAATAAAATTAAATTATTATTTATCAAGAAAATAATGTTCTCATTAAAATGGTGCGTGTAATGATTTCTGTATTTGAATTTTTAATTAATAAAATATTTTTATTAAAATTAAAAGGGAGTACAATTTTTTACTTGATAAAAATAAAACATTGATAAATAAACAGATATTTAAATACTTTTATACAATTATTGGAAAAATAAAATAATTGAAGATTTTAATATTAAACTGAAATTCAAAATTTTAGAATAACTGACTGTTAGCAATTTTGAAATTGATAATTATAAGGTTTAAAGAAAAAGATGTTCGAGACTGATAAAACTTTCCAATATGATTCAATACTGGTATTTACGTTTAATGGTACCCCTGCATCATGCCATCATTAATATCCATATATATATATATATATATATATATATATATTTTTTTTTTTTTTTTTTTTTTTTATAATATATTCCAAGGAAACATTTAAGTGTATTTTGAAATTAGGTTGATTGATTTTTGTAAACATTTTATAAACCGCTTTATTTTGTCATTAACGGTGCAGAAATAATGCTAACTGCTTTACGCAATTTTACGGTAAAATACAAAAAAAAGGGCACATTCTGCTTTTTATTTTCATTTTTTTTTTTTTTATCAAGAGGACTTCTGCGTGTCACACAACACTAACGGGCCTAATTGGAAACAATCGATTTGAGATTGTATCGCTGATCGGGTAAATATTTTTTTAAAACCTAACTCGTACATCACAGTACGTAATCATGTGGATACAAGATATCCACGTGTGTGTGTGTTTTTTTGTCTGATAATTTTTGTTTGTGTGTGCGTGTGAGCGCGTGTATATGTATATATATATATATATATATATATATATATATATATATATATATATATATATATATATATATATATATATATATATATATATATATATATATACATACATAAGCCCAAGGTCTTTTTTTTGCGATGAATTATGAGACTTATGTTAAAAAATCAGAAACTATTACTTCAATAAATTGACGTACTTGAAACTACCTGATTTGGATAGCTATAATCGTATCATTAAAATTTGGTATTCTGATAAATATGCTGCTTAAAAAGTAAAAAAAAAAAATTATTTTACAGTATTATAATTATTACATTATAAATTATTATATTATAATAAAATATAATATAATTATTACAATATAGTAATATAATAAAAAATAATAATTATTGTAATGCTCAATTTAATTTTTCTCTTGGATGCTCAAGCTGAAAACCCTGAAAATTTTGCTACCGACACATCATTAATATGTGATAAAAAGGTTTTAAATCGTATTGAAGAGTCTAATGATAGATATATTTAACATCTGAAGGAGGTTTGACAGACAAAATAAGACGCAGTAAAGACAGAGCACTGATAACACACAATCTAATACCTTTTATCAAATAAAATCCTTAACAGTCATTCTTTAATTCTAAGCCTGAGAAGTCGACTCATATAACATGTAATAATTATTTCAAATTTTCTGTATTTTAGGCATTGGCCTCATTTTGGCCCAATTGTCGCGATGTTTTAATTATAGATTGAGCTGAAGATGTCTTCAGAAAATTTAAGGGGAAAAAATTATAATTTATAAAAAAGATTAGTATACATACATACTGAAATGGAAAAAGATTTTGAAGTAAATTTATAACTCTGTGATAATAATTTAACTAGACGTCAATTGCAAAGTTCGGAGTTCATTGAGGTCAAACAACCTACCAATGTATAATTCACAGCAATAGACTAGAAATATATAAATAGTTAAATCCATACAATTACTCACTAAAAAGTAAAGGCGAACTCATCTATAAATAATTTCATGGACTTCACACTCCATGCAAACAAGCGTGGATCAATAAATTCAACGGAAAATCCGAAACACGTAAAATTATTATTTATTTAACGAGCCTCAACAAGTGAGGGACGAGAAACGTTTGTCATGTGATTTCGATATTAGCGGTAAAAAGTTCCGTTGACAAGGGCATTTGTAATTCGTAATTAATTAACTTCTCATTTATTTATCACTAACGTGTTTTGTGAAATACTGTTCTTAAAGAGGGAGAGAGCCTTCAACCTCTTCTTGTCCGGAAATACGAACATGAGACTGCAATAGGAGGCCCCTTACACAGCTGTTTTTCAAGGATCTGCAGCTGTTTTCAGGTATGTTGGTTGTTTACTGGGAACCTGGATGACATTATTGGTAGGCTAACAACAATCTCATCGTTCACTATTTGTTGTCCATAGTCATGAGATTTCTAATATTTAAATATAACCAGTAATATTAAAAAAAAAAAAAAAATTTCACACTCAAAAGTGTAACATTTTAACACTCTTTAACTCTGTTGGTGTTGCTCAAATAGAAAATTTGAAGAAAGTTAAATAATTATAATAAATCTGAAGTTTAATAATTCTTTGTAGGAAGGCTCAACCACAGTAAAAAGATATATTAAAAACAATTTTTCAAAACTTCAAAGAAAAATAAATAAATTTTAGGGTGCTACCAATGGGTATTTCCTCAACTTTTTTTCTCATGTACACCTTTACTTCGTTTTTTGCATCATATACCGCAAATTTACAAGATGTATTTTTGTAATACAGTAATAAATTTCAAGTAATAAAAGCATAAAAAAAAACATTAGATCGAGACATATGCATTATTATTTACATTAAGATTAAATGATAAATTAACTTTGAATTATGTTTGATGCGCTATTTATTAGTTAGTGATTTTTGAATGAGTTATGAGTAAATTTACGATTGTCAAATAATGATTAAATGTTTAATTTAACAATCATTAAGACTTTTCACTAAGAACATGAAACATTAAAAAAAATTCTTTTATATTTTTAAAATACTTGTTTCGCTTGAACCGAAAAAAATAAAATTATAGCAATGACGAACGGCAATAAATTTAAAAAACACAGTAAAAGGATACAATGATTTAAAAATAGTTAACTAATTAATTGAACATTGGGTTCTATCTAAGATATATTAATAAGGATAATCTTTATACAGGGATAAATATTAAAGATAGAAATGTATCTAAGGGTAAATTAATAGAACATTAGGTTCGGAATTAAAAATGATTCGGAAAACACTACTACAAATTTAATAATAGTATTAGTTTTTTTTTTGTAATAATAAATAAGTTATCTATAACTTATTCTGAAATTTTCAATTTAGATGACAGCTGATATATTGCCTCATGCAATGTTTAATTTTTTTTTTTTTAAGTTTTCTTAACTCAAATAAAATATATATATTTTTTATAGAGAATGAAACGTATCTGATCGTATTCTCAGATACATAACATTTTTTTTTTTAATATTTTAAAAGAAATCGCAAAATGTAAGCCGATTTCTAGCATCTCGTCATCTATAGTATAAGTGCTGAACTTATAAAGTTAAGAAGCAGCATGGGACCTAACTTCATTTAAGTCACACACTTACCTTCATAAAAAAATAATAGTAAGAAAAAAGTCAAACAGGGAAATAATTAGTTTCGACGTGATTCCTTAGAGAAAGGACCTGTTTTAAATTTAGAATCGATGACGCGAAAGACGTTGATAAAATTTAAAATTTTACTGCTGAGTGAAAACAAAAAAGTGCTTGACTGATTAAAATATAAATTCAACATGCTCTTGTTTCCTTATAAAAATTTTAAAGGATAAAAACACAAACTTGAAATCAGATTTCGTAGAGTTCAGAATATCCAAAAATCTACATAGGTGAAACGGATCAATACAAAATCCAGAATTAATCGAATAAAAATATTAACATTTTTTATATTAGACTATTACTTCTATTTTGTAAACTTTTTAAAATGATTCGGTTTTTAACCATTTTTAAATATTTCATTCAGCGGAGAATTTGAAACGATGAATGACAGATTTTAATTTTATAGTTAATTATAAAATTATAAAATGAGAGCAGAAATCTGTATAAAATAATAAACGATATATTAGCATATACTTCAATCAATTTAATGTTCGTTGTAAGCCTACGACATTCTACCCTACGATATCCATTACTAGTATCCCGCATACTCCTGGTGTGTAGTCCGCAATCTATAACATCTGGGGACAGACTACAAGCTTAAATCTTCGTATAAGAATCAAATAAAAAATTGCTAGTCGTTTTTTACTATAACATTTCCTAGACAAAACGCTCGAAAGCCATATTTTTATTAAAAGAACTCATCTTCACGACTAAGATCAAGCCTATTTGGAATTGAACTTCGATATTAATAATGAAATTTTTCCCTGTCTAATCCTTACAATCTAAAATCCAATATTTTCCTGGTGTAACAAAGAAAATGATGTCCGTAATGTTGCCGCATTAGTAAGAAATAAAAAAAACTTCAACTATAATTTCTTCATAACCGACACACTGAACTAGTTTTAAACCACCGAATCAATAAGCGATAATGCTCCAAAACGTAAAATAATATGGTTTCTTAACTGTCACTAGCGTATAATCATATACATATCCTTTCATAATGAACTCCATAACAATCTAAATCTACTGTTCTCTTACCTCGTTTTCTATTCACTTCCTGACAACCCTCCGAGATATCTGAAAAGAAGATGGCCAAGGAACCTTCTAACATAAAACTTTAATTGGAGTTGCTTTTCAAGTCAAAGACCCCGTAAATAGTTAGTATTCCTCACATTTCTCAATGTATATCTTGTACAGTTGTACAGCAATAAAATATCGATAAAATAAAAATAATTTTTAGTGAAAAAACAAAACCGACTTCATTATTAAACCTACATATACAAACTTGAACTAAAAAATAAAAAATAATATTTTAATTGCTTCAAAACAAAAACCATTAAATGAAAATCAACGAAATTATAGATAATTGTATACCTTTTCACAATTTATGACCAGTTATCTCTGGGGTCGGTGCCAGCGAAGAAGGGCAGTTTAATCCTGCCTTTACAATAAACTTTTAAATGGCCGGAGACAGCGGTGTGGCGGTGATGAAACAGTGGGAGCATCTTTACAATTACAATTTCTTTTCAAATTCTGTTTGTTTTGGTTGGCACCGACTCCAAAAATAACTGATTATAAATTGTGAATAGGTATATAAGTATCGATAATTTCGTTGATTTTCATTTAATGGTTTTTGTTTTGAAGCAATTAAAATATTATTTTTTATTTTTGAGTTCAAGTTTGTATATGTAGGTTTAATAATGAAGTCGGTTTTGTTTTTTCACTAAAAATTATTTTTATTTTTCACTTTTTAGTGGTGAGTATATTTTTGTTTATACAATCAATTCTCGATCTTCAAGCTTCCCTGAAAAATGGCTTGACTTACTGAACAAAGACTTCGAGGTTATCATTCACTTACCTTCATGTAGTTGGAAAAATTGAACTCAAAATCGGAGTTTTTTTCTTTCCTTTACGTATATTTTTTCATTAATGGGTATGTGTATGTTGTTTGCACATACATATAAAATCATTGATACAGAAAATTAAATACCTGGTACCAATTTATCATTAACTTTCAACTGAATTGCGCTTTTTTCTGAGGGTGCCTAAAAGTAGACTTACCGTCTTCCACCAGTGGCGATCTTTTCTTTATTCTTTAGGACGGTTAAACGGGAACTACGCGGAATTCGGAATTCACTAGCAACAAACGCCCAACTTCTTTCTACTTTCTGCACTTTGCAAATAAATTTTAACTTTTCCTTAATATTAACTGTTTTTTTGATTTTTCTTAAAAAGTGCTGCGTTGATTTCAAAATATTTTTTATGGGACTACCTCAGAAGTATGCCCTACCGATCTAAAAAAGAATCATCAAAATTGATTCAGAATTGACGGAGGTTCTCAACTCGTCTTTTTTTATTTTATTTAATTTTTTTTTGTTTATGTTACGCGATTATTCCGTTAATTCTGGATCAATTTTGATTATTCTTTTTTAGATCGCTGGGGCATACTTCAGAGGTGGTCCCATAAAAAATATATTGAAATAAACTCAGCACTTTTTAAGAAAAATCAAAATAACAGCTCATAAAATCACTTATTAACTGTTTTTTTGATTTTTCATAAAAAGTGCTGAGTTTATTTCAATATATTTTTTATGGGACCACCTCTGAAGTATCTCCTACCGATCTAAAAAAGAATCATCAAAATTGATTCAGAATTGACCGAGTAATCGCGTAACATACACACAAAAAAAAAAAAAAAATACAGACGAGTTGAGAACCTCCTCTTTTTTGAAGTCGGTTGAAAATTCTATTGTATTTTATATTAATAATTTAATATTAATGTTAATAATAATGCTGTTAATATATTTTTTTTAATGGTTAAAAACTTGAACTCATTTTTAAATGAATATATTTAAAAGCAAGAGGGCGCCGCGGTACGAAGGGCCCAGACTGAAAAAGTGTTGCTGTACAGAATACAGTATAAATCTTCACAACTTTAAATTAATAGGGCCACTTACGTTTGCTCCGTAACTTCTGACTTTACGTCCTATTTTTCTTTAAGTTAGTTCAGGTCAGGGGGCTTGATTTTTTTACTTTAAGTAATCTGCAGACTGCCAATGCAATTTCTAATTTGGATGGACCGACAAATTACCAAGGGGAATTGTGAATCATGTTTTAAAACTTTTTTAAACAATCATTTAATTAGATTGTGTAATACAATATACACATATAAACATGACATAAGTAACCGTTTGTACTTCCTAAACTTAAATCGTTCAAATCAAAGTAAGCTCTGGATAATCAGACACATATAGGACTAGAGGAGTCGGATTACTGGATGTAAAGAAAAAAACAACATAAAAATGACCAACTGATTGCATTTTTAAAATGTATTAAAATATTATACTGAAAAAAAAATCTATTAATGCAGATCCAATTTGTGGCATTGACATTGGCACAGATGAAAGTCAGACAATCATGATAATTTTCTGCAAGGAGCCGAATCTTCATTCCTATAAAAGAAAGATTTGTTCGGTACTAAAATAGAGGTAGTAGTTTTTCTCGTTGATGTTCTGGATCCAACCCCAGAATTTTAGACACAAATGTATCTCGAAAAGGTTTGACAGTTAATGATACGATGACAGTTTTTTCTCCGGTAACCAGATGCCCAATACGACTTTTTAATTTATTTAGTCATCCATCACTAGCCTTAAAATCGTCTTTTTAGTGTTAATTGGTGTTTCCTGCCGCCATTCTTGAATAAACCACTGAAACAAGCACTCGCCGGCAGTAGCGGGTTGAGGTAGGGTTTTCGCGAGAGGTCCGTATTACTGGGAGTGTCGGACTAACGAAGGGCCGGATTATCGAGATTGTACTGTAGTTGGAATTATATGTTTTAAATTAAGAAAGAAAATAATAATGACGCTTGGTCATTACAACACGCCACCCTTCCATTACTCTAGACTTAGTTTTAATAGCCTACTGAACCTTTTTCAATTGAACTTTAAGAGAATAACAGTTTTAACGTTATTCGTTAGAAGTAGTGTAGAAGTCAAAGAGTTCATAGAAATAATATTTACAACTACATTAGTACAAAGAAACAATAATTAAAACAATTTTTACAGTTTTTAAATAATTATTTTAAGTTGAAAAAAGTTATTCAGATATTTTCACACTATTTTTTACTTCGATAAATATACATATATTTATGATTTGGATTTACTTTAAAATCACCGTTGTCCAGAAATGTTATCACATGTTTATATTATTACTACCCTTAAGGGATGACTACCCAGAATAATTTATTTCTGATTAGAGCATTGATTTGACAAACAATGCCTTTCACAAACCAAGAAGGGCTTCCAAAAATGAAATATTCAATAGAACACCGGATCGAATAGGGAGAAATGTCAATCGAAGGGATAGACCGAAACGTAGATGAGAGGATTTTTAAATTTTACCTCGTATTTTCCTAGTAAGGTAATTAAGATTCTCGGTGTTGTTGGCTGAAAACTATTGCTATCGTTAGTTTTACAATTATTTATTGAATTACAAATACTAGCTTTAAAAAATGGAAATTAATATGAGGAACTTTATAGTTTATTAACATTAACAAAACAACGATCATGAAAAATAAAATGCTGAGAATACGCTGACTCAGCTGCTGCCCAAAAGGATTTTCCTGTTGATAATATGTACCTAGTGATCATGACACAGGACTATTAAAACTATTTTATTATTTATATTTTTTCCTATCAGACTCAAATATAAGGAACTAATATGGGTTGGGAAGCAACATATTCAAGTTTCGAAAATCGACATGGCCGCTAGGTTTGGCGAGTCACACCGTAGACTATCCAAAAAAATTGGAAATTTGGAAAATGGTAAATGGTGGTAGAAAACAAGTTAATAAGAATACAATGTATACAAATGCTCCCATACTAAAAATCCAACAACAACTGGTCAAATAACATACTTGTATCATATTCAAGCCGTGGATTGACTCAAGAGGAATAACCTCTTGGTGCACAACCAACCTCTAAAAGGGGTTCTGACCCTTAAATGGATATGGAGAAAAAATCCAGGGGTTAAGTGTGATCCTGGCCACACCGCCTAATTTTATAACCGTTGGTGGGATCAGAAAACTTCCTAGCAAAGTACCAAGGATCACAAGTTGTTGACGAGCCATTTCGTTTTTAATTCGATTTACAGAGATATTCCAGAAAGTCGAGTAATGGATAATACAAACAAATGAGCTGAGAAAATTAAGCAAATAATGCGGAGTCAAAAGAAGCTTAAAAGCAGAACTCGTTACGCCCACTTGTTCAGGAACATGCAGCGACTGTAAAAAGCTCTTTGTAATACTCAATTCCAGGAAAATGAAGATGTTTCCGAGTATCTGAACTCTGATGTCAACAAGTTTATATAGAAATGTATTGTGGGAATTCGGCTAAATTAACGTGTAATAGACCAATTCCTTAACCATTCGTACCGTTTTATTTTTCGATGACAGTTATTTGATGAAGTCTTGTAACTCATATGGAAGGGATTTCTATAAGTTCCGGAAAATAGAGGACCAGTTAGCTATAAGTAATTAATTACCTTATGATATGAAGTAATGAATACGTTGAGTATTATGAGTGAAAATGTATCATAAAAGGACGAGTAACAATGGACATGGTTATAAGTAAAAAAACTGAAATGAGACGAGTACAGCTCCTTGCGGCTAAAAATTAATGACGGCATGCTGAAAATTCATCAGTGATATTTAAAAGCTAATTCAAGAAAGGGAGAGGAACAAAGGTTCAATATAGCGTAAGAAGACCATGTCATTAAGATGGACGAGAGTAAGCGGCTCAGAATAACCTCCGAAGCACAAGTTGAAAAACGGAGTCAGTGTCAAAGAGGTAGAAAGAAGGAAAACAGAAATCTTTGGGATCTTGGGCAGGCTAGGAGCAGCTTCAGCCTTAGCAAGGCGACAATGGGGGAGAGGGGTAGCAAATGGTGCTTGATGAAGAAAAGAAAAATATTTGTCTGAAAATGTGTGATTTCTGCTACCATAAAAAATTAAGTCATACAATTCACGTTCGTATTTAAAATAGGCAAGAGAATGTGAAATAAACAAATGCGTACAGTTCAAGAAGACCCGAATATGCTAAATTTTGCTAATTTTAAACAAGTCATTTCTCAAAATCATTTTAAGTGCAGGGAACCCATTTTAAACAATGCTACATTATTACAAAAATATATATAATTGTTTGTAGTAATATTGCCATACAGACTAGGAAAGCACTGAGGTCGAACATTTAAGACGGATCATTAGAAACTATTTATCCGAAACGGTTCTAATGAGAGAAACTAGCCCCTTCCATTCATAAATACTCCTTTGTCAGGATTGCTAGAAAGCTCCATTAAATCAACCGCTAAAGAGACATTAATTGGAATCAATCGCGTCTTAACGAACTAAGTCAATACAGGCAGTGCCACTCGACGGATATTGACAACATTTCCAATTAGTAATTCAGTTTATCTCCCACCGGGGAAAATAGTTGTGGGTATGTCTCAAGTTAATCCTCGACACCGAGCAATTTTCATGGTTAGGCTATTTTATTATGATTATCTTTGAAATCGAGGTGGTTTCAAATAACAAGAGGAATAAGAAATTCAACTGAAAGAATAATAACAGTCACTATAAAATTAACATAATGATCCAAATTATAATGTTTGTAGTACATATATATAGTATTTTATAATTATGAAGTTATTATTAATAACTTAATACAAAATATATTATAAATCATTACACTGGAGTAACATCTGTCTTAAAATAGCAACTACATACACAGGGAATGTGTTGGAAAACAAAAAGAGAAGATAAATGATGGATAACACCTGAGACATGATGGAGGGAGATATGTACCTCCACGACTTGATTTAAAAGATTTCTTTTAATATTCTAACATGGAATATGTCTTTTGGCGAGGGGGGAGGGTTACATACTCCATGGTTTAACGTTTTTTCACCCTCAAAAATTTAACATTTTGAAAAACTATAGCTCGGTTCGAAAATTTACCAATATTTTGATGGTAAATTACCAATAGTTTTGATATTGATGGCAATATTGGTTACAAAACTAAAGTTACGAACGACAGGTGATTTGATCATTCTCTGGAAATATGATTTTACTAAGCAATTTTATATTTTCATTGTCATAGGAGTGCTTGTAATATAAAAAAAAACAAACAAATAATGACGGATTTGAAATTAAATCAAAATAAGCGTTTTGGCTAATAATATTCGAGCTTGAGGGAATCGAGGGTACTATGCCCTACCTTGATCTTGGTCTTGTTCCTCTAAGCCCGAAAGTAAGACATCAGGCATGATTCGATGCATCCATCAACTCCTTAAACTAACCCTTCCACGACTTTAACCACTAGGTTCAGAGCTCATAATCTATTCAATGATTCATTCCTTATGAATTTCAACAATTTTACTCTTTCAATCGTGATGTTGTTGCTTAAATTATACAGTTTCAATTTTCATTTTTATTTTATTATTATTATTTTTTTTTTTACGACAACTAAGTCAAGTCTTTTAATTCACAAAGATATGCTATTATGTGACATAGTCCAAGCAACAAAGGAAAAATCGAATAAATATTACAAGCTGCCTCTTAAAGGGCAATGAATAATATGGATGACAAAGAATCCATTCATACAATATGTACAATTAAATTAAATAAAAAGAAAAAAACTTCTAACTATACAAGATATTAATATTTAAAAAAAAAAAAACATAAAATAAAAATATTAACAATAGTAATAAAGGAGTAGAAAAAAACAAAAAAAAAAAAAAAAAAAAAAAAAAAAAATTAAAAAGTCAATCACACTACATATACAATGTACACAAACATCCCAAGGAAACCCCAGACCAAGCTTGTCCCCCAACTTATAGAAGGGCAAGCCAGGCCCACAGTGGAAGCTAGAGAGGGAGCGTCACAGTCGCTCAGGACTTGAGTAGGAGAAGCTGGCCATTTCCAGAACTCCACTAATATACATATATTTATTACAATAGTACTAAATCTTGGTATTATGGTCCATATTAGAGTTCTATTTAAATATGCTAGGTCTCCACCACTTGTTTCATTGAGTTTTCCTACTACATACATATTTGGAAAATAGAAGAAGAGACAGAGATTTGTATTAGGCAATTTCGGCACATGTTTTACCAATGATTCTTCAAATTTATTATATCTAGAATTTTCTACTAAAATTTTATTACCATCGCCTATATTACTATACTTAAATTTTGTTGATTAATTATGTTTTGCCAAGTTAATTGTTCCCGACATATTTATGCAAAATATGTACAAATTAACATTTAAACAGCTAACACACTCCCTTAATGTCCAGTGGTCAAGACTTTTAGTTGGTTGTAAGGAACACCTTAATGAACAACTAAAACAAAATTTAAATCTAAATGATTTTTTTTTTCTAATCGGCGAATATAGGGATGCGTCATTTTAATATAAATTAATTATTGAAATTTTTAATTTAGTACAAAAATAAAATAAAATATTATAATATTATAAAAATATTTTAATTGAATAAAAAAAAACCCGGCAGCACTACAACCTATAGACGGTCTTTCTGGAGCAGTAGTTAGGCCAACGGTTGTGAAAGGAGATTTGGCCGAAATTAAGCTTAACTGCCAGGTTTATCCTCCAATTTATGGTACCCACCTCATAGAGGCTGGGTGTGCCTCAGGAGGGTATCCTGACAGCCAAGTCTTATCCAAGACTGAAGTAACAATAATTCTTTTTTTTTTTTTTTTTTTTTATTTCGGTCTCGAATTTGGTAGTCAAGGGCCACCCACTGTAGTACCACGCTTCCCTTCTACGAAATAATACATTCTAAATAATATTTTGCCAATTTTTCTTCGTTCTCTGAAAAACTCATTTTTGTTCAATATAATAATTTAAACCAAATATATCTTATTTTTTTTTTACAGCACAATCTGAAACAAAAATGGTTCATGCAACTCCAGTATTTATGTTACTGAATCTTAATTTCATTATACGAATAGTATTTAATTAATAATATTCAAATACAATCTGTTATACAAACGAAAAACATTTTAGAATGCCTAAGGTAAACTGAATCCGAAATATTCAAGGGGGTTTAATTATAAATGTCTAATTACTTCTTTAGTCTTAACGAACGGTAATGAATTTGAGAGATACTTAGGCAAGCTTTAATATTTATTGCATGTATTGTTTCGTTTTCAAAATAATAACATAGAATAAATTTCATCCTTAATTGTAAATTAAAGAACGTTCCTTTTTAAAAATGTAATTTGTTCTAATTTTCCAACAATTGACAGAATCGTCAATTTTGATGACCTCTCATCGAGTTCAAATCATGCGTGCCTACGGAATATTTGCAAACTATAATGTCGATTAAACTTTTTACAGGACACTAGTTAATTGAAATACGACCAATTAACTAATTTAATCTAGTTTTATTTCCTAATGTACACCAACTATGAAAGAAAGAACTGGTTATTTTTCCAGTTACAAACACTACTTTAGTCAGGACGAAAATTCTAAACTGTTCCTTTCATAATAAACTCCATACCCACTCAAACCCACTTGTTTTCCGATTCCCGATAATCCACTGGGCAAGATGATGAGCCCAGGAACCTTTTAACTTTTATTACCTTGCTACAGTTGAGCAGTTTTTTTACAAGTCGATTCATTATCCCACACATTCACCTGACACAATTGTTTATAAAGAAATTGTTTTTATAAATAAAACAAAATAAAATAAATACACATTCGATATTACTGAAATTAAAAAATCCTTAAAATTACGAACGTTAGGTATTTACAAAATATTGCTTTAAAACTAATACATGCAATCACAACAAAATGCAGAAACTATTTACAATGCCTAAACACACACTGAACAGTACCTACTAAGTACAAAGGTAACTATGAAAGCAAGTTTTGAGTGAATCAAGTTAGAATCTCAAGCGCTTAGTTACAGAAGCCTACTTAAGTCAAACTCTTCCCACAAAGTCGGTTTTAAGCAGAATCTATATTCCAAACAGTCACCAAACATTGTTGCCAACCTATAGCCCTGCAATCACAGCTTCAATTATAAAATCACAAAAGAAAAACAGAACTCATGCCATTAGACGAGAAAACCTGAAAGCAATTGAAGTGACAAGTTTTGCTCAGCAAGTTATTTGTATAGCTCAAGAAATTCAAAAGAGCAGATATATTTATAGAGTAAAAAAATTGTCCTTTAGTATTCCTCGGGCTCTGCAAAACTTCCTGACTGTTACCAAAAACAGTAGTTCATTTTATATTTAAAATACTATGTGGAAAATAAATATATAATACAAATTGAACTGCTCTGAAAAACGTTTCATCTAGCCCGATTTATTAATAATAATTTTTGTTTAAATATATTAATTATTATTGATGATACTAGCATGACAAGTATTCTGAAATCAATAAAACATTGCCCTTTTCTTATTAGAATTAAAAAGTTGAAGAAGGAAAACAAAAGCCGTGATGAATTCGTTGAAATGTTCAACTTGTGAGATGAGGCAAAATGCGCAATAAACAAAATAGGTAACTAATTATTTTTTATAAATTACTATTTAAAAATAGCTTAGATATAAAAATATATATGTAGAAGCAATACAACACGTGAAAGGTCCTGAATTCAGTACTAAGTAAGGTTGTCCTGTTTTTTGTACGGTAGTGAAAGGAGACGAAACCGGAATCAGAAATATTCGGAAATCATCAAGTTTTTCCTGAATTAAGAATATTCATTTTATAGTCTGAGTGTGCTCGAGGAAAATCTCCGAAGCCCAAGTTCGATCCTCGGCTGATATAAAATAATGAATTACCTGCATAAGTAATAAAACAACATAACTTTAAAACGAATCGCATGATTTTTTTTTTAGCCTACATAAAAAAAATTAATTATTACCCAAAGAGACTAAGACTTCGCTAATTCAATTCCAGTGATTTTCCAAAAGCCTGACAGGAAATACTGAGGGATTTCGGTCTCAATTTTGAGTTTTGCCAACCCAAGAAAACAGAGCATATCACAAATTATTAATTTATCTAATTTAGACAAGGCCCGTCAATTATTGAATAAAACAAGATCTTATTTGTTTCATTTCAGTCATGAGTTGAAACGGAATCATCCAACCGACGATGTGCTCTCCGAGATTCTTAACGTTTTTCCCACTCTGTTAGCTTGAAACTAGTTTTAAAAATTTTAACTCCAAGCGCTCTTTTATTAAAAAAATATTACGTTATTATAGGGTTATAAAAAATTTTGGGAATGTGTAAATAATTAAAAATTGTTTACCACTTTTCAATTATAAAGTGTCTTATTTAAAATGTCTGTAATGTTGACAACACAACAGGATTTTCAAAACAATCCTACTTAACTTCTGAATGTCTCTTAATACTTTTATTTACTCTTCACGTCTAATAACACGAAATTAAAACTTTACCTCTAAAGAACGCGTTACGACAAAGATATTACAATTCGCTTGTTGTTCTTTTTTTTTTTTTTTTTCTTCACAAATTAAAAATTCCTTTTAAATATACTCAAACTCTTAATTACAGAAAGAGTTACCAAATTTTACTAAGAAGGCTTTAAAAACTCAGCAGAGACAATTAGTATCATAAAAGTGATTAATACACCTTTGAAGACTATCTGCCTGTTGAATAAAGTTATAAATGTTAATGAGCATTAAAACAAGACGATTTAAATTTAAATATCAAAAGGCAAAGACCGAAAAACAAAGAGTTGGAAGGAGGGGGGTAAAAATCCCCACCAAGTTAAACGACTTAAAGGTAGGAGAAAAACTCAATACAAACTAATTAGAAAGAAATTTAAGAGATAACATAAAGGCTTCTTTTTTCCGAAACGGGCCCAGCCCCAAAGGAAAATTCAACTTTATGAAAGTTTATTATTATTTTTTATCTCGCTTTAAGACTCAACAATGGTATAAACTTGAATCTAAATGATATTACTTACTTTGTAAATTATGATTCCTTAATTAAGGAGGGTATTAAGAAAAATAATAAGAAACCGGCGATATTTTAATAATAATTAAATAAGGGTAAACGTTTAATATTGGTTATCCTACAAAAATATTTAAATCAACCATCAATATTACACATCAATAACATACAGTAAATACGAGTGTGGTTGGAAGTTTGGTTATGTTCTTAACCAGGTTTCTATACTAGGCTTAAAAGACAAGAAACTGCTCGTTGTAATGTTATACAAATCGCAACCGTTAGTAGAACAATTCGAGCGGTCAGAATGAACACATCAAATCCTGTTCAGTTCGTGGCAGTACTCAGGCCAGGCATGAGGCAGTGGGCAGAGCAAGGCTGCGATAGTCAGATTATGTCGTTAACGATCACAAGAAGTTGAAGTGAGTAATGACATGACGGAAGATATCCTCAAATAGATAGGCGAATATTGCTTTAGGAGGGTAAGGGCCACTTAATAAAAACTAATAATGCTTTAATTATTCATACAAAGCTTGAACTAAATGCAATCATCAATAACTGAAATTTCAAGGGAATCAAAACTAGCTTCACTTTGGGACAGTTCATGTTAAAATTATAACACTGTTTAGAGCTTGGATATAGCTGTAATCAAATTAACATTGTTATGATACACGGTTAAATAATTGTATATCAGGAAACTAGATTACAGAATGTATTCCAGAGAACAGCTTTTTTCGTTTTAGGGCTATAAACGCATTGGGCAGGCACATTAAAATCGATATTGGCTCTATTTTCAAAATGATAATCCTTAATTAATAACCAATATTCTAATTAATGTTATTTAATTAACAGGATATAAAATACAAATTTTGGCATAACTTTAACAATTGAAATTAAATTTAAATATTTTAATTTAATTTAAATCAAATTAACCAGTCTTCCACTAATTTATACATCATTTCAAATATCTAACTTCAACAACAAAGATTTTGAGGAGCAAGTAGATCAACGAAAAGTAGATGAGAGTGAAGATACCGCCAATTGGTAGCAGTCAATTGAATGTTCTTTGCAAGTAGGTCACGGGGCCAATTTCTTTTCAAGCCCCTTTGGAGGATTGTCAGAGGAGCGGGGTCGCAAGTGTGAATCGCCTTAATTAACTGATCTTTGACGAAAAAGTCTTCAGAATAAGATGTGACGAGTCAGTTATATCATTAGGAGGACTTAACTACGAGTACTACATCACTATCACAGCAACTATTATGTCATTGCATAGCTGCTGAAGATATGCCGTCATGTTAAAGGTTACAAACCCAACTCCTAACTTATGTATTTTAATATGCATAAATTAGCTAAAATTTGGTCAAAGGATGAGAGAAATATATACGTATATTATATAATTAGGTATATGTGTGTGTGTATATTTATATGTATATATATCTACGCGCACACAAACACACACACACACACACACACACACACATATATGTATGTATGTATACGATACACTCACATGGTAAAGGATTTGTATGAGGGTTCTCTTTCAGCATACAGGCACTTTATATTCAAGAGGCGCAGAGTACATCTTGTCATACCAACAGTCTTTATCCGTCAGCACATCCAGACCGACAGGTGTGAATATATTCCGAAAAAAAGAAAAAATTCCCCACGCTATGATGAGATCCTCCACTAGACATTGGGACAGGATATTGGAAAAAGTGCTACCATCGCTCATTTGGCGGAGGCTAATCGACTTGGACAGGGCCGACGAATCCTCCCTTCGAAATCCCATGTCGGGTCGGGCGAGAAGGATTTTTTGCCCTGTGATAAGGGGACTGGCACAAATCTGTACGACGTGAGCTGAGGCCAAAAGGGAGGGTGTCGTTAATAAACTCTAAATAATCGCTGTTTTTCTCCCGCCTCGTCCTGTTTTTCAGTCCCGTTCTCAAATTATTGGCCAACGACATCGAGACCCATGCCTCAATCAGTCTAATTTAGCTTTAACTCCGGTCCCTGAAGCGCAGTCGTATCTCGTTAATAATACTCTTAAGTAAGTTTGTATAATAATATTAAGAAATAGTCATTTTTAATTATTAAATACCGATTTTGGGGTATATCTTATATTCATAACTATACTGTTTATTCAAGACGTATGAAATAAAAATGTTTATCTTTGTGCTTATTGTCAATCAAAAATAAATAAACTGGAGTAATTAGATGAAATGTTTCTTTTATTTAGTTTACAAATTTATATTGTATTTCATCGAGGAAATTGGATATTTTCAATAGAATTAATTGGTTTGTTTTGTGGCTCAATACTAACGGGTAGTGAATAATTTGAAAAAAAAAAAAATGTATATGTGTTTATTTATAAACGGTGAATATATTTTCCTGTACTCCTGACAAATAATTATTTAATGGGAGATCGTTTATCTTCATGTTGCAATGCGTTATATCGCAGTGATATAAATTTTGCTACGGCTGTTACAGTAGATAGACTCATTTACTCGACAACTTTAGCAGATTTGATGTTTAAAATGAATGAAATTACTGAAAAACAAGTAAGTCTAAGGCGATGTTTAACACTCTCGGTTTAGTTACGTAAGATAGTTAACGTCTCATCAACTCCTATAAAAAATAGAACATTAAATGAATAAGCACTGATAGTTCTACCAATAATGTTAGGAATCAGAATGAACTGAATGAACTTATAGGTTTCCCTTTGAAAGCAGTTTCCTTTGAGCAGAGTTGGGAAAAATAATTTTCCTGGAATCAATCACCGAATTTAATCGTGATTAAATCTTTCATTAAGATCATAAGTCATTAGTTGACTAAGTATCAATTGAAAAAATTAATCATGATTGAATCCAGGAAATTAGTTACTAAATAATTAGATATGATTAAATTTTGTCTAACTTTGCCCTTGAGTGCCTCTCAAGCGTAGGCGAGGAACAAATTAATAAATTATTAAATTAATATCTACTAATATTTATACTTATATATATATATATATATATATATATATATATATATATATATATATATAGATATATATAGAGAGAGAGAGAGAGAGAGAGAGAGAGATAACTGTATAATATAAATAAATTACTATATTATTATAAACACGATAAACTCAAAGGATAAAAAAAGACAATAATGAGTCAAAAGACTATTATAAACCGTCACAGATTAAAGGTCACGAGGCCATTTTCTATTTCCACACGACATCATGATTATCATCGCAGAAAACAAGACGGGAGTTGGGGTGTAGGTGAATGCACCATTATGGAAACATGGATATTTCCTGGAAAATATTCGTGTGGATCTAAAAGATTTGATATTGTACCTGTACAGAAAACACTCTTTGAAATTGAATGAAAGAAATGTATTTTAATAAGTGCATCATTATTGAAAATTTAGTTAGTTTCCTAATCTTATTATAAATTTTATTGACGACAGGCAATAGTTTGAAATTTCAGATATATGTTATTTTTAAATCTTGTCACAAGAATGTATATTGATTATTATGAATGGCAATATATATATTACAAAAGATTATTTACACAACAATAATTAGACCTATTTGGGCATATAAGTTGGGCTAAGGGATTCCAAGCTAAAAAATAAAAACTAATCTTCCAGATTATATACAAAACATTCTCATATTCATAAATGATTACATAAATTCGAAAGATTGATAATTGGGAAGGTGGATGAATAAATAATTATTAAAAGAAGAGAAAGAAAGGGGAAGCGTTTCGAATTGTAAGGAATTCCAAAATAAGATTGCACGAATAATAAAGGATTTTTCAAAGGAGTTCGATGAGAAGGGACATACTAATCAATGGGCTGAGATCAAGTATTAAAAATATGAATGGAAGAACGAAGGGCAAGGATTTCGTAAATACATGAAGGTATTTTGGACTTAAAAGAATGGAATAGAAAGTTAAGTATTGTCCTCAAAAACTTATAAAACGACAACTTAACGCAGAATACACAGTGATGTGAGAGCGCCAAAAATGAATCTTATAATGGAATTAATTATCCAGCTCAGAAGACAGTCCTCCACATACTAAGCATAATCAAGGTTAGTACATCCTTGAAAAGGGATTTTATTAACTAGTTTTTGGTATATTTAAAGGACTTGTAATACTTTTTTATTGTAATAAAACATCCATCATAAACATAGAGCAAATATTCATAACATAATATAAATATTAGAATTTTTAATGGGTAACACGTGTACGCCGGGCTATCTTACGGATGCAATGAATTAACAAGCATCCTCCGCCAACAAGGATTCGTGGCGTGGTTGGTGCAAACGGGTGCTTGTACAAACCATCGCTGGTGGGGAGGGGGGTATTTAATTAAGATAGGGGTGGTTCAGCAAACAGCACCCCTGATTTAGCAGCCGAGGCAACTGATTCAAGAGTCTTCGCCACCCCTAGCCCCCTCCCAGTAATAAGCCGTCTGGTGCTGACCTTCCTAAGGGTAAGGGGTGGGTCCTCCCTCAACAGTCTGCCGGATAACTGAGGGGGGGAGGGATGTTCCACTGCACAAGGCTTAACCGTATTATCCGGCTTGTTTGTTATTTTACAATTAGATCAAATGCCTATTATTATTTTTTTTTTTATCAATAAGTTTACAAGGTATATATGAAATAGGTAGTAAATGTAACCAGTGATGTGTCGGTACCAAAATATTTCGATTCTCGATCCTCAGTGGCGATACCTCGGTTCTAATATAAATCGTTATTCAAAAAACAATCTAAAAAACCAAAAAAAATCAATTTAAAAAATAATAATAATTCCAGAAATAAAGTTTAACAAGTTTTTTTGCAAGTTCAACTTGTAGTAGCGAGGGATTCGTTTTTAATCTTGTACAAAGGAAGCATGGTCATTGGGAAGAATTGATATATTATAGTAATATAATTATATATCACAAAACTATCTTCATCGCCAGAACTATCGACTTTGTATTATCTATTATCGATAACTATTCTTTTCTCAAGAATCGATTGAAGCAAGAATCGACATTTGGAACCGACACATCCCTAATTATATTTAACAACCAATGATTCATAAAGTCCAATGGAAAAATCACGTTTTCAAGAAGCATCTAGAGGCCAATTTGACATAAAAGGAAAAAAATTCAAATCTACTCGCAACTGTATGAAAGGATGATAAACGCATGACGAACTCTCATTTAGGAATTCCTGCGCTTTGGGAAAACGAAACGCCAAATGAGTGGATGTAGTTTCCTAGTATCTTAGAATGTTGAGTCAGATGAACAAAATTGAATAAAGAACAACGCTTTAATAAAAAAGCAATATATTACTTCGCCATTTTATTTAATGAATTTTTTTAATAAAACAAGAAAATTTACAAAATGAAATTAGATTAATTTACTACGACTTCCTATTATAAACAATGTTCGCAAAAATATTATTCATTGTTTTTGAAATTGGATTTTTCTATGAGTCTGTAATTGAGCTTCAAAAACTTACTCAAAACATAGAGATAAAAGTTTTTTTTTTTTTTTTTTAATTTGAATATGTTCGATGATTTAGTATATTTTAGAAGACATAAGATACGTTAGTCACATTTTCACCTGCTTTCGTAACAGAACTATCACCAAGGTTGCAAGGTCAAAAATTAAACTCACTTATTAAAATGTCACAACATGTCAACTAGCTAACGGAATATTATTAAAAATTGAAGAAAAATGAGAAAACTACATTTTGATATGGTTCCCGTGAAAAGCAATTTTCCGGCGTTATAATCTCTTAAGAGGCATGATATTGTTATCAGGAACAGATTTGATATCAAACTCAAAACTGTTTAACGATAAAGATTATAAAATTTATACGGGATTAAAATAAAATTTATAATAAACTGTGCCAAAGCTAATCAATTTATTTTTTCCATACGAAGCAGCCCCAATCGAATAAATTAATGTTAAAAATTACCAAAAGGATTTCAAATTTTAATAGACCAACGACCCCCTCCAGAAAGAACCCCTCCCCTCCCCCCAATCGTGGAATATATACAACAGATCAATGAACACGAGCATCTGCCTCAAAACAGGAATTAAAAGCCTATCTAGCATATGCTACCACACCCAATGTTCGCACAGCGTCAAATCAATCTTGATGGATGGGCAAGGAAGTTACGGTGCATCCAAACTTTTAAAGAACTAATATAATTTAGATTTTATAGGATAGGTCTTTTGGCTGGGCGTCTATACTTTTTTTTACTCATTCCTCATTTTTTTTTCACCCTGTGTTGGCGTTACACGGATCAAATATTTGACAACAGTTTCTTATTAGCAATGTAATGGAGAATATTTTTTGTTACATGAAATTCGTTGCTAGGACCTGGGGTTTAGGAACTATATTGGTTTCAATGAAAAAGCTCAGGTCTCAAACAGCTCTTTTCTCGCAACTTAGTACATTTCGAAAAATCATTTATTGTTAATTTCATTTATAATTAATTTTAGTAATTTGATTTAAATAAACTTTTAATTTTTCTTCTTTCTCTTCCTCTTAAAACCATTATTGGTGTAGAGGGGGGTATCCTTTTAATTATAAAATGTAAATTGTGAAATGCAGTAAATTTTAGATAGAAAAAAACATGTTTAATTGTTCTTCCCGCTCTGGGAGAAATTGAGCTGTTTTTTTTATTGCTTTTTATAGCTCAGATCAAGACGCAAATGTAAGCCGAAATGTTAGGCACTATAAATCTATAAGATATACGGTTTTTCTATCGAACACACCTTCAACTATTTTATCCATTCTTAATTTAAGGTCAACCAACCTACACTATTAAACTTATTCTCAATTTGTACCACATACTTTTCTTCTTTAATGAACCAAATACATTTTTTTTTAATACATTAGTCTTAGTCCGTTAACAGACTGTGACGTCAACAGAAATTTATGTAATCTATCTCAAACCGTCTAAAGACATCTTAGAGCGAATCCTGTGAAATGCAAACAGCATACATATTTTCCACGCCAAATATAAGTACGCATTGAATACCTCCCACTATGATGGATTTCATAGCAGGATTCAATATTTGTACAGTGATAAGAGAAACTCAGCAGGGCGTTGTACCTTAAGACTTCACACCGACCGTTATTTCCTGGCATGCTGAAAAACATTTCCCGCCAGGAGAGGGGGGGGGGGGGGGGAGGATCACAACTGTAAGCACGGCAATCAAGAGATAAGGGTCATTGCGAAAAGCCGGGTGGAAACTCTAATTAAAACGGAGAAAAAAATCGTTAATGTATTCAAGTTGAAGAAACACCGGGCAGTTCTTTCTTTAGAATTCGAAAGACTATTCGGGCGACTGATGGGACCAGAAGTAACATGTTGAATCAATCGATAATCCTTTCATCGTTATGATAAAACAGTCCGATTTCTAAATAATAGTGCCTTTCCAATTAATCATGATACTTGGAATTCTGATCAAGGCAACACTAACAGTAACAGAGCTCAAAAAATTTTATTTCAAGAACGAATAATGAAATTTAAAGTAGAATTTAACTTTTAATCTAAGATCCATTATTCGTATTTTTTTTAGTTCCAAAGATAATAATGTATTCTAAAAATTCTTTAATCGAAAATCATTTTTTTTTTTTTTCCCAGAAATAAATAATAATATTGGAACAATACACAAGTTTCAATAAACATATAATTTTTGGAGGAAAATATATGTAACAAACTAGATTATTTAATGAAGAATTACACGTTGCTCTGAACATGTAATGTGTGAATGAATACTTAAACTGATTACGTTACCTAATAATCAGGTTTATAAAAATTAAAACTCTCGGATAAGGAATGGGTAAACGAATAGTAGAACAGAGAATAAATAATATTGTAGTCAAATAAGGAATAAAAAATTATTCGAATGATGCCCATAACTAGAGTTACTATTTTAGTATAGAAGCTCCATATAACATAATAAACACTATTGGACATTAACTTTAAAAAAAAAAAAAAAACTATTTATTGATATTTACAACAATAAACATAATATAAAAGTAAATTAGAGGAAAATGGTTACAATGACATGTCAATAACATGTAAAGAATTACTCAGTAGTAGCACTTCAATAAAAGTTCTACATTAGAAGGTCTCTCAGCCATCTTCAGACGCCTCGGAGGATTACCGGGAATTGAGTGTGAGGCAAGTTAGGAGACTAGTGGATTCGAGTGGATATGGAGTTTACTATGAAAGGATAGGTATCTGGTTTGGGCCAAACCAGCTAAGTATGGAACATTAAGATCTTTAAGGATGTTTGTTTGAGATATAATAAGGACCATTGGGCTTTGGAAGATATCGCAGAGCCCCAAAGTTCAACTCTTTATGTCAAAATGGGTTTAATTATTGTCATCTTTATTCATTTGAAGTAAACAAGTAATTTAAACAACACAGTCTGGCATCTTCGTACTAATAAATTCACTTAAATATGAAAAATATCTTTTAGGAGAAAAATAATACTAATACAATTATATAATTTCCCTAAAAAGAAAAAAAATGATTAATACATTAAAAAAAATGTCATAAACAAGCATTACAATAACTAGAAAAAGCTAGAAATAAAAAAGAAATTTTCATATAAAAGTACCAAAATAATTTCATACTTTTACTTTATAAAAGAAACAAAAAAAAAAAAAAAAAAACATCTCAGAACTGACACTATAAATGTAATATCGGGCAGTCAGAACATTTTTCTTTTTAGAAAAAGTTTTATCATAAAATAAACAGTAGATAGTAGAGCTGAGATATGACTCATATGACAACAGAGAACTAATTCCAATTCGATATCATAGCCCAATATTTGTACAGGCTTTCTGAGAGCTTGCTCTGTCATAAATGTTTTCCACCTTTCCACTAATGCGGTTGTACCTTGGCTTAACGAAGCCAACGAAAAAAATTCCAATGAGTGTGCACAACTGTAAATAATATCTTATTCAATATATAACCTATTTTATTTAAAGTACGCTTCATTCAATTCTATATATTTTTAAAAACTTCCTTCAGGGAGGTTGAATGTTGAATAATATTTAGTACGTGACGTTGATAAAAAATACTGTCTTAACATAATTAATTTTAATTTTTCCCGCCATTTACAATTGCTTAAAGTGTACAATATTTTCTATAAATGTTGCAGTAGCTGTGGTATTATTATTATTATTATTATTATGTGTTATATTATACCAAGTACTGAAACCATAGCCCACCATGGGTAGTAATAGCATGCATGGCTTTTTTTAATTTTTTTTTTTGTAATAATTTATTAAATTACTAAGAATCATCAAATAAATAAATAATAATAAAATTAAATCATTATAAATTGTATTTTACGGACAAGTGAAATTGGATGTTTAACTGAATATTTAATCTTCTTTAAATGTATAAACATCTTTTGTATGTAAAACATATTTGTACTTTCGACTAACCATGCTTCGTCAAGGCAATAAAAACAAATACCGCTGATGATTAATTAATTAATACTTGCTTAATTTCCCTGTTTTATTTTATTTTTTTGGATTTCAGTAACAAGTTTTATTATGTTATGTTTTGGTATTTACTATTTAGTCAGTTTTATTAATAAAATATTTTATAAATTATTTTACTAAATATAATAATTAAAACAATGAGTTTTGTTTTAATTTTAAAAATAATGAAAAAATAGGATGCCAATGCTTTCCCATAGGAGTATACAGCCGACAAAATAAGATAACATACTAGTAAACATTTTACTCAAGCTAGTACTCTTCGATCGTGGGGGGGGGGATTTTGGGTTGATATTGATTGGGTTGATTTTGTAGATGCCTGGATAAAATTTAAAGAGAGAGCAGCGAGAAAATAGACCCGGGTCTCTAATTTCGCACGTCTGATTATCTGTCCGCCAACCCGTAAAAGGAACCGCCCCACTGAAATTCAGCCAATCTAGTCAAGTCTTTGAGACGAATAATATAGCTTCCTCTGCTCACAGGCATCGGCCTATTAAATTAGGACAAGCCGATTAGTATATCGTTGATTAATTAATAGAAATGGAACGTAAAAAGGTTTGTGCGGAAATAAAGCATGTTTCAGTGAGAAGGAAAACTGAGAAGTTAATATATATTTCTTATCCAATATATATCCATCAATTATCTTCAATAATTTAATTATTCAATCCGAAGCAATTTCTTGAGTATTAAAAAAACTATCAATAAAGAAAAAAATTTAAAAAATGTTGCAAAGGAATTACATTATGTAATTATGAATGAAAATCATTAAAAGGTTGGGATAAATATAAAGAACGATTGAACGGTGGCAAAGGCACTAAAACTTCCCATTTTCTGATACTTTATTTTTAATAAAAAGGATGAAATTTTTTTATAATCAAACATATCATGTTATGTACGCTATTATCACATTTACTGGATGTATGTTTGTTTTTTTGTTTTGTTTTTTGTGTACATTTGTAAATTTCAATAAACGGATAAATAAATAAAAATTAAATATATTATACAGTCGCTATGTTTAATGATTATGATATTGAAACAATGATGCTGGACCTAAGCACATTTATCCGAGAAGAGAGGTTCTCATTCTGATCCCGAGGAGCACCTTCTATTCCTAACCCTGGTTTGACAAAGAGCTGTTGGGGTTGCTGAAGGTACTTTGAGAAACCTGAGCCAGCCTTTCCTAAAGTAAATTCTATAAATGCAAGGGTGGGCCGGGGTCAGATCGCCGCCCTTCGTAACGTTGAAGTTTCGCGTGCACCGGCCTAACTTCCTCCCTTCCATTATTCGATCAGATAACACTCTTGTTCTCTTTACCTAATCCTTCAGTTTCGAAATAATCAAAGAGATCCTTCAATCTTTCTTTCTTTTTCTTTTTCTTTTTTTAATTTTCTTTCTTCCAGTAATAAGACTTGAAAATTGAAATTAGCAAGTCTACTTTTGCACGCTGACCTCAGAACAGTAGTCAATGTTTTTTTATAAGAAATGGAAAAAAAAAACATTATTCTTTAAATACATACAGAAGAATATAGCTGAAAATCATTATTTTATGATTATAAAACATTTGAATAATTTAACGTAATTTTCTTATGTTTGTGGTACTTAATTATTGACTATTAGCAGAATAACAAAGGACAGTGACTGAAGCTAGCCGTTTTCTGTACCGCGGACGAAAATCGCGTTCATGGCAAGGCCAGCGTAATTAGCGTCCTTATTTCTTTTAAAGGCGTTATTTATATTGTTGATAACTAGAAATACAGCGATTTAACTAAAAAGACTTAGCTAGGGCCAGTGAGAATTTCTTGAGAGTGCTACTCGGTAAGTATCTATAATTCTTAATAGTTCATCGCTTAGTGTTTGTTATTCGTGATTCGGAAATACTTGAAAAATATATATTTTTTAAAAAGTGGTAAATATAAATTTTTTTTATTACATTTACCTTTCAGCTACTATATTCATTGCAATAAAAAAAAAAAAGAAGAGTTTTAGACGAAATTCGGTTTTATATCCACAGGCTTGATATAATGAAAAATTTCGTAATAATTTTATGCCGGAAATAATGGTATCTAAAAAGGTAAATTAAATGTTTAAAATGATTCGGTCTTGTTCTTAAGGTTACCAGTATACAACTATTTCTTCAGATAAAATGAAATGTCAGTTTTGGGGCTGAAATCAAGAAGAATTTAACATTAAAACGCCAAAATACGAAGTGTAAAATTATACCCAAAAAAAAAAAAATAAAAAAAAATAATAAAGGATCAATCTCAACAAGTTGATGAGTTCCTTTTTTAGTAGTAACAAAATAATTCATATAACAAACACCAAACATCCATAGAAATTTTAAAAAAATTAAGAAACTAAATTATGGCATATAGCGACTAAACTATCTTTCAATTATATACATTATTAATAAAATAAAAATATTGATTATAAAATTTTTGATGAAAAGTATTAGTAATAACATTATAATAAATGCTGTGGTGAACTTTTTTCATTCATCACCATATAACAGCAACCTTTTTGTTTTTTATCCCCAAATATCCAGAAATAAAAAACTGTAGACTTATAAATAAAGTAAACGTTGACTTAGGTGTTAATTAAAAATAAATTTTAATTTTAATGAATTCGTCAATACATATAATTTATAATAAATACAAATATCAAAACCCACAACCACAAATTGTAAAAAAAAAAAAAATCTTTACTACATTCTCACGTTAAACATTTGCTTAAAACACTCAAATCCATATACTTTTATAAACTCCATTGAAGTTTTCAGATATAATGAAACCATTGTTGCTAAAGAAAGTAAGAAACAGAAAATACATTGTACGGCGTCATTAAAACATTGCGCTATGAATAGCATTCCCAAGCTATTAAGTTGGATGACTGTCACTGTTCAAAAGCTGCAAAAGTAAGAGAAAACACAAAAACAAATTTAAAAATTTTTTACAAGTACTTTTATCAACTTTTATTTGTATTAAACTTCATATTTACTAATCAGTTTAATTATGAATCAGTTACATTCCGTACCGAGAGCAGTTAGCTGTGGAAAATATTGAAATGTCATCACTCATAAAAACGTAATGTATTTTTTTTTTAAAATAAGGAGTATTTTTTATGTTAATTGAATTCCATTATATGAATTTTGAGCTTTATTAATTATTTCAATTCATTGCATAAAACTTCATTATTGATTCATATTTTATTCATCTTATGAATAAATCAGAAAACAAAATGTAGTTCAAAATACAAAAAAAGATGCTTGACCCGTTAAGACGCACCTTATACGTTGAACCTACTTTGGACGGGGGAAGTTTGAATTTTTGAATAATCTCTCAGGTGGACCGTTTCAAGGCGAACGTAGAAAACAAGTTGCCATTGATTTTTTATTATTATTAAATAAATTAAACAAAATTCCTTTGCTACTGAAAGCCTTATAATATGAACTAAAACTCCTATTTGAATTTTTAAACAGTTTCAGGGTCCTGTTAGGGATTGTCGGTAAATTGCTAACATTTATGTAATATCGATTTATTGATACATTAAAGTGCGCATGTACATTACAAAATTTCCCAGAATTATAATAATGGAGGCATACTAGGTAGGAATAAATTTATAAAAATAATCCTTGATAAAAATATTACATTAATGTTGTAATAATTAAAAATACTTAGGCAAACAAAATAGCAAATCCAGCCAATAATTAAATATAAACTTTTTATAAATAGTTATTTCAAGATAGCTAAATTAAAAATTAGCATTATAGGACTGGAAATCACTTCGAAGAGGAGCCTAAATATCTTAAAAAGCTACTATGAAATGAGACAGGTAAAATCCCAACAATGTCACAGAAAGAATGAGAATGAAGCAACGCTACAGAAATTTTGATGACAAAGATCTTAAAGGAAGCAAAAAAGTGATTATCAGGAAAAAAAAATATCATTTTTACAAAAAAAAGTGAATTTGTTCCAGATTGATTTATAAAATGTTTGTGGTGGATAGAAATATTCGAGGAGAAGGTAGGTAGGTATTGTCTATGAAGCTTTAGGTGAGGAGTGGGGGAAGGGCACTGGCAGGTAGGACAAAGAACCAGCTGCCTGCTTCCAACGACTGTACCATGCCAACCAACTTTTACAGTCGCTCCAGCATTCTCTTAGATCTCAATTATGAATGCGATTATCTTAAGCAGTCCAGTAGCTGGCCGGGTTCTTGGGAGAGTTGTGATGAAGGAACTTGCCTTAGTTAATTTTAAAATGAGATTTAACATAAGAACATTATAAGACAACTATTAATTCAAACAGATAAAATACGACTCAAAACCCATAAATGTTAGAGAAAAGCACTTGAAATTACATAATACACTCAATGATAAACAAATGTGTACGAGAAACTGTCCATACCAAACTATTTTCGAGAGAATTTAACGCTGCTGAGGGCAGATGCACGGCTGCCTCTCCGCCCTTCCCCCGCCAAAACCATTCCGCAGCAACAGTTCGTCGCTGAATGTTAACACTAGATAGTGATTTTGATAAAACATCAGCTTTTGTGACACAAGCACCACTAAAATTTATTAAGAAATTTTTAAGTTCCAACGGACCTAAATTAAAAAAAAAAAAGTATAAAAAATTTGAGAGATTTAAACCCTTAATGTCTATACTTTTATCAAATTTTTTTAAAAATTCGCTCTACCACTAAAGACGATCAGACAACGGGCATTACGGTGCAACAGGTCTATAGATTCTCAGTCCCTACGCTCGAGTCTATTATGAATCTATGATTATAAACTTCATAACTCGAATGATTATTTTTCAAAGCATTTTAAAAACTGATAAATTAGTCCATAAAATTCAAAATCCCTACCTTGAGCGTAGCCTGGAAGTGCTAAGACAGCGACTAATAAGATGATGACAGCTCTGAAATCCATCTTCTGTGTTGAAAAAAAATGTCAAGTTGATAGTGCAGAAATGGGACTTTACATCCTGAGTAGCCGAGGACTGGCTCCGCTGGGAAAGACTGGAACGGAAGACGGCCGCCGACTGAGAGCGGGTCCCGTGGAGGGGGGAAGCCTCCGAGGCGGAGAAAGCCGAGTGGGTTCGGGCAAGTTCGGAGACTCCAATTCAACGGAAAGCAACAACTCCCGCCGCAGCCGCCATCTACCTCTTCTTCGTCCTTTCTCTTTCTTCATTAGCCCCTTTGTCCTCCCAGTGGTAGGCATCTGAATTTATTTATTAACACACATAATCTTGTGTGGGCGAAGAGAAACAAATTTCAGGCTAAATATTTATTTAAAAACCACATATTCTATTAAAAGACTTTTAAGTAAGAGAGTTTTTGAATTCGTTGGTACTTCCATAAACAGATAAAATAAATTTCTGAGAAAAATAATAAAAACCGACAAACCTTAAAAATCATTACATTTTACAATCATCAAAATAAATCATAATGGATATCAGTGTCATCTCCTTCTAGTATTACTGTCGTAAATTTGAATTTGAGTCCGCCATATAGCATTCATATAATATGCTGCTGTGTTTTCATAGTTATAATATACGTGTATAATATGTATATGTATATTCTTTTGAGTGTATCACGGTAGTATTCGGTAATGTTAAAAAAAAAAAAAAGTGTAGCCTGGGTAATTTATTAATTCTTTTAAATCATTTTCCTCATTTCCTAATCCGCCTTTTAGTTCAACTTTAACATTAAAAAATACTATTTTAAAAACGTTAAAATTTATCATACGTGCGTTCACAGCCATAAACAATAGCACGTATAGAATGTAGAAAGGTCATTAGACACTGAAATGACGGGTATGGAAAAAATATTGCCATCGGAAATAAAGTACGGATAAAACAAGCACCCATACTGGCAAGACATGAGATAGGGCTTATATTTTTTAAAAATGGATCTTATTAATCAATTCATTGATATTTTCGAAGCCTTGGCTACTCAATTTAGATTTGTATCTCAACACGTTCTCATTGCAATCCTAAATATAAGTATTCAGACATGTGGTTACACACCAAAATAAGACTAGAAATATGGGCATTAGCTTACAATACAAGTTGTTAAATTTATTTATTGACCTAATTTAGTATCTACATTGTAATAGTTTCTGACAAGCAAATGTATCTTTTATTTTTTTACTTTGCCGTTCCTTTGTAACAATATAGAAAAATGAACTTATCAAAGATCGAGGGACAATGTATTTTAAATACAAATATACAACGCGGTTTAAAATAAATTGATTCGTGAAATTAAGATAATTTCACGAAGGGACTACTTCCTTTGACATATTCCTTATCGTCCATGCTGCATCGTTTTCGTTTTCCTTAACCTCTTTCCTTCGCAAAGCTTCCTCACTCATTTCTCTTGAACCACAATTATTTTTCCCGAATCCTCAATTACCTAATTTCCAAAATAAATGTAAAGTAAGTGTATTTATACGTGTCTGTCCAAGTGTGTTTGTATACATTTATTATTTTTTTTAGTTTTAATTTTTGGAAAATTGGAATTGAAAGTTACCGAGCAAGTGATTTTCATAAAATAAAATGATCCCTATCATGGAAGTTGTAACAATTGTCCACCTCTAACAATTTACTATGTCAAAATAAAAAATAAAATAAACTATCTTTAAACATGGGCACACTAGGTTCAGCGAAGTGATGATATTCCAGAGCACTTACGTTTCCACGGGAGACATAACCAAAAACTCCCAGTAAACGTGGAACATAAGCATACTAAAGTACCATAAAGTACCAACCGCATTAAAGACTATCTCAAACAGAAATATGGTTGTATTTTAGGAAGGTAATGTGACAATTTGGAGATCGGTTCGTGGAAGGACATTTATGTCATGTATGCCGCCAATCATAAACTGGAATATTTGAATGCACTTCAGAGAATGGGGATGAAGTATTGAAGCATGATTAGCTTTTCTTTTCAGATGCTCCGGAGGATTGGCGGGAATGACCCCGTATGCCTGAAAGGGCAGGGAAGGGGAAAGAAAAAAAATCAGTGAAATCGCTAATACCGTACATTTAAATCAATGTAACCATCAAAGTTAATCAAACATAAATCTAAAAAAGGGCTATAATTTACTTTAAATTATTAAGTAAATATTTTCAATAGTTCAATTTTAAATGTATTTCCATACAGAACGTATTTCCATACAAAGTATTCATGATCTTTACAGGGAAAACTATTAACCATTCTCATTTACATCTATTTATTTATCCTCTGTACTTCAAATTCTTTTTAAGTCATCATCGAGTGTTGTTATAAGCAAAAGGAGAACAGATAACCCCGAACCGCTTATGCTTTGCTGAGAAGTTAGATTCATATGATTTCTTGCCTTTTTTTGCATCAATTTAATAATTCTAATCTAGAGAGAAGTAGATTGTTGGGAAATGCAGCCATAAAGATACACAGCAATTAAAAAATAAGTTTTTTTAATTTGTAATGGCAACGTTTCAACTTACATTACAAACCTTCCTCAGGGTTTCAGAGACAGATGTAAACAGAAACTGACTCTCAATTAAATTAAATTATAAAATAAATATATCTGAATTAAAAATTGCTTTAGAACTAAAATGTTTAAGTTTCGAAAGTATTTTTCTATTAAACTAAACTTAGGTGTGGCAAAGCACTTATCATTAAGAAATTAATTATTTGCTACTTCCATGATTCAATCTCTCATTCATAGATTAAAAGGAGATTTAATACGATGTCGCAGAATTCTAACTTCAGAATACATCTAAAATAACCTTAAATTCAACAAAGACTCGGGAGTGAAACTAATATTTCTCGTCAACGGTCTAAAACTAAATACTTACTAATCATAGGAATTATTAAATCGTTTAATAACTTCCCACAATTTTGTTTTATTGACCTAATAAATATTTCCAATAGTCATACTATAAATTTGTTTCAAGTAGGAGCAGAGAAACCATTGATAGGGAAAACGCTAAGGTGTTCCGGTTATTTGAATACTAGAGATGTGAGGAGACTAGTAGGCAAAGCCGACTCATCGGCTGCTTATGCAGTCGGCCATTTCATGCATTTATATTTCAACGCTTAAAAATAAGTTCATTGAAATGTAAACATGGCCTTTATTGATAATGACTTTCATTTTGACGCAACTCTTCCAATTTTATGCAGGTTGGCTAGGAAATATGTTGCTACTGTTTCCACTTCAGTGCCAACACAGCAATTATTTTCTAAAGCAGGGCGAATATCTCACCTGGACTAAATTAAGTGGAACATTTTTGGAAAAGCTACAAAAAATAATAATAAAGACGGCAAAGAATAGATTCACATAATATGCATAATGAAAATTTCTCATAAAAGGAAGTGGAAATAAGAAAATAACATTATATAAAACACTAAATCTATGATGAACCTGATGTCAACTTCTGTTACTTCATACATTTGAGAAGATGATATAAGACATTATCAATTTAACACAATAAACAATACAATCCAGCTTAAAACTACTGAAATGGAAGTTTATAGGTGAAGTTATAGGAAAGAATTTTCGATAAATGTGAAACTTGAAGTGAAGCATCGGAATCGATCTGCATGTGTGATTTGGGTTTGACCAATTTGGTGGAAGAGTGGTTCCATCTCGCTATCTAGATTAACTAAAACGATAAAATAAACAGGGACATAATTGCAACGTCATCGGAATATTTTAAATGGCATTTCATAAAAATATCACGATATATTTATCGATTTTATCGATATTTTTGGCCACAGAAATATAGATGGCTGTATGAATATACAATCTTTTATATACACGATATAGCGATATTCAGAGAACTGTCGATAATAGACATCGTTATTTTTCTTAGCCTACTTGAGTGTAGTTTTAGTTTTCTTTGAGGATAACAATCAATAAGGATAACAGGCTTCACTCAAAGGTAGCGGCTATGTTCAACTGAGGTAAGTAGAAGATCATTAAAGGATGTTGCAGGAAAAAAAACGAAGATTGACGAGGAAGTGTATGTATTGTACATATCAAAGCTCGAGGGTACAAAGCGTACTAAATTGCAGTGGCAAAGAGGTCATACATGTATAAAGCGCTACAGAGGCGTTAAGGAAAAATCATTTATATTTCAATGCTTGAACAATTTTGCCAATTTCACATATTTATAAAGCCAGAGACGGTTATGAGGAACCGATCTAGAAGCTTAAGAAGCCATGGTTTGTATAAGATCATTGTAACAAATGACAATTTCCAAAGATCAAATATTTTTGTACATAGGTTAATGATATATTTTGAGAGTTTCGTTTAGTATAATAAAGTATTATTTTCTAGGAGATAGTTGGGGTGTGCGGTCATTTAAAAATACATAGAGTACAGTGATCTGGAGGGACCAACAAGTTCCCGCTACCGGTAAAGGTACTAAAAGATCGATACTTGATTATCGGTAGCGATACCTCATTAAAACATTAATTGTACAACAAAAAATGATTTGTATGATAGCTACAGAAGCAAACCGAATGTATTTTAAAATAATAATTATTCAAAAAATAAATTAGTAAATAGCAAATAGCATTTAGTATCAATAATATATAATACGTAACTTTCTGACTATACAAAATCTACAAGAAAAGATCATTTTATTGATTCTTATTTAAGAAGATAAGGCTTCCAAAGTTTTAGGTTTCATTTATTACTAAGGCATTAGCGAATGTAGCGAATATGCTTTAGATGGAAGTATGCATTGATATTTCTATTTATGTGGATTTAATAATGTATTCGAGATCCAAAACTATAGTGAACGTGTAATGAAATGAATTTTGGGAAAATAAAGCTCCCCTAAGATTGAGAGAAAAGTGTATTACAATGGTGCTATTGTCTGGCGGTGTTTATTTCCTTTGCGCTTGATCTTTAGAAGTTTGAAACTCTAACCCTATTTCTTCATTTCTAAAAGCAAGTGCTTATCTTCAACAATCTGACGGTCAGGTTCCAATAGCCATACTTATTTTGGAACATTTTTTTTTTTTTTTTTTTTTTTTTTTTTTTTTTTTTTTTTTTTTTTTTTTTTTTTTTTTTTTTTTTTTTTTTTTTTACATTTATTGAAATTTACAACTGTACAGAATATGTACATCAAGTAAATGTATTGACAACGATTATGATAACCTGTTAAAACTTGAAAAGTACTACTCATCAGTAGCACTTTATTAAAACTTCTACACTAGAAGGTCTCTAGGCCTCGGAGGATTATCAGGAATAGATTGGGAAGCAAGTTGAGAAACTAACGGATTTGAGTGATTATGGAGCTTACTATGAAAGGATAGGTATCTGGTGTGGGCTAAATCAGCAACATATGGAACATTAAGATCTTTATGGATAAGTTTATTGGTGACAAAGTAAGGAGCATTGAGGATTTTACGAAGGATTTTGGATTGCAAGGATTGAATACGAGATGAATTGGATGGTTTAGTGAAGCCCCAAAGCTCCACTCCGTACGTTAGGTACATCACAGTCATGTATATGAGTCTTTTGTAATTAATTGGGAGCTTTGAACGTTTGTCTAGTAAATGTTGAAGTAGTCTGAAACCACGAGCAGTTTCTTGTCGTTTTAGTATTGTATGTGGATTCCAAGTTAGTCGTTTGTCCAAGTGGAGTCCTAGGTAGCGTATCAGTTCAACAGGGATTAGTGGAATGTCATTAAAGGATACTGTAGGACAGGAGGTCGTAGGTTTACGACGAAGGGTAAAGGTTATTTGGTTGGATTTGTTTGGATTTATTTTGATTCTCCATTTTTGACACCATTCTTGAAGGTTTAGGATATAGGATTGGAGTGTTTGACAGGCAATGAAGGGATCATTGTTTACTGATAACACACATGTGTCATCAGCGTAAGTAGTGAGGACAGTGGTAGGATGAATTGGGATGTCAGCTGTATACACTGTGTAGAGGATAGGACCTAGGATACTACCTTGAGGAACACCGGCAGATTGGGTAAAGAGAGAAGAATAGGAAAAGTTATGATTAACTTTGAAGGTTCTATCGCTAAGATAGGAACGGATAATTAGGAAGTATGCTTAAGGAAGGAATCTACGGAGTTTGTAAAGTAGTCCTGGGTGCCAGACTCGGTCAAAAGCTTGTTCCACGTCGAGAAAGGCTCCCGTACAGTACATTCCGCGCTCCATTGCAGAGACAACGTCCACCACACGATGACATTGCTGGATTGTGGAGTGTGATGTTTGGAATCCAAACTGGTGGTCTGGGATTACATGATGGGAATCTAGGATAGGATACAAACGTTTTAAAATTAGTTTTTCAAGGATTTTACCCATGATTGGCAAAAGTAAAATATGACGGTATGAGGATGGGAACTCAGGTGGCTTTTTGGGTTTTGGGATCATCTTAACTACAGATAATTTCCAAGAGTCAGGAAAATATGTGGTATGGAGGACAGCATTGTATATGTATGTTAGGAATAGGATGGCTTTTAGAGGAAGGAGTTTTAGAATATGGGACCTAATTAGGTCATGTCCAGGGGCTTTGCTTGAAGGTAATCTATGAATGATGTTTGATGTTTTTGAAGGATGGAATGCTTTAGGGGGAGAGGACATTGGAAGTGGGATATTAAGTTCTGCTTCAATTTATTCTAAATGATTAGGATTAAGGACATCAGGATGTGGGTTAAAAGTTTGGAAAAGGTGCTGGCCAAAAATGAGTGATTTTTCTTCATCAGATTTTGACCAGGTTTTGGCTTCGGTAACTAGGGGATGATTATAGTTTCTGTAGTTCAGTAATTTTTTAGTGGTATTCCACAAATATTTGTCGGTGGTATTAGGTTTTTCTGTGTAGTCTTGTAATTTTTGAAGTTTGTATTTCTTAATTTCTGACTTAAGTTTGTTTGTAAGTTTGCAGTAATTATTTTTATCTGATGGATACCTAGTCCGGTACCACTTCGCTCTTGCTCTACGCTTTTCTCTTAACAAGACGCAAATATGTTGTGGTAAGTTAGTCTGAAGAGATTTTTTTTTTCCTGAGTGATGTGTTTTCGTTAATACTGCTTGATATTGAAATGGTGAGTTTATCTATGGCAGTGTCGATATCATGTTTCGTTTTTAGTGGAATTTTTAAGTCTAACTTATTTTCTAATCTAAACGAAATTTGTCCCAGTCTACTCGTCCTGTGATTAGTCTAGGAGTTGAGGGTTTAGGGACGGGATTTGAATGCAAGAGAAGCAGAACAGGGCTATGGTCTGATGAAAGTTCATCCAGGTATTTGGCAGAGGTATGAGAGGTGGAAATTTGGGAAGAAATGAATATATCTGGACGATTGTAGAACATTATTTTAAATTCTGTAACAAGCAGTGTCTAGTTTGTATATGAAAATGTAATGTTTTTAAGGATGAATAAAATATGTCTAATATTTTTTTTTTTTTTTTTTCATTTGGGAAAACAAACGCTTCAGCCAATTGTATAGACTACTAAATAGGACATCGCATCTTTCCATTGAAAACAAACTTATCATGTACAAAACCATCAGTAAACCTATTTGAACTTATGGACTTGAACTGAGAGGGATAGCAAACAAGTCGAATATCAAACGCATTCAATCCTTCCAATCCAAAATCCTCCAAACTATAGTAAGTGCTCCTTACTATGTCTGCAACAAAACCCTAGATAATGATCTCAATATACCATACGTCTTCAACCTCATACCTCTTAAAATTTCGAAATTCCATCGCAACCTTTCCTTCCATCCTAACCCTCTAGCTCAATTATTGTTCAGTTCCACACATCCTGATAACCCCCCTTGCAGACTAAACCGCAGTGGCCGCGAGATCTTTTGTAAAATTTATTATGCTGGAGTTCTGGCAATGGCCAGCTTCCTTCACTCATGCCATGAGTGAATGTACTTTAGCAGCTTTACTCAGCCTCTATTGGGTTTTTTACATCAGGGACGCAGCTGAGAGAGAAGAGCTGAGGCCTCTCTGTGCCTGGCTTGTGACTGGTCTAGTCGGCAATCTCTAGAATGAATGTATATTGTAAATAAAGTATGATTGTATTTTTAACCTTTAATTTAATTTTGTCTTATTTTTTACTCTTACTATTACCAAAACTTCTTTACATACGTATATTTTTAATTTATATGTATATTCCATATTTTACATAATTTATATATAGCATAGTTCTTTTCTGTTTTCTCTTTTCTTTCTTCATTTTTTTTTTTTTTTTTTTGACCAACGTCAGCGCTATCGATCGGTTCCTAGGAATCGACTTTGGATCATCGATTCTCGATAGCGATTCTTTTCTCAAGAATTAGTGGAATCGTTATTCGACATTTGGAATCGATACATCCTCAATAGAACAACATAAATTTATTGTTCCTACGTTTCGGCTTACATTGCAAGCCTTCATCTGGACTACAAAACACTGAAATACCCACTCTTTCAATAATACATTTGTTTACTTTATTTTGCTATATACTAATAATCGGTTTTATTTATTTAGTTTATTTTTTTAATTAAGGATATCGATTTATATTTTGTTTTCAATTATCAAATACTCCAACATTTACTAGAACGCGTTAAAAGATCCCAATTAATTACAAAAGACTTATTTACTTGGCAGTAATTATACCCATATGGACAATCAGAGTGGAGCTTTGGGGTTCCACTAAACATTCCAAATCTTCTCGTATCCAATCCTTAGAAAAATCCTCAATGCTCCTTTTTAAGTCACAAATAAACTTACCCATAAAATCTTAATGTTCCATATGTTGCTGATTTAGCCCGAACCAGATCCCTATCCTTCTATGGTAAACTCCATAACCAGGCATTGTGGCTGATGCTATTCACACAAAAATATCTTAGTAACTGACTGAAGACTGATTTAGGAATTATAATCCTAGAAGGAAGCCAAGATGTAAACAAATAAAATAATGTAAAGGATAACATTAAGTGCTTACATATCTCACTGCCTAGCCAGACGAACTTTGAAAGGTGATAATCGCTAACTGTAACATTTTTGTTTTGTTTCTTTCTTTGCTATTTTCTCTAAAACTAAGCAAAAACGCGCAAATCTCTAAAGGACTTTTTTTCTTAGTTTTTCAGTCCCCTATAAGTTCCTGAAGTTTTGCCATATATATATATATACTTTTATATATACAAAATTATATATATAATCAATGTAGCAAAGTGCTGATGTTTTGAAATTGTTATGTTTCCTGAAATGATGATGAAAGTTTAACGTTCCAAACAAGTCTTCAAATAAAAAATGTCTACATAAGTTGCAAATAATTCATCAAACCTGTGTACTCCAGCTACGATCAGGATAGACCACAGGTAGAAAAAAATCTTTCTATTTTATTTTTCTATCTCATACGTACCTCAGTACATTATACTTTTTGTCTTTATTTTTATTCTCATTTATATTCTCACTATTTTCATCATATCTTTTTTTTTTTTGTTTTATTTTCCTTGTAGCCCTAATGAAGACTTGAAATGTTAGCCAAAAGGTTTGGACTATAAATTGATCTTAAAATGCGTTTATAAATGACGGCTTACCTCAACCGTCTTCTCTTTTCACAACCAATTTACCTATTTTTTTTCTGCAGTTCTACATAGCTGTATAGCAGGAATAAATGTATTTATTACCACCGACATTTCTCTTAAGTGGGTTAGACCGTAATATTTAATCGATAAAAGCAGTTTTTCTAAAAAAAAAAAAGTTTTATATAGTAAATTATTTCGTGGATTTTATTAAGTTAAGGAGGAGGGATAGAAAGGGGACGACTTTTATAGAAAATTTCAATATAAAGTGAAACTAGGCATCATGTCATTCGTAGTATTTTTGAAGATTCAAAAGTCATTTAAAATTATAATTCTTGATATTTGTGGATATTATTTCTTTTGTTATATGAAGAACTGTGCATTTGATAAAAGGATCCCACGAAGACATTTTCCCGAATGAAGGTTTACTGAGGGTTGGATGGGGGGGGGGGGGGGGGATTCTTCTAGAAAAGTAACATGCCTGAAAGTAGGACTCTTTTACGTGATGCTTTCAGTGCCAAAGGTGCTTACTAGCTACCTATACATTGAAAAAGCACTGGGAGAATGAAGATAAATGGCCTCAACTTGTAGGGTCTTTCACATTAGGCCTTGAAGTGGGATTGACAATGGCTGTTATCCGACATTTTATAACATACCCTTTAATAATTTAAAAAAATTTGTAAAAAAGATCTCCATTATAAGATCAATAAAGTTTGTAAATCTATTTTACTGTTTTTATTACCATTCCTTTTTATTAATCACTGTGATTTTTTTCTATTTGCGTGAAAGTGAGTAACCCTAACCCTGGTTCATCCTAATGGTAGCTGGAGTACACAGGGAAGTGAAATCAGGTTTGATGAATTATTTGACACTTATATTGGATTTTTTTTATTCGAAGAATAGTTTTTAACGTCAAACATTCATCACCAGTTTTAAATACGTACAAAAAATTTCAATGATCAGAAAAAACATCAAAATTACATCTTGAAAATCAACTAAGGTTCCGATGAAATACATTTTGATACCATATTACTGCCAGTATCCACCAAAGTTGGAAAGGAATTAAGAAATTAGGTTTAAACCCCGCATTTAAAATAAATAAACCAATTTCATCACATTTCCCTCCACCTAAAGACAATGTAGACCCTTTCGAAAAAAGCGGTGTGTATGAACTAAAATAATGAATGTGAAGCTAAATACACGGAAAAAAACTATACCATCAATAAATTAAAGATTAAAAGAGCATATAAGGGCCCACAATAATTAGGCACAGAATCCCAACTTCGCTGCCCATTTGAAAATAACCACTGAACAAAGAATCGGTAGTGATTCTACTAATTCATCAAGTAGAAAATATTCTAAAATTAAATATTTATGAGTCATTAGAAATAATAAAATCGTTCAAAACCAATCCAGATTGTGGTTTAAATGAGTAGATAAACATTTCCAATAGTCCCATTTTAAATTTGTTTCCAGTTGGAACAGAAAAACCTATCAGTCATAGGGAAAAACTAATCGACTACCAATTCACCTGACACTTTCCCCTGTTTACACTCAGTCTAATCTATACCGTTCAGTATAAACAGGACTTGTTATTCATTTAAAAATAAGTTTGTTTTTTCTCATCAAACTACTTTTTCATTAATAAACATTACCATCTGGATTTTGAAGGGTGATAAAGATTAGTTTACATATTTATTCCTTATGTACAAATAAAAAAAAAATATAAACAATATACATACTTATGTCTATAAAAATAAAATATAATAATTTAAAAAAAAAATAAAATAAAGCCTTATATGGTATATACAAATATACAACAAAAAAACATATATATATATATATATATATATATATATATATATATATATATATATATATATATATATATATATAATTAAAAAGACTTTAAAACATAAGAAGCTCTTGGATATGTATTTTGAACACGAGAAACTGGACATTGTCATGTATCATATGTTTCAATAGATCTCTTGAATAATGTTTCAACCTCCAAGTATTATTAAAGGAATTGTTGGAACTGGGAAAGGCTAGAGTTCTAGAGGATATCGATGGCTAGAAGAGTTAAGATGAAATTTTGAAAATATAGCTAGTATAAGTCAAGGACATATGGAATATTATATTAACTTTATGATGATAGGTTTAATAGGTAGTACGGGAACTTAACTATCATTTCCGGGATGTTCAATTTAAAAATATTCGTTTAATATTTGCAGTTTCATTCCGTTAGTCCAGGCAGGTTTGAGGATTATCTTTTAAATTAGAAACTTTTAGACAGTTGAAATGTGAGAGGTTTTGCTTCGTATTCGGTATGGCTGGCTGAATCTTTCGTTATGCTCTTGTATTTTATGTCTAGTACATGTTTTTCATATGGGTATTTTATCCAAGATGAAACCAAGATGTACTTGTAGTTTTGTATCGGATCTGCCTTATGGAATTTAATTTAATGGAAATACAGCATAGGATAAAAGTGTGTGGGTTTCATTCATTAGCTTTCATCCACTATCCGCTGCACAACTGTATAGGAGAAGCATCTTTGGAAATTAGGACATGCTGTTGTAGTATAAGATGGAGATGATGAATGGTTGTATTTTCCAGAAACGTAGGCCGAAACTTTTCAGGAGTAATCTGTGTTCCGGTAGTATAGAGGATGCACAGGACCCACAACGCTACCTCGGTCATCTCCAGTCTCTATTTGATAACAGCTGGAATTCAGAGCCGTTGTGGACCCGGAAGGAACGATTTGTGAGGTAGGAATCTATGAGCATGAGGTATTTAAAACTAATCTGCACCCAACAGGACCAAGTGAAATAAATGTTAACAATGATAACATTCATACGTCTTTTCGAATTTCTAAATTGGACCACTTCCTTATCTTTTAATTAGCTACTCACTTGTCCAGATAAGTCTTTAGATTTAAAATATTCACAAGTAATGAATAATATGATTAACACGCATTATAAAGTAAATCCAAGGATCAATCATGGATAGCTGTTTTCTGTTTTTAATTTTGCCGAATGATGATACCAAAAGATTGTTTCCAGAAAAGTTTTACTAAAATCCGAAAAAAAAATTTCGCGAAATTTCAAAATAGAAAATTGCCATTATTAAAGAAGAGCGCCTATTTATTTTATAGTTAACACCAGCGTATCTGCTGGGTGCACCCTTTCACAAAATAAAGCGATTGTTCCGAGTTGATCCCACAGCACAGTTCGTTTGAGTAAACTGTGACTGTGTATATTGGACCCTTATTAGCATTTACTCAATTTGTAAGTTGTCTCGATAATATGTTGAATTTATACTTGACTTGATCAAAACTTTATTCGGGATGACTAGGTGTTGCCTAATAATGGTCAGTGGAAGATGGCCGAGGGGGAGGGGGGGAGGAGGAAAGCTGGGGAGAGCAAGGCCCTGCGGAGAGGACCGTGGAGGACTTGTCAACTACAAAGTCATTAATTACTGGCAACGGCTGATTGATAATTTCAACATGGGCCGACTTTCGACAAAATAAGGACGACCTGATTTTTTCTAAAATTTCGTCCTAGAACCTCAGGTTGTCTCCGTGTTCTTCTAATTTTTTTTAAAAATCTACATTATGTAGTTTCAAATATAACTGTTTTATTCTTGGTATAGTACTAAATTAAAAAAAAATATTTTACTAATACGAAAATCCCCGCAAAATATTTTTAAACATATACAGCTTTAACGTAATGAAAGTATTGAAATTTGTTTGAATAATAAATATTACATAAGTGACTCAGTTCACATCTTCGGATCTCAGGTAGCATCCAACAGCGATCAATCGACATTAAGAGGCCAATTGACGAATTGTGGCCGTTAAAAGGTGCTATTTTGGACTGTCTAGATGCTTAAGGAGTACACTGATGAGCACAAAGACCAAATCTCCACTCAGTTCTAGCTGCTTTCATCAATATTCAGAGGATGGCTGGAAAAGGAGGAAGGAGATGTCACCACTTTCTGGCTGGCAACTACCTTAGCATCCAATGGAAGAGGAAATCCACGGCCTCGATAGAATTGGGATTTCCAAGCTTAGGTGGATTAATGGAATGACTGAGAAAGCAAGGAATTTGCTTGGAGTTTTGAAATGTATCGCATCAGCCAAAAATTGAGGCGAAGGCTGGTAACAATATAAGTCTCCCATAATCAAAAATCTATTCTGTTCTATTGTTGGGAGTTTTCAGATTACGCGAGTCCTTTATATCACCGTATCAAAAATTGTATATTGATATATAGGAAAATGTTCAGAGAAACTTTTAAGATATATTGTTTACTAATTGAGGATTCCTGTAATTGATATCTCCAACGACTAATTTTATCTTCCACTCAACCTCTTAGCTTAATATCCTAAAAGAGAAGAGCCTGACCCCACTCTACCCCGTAGTATCGATATAATAGATTGCTATAAAATATTGAAACTAGCCACTCGCATTATTAATAAACCACTTTTATATTTCTGTAAATAATCTATTTTGTTTTATATTTTTAAAATGCTAATCATTTCAACCATTGTGACAAGTTCAACCACGAAACATTTTTAAAAAGCTGTTTAATGTAAATGGGCACTAAGGCCCGTTAATGTACAAATAAAAATTAAAAATTAAAAGAGTTTCAACAAATTCTAACATTTTCTATGCCAGCAAGGAAAAGTATGGCTTTTACATTGCATATTAATTTATTTTAAACAGTGTGGATTATTTGTTTGAGCAGGAATGGGAATAAAGTTATATTTTATTCCATCAATTTTTCTCCCTCGATGGCGTTTATAAATTCATTAAAATACTTTGTGTTTGAGTTGTTAAACTTTTAAATTTGAAGGCGAGTACACTCAAGGGCCTGGTTGTTTGAGCTGAGAGTCAGTATCGAGACCCACGGCCGGCCCAAAAGAAAATACTTCTGTATCCACTGGATACTATCCAGTAATCGAATGAATACTTGAATTTGAATTTGGCAGATGTATGATTAGAGTCATTCATGAATATGAATGCCTATTTGAGCAACTTTCGGTTGTTCCCTTCCATACAACAGAATTATAGATAATGGCTCATTTTATATAAATATCTAATAGTTATACGGGACATTAAAATATAATGTATTTTAATATAATATAAATATCACCGAAATATTTCATTCTAAATCGTTTTATTCTACCACACAAACATTCTAACATGTTTCGGACTCCAGAATCTGTACTTGAACTATTCAGTCATGGACATATTTAAAAACTGACATCTTGAAATTCCAAAACATGCTTTCGTTACAATCGAGGCAGATTGTATCATTGGCAAAATTATTTATTTTATCATACACATTGCATTCGTTTATTTATATGTTATTAATTCTTTATACATTTTATTATTGCTTTGTAAATATGGTCATTCTCAAAACAATTTCCGTTTTGGGTTTAGAGATAGAGTAAAAAGTCGAAAAATGAACTCAATTTTTCTTGAACGAGTATGTTTGTAACATTTCTTAAGTATGTTAAATTTTTGAAAAATACTTTGCAATCATGAGTTTAGTTTTTAGTTTTCTTTAGTTTTTTTTTTTAATATTTATTAATTTTTTTATGTCAACAGAAGCGATTTTTATGTCATTAGTGTAACCTAAATAAAATAATTTCTTAAGAGTATAATTTTGTTTGAATTTTCTCTGGACTGCTGTAAGATTATTTGTCGGGATACCTAATTTTGATTAGAATTGGTAATTGGGTTAATAATTAAATTATTTCTGAGGTCGATAAAATATAACTTTTACTCAAGAGTGTAACCAACTTTTCTATAATTTAGTTTCCATTTTCAAAAATGTGGTCTTATTTCACTCATAAGGAAAAAGTTTCTGAATTTAATATTGAAATATTCACCTCACTGTAGAATGAAGTCCGTGAGGTAACACTTCTGACCAGCAACACCGCTGACGCTCACTTCATTTTTCCACGCTGATGAACTTTTAGATACTATTTAACCAGTAAAAATCTAACAAATCAAAGTAAGCTCTTGGAGAATATAATTGTTATTTGTAGATGTAATAAAAATTGAGTCAAAGACATTTTATAGCGGTAACACTCCTGACATTGAATAAAAATACCATTGTCTTCGAAGCTAATTAACCTCTCTCCTCGAAGAAGAATATTATACAGAATAGAGGAAGAATATTTTTGGAGGAACTTCCTTCACCCCTATTTTAGCCAAATTATAAATTTAATTTTAGCCAAGAAAGAACAGTAATTCTTCTGACCAAAAATTTAATAAAACCCTGGGGACAGCATTATATTTTTTTTTTTTTGCCTGTCTGTATGGTCAATTTTTATTGAAAAAAAATACGCGGATACTATTCTTTAGGATGTGCACTTTTCATTTACATCAATATAAAAAATAAAATATTGTTTTTTGTAAAGAAAAATGCTTTCTTTTGTTGTTATATTGAGCTGGTGACAGTAACACTACTGACATTTTTAGTAGTTTTCAAAACATTTTTCCATTTTCATACTTCAGAAATATACTCTGGAGAAGAAATTTCCTACAAAAGTTATCAAGACTTTTAATCTAAATAGTAATAGTAATAGACTGTAATCTAAAATAGCCCTGTATATATTAACTTGGTATTACTGATAGATATATCAATTCGGTTTTAAATGTAGTTAACGGCACTGTACAAAATAACCACCGCTCTATTTTTGTAAGTACTATACTTCAGTACTATACTTCTTGATGAAAGACATGGGCTTGATCAGGTTTCATTCAGAGATAACAATCCCTAATATTCACATTAACTATTTACGTCAAAATTTATTAGAACAAACTGTATAAAAATAAATAAAATAAAGTTAAATAACGGCTCAATTCAGTAGATTAATATTTAATTGTTGCGATCTATAGTTCTGTTCATAACATTGCCTGTTTACCCACATTTTTAGAAAAACGTTAAAATCAAAATAAATAAATATATGACTCTTGATAAGAACTATTTTTTTTTTTTTTCGCTAACGTGTGCTTAATCAATTAAGAGCTACAACTTTGAGTCATAAGTTCATGAGGACTGCAACTTCCTCATTCGTCAGTTCTCAACGATTTCTGGTGAAGGAAACGATACTGTATCAATATAGTGAGTGTGGTTAATTTGTTGCGCAACTGTTCTAGAACTAAGGTTTTTAAAAATAAGTTTTTTTTTTCTTCCTAGAAGATTAGTTTTTAAAAATATATTCTGTTGTTTTATATTCATATTTATTCAAATATAAATCTATGTTATATTTCCTATATTATCATTAAATAACAAATATACATAATTTATTGGTGGATGAACTCTGATGAAAATTTATGTGAAACACAGAAGATGATTTACGCAGTAAACGAAAAAATGTAAAATTTTAATGTGATGAATGGAAAAGTTACACAGCTGCATGGAAGCAAGTTACAAATCAGTCTTTAAAAAAATAAAGTGATTAACTTACAACATGAATTTAGACATTGTATTTCATTATTTGATTCATAATCAACCAAAAAATAGCACAGCAGACCATCTAAAAATGCGACTATACATCTTTTTCCCATTTTGAACCACCGTTACATACAAATCGAGGCTGGATTAAGATACTAATTTTTAATATTCAAGAAAATGTAAAACTTTGGTCTTGATAAAATTATTCCTCTGATTCTTAAAAAGTTTTTAGAAAATTTTCCTCAAAGATCACTCAAACCTGTTTATGAAATTGATAAAAATTTCTTTCAAATTTCATAACAGAAAAACTCGTTTTAATTCTAAACAAAAAAAGCATTTAGACCCCTCACCTTGGTTTCTTTTTTGGGTGAGCTGAATGAAAATTCTCTCAGTTTTATTCCTATATAGTCCAGTAAAATAACGGTTTGCCGAAGAAAAAACTGCCGACTTTTATTCCTCAGGGATCTTTATGGTTTTTTGGGTGCTGAATCCGAATCTGAAGTTTGCTACCACGGCAGACGTCGGCTTCAAACCCACAATCGCAAAAAAACGCCCAAAATACCGGTTTTTTTAGTTATAACACGAAAACGATTTTTTTTTTTTTTTTTTTTTAAGAAAGTCTTTAAATATTAATTGTAGCTGGAATTATTAACTACTAGAGAGAGAGAAACACTTTATTAAGTGGTGCTGCCCATTTTAAATAGGTTGCAAAAAAAAACACAGCATACTTAATCAATCCAAATATGACATTCCAAAAAAAAAAAAAACGTAATAGTCATTATTTTTAAAATATAAGAATCTACATATTAAAATGATCAATCCATGCGGAATATAAAATAAAATTAAAACAAAATTTAAAATATTAAAAAGATAATATAAACCTTATTGATAACAATATAAAATATAATATATAAAATAAATATAAAACTATTCACATAAATAACAATAACTGTATAACTAATAACATAATATAACATAATAACAAAAAAAACTACTCCGAAATCAGACCACTCACCGCAGAGATGTAGACTTGGGAAAAAGTGTAGAAATTAGCCAACTGGGGGTCGCACAGTGGGACGAGCCAACGTAATTTGTTGGACATTGGTTGAAAACAAAAATTTATATTTATGGCTTGAATCATTGATAAAATGTTTGCTAGGTCATTGCCGATAAACAACAGTACGTTAAACATAATTTTATTACGCACTAACAGTACAAAAGATCGATAAACTAGGTTTGTTTGAAAGGTTCTCGCAAATTTCCCGTTTTATTGAATTGCATTAGTAATTGTGTACACGCCCGATGTAAATGTTTTGTTTTTCACAGCTTTAAGCATGATATCACAATTGGCTATAAAACATTTTTATGTGAAAATAATGATTATAAAAAATAAAAATAATAAATTTATTTAAATTTTTAAATTTCAACAAAAAAATTGATTTTAGAAAAATGTTTAAACTTGTTAAGGTCGAAACCCATTTTAATTCAAAATATCAATACTGAAAAGTAATTCAAGATCTAAATGGTCTGGGACCACTTGCGACCTTGGAGAATATTTGGAATTAAAGATTTTTTTTACGTATTTATAGGATTTGCAGAACTTCTTCTCCTCACAGATAGATCTTCTTCATTTCGAGTAAATCTAAAGAAAGGTGCGATTCAGTCGGTTTTTTGATTTCCCAGATCATTTGAGACAGACGATTATAAAGGTATATATAACTTTCTACGCTTTCCCCCTGCTTTACCAACATACGTAGGTATTTAAACTTAAAATTTTAATGTTGAATTTTTTTTTTTTTTTTTTAGGAAAGGGGGCCAATAAAAAGGTTTGCGACCCCGTTGAAAAATATTAGGTCTCCAAATAAAAAGAGATTTAAAAAATGTTAGAGATCACTAATAAAAACATAAACGAGCTCGAAAAAACAACTTGATGAAAGATCTGTACAGCTTCGAAATACAGCTGATTCATTAAGCTTTACTGAAAATTCACTTTCTAACCAAAAAACAAAATACAGGTTGAAAAGAAAAATCAAATTTAAAACCTACGCCGAAACGTTTTGCGGTATAAGGAGAAAAATAGTGCCTACAAATACAGTCTACAAAAACTGTGTAAAGAAAAAGAAAATAAACTAATTAAATAGAATATAGAAAATTTGTTTTCGTTACTTCTAAAACAATACCTTGGGAGAAACTCTTTTCTAGATTGTCACATTTTTTAGAAGATGGCTCTCATTACTCATTATTAATAACATCGATCGGAATCCACCATTTTTTGAAAAATATCAATGATAATATTCATAAAAATAAAATAAGATCGAAAATTTAGAAATTAGTAATTTTCTTTTGATAATAATCTGTTTTATTTTCGTTCTTAAACTACCTACCTATGCATGAATGTGATAAATTTCTGAGCAATTAGATGGAATCTAATAAAATTCGTAAGAGTTGAAGCCTAAATATTAGATGATAAAGTTGTAAATAAGCCTGAGGTGGAGCAGCCCGGGGTGGAGGTGGTGGGGGGAGAGCCGGCCGAACTGGAGCCACGGGACCCTTACGGCATTAGTCCCTCTGCCCCTTCTACTATATCCTGTGTTCACAACTGAGCTTCACTACTAATTCCTGTCACTTTTTATGTCAGAGGTTACAAAATCGGTGAGTTTAGGAAGATCATAAATCAGAATGGTATTTCCACTTAATGAATGAATGTATATATATATATATATATATATATATATATAGTTAAGTTCGCCCAGAAGAAAAAACATAAAAAAAAAAAGGAAATTAGGGAGCTGAATAACACTCACGAGTACTAGATAAAGACTGACTTTATTGTTCAGCAATCCTCTTTATATACATTCTGTGGTTTGTTTGGGATTAAGCTAGGAATTAAGATGTATATTATCCCCCTATACACCTTATCCCCCCCCCCCCCCCACCAGTTTACGAACAATCCTCATAAACTCCTACACAGGCCAAACAACCAATCATATACAAAAATCAATGCTTCAAATAAATACAATCAATGTTACAAATAAATACAAAAAAACAAAAAAAAAAAAACACTTCTGTCCTTAACTTAAAACTTTCACAATACTTTGATAGATCCTTACATATCTCCTCCAGTACAAAACTAAAATACAACAACAAACAAAAAAAAACTGTTACACTTCTCCTAAGTTTCCTTTTTTACATTATCTACTATTTACACAAGTTCTCTTGCATAGAAAAGAGGATACCCCTCGAACTCCGTCTAATGACCACAAGAAAAATTAACAATAATCACTAGAAACGACTCAGCGCAACAAAAGAAACGAGAACAACCACTTAACGTATAAAACGATAGAAACGAGATAAACTATAGGAATGAGATAAACGACAGAAACGAAATAAACGATAAAACGAGATAATTACTTTAACGGAATCTTTAGTTGTTCCAGATGCACCGTCCTTCGCTTCCGGGGATCTTGCATACTCTGAATGGTGACAACATTATGTTCCTGAATGGCAACGACTTTAAAGGGCCCATCATAACTTATATCTTCCTTGCTCCGGTTCGACACTACCTTCCGGTACACAATAGTTCCAATTCCGACCCTTTCCATTCCATCACGAACCCTAAGATTTTCCCGAGTCACCCTCCTATTTTTTTCCTCATTGAGCCTCTTCCGCGCTTTCTCCCATCTGTGGCCGAGTGCCATTTTGTTTGCCACCAACGTCGCCTCAACCTCTTCATCCACTACTGCACCGCGGGTATCTCTCCTACGTTCGCGAAGGCCAAATAACATTTCAAAAGGCGAAAACCCCGTGGCTGTATGAATTGAATGGTTGTACGCCACTATTGCCTTAGGCATTGCCATGCCCGCCTCGATCCCCTTTTCCGCGTAAAAACGCGAAGGTGATCCCCTAGTGTACTATGTAAGCGTTCGACCACCCCTCGGCCCTTCGGGTGTCCATGAGTATTCAGATGCCATGCCACATCCAACTTCCGCATCTCCGACCTGACACTGGCGTTGTCAAATTCACGGCCCCCATCCGAAGTTATCCTCTCCGGTACTCCATAGAATTGGAACCAGATTCGGAGGGCATTAAGTACCGCCTCAGCCGACCTATTCTCTACCGGGTATGCCAACGCTACTTTGCTAAAGATGTCTACCATACGATGTGAACGTGTCTACCGTCAGTTCCTATCGGTTTTCATAGAAAGAGACGGAAACACGTCATGTGAACGTGTCTATTTATAAGTCCGTCAGTGGTCCTATCGGTGTTTCCGTCTCTTTCTGTCTTCGTCCTGTTGCAAATTTCACACGATTGTACTACTTCCTCTATCGTCTTCCGCATTTTCACCCAAAAATACTTTCGCTTTAGTGCCTGCAAAGTCTCCTGTACTCCTCGGTGATTAGTTTTCCCTTGATGGTACGCCACCGTGACCTCTGCCGATCCACCTCCCTTACCGTTTCCACCATCAGCTTACATCGTATGAATGTCCTGTCCAACCCTATCCTCTCGGTTCTCCACAACCGCTTTATCTTCTCTCACACAACTTCATTCCCTACGTATAAGTAAAAAGTTTCTCCCGGTCGAGATTCATCCGTCAGTACTTTTCTAATCATTTCCTCCGACGACACTCCCGGCTCTAACCGAACAGTGGTTATATGAAACCTCCCATACTTTACGTACTCCGCCTTTTTCAGTCATGTCATTTTTGTCTTCCAAATTATTTGTCTGTGTTTGTCGTTAATTATGTCCTTTAATTCTTCTATTTCTGCCGATCTTTCCCCTTCCGAACTATCCTCTCGTGCTACTTCCTCCTCGTCTTCCGTTACTTCCGAATCCCGCTCCCCTTCTCCTTCCGGCGTCCACTCCCGAATAAAGCGCTGTATCCCTCCCGAATACTCCCTGGCTTCCTGCTCTACTGCATTTACTTGTAAAGCTCGCGATAACCAGTCGGCCACAATATTCTCTTTTCCTGGCTTATACACCACCTTCATATTATACTGATTCAGGAACTCCTTCCAACGGGTTACACGCGCCGATGATTCCTTTAACTTTCTTACCCACATTAGGGGACGATGGTCCGTATGCACCATGGAATTTCCTCCCGAACACGTATGGTCTGAAGTGTTCAATGGCCCATACTACCCCCGGCAACTCCCTTTCCAGAGCACTATATCGCGCCTCCGTCTCTGTAAGTCGCCTGCTAGCGTATGCTACTGGTTGTTCCCCTTTTCGCCCTTCTTGGGATAGTACTGCCCCCAGTGCATATTCGCTTGCGTCAGTTGTGATAGTAAAGGTCTTGGAAAAGTCTGGGAACGTGAGTACCGGCTCTTCCTGAAGTCTGTCCATGCATGTCCTTATGTTTTGCTCGATTTCCGGGGTTATCACTATTCTTCTGCCTTTCTTCAACAGGTCGTTTAAAGGTACTAGACAAACCGGGACAAACCGTCTGTAGTAGTTAAGTGTCCCCATTAGTCTCCGTATACCCTTCACGTCTGTTGGGATGGCCATTCTCCTAATCGCGTCTACTTTCCGTATGTCCGGCCTTACTCCCTCTTTTGAAATAGTATGTCCCAAGAAGTTAATTCGGTCTAGTCCCAGGATCGATTTTTCTAACGACAGTTTCAGTCCAAATGGTCTCACCCTGTACTTTTCACGAGTTCCCTCTTCGCTCTTCTTCTTAACCGCCCATAAGGGACTGTTATATGGGGAGGTACTATCAACTATAATACCCTGACTCTTTAGGCTCTCCAATTCCTCCCTGATGTGCTGACGCAACGCCTGGGGATACCTTCTTTCTTTCACGTATGTCACCCTGTCTTGTTTTAGCGGGATCTCGTGTACACTCTCCCCTGTCACACTCAGTATTTCCCCTTCTTTGAAAAAGATATCGGAATACTCGCCTTTTAATGACTGCCGCCAATCTCCCTTCCGATTGATCACCCCGACCATAGCTCGTCCTCCTTCTCGAGCCCTCTCACATGTGTAAACCTTTTTTCCAATACGAACCACCCATCGATCGCCATTCCCCTTAATCCTGGTCCCTATCTTCCCTAAAAGGTTACACCCGATGATACCCCCGTATTCATGAGGCATGTCCTCCACTACATGCACCGCTAGTTTCTCCTTCTCCTTCCCCCACCTTCCAAATCCTATCTGCGCTTCACCGTCTACTCTACAGGGGCCATACATACATACATACTTAGGTGGCGCAACAATTCATAGCTAAATGAGGGCCCTCTCCAAACGTTTTCGCCATTCATCTCTATTATGTGCAGCAGCCATCCAGTCTGGTGTTCCAAGGATGTTCCTGGCATCTGCACGGACGCTATCCATCCATCTCATTTTGGGGTCGTCCGACTCTTCTAGTTTGATGAATAGTCTCAATAATTAATTTTTTTGGAATTTCGTTCGGATCCATCCTGGCGATGTGCCCCGCCCACCTGAGCCTCCTCACACTGATCCACCTAGCGATGTCTGTGTCTTTGAAGAGTGCGTAGATCTCTTGGTTTTTTCTTCTTCTCCCAGACATCACCATCCCGGATCGGACCAAAAATTCTTCTCAGGATCTTTCTCTCAAAGATAAGCAGCCTATTTTCATCAGCCTTAGTCCATGCCCATGCTTCAGATCCATATGTCAGGACCGGACGTACAAGGACTTTGTATAGCCTTACTTTGGTCTTGTTGGTTAAAAACCTACTTTTAAATTGCTTAGCGAGGCCAAAATAACACCTGTTTGCTGCTGCGATCCGACGTATAACATCCTTAGTCACATTGTTTTCTGTATTAATCTCTGACCCCAAGTATACAAAAAGTTGAACCCTCTCAAACTTGTATTTTTCAACCTCAATATGTTCTTCCCGGAAACGCTCCGATCCAGCTATCATATATTTAGTTTTTCCTTCATTAATTACCAGACCAAACTTCTTAGCTGCCTTTTCTAGCTGAAGGAATGCGTCTTTCAATGCTGATTGAGATCTGGCAACGATGTCGAGATCGTCAGCGTATCCTAATATCTGCACACTTCTATTAAAAATTGTGCCCGATGTTTGTATCCCAGATTCCCTTACTGCTCTTTCTTCGGCCAGATTAAAAGCAGGCAGGCAAGCGCATCTCCTTGCCTTACTCCAGTACTGGAATCAAATTCTTCTGACATGTCTGATCCAATCTGCACCATACATTTTGTCTTTTCCATCGTTATTTTGGCAAGCCGGATTAGTTTGGTGGGTATATTTAGGTCATATAAAGCTCGATACAGTTCTCGTCGATCAACACTGTCATAGCCGACTTGAAGTCAATAAACAGATGATGAGTCGTGATTCCATACTCGCGTGCCTTTTCAAGGATCAATCTTAGAGAGAAGATCTGGTCAGTGGTGGATCGTCCTTTCCTGAAGCCAGCCTGGTATTTCCCGAGTACTCTTTATGCATAAGGGACAAGTCTGCAAAAGATGACATTAGAAAGGACCTTATAAGCACAGGGCAGTAGCGTGATGCCCCTGTAATTATTACAATCAGCCTGGTCTCCTTTTTTGTGGATGGGGACTATTACTCCTCGTTTCCATGCTTTCGGTAGGTCCTCTTCCTCCCATATTGAAAGTATTATTTCGTGGAGGGCTTTTTTTAGACCTTCACCACTGTACTTAAGGAGTTCTGCCTGAATTCGATCAAATCCCGGGGCTTTATGATTTTTTAATTTCATTATTGCCTCATCCATCTCTTCATCGTCAGGCGGCTCTTCATCGTCAGGCGGCTCTTCATCCCTTCCATCATCTCTCCCACGCTCACTCTCATCTTCATAATTATGTTCATTATTGGTTCCTTTGTTGAGGAGTTCCCCGAAGTGTTGCTTCCATCTGTGTAGGACAGCATTCTTTTCAGTTAAGAGCATACCATCTTCCCCTTTACACGATCTTGTTCTCGGTTTAAAGGCTGCTCTTCCTACAGGGGCCACTCAGCGTAATTAATTTACAATTACACGGTTGTACTCGGGGTATCCTCTCCTCTTTACTCCACCATTTCTCTCGCGCATTCTACGAAAGTCTTGTCTCTGGGAAGTCCTTCCTTTTTCCCAGTCTCCTTCGCAAGCTGGACTTTCAGAATGGTCGATAGAAATGCCATTCTCGCTTCCACTTCCGCTGCCTCTGTCGTTTCTCTCATATTTTCCGTAATTTTATTAAAGTGAGTCAGCAGCGATCCCGCATACTACCCATTAGATTGATGAGGCTTCATAGCTTCGCGGAACATGCGAAAAATGTCCTCTCCTGGGATCCAACGTCCGCCCCCGAACGCCTTCTTGAGTCGATCCTTCACCACGACCCATGGTGCGTCCTCATCCGCTTGAATTACGTTGAGTATGCCACGCTTGACTCGGCATACTAACGCTGCTCTTAGTGCGTAGGCATCCACTGGATCTAGAAGATTCTCGCCCATCTTTGCTTCTATTCTCGCCATCACTCTATCTTCTCCCTTTAAGAAGTGATTGAGCTCCCCAGTCTCTCCATCGTACCTCTCGATATCAGCTATTGCCCTCCTTAAATCTTGCGACATTGCTGTTTTGAGCTTCAGCAATTCTAGAGCATTTGCTTGGGCCGCTGCCATATTCGCATGAGCTGCTGCTAAAGTTTCCGGTGGTAGAGGCTGCAACTCCGACTGGACTTCGAATGATGGCGGCTTTAAAATGTTCTTATTTTCCATCCAGAATTTAGTTTAATAATTTGAGAGATACGAAACGTAAGAACAACTTGGATGATACTAAAGTTCACAAAAATGTTTAGTGGAAAAAAATTTTAAAAAATAAACAAGAGAATATGTTCAAGCGCTCCCGGGTTTCGGCACCAGTTAAGTTCGCCCAGAAGAAAAACATAAAAAAAAAGGAAATTAGGGAGCTGAATAACACTTACGAGTACTAGATAAAGACTGACTTTATTGTTCAGCAATCCTCATTATATACATTCTGTGGTTTGTTTGCGATTAAGCTAGGAATTAAGATGTATATTATCCCTCTATACACCTTAACTTATATATATACGTATATAGATAGGTAGACAGATAGATAGAAAATGAATAATAAATATATACTTCTGGATAGAGCTAGAATAAAATCAAGTTTTTTTTAAATATGTATCATTATTGAGACACAAATTATATTGTACATTACACGCATTCTTCTTTTTTTGTCTTTTAAAAAAAAGTCTTTTTGCGTAAAATTATTTTTGTTGGCTTCATTTAATGGACTTCAGACATGAAGCTGACAAAAAATTTTGTTACAACAACTAAATAATTTAATTTTGATATTATTATCAGTCATTATTTTATTTTGAAAATAATAAAGTAATTATCAAGCCCAAATAATTAGTCAATTCAGTCCGCCTTGATAAAATCATTTCACTATAATCCCATAAACCCCAATGAAGTCGGTTTTATACAGGGAAGTCATCGGTCAAGTGCTTTGACTTCGCTCGTTCATGGTTTTGTTCTGCTTTACTTGACTCACAGATTAAAGAAAAAGCATTTGCACGTCTTATTACTCGTTCGGTTTTAGTTTCGTCCAAGTAAATTCAATTTTGGTATTTTCGTGAATTTAACTTTTGGCCATTGAGGGTCTTCTCAGTATACATACATACATATATATATATATACACATAACACAATGTACAAATAACCACACTTTTCTAGCAGAATCAGCATTAGAAAATAATCAAAACCGTAAGCCCCATTAATTTTCCATCGTTTAACATTTTGATATGTTGTTATAAACGTCATGATGCTAACTTTGTTCTTCCTCATTTTTTTTTTTAAGATCTGTTGTTCAAGAAAACCTGACAACAAATTGAGCAAAATCGGTGGAAAACGTTTGAGTGATATAAATTTTCAAGTAGGAAAAAGTGAAATCTGTCTTTTAGGATCATAAACTCAACCATAATTGTGCAGGAATAGTTTTATAAACAAAAATAAAAGTATCTTCATTAGTTTTTCTCATTTAAGAATATCTATTTTTTTTAATGCCTATATAGCCTAATTTTTTTAAAATAATAATTTTAATCTTTATTAAGGAAGAGGTAAAATTTTTAATATTAACTAACTTATATAGAATATAAATTATATACATATAAATATATAAGGTGGAATTTTAGATTTAAAAACCAATCTTCAGGTTTGTAAAAAACAAAATAAATAAATAAAATAAAATAAAAAGAAACATTCTAAGACTAATCTATTATTACATAATTTCGGAAGATTGATTATTGAGGTGGTGGATGAATAAATTATGTTTAAAAGAAGTGAGTGAAGGACCATTGCGGATCAAAATGGGTATGGAATTCCAAAATAAAGCTGCACGATTAAAACTTGGATAAAGCCACCTTAACTCAGAATACCAGCAAGTGATGTGAGATATATATATATATACGCGAGATACGTGAGATATATATATACGCGAGATACGTGAGATATATATATATATATATATATATATATATATATATATATATATATAGATACGTATATATATATATATATACGCCTGGAATTCCCAAAAATGAATCATATAAACAAATTCATTAATCTTTTCAGCTTCATTTCAAGCTCGCCAGACAGTCCTCCGTACACTAAACATCCATAATCGAGGTTGGGAAGGATGAGGGAGGATAATAACGATTGACGGATATTGCGAGGGAAAGATTCACGGAATCTTAGGAGCTGTTTGAGGATGGAGATGGTTTTTCGGGTAATTTGGGAAATATAGTTATTCCAAGACAGATGTTGATCGAATACTATTCCGAGGTTTTTTATAGAGTTTGTGAACTGAATAGGAACGTTATTGAGATAAAGAAGTGGATAACAGGAAAAGAAATTAAGGGAGGGTTCGATCCAATTAGCATTGCTTTGGTTTTTTCTGGATTCAGTCGTAACTTATTCTCCACTGCCCATTGGTTAATGCTATAAATGTCATCTTGAATCTTACGAGTTGCCTCAAAAATCTCAGAAGGATGAAACGATAAGTATATTTGAAGGTCATCAGTATATAAATGTTATTCCGGAGATAATCATTTGAGTTTCTCTGCCTCACCATCTTGGCTGCGGAGCTTCAAAAAGAAGCACGCTCTCAGTGAAAAATAACAAGATATGTGCCAAAAGGAGTATAAAATCGATTGAGCAGATAAGTAGCGCCGCTGAATCTTTTTCGACACAGGTCAGTCTCACAAGCTCGAACTTAAATTATGATTTCGTTATTAATACAGATCAAACTGGAAGTGAGGATAGACAAGATGTCAAAGGTACAGTCACTTTTCGTGGGGAAAACTTCAAGCCTGTATAGGAGACTTGAACAAAGTTACCCACAGTTACACAGCGCAATATTCGTTGACCGCGTCTGGAAAGCTTTCACCTCAAGTTTTCTTATGCATGCAGGAACCAAGAGGTTTCTTTGGTCCACGAGTGCTAGAAAAAATGCACGAAGTTGAGAAGGTATATAAAAATGTAGTAATAATTTTGAAAAAATTAAAAAAAAATATATGTGAGAAAAATTTTTAAACTAAAAACTGATATCATTTTCAGATTCCTCATCCCAAAAAACACGTAGAAACCAAATTTGGTCGAAATCAAAAATTAAAAATTTTTACCCTCACGATTTTAGAAGGCAAGAGGCTATCAATTTATTAAATAACGTAAATAATTTGCGCTATCTCACAAATTTCGCCACCGATTTAAACCAAATTTTAAGGACTTCTAGAAGTCGTAATATTGCATACTTTAGCCCAAATGCGGAGGTCGTAGGATTTCTCCTTATTGAGATATCTTAAGTTATAGTTGACCTCGGAATTTTTTTTTTAATTAGTTTTTGTCCACTAAAATCTAGAGTAAACCCCATGTTATATACATAAATAGAAAGCAAATTGCACCCTGATTCTAGTGATGACATTATTATTTTAATCGGTTGAACACAGCAAATGCTATGGCCGTTAAAAGTTGTTGGTAAAATCTCAACTTCAAAAATGTTAACGTTCAAATCTGTGAGTTACAACTCCAATGGTCCCCTTGTCAGTAAAATTCCTTAGTTCATTGGGCACAAATGAAGAGAAAAAAACGAGAGCTTTCTGGTAATAATCTTAAACCAAAATTCACATAACACCTTATTCACAAGTACCACATATATAAGACTGTAAGAAACAAATAGGATTCGATTCCTATCTGGGTGGGTTGATATTTAATACTTGGTGCTCCCACGAAATAAATCTTAAACTTTCCAATCTGGCTAAAATGGGTTGGTAACCTGTAGGATAAACCGTCACTGTGTTAGAGAATATAAGGTCGTTACTACAAAAACGAAACAGTTCGACCAAGTTGGGCAATCGGTTTTAGTTTTTCGAAAAACAATTAAAAATTTCTGTAAATTATCCTGGAAGTTACGTGAACTGTCACCCCATATTTCGAAACTGGTAAATTGTGTCTGTCAAAAGTAGTTTCAGATTATTCGATGTTGTTGTATTTCTTGTACAATTTGTTGAGTAGGCTTAAATTTTTATATTTGTAAACACTGACCATTGATTAAGTAGTAGATTTATAAGGATAATAACGGAAGTTAGTTAATGTAACAACTGATATATTGTTGTGTAGGTTTTCTCTAAAACTATAAAACAATATGATGGGGCGTCTGCTGGGGTCTTTTTTGTAAAAAAATATAATTAGCTTGATAAAAGTATTGTTTAATACTACTACGTTTTGAAACACATGCAAATATCAAGATTGATATTTATATAAAAGGACAACCAACGTATATGTTTACTATACGCATTTATAGACAGAACTACAGTTTGCTACTATAAAAGAAAAACAGATAAAGCAATAGTTTCAAAAGAAACTGTTTTGGTGGCTGTTATTCAAGAAAAGCATTATATTAGGTCCGTGAGGTTTGTATTTGAAAAATTCATATTATAAAGAAAAAAAAACATTAGGCAGATCCTATACTAACTTTATATTGTGTTACTGTACCTTGTTTTAATAGATAGCCTTAGTTTCTAGCCAACGGGTGTTTTAGACTAATGGAAAGAAGATATAATAACGTAATTTTTTTCCAGAAGTAACCCATCTCTATTTAATACCCAGTTTCCACAATTTACTTTTTTAAGCACAATCCCATTTTTCAGCAGTATTTATATTTTCTAATCATATCAAAGTACATCTCGAGGACGGTCTCCAATGTTTCTCTTTACCAGCATGCAATATGCCTCGCTTCAATCTCAATCTCTTTGGGTGGCGACATTGAGATAGCATAGCGAAAATACTATCTCTCATAGAACTCACAGTGTGGGCTGACTCTATAAGCATTTGATTTATTCATTTATTTATTTATTAAGCTACATGTTATACGTCATAAATGGTAATTATGTATTTACTTTTATGGCTACTCAAAAAATATTCGACTTTTTAGCTACAAGCAAACCCTCAAAGAGTCCTTTTCAACAGAGATCGGGCCCTTGTCAGTGAGTTCATAATTTTTCTGAACATAATACTGATTGATTAACATGGCAAAATCAACATAACAATAATAAGCATTTTTGAGTAAATATGAATTATATTATTACCTTACTCAGTGCTATAACTTTGAATAATTTCATTGCAGTTTAGTATTATAACTTAAACATAATAATTTACTTCATAGGTGATTAAATGTATGCGTTATTTCCATACCGCTGTTATTAAATACATGTATTACGTCTTTAATTGATTTATATTATGTGTTGTCGTTTTTCCATTAGGATGTACTATGCCTCATGCATCTAATCCTCAAGAAAAAATATTAAAATTATATCAAGAAGATAAAAGTTCTAAAAACAAATCACATATTTATTATTTTAAAAATAATTAAATTTATAACTGATTGACAGACAATTTATTTAGAATAACTTTTAACTGGGTAACTTCAATGTAATTGATACTAATTTATAAGAATTTATTAATTAATATATTAAAATAGTAAAAAGATTGTTTCTACCAACATTAGTCCAAGACAATGGGAACCAGAGAGCTGAAATACATTGCGCTCTATCTAGTGTTAGAATTGTGTACTATAAACTAGTGTTTAGAAGTGTTTAGTTTTTGTCAGTCGAAACTAACCAAAATACAAATTAAATGATCCATAACACAACCATCTAGTTTTAAAAAGCAATATTTTTTAATATTACAAGTACAATACTTGAGTCTGGCTCTAGCCTTCAAACTATAAACATTTAGTGCGTGCTCTTATTTCTCTTATCTCTCTCTTCTTCAACAGTTTGTTGTTGTTCAGTGAGTATTTCAGTTAATTATATTGAAATCAATTAGTTATAAAGTGCAGATATTCATTATATTAAAGGCAACGAGTGTCGTAATAAACATTAAAAAGAAAATAATATCGGCCGGGTTTACTTAGGTAGAGAGCCAGCCATTGGGGATTAGTGCGTGCCCCCACTCCAACCGCTCAGACCGACAATACTAGACGCAGTCTTTATTTAATAAACAATACCATTTTAAAGTGAGGGCGCTGTGTTCTTCGTGCAAATATACCATCTCAAGAGATCATAAATCAGCATTGGCCTGTGTTTCGTGCCAAACATTATGCCACGAAATTTACGCAGCAAAAAATTAACCAATGGCAGTGCCCTAAATGTGAATCGGCCACCACGACACGGCAGTATATCGCAGTTCCCAGTAAGAATATGAAGGAAAACATATCTACGATACTGTGCGAGATCGGAAAAGTGACCGATGACATAAAGGAAATCAAGGGCACAGTCAATAAACAGGTAGACCTCGCTTTTGAAAATTCGGAGAGGCTCAAATCTTTAGAAGAGCGGGCCAAAAGACAAGATGAGTTGATCAAAAAATTATTAATGGAAAATAATAATTTGAAAGGAGTTATTAAAAAATTAGAGGTGAGGCTTAATCAAACGGAGCAGGCTCAGCTCTCGAATTCTCTAGAAATAAGAGGTGTTCCTTTAAGATATGGAGAATCAACAGAGGGCGTAGTTTGTTCCGGGAACAAAGCTCAGCGTTGAAGACATAGACCTGGTAGAAGGAAAAGACAAAGAAAAGAGGATCCTTGGCCACCGTCAATCGTAGTGCGCTTTGTCCGCCAGATGACATGAGACGAGGTTATTCGCCTTCGAAACGTAAAAAGAGATTTTAGTACAAGACACCTCGGGTGAGAAACGGACGAAAAAATATAAGTCGGCGAAGAGATGTCCCCCGGTAACCGGCAGCTTTACTGGCTAGCGAGGCAGAAGAGGGCGGCTGGCAAAGTGAAGTATGTCTGGTTTGCGCAAGGAAGGGTTCGCTGCCAGCGTGACGATCGCCAACCTGTTATGATAATTAACAAAGAAGAAGATTTGGAAGCATTTAATTGACGGTTGATTGACTGTTACCCCAAAAAATTATTTTTTTGTTTTTATATTTATTTCTTTAGCTTTTTGGGATTTGATATAGCTGTATACATTTTATTTTTGCTCACATTTATTTTAAACAAAATTATTTTTTCTTTAAATTACATATTTGTTAATGATATTTTTTGTTTTATCATATTTTATTTATTATTATACGCCAAGATAAATTTGGTAGGTTTCGCTTATTTTATATTTCAGATCTTCTGTCAAAGATTACTTGTTCATTTATTTTATTTATTTCCTTGTTCTGACAGTACATATAATGTATATTACTTTTTAGCAATTGTACCTTGCTTTTCCTCTCCAAATATCTCCTTTGCTCCCATTTTTCTCTGTAGCTTATCCTTTTTTCAATCAATAGGAATAACACCCCGTTGACCTGTCATGTTAACTCCCAATCCCTTCCTGCACATTTCGATGAATTTCATGATTATTTCCTTCACAATTTTTAGCATATTGTTGCTGTCTCGGAAACTTGCCTCAAACCGCATATTCCTTCCTCATCGGTATCCATTCCTAACTATATCCTCATTCGTCATGATCGGGCGGGAAGGACTGGCGGTGGCGTTGGTTTGTTCGTTCATGACAGTCTGAGGGTTAAAATCCTTTTCAAATCCCCGTCAACTGATACACCTCACCTAGAATATCTGTTCACAGAAATTTCTTCTCACTTGTTTACCCTCCTCTATGTCATAGTGTACCGTCCTCCTCAAGTCAAATTTGACTCAATCTTCGAATCCTCAATTTTTACTTATGTTCCTGCTTACAATAGCATAACAGTAGCTGGTGATTTTAACACAAATCTCCTTTCCGTTTCTCCTGATAAATCTTATTTGATAGACCTAGCTTATTCTGTTAATCTATTCATTGTATCTTTTGAACCTACTTACCATGCTCAGTTTTCAGACACTTTCTTTGATTTATTTATAGTTGATTCACCTCAAAATTTACTTTCCTTTTCTCAAAATCCAATATCCTTTCTCTCATGTCACGATCTTATCCAAATCTCCTACAATATTTCCACACCTATGATCCTCAATAAAATAATTTCCTGGCGCAATCTTAGTTCCTTAACTCCAGAAAATATAAACCCTCTTCTAGACTCATTATCCCTTTCCATTGAACCAATCTATTCCTCCCACTCTATAGATGAAATGGTGGAATGCCTTTCATCTAATCTACTAACATGTCTTAATCATATAGCACCACGCAAAACCTCTACCTTCCGACGTTTACCTAGATTAATCGAGAAATTAGAGATCTGATGAAAAGAAGAGATGCAGCTAGAAGACGCTTCAGGTGTTCCAGATTCCCTGATGATTACTCCACGTTAAAATCCCTTCGAAACCTCACCAACTCAACCATGCGACGTGCCAAGGCGCAGTATTTCCGTAACATCCTATCCGAAGCTCCAGATTCAAAATCTAAGTGGAGAATTCTAAGGAAGTTTTCGGTTACGAGTTACTCATCCAGTACATAATATCCTGTGACTCCTGACGAACTTAATTCCTTTTTTGTAGATTCCTCTCCCAATGATCCTCCAATCAATACTTTATCCTATTTCATTCCTCAATTTCCATTTAATCCAGATAACTTTTACTATCTTTATATTCCCCCTGATGATATAATAGCTTATGTTTTTAAATCCCGGACAAAAGCTTTCGGTGCCGATCAAATCCCAGTAAAAATGATCAAACTCACTCTTCCTATCATCCTTCCTGCTCTCATACATATTTATAACTTCTCCTTACAAACCTCTTCCCTTCCCACAGTATGGAAAGAGGTTCTAGTTCGTTCGTTGAATAAAGTTCCTTCACCTACCACAACATCCCATTTCAGGACTATTCCCATCCTATCAAACCTATCTAAGCCACTAGAAAGAATAGTCCATTCCAACTTGCTGCATTCCTTGAAAATAAAGATCTCCTAACTCCTCTTCAATCAGGCTTCCGTTCAGGTTATTCTACACAATCCACTCTTTTAAAAATTGCCCAAGACATTTATTCCTCAATTGAACAACAGGAAATTACGATCCTGATCCTCTTCGATTTCTCCAAGGCGTTTGATTCCGTGGATCATAAAATTCTTTTTACTAAACTACAAAAACTCTCCCTTTCCAATAGTGCTCTTGGCTAGTTCCAGTCCTTCTTATCTCTCCGTTCCCAAACAGTTATTGTTCCTGACCAACGTCCTTCAAAATCTGTGCCTCTAACGCGAGGTGTTCCTCAGGGATCTTCTCTTTCACCAACTCTCTTTTCAGTTTATACTAATGATTTGAAAGACACTATTAATAATTCCCAATATCATTTATATGCTGATGACTTTCAAATCTACTTATCGTTTCATCCTTCTGAGATTTTTGAGGCAACTCGTAAGATTCAAGATGACATTTATAGCACTAACCAATGGGCAGTGGAGAATAAGTTATGACTGAACCCAGAAAAAACTAAAGCAATGCTAATTGGATCGAAACCCTCCCTTAATTCGCTTTCCTGTTATCCACTTCTTTATCTCAATAACGTTCCTATCCAGCTCACAAACTCCGTCAAAAACCTCGGAGTAGTACTCGATCAACATCTGTATTGGAATAACCATATTTCCCACATTACCCGAAAAACCATCTCCATCCTCAAACAGCTCCTATGATTCCGTGAATCATTCCCTCTCAAATCCGTCAATTGTTAATATCCTCCCTCATCCTTCCCCACCTCGATTATGGATGCTTAGTAAACGGAGGACTGTCTAGCGAGCTTGAAATGAAACTGAAAAGATTAATGAACTCCTTTATAAGATTCATTTTTGGGATCTCCAGGCGTTCTCACATAACTTGCTGGTATTCCGAGTTGAGGTGGCTTTATCCAAGTTTTCAGCGACAATACTCCCTTGGTTCCTTTCTATTCTAACCCTTGAAGTTCAAAAAACCTTCGTACATTTACGACTTCCTTGCCCTTCGTTCTTCCATTTATCTTTTGAACACTAGGTCCCAGCCTATAGATTTGTATATCCTTTCTCATCGAACTGCTTCCTTTGAAAAATCCTTAATTAATCGTGCAGCTTTATTTTGGAATTCCACACCCATTTCAATCCGCAATGCTCCTTCTCTCACTTCCTTTAAACATAATTTATTCATCTACCTCCTCAATTATCAACCTTCCGAAATTATGTCATAATATATTAGTGTTAGAATATTTCTTTTTATTTTATTTTATTTTGTTTTTCTCATCTGAACCCGAAGACTTGTTTTTAAATCTAAAATTTCACCTCATATATTTATATGTATATAATTTACATTCTATATAAGTTGCTGCCTGATATATATGCAGTCAGACAATAATACCTTTTTATTGTACTTTTATATCATTCTTAGGGTACAAGGTGTCCCAGAATAAAGATTATTTTTCATTCATTCATACTTTTGTCTATGGTTAATATCATCAAATTTATCTTCAGATTACATTTTAAGTAATGCCAGTTTTTATAAATATATTTTATGACATATTTATCTCTGTCTGTAGAATTAGTGAACAATAAAAAGTACTCGTAAGATAGAAATTCAAAAAACGACTTAAAGTTAAAAGTTAACTTAAAATAACGAAGAATTGAGTTGAAATTCAGATATATTCACGCTATCTAGCAATAAAACTTTACACTAAAACCTAGTGAAAAAATATTTTTATCTTCTTAAAAATAAGAGGAAATTTTCAAATAAATTTACTACCACTGCAGAAAAGAATTAAATTTATTTTTAACAATAAATAAAGCATAAAAAATTATACTATTTCTTGTTTAATAATATTTTAATTCTGAATTTTGTGATAAGAAAAAATTTTTCACAAGATAAAATTAAATTTACTCAACAATAGTGATTAGAAAAGCCTTGACATTGTTTAGTGTGTATCATCAAACCTCTTATTGAAATTATGTTTAATTTTCAAAATATTTTAAAGAGTCAAACAATGGCAAGTTACTATCACTATTTTCTAAACAGAATTATTGGTTTGTATTACATGAAATGTAAGATTTAGGAGGGGCTTTACTAGAATATGATCAATCCAATAACAATTATTTTAATTTATCAATTATTAAATTTGTAAACAGAGCAGAATATTAATTTTGAGGTATTGTATATATGGCTCAATTCTCTACTTATTTAATCATTATTCATTTCCGGGTTGACTATACAAACTCTCTAAGGGTTAAAAATGATGATACCTACTGACAAATGTCACTAACATACATGAGCCCTAGGCTTACTTTTACTAGGTAGCAGGCCCTGAAAAAGAAAGTGGGTTTGGCTATTCTAAGGAGATAACTGCTTCATTGGAATCGGTGGTGTTGGGATGATAATCTGTTACCCTTAAATCCATAAAATATGAATTGCAGTTGGTCTATTTTTATTTTAAGTTAAGCAGGTGGCGTTATTCTTATATTTAGATGATCGACTATGTTTTTGAACCCTGAGCAGTTGTAACAGGCAAAAGCACAAATGCTATTGGGTGACCTGGCCGATAGATTCAATGAACATTAAAAACAAAAAAATTAAAAGAGGTGGATTGATTATGACACACAGGTAACGGACCTATGGGCATGAAGGTCAGAGGCAACACCTCCATGCTTATATATTATTATAATGAATTTGATATGGTTTATTTAGTATGCTACCTGGAACATACATACTCTGAATGGAAAGGAATGTGAACTTGTGAAGGAAATTAAATGATATTCATATGATTACTAAGAAGAAAAAATGAAAGGCAAGGGTAAAATAAAAAAACAGGATTACACTCCAACTCTCAAATGCAAACATAAACGAATAAAGAAAAGTGTAAAAAATGTCTTTAAAGTCTTAAAGAAAGAAGACTTAGTAGGATTCTTGAACCATAACAACCTATATTTTTTAATCAGAAGTTTGAAATATGTGAATGATCAATCAATGATTCTAAATATCATAACAGGTGAGAAAATTCATTAATTGACAGTAATATATAGTCACAGTAATAACACTAGACCAGAGGAAATGATGATTTATTTAATCAGCTGCAACTCTGTTGAACAGTCTGACTGCATTCCAGACAATCTTCTTCTAATATTTCTTAACAGCTTGAGAGCAGGCAGATCTCCAAACAGTACCCTTTGGTATACTTTGAAAAGGATTAAACAGGAAGAGAGTAGTGTAGATATTAATTAATATCCTTTATAAAAAATTAAAATATTTAATCAATTTTCAAAACGACAAAAATTAATTTGTTGGGAAGGAGAGGTCAATTTTTATGATAAAAAAGAAGAGATTTTTAAATTACTAGATACAAGAATTATAAGAAGATATAAGATCAGAAGTGATCTCTACCTTCTAGTGCACAACAAATCCTTGAGTGATAAAAACCCTCAAAACAAAAACAGAGAAAAGGTACAAATTAGATAATTATTATTACTGGTTAAAGAAGAATTTCAGAAAGCAATCTTCAAAATGTAACATAGGAAATTCAATAGTGCTGGATAAATTAACTCCTAAATTAATATGATCCATAGATAGCAAAGATGGAGGAATATCTCTCCAACTGTTGGATCTCATATGGCAAAAGAAAAGGATTTCAAGGGACTGAGAGTTTGCGGCCTAGTTAGCGTATGGCTACAGACAGGTGTAGGTTAGTTGGCGGTCCAATCACCCAATCATTGTACCACAGATAGCAGAGGAACAGTATTCTGACATTCACACATCTACACTACTAACAGACCAAGGTACTAAATAAATCAGAGTATTTCTAAATCTTCTGAAGAGAAGATGGATTCAGCAATAAAGTTTTTTATTTTACATTTATTTCTATTTTTATTTTTATTTTGCATTTATGTGTATTTTTTTATTATTTTTTTTCTTATTTTACATTCATATATTTCCATTTTTATTTCATCTTTTTTACTTTTATATTCATTTATATCATATTTGTTATCTTATTTGTCTACTTTTTTTCTTTCTTTTTATTAAAACTTCAATTTTTCAATTAATTCAAGTAAATTTTGTTTAAGTTATGATAATTTTATTGCTAACTATACCTTTTTCATTCATTACTATAAATTAAGGTCGCTGCACAAAGTTATATTTTTCTTTTTTTACCATGTTTTAAATTTCCTAATGCTGGTTAGAATTAAGTTGTTCCATTGTTTTCACAACTTCAATGGCTATGCAATAATTATTGTTCCTATAAACTCCAATGCCATTACCTTTCACAGTAAACTTTCCCTCCTAATATTTTAATATATAATATCCTACTGATACCTGTCACGTCAAATACCAACACCTCCCATCTCATTTCAATGAATTTCATCATTATTTTCTCTATAACTCCTACCATATCATTGCAGTATCTGAAACTTGGCTGAAAGCATATAATCCTTCTTCTTACGTGTACATCTCAGACTATATCCTCATTTGTCACAAAAGACAAATCAAACCTGGTTGAAGGTGTAGGCTGGTTCATTCGTGACAATATGAGGGTTAAAATCCTTGACAGAAATTAATTTGCTCTGAATCATTTTCCCTCCTTTACATCATAGTTTACTACCCTCCTCAAGTTAAATTTGATCCCTCATTCGAATCCTCCCTTTTTACTTACGTTCCTTTGTAGAACATCATCATAGCTGTTGACTTTAACACTAAGCACCTCCCCGATTCGCCTAATAAAATTAATATAATGGCCTTGGTGTATCCCCATAATTTATTCAGTATACCCTTCCAACTGACCTACCACACCCAGTTCAAAGATAGGTTAATAGACCTAACAACTGTTGATTCCCCTAAAAACATATCCTTCTCACAAAATCCAGTACCTTTCCTCTCATATCACAATCTAATTCAAATATCTTTAATATATCCATTCATATCTTTGTTTCTGAAAAAAATTCTCTGCAAAATTTTGAACTCTTAACCGCAGATAGAATGAATACTTTACTTGACTCACTATCCTATTCCATTGAACCCACCTTTTACTCCCACATTATTGATGAAATGGTGGAACGCCTCTCCTCAAATCGTCGTACTGTTCTAGATCATCTTATCCCTCTCAAGACCTCCAATTTCTGATGATTATCTGCTCCACGGATTAACCCTACAACCTCATGAAGTGAACAGGTGATGCAAGGAGACATTTTAGGCATACCATAATTCCAGAAGATCAACGCTTAAGCTTCTTCAAAACTCACTCAGTCCTCTTTATGCCATGCTAAAGCACAGTGTTTTCACAGTATCCTTTCCCAAGCTTCTAATCCTAAGTCTGAATGGAAAATTCGCTGTATCCATTTTCACATCCAGTACTAATTATCCAGTCACTCCTGACAAACAATTCCTATTTTGCTGACCCCCATCCTAATGAACATCCTGTAAACAATTTATCCTATTATATTCCTCAAACATCTTTTAATTATAATAACTTTAATTTCCACCATCGACCTAATGATTTAGTTTTTAAATCCTGAACTAATAACTACAGTTCGGATCATATTTCTGTAAAAGTAATAACCTCAGTTTTCCTGTTGTCTTGAAACTCCCCCCTTGCGCATATATTACTTTCCCTTAGAATACTCCATTTATAAAGGCATTGTCAGCCAAATGAATAAAGTTCCTTCTCCTTTCACAATTTTCCACTTTTGACCTATTTTTATCCTATCAATTTTGTCTACAAGCCAAATCACTGGAAAATCTATTTCTATCATTTAGCAACTTTTACGTTTTCTTGATTCATTACCACAAAGTACTCGAAACTTTTGGTTTCTTATCTTGTTTTTCTCTACGTTGACTACAGATACATAGTTTATGTAAGACTGTCCAGTGAGCACAAAATGAGATATGAGGCTAATGAACTGCTTTATCAGATTTAATTTTGGGATTCCCAGATATTATCACATCTCTCAATAGTATTCTCAAATCAGATGGTTTAATCCCAATTGCAGGCATCAATACTTCCTATCTTCATTTATATTTCAATCCATAAAAACCCACCTATATTTGTGATTTCCTTAATCTGTGCTTTTCCACCCACCTCTTAAATACAAGAACCTAACCCATCAACCTGTATACTTCTGTGCATTAAACTATATCCTTCAAAAAATCCTTTATCATTCCTGTTTCCTTTTTATGGAATTCTTTGCCCACTTCGATTCAAAAATACTCCTCTCTAACTCCCTTTAAAAACTATTATCTATTTCTTTAAGTCCTGCACTATTAATCTTCTGAGCAAATACAAAAATATGTATATTTAATTTATATCTGTTTACATAATTTTTCCTTTAATATTTTAACTTATAATATTATTAATAATCAATTATCATAGCCAGATGATTGCCCTATGAATTGTACTCTTATGTTATTCTTAGGAGACAAGTTGTCCAAGAATAAATTTTTTTTCTCCTTCTTAAAAAAATAATGAAAGAAAAATAAATTACCTATAATAACCAAAATTAAATGGCTTCCTTGTTGTCAATTAATAAAATATGAAAGCTTTTGTTTAGCATTCAGTATAGTTGGCTGAATATTCTGTCAAAAGTTCTTGTCTTGTAGATAGATTTCTTGTGAGTCTTTTGTTTAGAATGAAATCAGGACTATACACTATGTCAGCTGTGAATAATAGAATGCTATCAAAGATGAGGTTTAAATATACCTACTTGTATTTTGATTAACCAATTTTTATCATTCTTAAGTTGCACCATTGCTTAATCTGAAAGTCTTTGGAGATAAGAGCAAGTAATTAAATAAATTTTTTTTAGTTTAACAACAATTTTTCATTTTTCTATATAGTATATAAGTCTAAATTCCTAAACCTGGAGCAACTACAAGAATGCAAAGAATATGCCAAAGCTGGTAAAATATCTTTTGAAGATTTATGAAAATCTAAATCTTATGGAGTCCAGTCTAGATTCAGCTAGATTGAAGTAGACAGATCCCAAGATATCTTTTCCCCCATACTTGAAGGCTTCATTCAAACTATGATCACTAGTTCTTCTCCACTTGTCATGAAAATTTGTATATAGTTAAATGAATCCTTGGTAAGCCTTACCAGTGTTTCATATGCAATGCACATCATGATGGTTTCAAGAAAACCATAGGTATATTTTTTCTCTTCTAGAACTCCCAAAACTTGTTTGACATTTTGCAAAATTAAAAAAAAAAAATACTTGCTATGTTGTCATGATATGCACCACATATAAAACACAGATATGTTGGCCAAGGATTCATGTGATTACAGAAACATTAATAATGGCTGTTGGAGATGAAGAAGTGCTCTTAGTTTGTATCATTTATGTAAAGGAGAAAAGCAACCATGGGATCTGAGGGGTAAAATGGGTAGGATGAGAGGAGAGTTAGAGAGGGATGGTGTTCTTCTGCCCTCTTTGTGGATCAAACAGGCTATAGTTCCAATATAGCTATTTGAGAAATCCCAGTTTTCCCTACTCCTATCAATGCCTACTGCCACCTTTCTGTGGCCCCTGAGGAATCTGATGGGAATCACTAATGGCAGAGGTGAGGTTTGCAATCAGAGAAAAAGTAAAGTAAGAGAAAACTTCTTAATGTAACAATAAGTATAATACATAATAATAATAAACAGCTGCCAGTAATAAGAATATGATGAAATAAACCAAGTTGAATAACTGCAAAGTTACTTTATAAAGAGAATTATTGACCGACCTCAGGATATCCCTAATTACATATACATCCTATAAAAATCCAGTCATCCCCCAATATTCATATACACACTGAAACTAAATTTAAAATGCTTATAGGGAATATCAAAACTGATGAATCGAAGATTTCCAAAAATAATATTAAAAAGTAATAACCAACAATTTAGCTCAGGCAACGTCTTTAAAGAGGCTATTAATGTGGAATATTCATTTTGAAACAGAGTTTTTTATAGGATATAAAAAATAAATAAATAAAAAAATCCTTCTTTTCATTCAAATAATTTAAGAGATAAGTTAGCAGAAAAAAACCAGAGCAGGAGAGTACCACCCCATTATGAGCAACTCTGAACACAAATAATAATTATTTAACTGATAATAATTATATTTAGTTTCACATAGTAATATTGAAAGCTGGAGGAAACTATTAATTGTAAATTACTAACTAGCTGTTAGTAAAAGATATAATATTGAAGTAAATACATTTTGTAATAAATACAAAATAAGGTTACATATATACAAATGAATAACTCATTACAAACAGATCTTTATTTATTGATAAAGTATTCTTTTGACATTTATAATATAAATTTTTATTCCACAATTGTTTGTTCCAAGGAATCTAAATAAGATAAAATTCAAATAAATAATTGTAGCCAATGTTATAATAAATACATACAAAAAAGAAAATAACAGAAATTCAAGAGAGAAAAGTTAGTTAATCACAAAAGGATTAAAAAAAGAAAAATCAATTCAGCAGAGAATAGCAATATTGAATTATTTTTTAAAAATTTATATTAAAAAAAATCATAATGTATTAATTGGACAAACCACATTGTTAACATTAATAAATATTTCAAAAATGTCACTGGCAATTTATAACGTAAAATGAAAAATAAATGTTCAATAATAACAAAAATTTAACTAAAATATATAAGCTAATGCAATAAAGGCAAGAAATCAACAAACTTGGTAAAAAAAAAAAAGAAGAAGATTTAAATATTAACATTATACATTTTATTTGTAGTCAAAGTCTAGCGATGTTGTTCTGGAAAATTTGTCAATGATGCATTTTTCAAAAGCAAGATTATCTCTCATTTTTTTTAGGAAAATGTTTTCTATTGCAAGTATGGCCCCAGCAGGAGAGACCTTCAGTGGCAAAGGATCTCCAAAGTACTGTCTGATTCGGCTAGTTGCCGAGTATAGGCTGTCAGATGATGCAGGTCCCAAAGGTAATGTAACTATATACTCTGCAAGTTTAGAAGTCTCCAGTAATACTGTTTTTAGTCCTGATGCTTTCAGATAAATAAAAAATTCATATACGTTGTTCTTTCGAAAATTAACATTACTATAAATAACTTCTAACTCAGTTTTCAGCTTTATTATATCAAACATGCAGCTATATCTTGTGTCTTTAATAGAATTTAGAAGATCCGTTGGAAAATCTTGAGAAAAATTAGCAAAATGCCTTGGTTCCAATAAACGTATGAACCCTAAAAATTTGACATCAGCAAATTTTAAGTCTTTTAATTTGAAGATAATTTTGTTCATAATGCCAACAAAAATATTATGAAACCGGTTTTCCAGTGGAAAAAAAGGTGGCTGTAATCCTACTAAACCCATGTCTGTCATGATGTTTTTCCATATAACTGGGAAACGTTTAAGCAAATTGTCAATAGCTTCAACAAAGAGATCAATATTTTTAACATATTTTTCAACATCATAAAAACCATTAATGCATATCTTAAGAAGGGGAATATTTATTGAAAAAAATTCATTGAAAAAAAAGGAATAAACCATGAATTCAAAAGTTTCCAGGTATTCTTTTATGATTTTAGCTTTATAAATTATTTCAGCATCCCATTGTTCAATGTCCTCTATATTTCCTAAAACTGATGATATAAGATCCTTATATTTTGATACTGTAAATGCAAGATTTGAGTCAAAATTCCAACTGACTTCTTCACTAATTTTCTCTTGTAACTTAAGACGGAGAGAAGGTGATTTGGAAAAAATTTTAGAAATGTTTAACAGGTTAGAAAAATACAACTTGGACTCCTTGTGATCATAAAGAAAAGTAGATATTGTAGTTAATGAATTTTGGAGATAATTGTGAAAAAATGTTGATTCTTTGTGATTCAGTTTAATTTGGTCAGGCAAATAATTATTTTTCAATTCTAAAAAACATGTTCCAAAGAATGAAAAACCAGCCAATTTTCTTCCGTGAGAATATTCCTTCAGCAAGCTATGCATATGGTGAACAATCATCTTTTCCTTCGGGAACTGAGTGGATCCAATAAATCTCTCATGGACATAGCCATTTACGTCTGCATATCGCAAAACAGAAGCTATTTCAACCATAGTTGGACTGGTTTTAATTTCTTCTAACATTATAGAGATGAAATTAGCATCTGCTAAATCTTTTTTGATGAATACCAATACTGAATCACAAATTGATGCTAAGAGATTGTTTGTATCAAGGGAACACATTTTTGTAAACTGACTTGAATCAGTTAAAAGAATACCTAGAACTGGGTCGAATTGTTTCAAAAGAGACAATAATTCAAAAAAATTATTTGATTTGGGCGGGGTTTCGGCTGTAAAAATTGGTAACTTAAGCTGAGTTAAGCAGCAAATTACCTGTATCATACGGATAATAATAATTCTGTTTTTTGAAACAACTCGGTTGAATTTTTCCACTTCCATTCGTTTAGACGTTCTTAAACGATCCTGAAACAAAATAAATTCAACCGTAGCACTGAGGTGACCAGGAGAAGCTTCATGTCTAACTTTTGATGTTGTGATATCATCCAAGTCTCGCACTGACATAAGATCGCATAATTCGCAAGGCTGATTGAAAAGGAGGCACCGCCAACAAAATAACTTTTTGTCTTCAGCACATGCACATATCCAATCACAGATTTTGTATACCTGCGAAAAGTCTTCGAGATTTGAAATTAGATTATTTAAAATTGGTTTTGGACCTCCACGACGAAAAATTTCTGATTGACAAATTTCATCTCTAGTTGAAAATGGAGTATTCCGAATCTCTACAATGATACAATTACAACCCATGCTAGGAGTGCCAGTGACAGGAACAGCGGAGATTTGTGTATTTCGCTCAAGAGAATCTCTACCAAATCCCTGCCTGGTTTCTGAAGGGACTGCTTCTTGTAAATCAGGAACTAAACGCCTTCCCCGGAATCGTGTACGGTTATAGGGTTGATTTCTATTCATTGCGAAACTCACTATGAAATTAGTCAATGTACTTCTAGAACCGCTCAACGTTCACGACTGAGGCTAAGACAGCTTCCCCCACTACCCCTATCATCTAACCTTACTACCAACTGGGCGCCATATACTTGTTGTTTTTTTTTCATTTAATTTAACAAATTTTAACATTAAAAAAAAAATTAATAAAATACTCTTAAAATAACAAAATACAACTTTTATTTTTGATTTTTTAAAAAAATAATTAGCTCAATTTAAATGTAAATTATTACTACCAAAGACAATAAATTGTTTTTTCAATAAGTTAAGGTTTCTTCACAAAGACAAGAATAGATAATTATGTTATCTTTAGGCTCTTTCAAACTGAAAAGTAATATTCTACCTAAAAACTGAAATTATAGCTGTGGAAGATTAATTATGGCAAAACATAAGAATCTTTTCAAACGTTTGACAAAGAAAAATATGTACTGATTTCTAATTATATAATACCAATTAATTGTTCTGCAAGATTATCTTTGTAGATATATAGCTTTTTTAAGTTTATAAATATATAATTATTTTTTAAACCGCATTCAAACCACTATTTTTTAAAACCTTTTTGAAAACTTCTTGATGTGCAATTTCCTTATAAAAGGCCTCCGTACCAAGGAAATCCATATTAAAATTATTTAGAATTTACCTAGGACAATAATTTTTGAGGAGGCGCGGTAGCTCAGTGGGTATGGCGCCTGACTACCACGCTCCAGTGTCCGAGTTCGAGTCCGACTGACGGCAGAAAATATATATTCTGTCATTTCAGCCGTGGATCGGATTCAAGGTAGGGAGACCTTCCTGGGGCACACCCAGCCTCTTAAAAAGTGGGTGGGTACCCTTAATTGGGGAAAAACCTGGCGGTTGAGCGTGAATTCAGGCCAATATCACCTCCTTTCACAACTGTTGGCCCAGAAACAGTACAGCCTACCTAAGTACTGAACCCAAAACCCTTCATGGGTTGCAAGTGGTACATGATTTTTTTTTTTTTTTTTTTTAACTTCTTGATGTGCAATTCCCTTATTAAAGGCCTCTGTACCAAGGAAATCCATATTACAATTATTTAGAATTTACCTTGGACAATAATTGTTACCGTTATTTTTTCTTAGAACGCTGAGAAATATGGTTCCAAGTTTGATTTAAAAAGAAGAGAGTCCTTTTGCTGAACATGGGCCCCAATGCACTGTTTCGATATCTTAAACTGTTTAATTTTGAAATTTATTAAATATGTCATTGAAATTATTGCTTACATAATATATGAAAATATTAATATTCCTTTAATATTATATAATTAAATTAAATGGTATAAGCATGCAATTATTTTAAATAAATAAAATGATATAATATATATTGAAAATCTATTAATAGGATATTTTTTTTATCTGTATTCAATTTTGATTAGTCAGGAATAGTCTTTATATGTCTGTGATGGACACATCTTCAAGGAAACACCATTTTTATAATCATAACAATATGAAGCAAACTTTTTAACAATTGAATCTCCGATTCATTTCTATTACATACTGATCATAATTAAAATATTACCATTTACAAAAAAAAAAAAAAAAAAAAAAAATTCTGAAAATAAAATCTTTGTAATTAATGACAATATGGTCACTGTTTTGCTTATTTTGTGATCCGAGAAAGCACACAAGGCACTATTGTTTTAGTTTTATACAGCATTTTGATTGCCTTGGTTTTATAAGAAAAGCAATATTTATACGAAAAGACACTAAGAACACTATTGTAAGCCACTTGTTACAATGATTAGTCATGCTTCCATGATAAGCTATCTCTGACTAAGATCTCAGATTTGTGGATTGATTACAGAAATATGAGATGATAGAGAAAGAAAAAGATGTATATATATATATATATATATATATATATATATATATATATATATAAAAAAACTTTCGTTTTTTATAAATACAATAACTTATAGAATAATAAAAAAAAACATCTCCAATATAATTTTGTCAAGTTCATAAGATCCAGTGTTACTTTAAGGTATTTTCATTTTTTGCAGGGTGTATAGTATTTTTGTTTTGTTTTTTTTTTCCAAATATTTATCAATTAAATAAAAATAAGGTTTTTATACTTTCTCTATTTTTTACAATAGATGACTTCTTACAGATTTGAACTGTGGGAAACAGAAAACCACACAAATATAATATGATGCTTTCAATTATTCTAACCCATAATCTTCTTGACTGTTGTCAATCCTCCCAATTATGTCACAAACAAAATCCTACACAATGATCTAAATAAATCTTTTTTCCTCAACCTAAATCCTATGAATTATCATTAAAATCTACCCAAGCAATCTAACCCTCTGGCTAAATGACTATTCAGTTGTGATGATCCCAATAATTTTCCTTAAATGAAATGGTTCCATTCATAATGTTTGTGAAAAAATCCTGCATGCTACTAATCAGCCTCCACCTGCATCAACAGTGATAGCTAGGAAGGGGCATTAGGAATTCCTGAAACTATGCTCTACCCTCCTAGGAGGAGAAGGAGGTGGGTTCGATAAATGCATTATTTAATGCCTAAAGTGGCAGAAGGCAATATTTTTTCACTCTATCTTAAATTAAAATATTTGTGGGGCTTAGCCATTCTTTTCAGGAATGATTCAATGACTGCAAATAGTTGTTTTATAGTTCACTGATTCTGTAAATAGACTTGGATCAAACTTGAAGAGTGGCTATCTTGGAGAAGGGATGTCACTTCATTGCAAACAAAACGAATTAGAATTATGCATCTTATTTCTCATTTTCATTAGTCAGATCTTTGCTCCTAGTTGAAACCAAGAACTCATTTCCAACTTTTACCTAAGTCAATATGTTTTCCAAAGAAGTTCACTTTAAACCTACGATGAGGATTATAGGGGTGTGTGAACTGAATAGGGATTGTGCTAGTGGAGTTGGATTCTAGGACAAATTGTATATTAAAGTCATTATGTAAGGATTTGTAGGAGATATAGTAAGGACATTGGTTATGGCTCTCAGGAATTTAGATTGGAAGAATTGGATACATTACATGTTGGAATAACATAAATATTTTGAGTATAAAAGCTAGACAGACTTGATTAAAAGGATTTTCCATAAGAAATTGTCCAATAAGGTATTTTTGACAAAAATAAAATTTTCTATTCTATATTCTATATATCAATTTGTTGAAATTTACAAGTGTACAAATATATAAATCAAGTAAATGAGCTGATAACGATTACAATAGCATGTCAAAACTTGAAAAGAACTACTACTCAGTAGCACTTCAGTAAAAATTCTACACTAGAAGATCTCTAGGCAATCTTCTTTTCAGATGTTTCTTTGTTTGTTGGATTGATTGTAGGTCTTTGTCGTTCGAAATGTTTTTAAAATTTTATCTTTACCAGAATATAGTAGCTAAAATATCATCCCTTACAGGATCTGTAGTTATTTTATTTATATTGACAATAAACTAATTTAAAAGTGAATTTTTGCCTCAATAATATCTCCTTCTTATTCTTTTCCAATCTTTTTGAAATTATATACAGGTAACTGTTAGGAAACAATAAAATTTATTATGTATTCAAATTAATAATGGCAACACTGATTGTAACAGTGCTTTTGTATATGACGCTATGCTAGTTTTTATTTGCCATGTTAGCTTGTTATTAAGAAGTGACGCTCTCCCATGAAAGCTTGTGCCTAGGTTATCCCGCTCTTTTGTTAGTTAAATAAAGTTAATCAGAACTGAACAAGTTCTTTATTGTTTCCACATTACCGAACAGGTTATGGGCTCAGTGCATATAGTTAAAAACAAAAGTGTCGGAAGTGTTTAATTTAAATTTTAAAAAATCGGGAGGGTTAGCGTAGGTTTGATCTGGTAGTGGCGCTATTGTAATAGCATTTTTTTAAGTTTGTGGTCATCAACGTATTCTCAAATTTCTTTAGCCATGGAACAACAATTCACAAAACTGAAAGGCAGCAGCAATTGGAATATATGGAAATTCCAAATTAAAATAACGGCCGAAGCAAAATCCTTGCAGGATGTTATGTTAGAAGGAAAGTCAAAACCAGCTGAAGGTAAGGATTTGGATGAATGGGTCAGAAAGGATTGCAAAGCAAAATAATTACTAGTTAGCTGAATGGAAGATGAACCCATGATCCATCTTTTGACATGTGAGTCGTCTTTTGAAATGTGGTCAAAGCTTTTAACCATTTATGAACTAAAATCAGAGACCTCAGTTCACCTATTGCATGAACGGTTCTTAAATTACCATTATGAAAATAAAGGGATTGCTACTCACATATCCTCAATTATGGACATTGTCTCTAAATTAAAGCAGTTAGGGGAAAGTATTTCTGACAGACAGGTAATGACAAAGATACTTATGTCCCTTCCCTCAGAAATGAAATACTTCATATTGTCTTGGGAGTCTGTTGATCCTTGTAGACAATCAATTAACGAACTAACATCTAGATTGTTAATAGAGGAAGGGAGAGTAAATCTCAGACATACTGATTCGGAGAATAAGGCTCTTGTTTCTAGGACTAATATGTGGTGTAGTATTTGTTCTAAAAACAATCCTACTACTGAAAAATGTTTTAAAAACAAAGGTGTTAGGCCTAAAGTTATTTGTCACTTTTGCTCAAAACCAGGACACATCAAGAAGAACTGCAGATCATTCTTAAATAAAAATAAAAATACTGAAGGCGAATGGAAAAATGCTTTTGTGAGTATGGCATGCATGAGTAACGGTGATCATAGTTACAAATTTTATCTTGACAGTGGTGCAACAGAACACGTGTCCATGGACAGAATATTTTGAAGATTTACGACCTAGTAAAAAATATGTCAAAATAGGCGATGGAAGTTTATTGGAAGCAACAGGTGTCGGAAATATTAATGTAACAGCTATTGTCAGTGGCAAGGAAATTCCTACTGTGCTAAAAAATGTTTTACTTGTTCCTAATTTAAAATTGAATTTATTTTCCTTGACTCAAGCTTTGTCAAAAGGCTTCATGATTGGCAAAGGAGAAATTTGTCAACTTGTTAAAAATGGCCAAATACTTGCAGTGGCAATTTTAAATAATAAGATGTTCGAATTAAATTTTGAACTTGATTATAAACAAGCTGCAGCATCGTCGAAATGGGATCCTAAAGGAAAAACTGAAAAATTTGTTGGACATGAAGAGAACTCAAAGGCTTATAGGGTTTGTTATCCAGAGGAACGAAGAGTTGTGATTGCGCCTAATGTTTACGATGATGAATATAAAAATAATTATTTTGAAAACTCAGAAATATTTTGGGAGTCGGATGAAGAGGATATAAGCCCAGAAGTCCAAGATGAAGAAGAGGTCAAATTACTGGGAGAGGGCGCTAATGAGTCATTAGTAGATTTACCAACATAATATGAAAACCAAGTAGATGATGATATACATTCCAGGAAGCATACGAGAAGGAGGGGCAGATCTGGCAGGTATAGGCTTTCTCACAGGTGCTTAGAACAAGAGAGGGAAAGAACGGTTTAGGGTATCTAGGAAAATGAGAGAAGCCACTGCTAGGAGGTCACCATCAAGGAGAAGGGATTCTAGAAGATCTGTAAGCAGACTTAGGTCCAAGTCTCGATCGAGACCCCACATGAGAGCTCAAGCCAAGAAACTGGAAAGAGACATCAAAAAGCGCTTAAAGAGAAAGAAATCAAGAAGTCGAGAAAAAGTGCATGAAAAAGGACATGAATCAAACTCAAGTAGTGCTTCGCCTGAAAGAGCCCCAACTCAACCTGATAATCGAGATCCTTCGAGGTCTCTTTCTCTAACACCATCACCATTCCAAAAATTCAAAGACAAAGGGGAGAAACAAAATAGGAAAGAAGTCAAAGTCCAAAAGAGATCCATCATCATCCGAGGATGAAAGGAGCTCTCCTGAATCTACCAAGAAGCCTGAAAAGTCTATTTCTGTCTGCCACTATCTACTTGCTCCAGCCAGAAACAAAAAGGTCCAAGGGAATGCTTGAAAAGAAAAGGCTGCTACTATTGTGATAGGTCAGGAAAAAGGTTCTGATTGTAACGGATAGAAGGAAATCTTTTACATGTATGGGGATAAGTGCAGCGCTGCTGACCTTTTCTTAAAAAAAATGCTAAATTTATTTATTTGTCATGCAGAAACAGTGCTCTTAAATGTTTATCTCTGAGTGTGTTTTATTACATCGTCACTGCCTTTTTCATACTGCCGAGAAAGAAAGGGTTTTTGACCTTTCTTCGCGCCTTTTTCATACTGCCGAGGAAAGGGTTTTTACTTAAAAAATATAAAAAATCTCCACCGCAATAGCTTAGGTTGTGAGACACTGACAGCAATTTTGCAAGTAAAGGACAACACAGGCAGTTCGTTAAAAACTTTTAAACCCAACAATACCATGTCGACGACTAATGTTTGGGCAACCCTTGAAAGTCAAGGCGATAGTGATTTAGAAGAGTAAATAAATTTTAATGTTTAATAAATAATAAGCTAAATAATTTAAAATTTTGGTTATTACCTGTATGTTATATTATATATATGTTATTACCTAACTTGTAGGCGCCACATTTATATCTATAGATGTATATATATATATATATATATATATATATATATATATATATATATATATATATATATATATATATATATTATTATGATAAATGTTTTATGTTTTGAATAGACATCATTATTTCTTTTTAAAAAAGTTATGTACAAATGTGTAACTACTAGTCTTTTTGTTTTCTACGTTTTGAGTTTATTAAATTATCATATTTTAAGTTTATAACATTGTGACAGTTTGTGATAAATGACAATTAAGTCTGAATTAAACGATTAAGAAGTTATTTTAAGTGTTATATTACACAATTTCATACCTGTAAAGAATTTAATTACCTGGGAGGCATAGTAACAGAGAATAATGATGTAGGAGCTAACATTAAAGCCAGAATAGTAGCGGGAACAAGGTGTTTTTATGCGATAGAGAACGCTCTACGGTTTCAAAGCCTTTCCAGACGGGCAAAAGTAACCATATACAAAACAGTAATAAGACCAGTAGTGACATATGGTAGTGAAACATGGACTCTAAAAAAAGAATGTCAGAAGTCTCTACTAGTATGGGAAAGAAGAGTTTTGCGAAAGATATATGGCCCAGTCAAAGGGCAACAAAGGTAGCGCATCAGAAGCAATGCAGAGCTCAGACAGCTCTATGATGAGACGGATATTGCCACTGTTGTGAAAAAAAGCGAGGTTGCAATGGCTGGGTCATTTAGAGAGCATGGAACCTCAAAGGCTGCCAAGACAAATGTGGACGGGAACGCCAGGTGGGGATAACGATAATTCCCGAAAACGGGTATTACTTCAAACATTGGCGGATATTTTGGGTTGGGGGGATCGGCAGCACTGTACAGAAAGGACATTAGATCGTCAGTGAGGTTTCGAATACCCTTTGCATTCCAAAAGAAAATGAATAAAGTTTTTGTGGGAAACATTTAAAGATTTTTTGGGGAAGAATGAGTAAAGGGGTTACGTTTGTGAAGAGTGATATAAGTGATATCTCTGGATCCTATTAGAAAGTTTTTGTAACCCTTTATAGTTAGCGGGGTGCTCTTGCTAGCATATGGAACATCCTGCAGAGACCTCTCACGGTTTTCTAAATTCTGCAGATTCGTACACTTGAGCATCTCTGATATGGTGGTAATAACTTTTTGCATGGCAGTTATGCCATTGCACAATGCCACCCTTAGGATATAATAGGGCGTATAAAAAAAAAAAAGACCGTTTTATGAAATTCCAGAGTTCAAAAGTCTGTAAATATCTTAATGCTATTTATTATTTACCAATACTTAATAATCCCTTTAGAGCATTATCTAAGCTTGTTTCTAACACTGGACGTCTTAAAAAAAAAGTCTCAGTTCAGTTATTTATTTCAAAGAATAAACATGAGTGTCCTACCAAATTCTCGTAATTTTAAGACATTACTGGAAAAAAAATTTCACAGACGCTGAAGCAACTCGTGAAATTATTAAATATCAGGTCCCTCACGAACTTACTCCTCAACAATCAGCAGTCGAACCAAAGAAAAGTTTACAGAACTTCATGGGTTTGAACTCCTTCCTAATCCACTAATAGTCCAGACCTCACACCTTTGGATTATGTACTACTTGTTTCGATCCATGGCCCATCTTCAAGGGAAAAAATTTGATAATTTTGCGGAAGTTGAAAATGCTGTCCAAGAGTTCTTTGAAAGCCATCCCAATGAATGGTATCAGCGTGGCATCGAGCAATTGGCTAGCAGATGGGTAATGACGGTAGATAACAATGGACGGGCTAATAATAATAAAATAATAAGAATACTTTGATTATTAATTGTATTTTATATCAAAGAAATAATAATACAAATAATTGTTTCAAAAACGGTCATTTTTTTTTTTATACACCCCATTAATTTCATTATTTTCACTTTGGTTCTATGAATAGAGGTCGCTTTGCAATTTTTTTCAACTCCAGGTGCAGGATAAATAATTAAATTACTTTTTCGTTCTTTCTTTAACCTGCCTAAACTTTAATTTATCGTAATAATTTATATGGTGTCTGATCAGTCTTCTCGAGAAATTGGTACCAAAGTGGCTTTTTGTATTTATATGAATTAACAAGTATCAAAATTTGTATACCTTGGCTCACAAGTGACGTGCTACAACATAATTTTGGCAGAGGTCCGGAGAAGAATGATTTCAGCGAATCGCTGTTATTATGGACTCCGCTTTCCGCTATCTAGTAGACTTGCCTCGCAGCGCACCAAGGCCATCATATACAAAACCCTCATTCACCCTGTTTTAATTTATGCCTCTAAGACCTGGACCACTGCATAGGCTGATAGAATGATCTTATTTTTGAAAGGAAAATCCTTCGCAGAATATTCGGGCCCAATTATGAGAACGGAAAATGGAGAAAAATATAGTCTCTATAACGAGCCATGGATGTGACATTTCGCACGGATGTCGGATGGGTCAATACCGAAGAGAATTCTAACAAAATAGACATCCGGCTGGCGCACAGAGGTAAGAAACCGGTGATAATTTCGACATGACATAATAATACAGCTTTATTTTCCAAAAAATTGGAGTGTGGATCATACTATTCGTATTTTTGGGTGTAGAATTTAATTTTGAAGTTTCTTTGGTGATATGAATAAAGATAATGCAGCAACAATAACTTAAAACTCCATAAAAAATCATTGCTAATAAAACATTTTTGTTTTAGTGATATGCCCCTCTTCCTCAATTACATTTTTGCAACAAAAACCAATCTCCCGAATAGTTTGCCCTAAACTCTTCAACCCTGCGAATTTTCTACCTTTCAGAGAGCTCACTAAAAGGCTTTAGTGTTAGGCTGGACTCACTTTGAGGCTGAAATAATCCATCAGAGTACTCGAAAAATCTGTAAACCCAGTTGTCATGTTTCCTGTGAAAAAATTCCTTTTGTGACTACATTCCACCCACCTTTTCTTAAAATGAGTACAAAATGTCTGAGATATTATTCTTAATACCTAATTAATATAATAATATTATTCTTAGAAACTTTCACATAAGTAGGTAAGCAGAATTTCTTGCGTTAATATTAGGCAATTTCGTTGATCCGTAGAAGGCAGCAAAAAAGTAAATACATTACGGTATGTCGACATTTAAATGAAAAAAACAAATACTTCGGATTAATGTTTAAAATTTATAAAACTAACAAATTTCAAGTCCATCTCATCTTCCAGTGAAATACTGCGACTAATGGTTTCTCCAACAACCAAGTAAGAGAGGTTTCAAAAAAAAAGAAAAAAATCGCTTTTAGCTATCAAAACATGTGCTGACTGCGATCTGGATGCAGACTGATGGGTAGTAGCGGCGTGTATATGTTTTACTGGCTGTTGTTAACAAACGACGAAAATACAATGACTAATTGTAAGACTAAACATCTTGAAATTAACAGAATACAATCCTCAACTCAAAATTACAATAATTGTTTTGTACATCATAACTGGAACTTACAAATAAAAATAAAGATTGGTAGCTTGATAAGGAGACATTACAATATTAGAAGTATATAAACCATGCCTAAACACAGGCCACCTAGACGAATTTGGATAATAATGGAACTTATTTTTCTCAATAAATACTTAAGATAAAAACCTGTCAAGTCCATTGTTTTGGACGATTTTGGAGCTTTTATTTAAAGCGCAATAATCATCACTTAATCTTTGTTTAGTCTGAACCTATTTTTTCTAATAATAAAATAACCATCAATTTTTTCTTGGTTTGATTAAACTTGTACGAATTAGAAAGTAATTGGTTGTCAGAGATTATGAGATATAATTATCAGTTGAATTAAAAACTTATAACAATCAAAATCATAAGATATTTCTGGAACATTCCCACATTTTCTTATTCCTAAGAGATTAGAAGATGGTGCAAAGTGGTTGGGGATTGAAATTTTAAAAAATTTATTTTTCATACCTGTCAGGGAATTTGGCTGTTCGAACCACTGTGCGACGCAGAGTTGGGAGAGTGGTCAGACTGTGTGACAAGGGATTCTAGGTCCATCGGAGTAAGGGATTGAGTGGTAGGATCACAGAATACAGACGCGTGACAATTGCTGTTGAAGGAAGCCAAGACTAGTTTGTGGATTGTTGTGCTAAATAAATAAATAAATTATAATAGATACTTTAATTTATAACTTACCTCTGAATAGACATATTCAAGCAATCAGAATGATAAAAGCTTTTGAGGAACTTGGGAAGGAATTGAACCACTATAGTCCACAGCCGTTGCTTATTTCGAGCAGAACGGACAGGAAAATTAAGGTTAAAATAAGACTGAGATTTCACACTAACAGAATCCAGCTAAAACAAATTAACTTCTATCTTGGAGGGATAGAAGTGTCTAGGCATCAATATTTGGAATGATGATAGGGAGCATAAAGGTTTCTTTTGAGTGATTCAAGAAGGGCTGCAAGGATTAATAAAGCAGGACTAAAGTCTCAACAATAGTTAACAATTCTGCATGTATACCTAATGCTGAACTTACAGTTTGAGTTAAAGTTGGGATATGGAATAGAACGCATATTTTACAAGAAAAAGTGTGTGTATGGCAGGCAGTAAGAGGATGGTTGTATCTACCAAAACATGCTCCTAAGATTTATGACCACACCTCTTTTAGAGACAGTGGTTTAGGTATTATCAGCACTTCAATCACATACCAGCACTAATATTGGGAAGGCTTTGAATACTCGAGGCTTCAGGAGTTGAGAGTGACATAGCTGCACACCAATCAATGATGAAATTAAGGAGGCAGCCAAATCAATGATGATGGCACAAGAAATGGATCCAGACAACAGCTGGAGGAAGAAGAGATCATTACGGTGGGCTAAACTACTACAAAAAATCCTAACCTCCTATACTGGTACAAAGCTTAGGTAAGGAAGTATAATGTGAATGATTTGAGGATGGTGGTCATCAGAACACTGGAAGTCCCGTTTTGCAAAATTAAGGACACAACATGATCAATCAGCTTGAGAGGGATATAGTGCGAAGAGTCTTCCAAGGAACTTAGGTACCTTGAGATTACTGTGTTATATACCCAATCATGAGGAGGGTTACCTGGAGATCTTACTAAAATTTTATTCGTTGGGGCACTATAGTGAAGAGTAGGGGTTGGTTATTGTATAATAGTCACAACGATTGCTGATTTGTTTTAGAGTTATTATCTTTTTACGTGTTTAATGTTGTTACTCTGTAATAGCCTTATCAGCTGTTACGCTGTTCGGCAAGTCTAGATTTATCAAGCACTAGTTATGCGGGGGGGAGGGGGGGGTAGACTATAGGGAAGAGAAGTGATTTCCATACCACATCTGGTTAAGAAAGTATAAGTTTGCTTTTGGGACAAAGTGACCATGTTTTCTCAGATATGACAACTTATAACACAGCACTAATCTTTACCGTTAAGAAGGTGGCCTCATGCACATACATATAATTGTTTTAAATACATATACTTGCTTAGAATTTGGTGGGTTGAATATATTTTGAAAACAATATCCATGGACCTTCCAAATCATACATTTCAATTTCTGCAGAGCTATTTCTCCACTTATATTTACTAAAATTCTAATATAAATATCAATTATTGAAAATTGATATATAAATATCATTTTCTACAAAAAGCTGAAGTATTTTTAATGACTGGAAACCATAATTGAATGTGTGTCTGGAAGAAGGGCCTATGTCACGATTTTCTCGAAACCCAGTTTTAATAGTAAAGGAAGCCCCTAGAGGTCAGGATAATCGGGCCTATGTCACAAGAGCTGCTTTTTATTAATAGAATAGAATAGAAAATAAACTTTATTCTGGGACGATGTCCCCTAAGAATAATATAATGTACATAAATAAATACAATGAGTCTAGCTTTCATAAGATGAAATAAAATAAATTAACAATCTGGTTAACTATTTACAAATTTACAAATAAAAAAAAAAGAAAAAACAACCTGTACCACTTACAACCCATGAAGGGTCTCGGGTTCAGCACTTAGGTAGGTTGTACTGTTTCTAAGCCAACGGTTGTGAAAGGAGGTGATTTGGCCAGAATTCACGCTCAACCGCCAGGTCTTTTCCTCAATTAAGGGTACCCACTTTTTGGGAGGCTGGGTGTGCCCCAGGAGGGTCTCCCGACCCCGAATTCGATCCACGGCCGAAATAACAGAAAATAAATTTTCTGCCTTCAGTCGGACTCGAACTCGGGCCCGGGAGCATGGTAGTCAAGTGCCTTACCCACTGAGCTACCGCGCCTCCATAAATTTACAAATAAAGAACAAAAATAGAAATAAAAATTACAAAAATCCAATAATTACAGGAGAAAAAATTAAAACCTATTTACATCTACTGAATGCATTTCTTTTTATTTTTTAGTGAAGTATTGCTAGTCAGTATCATTCTGGAGGGAAAGGAGGTATTGAAAGAGAAGGGATTTAAATGTGGACAGAGATGGAGCATTACGGATATTACAGGGTAGTGAATTCCACAAGGAAGTAGCACGGGAAATGAAGGAGTGGTCAAATGATGTACTCTTATGGGAAGAAGTATACAGGTCAGAGGAGCGAGATCTTGTAGTGCGGGAGGAGACCGAGGATCTGAACTGGAAGATGTTATAGATGTAGGAGGGATTCCGAGAATTGATGGTTTGATAGAGGAAGGAGGCTAGGAAGTAATTTATGCGGGATGAAGGATAAAGCCATTTTAACTCTGTATATAGATGTGATGTGTGGGAGGCTTTAGGAACCCTAAAGATAAACCTAACAAAACAGTTCATTAGCCTCCTTAGTTTACTCTCGAGTTCCGCCGTCAAGCCACCATATGCAACACAGCTGTAGTCAAAATGGGGATTTTAGGATAAGGGAAGAAACCAAGAGTTGACGAGTAGGTTTCGGAAGGGAGTCCTGGGAAGAATGGAATAGCTTAAGGATGGATATAACCCGTCTAGAAATTTGGGAGATATGAGGTTTCCATGAAAGGGTTTGGTCAAAGGTAATACCAAGGTTTTTGACTGTGGGGTGGAATTGAATAGGTTGGGAGTTCATAGACAGGATCGGGAGGTGGGGAAGGGATCTCAGATGGGTATTAGAACCTATGATAATAGCCTGCGTTTTTTTTTTCTACATTTAATTTTAATTTGTTATCAGAGGCCCACTTGCAAATGCTATTAAGGTCTTCTTGGATAAGGGAGAATGATTTAATTAAATCAGAGGGATGAAATGATAGATATATCTGGAAATCATCCGCGTATAGATGGTAGGAACAATGGTGAATGGAATTTGGTAGATCATTTATGTAGGCACAAAAAAGAGTAGGAGAGACACTGGAACCTTGGGCTACCCCTGATGTCAATGAAAGGGAAGAGGAAAGTGGCTGGTTTGGTATGGATACTATTTGAGTTCTACTATAGAGGAAGGAATGAAACCAGAGGAGAGAGCTTGAGGAAAAAGATAGGGCTTTTAGTTTGTGAGGAGAATAGAATGGTCTAGGGTGTCAAAGGCTTTGGTAAAATCTAGAAGGATAAGGACAGTTACTTTTCGTTCGTCAAGAGCAGTATGTATGTCATTAGTAATTTTTGTTAAGGCTGTCTGAGTTGAATAACCAGGTCGGAAGCCAGATTGGAACGGATTAAGGAGATGAGAGTTTTCTAGGAAATTGGAGATTTGTGATTGAACTAGTCTTTCAAGGGGTTAGGACAGCTTGGAAAGTATTGATATGGGACGGAAATCATTAAGTGAAGATGGGTTAGATTTCTTTTGTAAGGGTTGTATTTTAGCTTTCTTCTTTAACACTTAATGATGTTATAGTTCTTTGAAGGTCTTGTAAAATAAGGAAACCGTGACAAAGGCCATTCTTCCAGACACACATTAAATTGTATTTAATAACAAAGTTAGTAAATTACATTGCCATTAAAGTTTAGGGTATGTTTCATTAACATTCAAATATGAATATATAAAACAGGGAGATATAATGTACCAATATTTAGTATTTACTTTCTATTGAGTATATAAACTCAATTATCATATTATTGTTAAAGACATGATTTAGGACTTAGTCCCATCTTGAAGTCTACTTAAAGAATATGTATCTCTTTAATTATAAGTCAATTTTTCAAGATTTAAAACCTTTGCCAATAAAACTCATCTCATTGAAGAGCCAAGTTGAATAACTGAGTGAATATATTAAAAGAGATGTTGGATGGTATCAGACAAAAATTATGCAGGCAAAGTTAACTAAAAATAATTTATTTTATTTGCCAAAGTTTCGGTCAAACTTTGATGGCCATCATCAGGGCAGATGAAAAATTGGAAACACAAAAAAATTTTAATTAATATGACATACTGGCATGAGATGAAGAGAACTGAGGCATGTAACCAACTATCCATAATGATGGCCATCAAAGATTTGGCCGAAATGTTAGCAAATAAAACAAATTATTTTTATTTAACTATGCCTAAATAATTTTTGACTGGGTGTGACATTTAGATTGATCCTCAGCTGATATAACAAAATAATGAATTATCTGCTTCAGCCAGGATTGAAACTGGGTCTGAGAGTTAGAAATACAGTGCCTTACCCACTGTGTTACTGCACCTCCTTTCAGTTTTTTAAAATTACAGTTTATTTAAACTTAAGTTTTTACAGTAAATATACATACCTACATACCTATAAAATATACAGTTTATTTAAACTTAAATTTATAATTCTGTTAATCGAATAATTAAAAATATATAATTTTTCTTGACATATTCCTTGCACACTAGCAACTATAGTTATTTGTAGTCAAATAATTGAGCTTATATATCTAAATATAATATTAAATCACTATAAAATCAGAGGTTATGTCAAAGCTGGTGAACTGATCCTTTTATCCAAGAAGGCGGCACCACAATTATACCATCCCTTCTCCTTATACTCCCAGGTCTTCTCCTTAGTAAACAGTACATTTAAAACGAAAATTCTTCATTAGGAGGGGGAATTAAATAATTTCAAACAACTCCTTCACAATTCAGTAGAAATACAAAGAGTGCCTGCAGAATAAATGGTTTCACCACCAGAAATAGGCACCACAAGTAGCAACAGTTTGGGAATCAAAATAAGCACAGAAAATATTGATAATGTGCAGAGACTTGTCAAAACAGGTTTTAATTTAAGGTAGCTGATCTACATATTCCTGCTACTACATTGTAGTATGTGCACCCACCATCTTCTAAAGCAATTTTCTTTGTGAGCCCACCAGCATGCAATTTTAAATCTTTCTTGTGAATTGGTAATGGACTATATTAGAATCATTGAATGAAGAAAGACATTAGACCATCTTACAACCAGTGTCTGATATCTAAAACTGCAATAGATCCCCAGCGCAGCAAGTGCATATACTAGCAGAAGACATTAGACAATTTTCAAAACTGAGTTTCCTTAGCCCAACAACCCTGTGAACCATCTCTGCAATCGGGAAAACAAACGATGCAGTAATGAATAATTGGACGCAATATTATCTGCCAGTGTATTCTCCTAGTGAGAGCTGGTGGAACTTAATGTCTTAAGACTACATATTGGCCAAATCTTACACTGACTGAGATAATTTGCATTAAAAGGCTTTTTCCTTTTCAATGGTCATTTATACATTTCTTTTAAATCTAGACAACCAGTACATGAAACTAATATTTTATTGACCAAAGATAAACGTTTTTTAAAATTTTGTTTATCAATATTTAAAACTGTATAAATAATATATTAAGTAAATGTAAAGAATAATGAATTATAAATATTTATACATATAAATATTTTTGACTTAATCGGCTTTCAATGCATATAAATGCAGGATAGACCAAAATTTTTCTCTCATCAAAACATTTCTTTAACTCAACCAATGGGACTATTATAAGTTTCGACAACTCCCTGCCTCTTAACAATATTAGAAGATTGGCAATCCTTCCTAAACATCATGGTATAGTGAGTGTTTATACCCTACCGACCAACACCAACCAGGTTCAATTTTTTAATTGATTTTTGTTTTGATTTATAGATGAATAAATTTCTTGATGGCTAGAGAAAGAGGGAAAGGCCTTTACCTGGATGACCAAGGTCGATGTATATCAATTATATTGCAAAAATTGGAAGGGAAAGTGAACTGTTCTCTCTACATTATGAAAGAAATAGCATAGGATTAGGATAATTTAAAAAGTTAGCCTGAGGCTAAACCTCCACACCTAATGGCAACTTTGAAGTAAAGCAAGAACAAAAAGAAGAATATTTCTATATTATTTACAAATCTCAACAAATCATTTATTGCCACCAATATTGTTCCCTTACACCTCTATGCTTTAAAAGAAAAGTAATCTTTATTCTAGGACACCTTGTCCCCTAAGAATAACATTAAAGTACAATAAAAAGATATTATTGTCTGGCAGAGTAAATTTCAGACAGCAACTAAGGTAAATTATAAGTTATATACTTGTAAATATATAAGATGGAAATTAATACTAAAACAAATCTACAAATTTATAGAAAAACATTCTTATACTAATATATTATTACATAATTTTGGAAGATTGATAATGAGGAAGTGGATGAATAAGTGATTTTGAAGGATGACAGAGAAGAAGCATTGAGAATTGAAATTGGTAAGGAATTCCAAAATGAGGTTGCATGAATAATACAGGATTTTTCAAAGGAGGCAGTTCGATGAGAAGGGAATTACAAAACAATGGGCTAAAATCTGGTACTGAAATGATGAATGAAAGAACAAAGGGGAAGGATGTCATAAATATACAAAGGTTTTTTTAGAATTTAAAGATTGGAATAGAAACGTTCTAAGGAAGTATTGTAATCGAAAACTTGGATTTAGCCACCTTAACTTAAAATAGTGGATTAAGCGACCTTAACTCAACAGTACATGATGTGAGAGCACCTGGGGATCCCAAAAATTAATATTATAAGGAATTCATTAATCTCTTCAGCCTTATTTCGAGCTCATCAGACAGTCCTCTATAGACTAAGCATCCATAATCGAGGCAGGGAAAGATGAGGGAGGACACTAACAGTTGACAGGAGAAACAGTTGAGTGGGAAATATTTATGGAATCTTAGGGGCTGTTTGAGGATTGGGATAGTTTTTTCAGTACAGTCATTTAACAATCTCATTTAGTCAGACCCCGTTATGTCGGATCTCTGGGTAACCTGAATCAGTTCAGGAAAATTTTAAATAAGCTTTTTGTCATCCGCCCAGAATACTGATAGTAGGGCATATGTTTTTTTATCAGTAGACTATAGAACTCAATGGATGCTCAGACATTGACATTAATGATTTGAAAGTTGGTTGGAAGCTGACGACGGAGGCTATGGTACTCTTACCAATGACCAAATTATTGCGACTTGTTGCTACAAAGATGCCAATAACAGGGAGGATACTGATGAAGAAAACACCGAAAATATCACAATTATAAGCCATGCAGAAGCAGCATCTCATTTGGGCGGGTTAAAATCAAGCAAAAAGAAGAGACAAAAATGGCCGCTCGATACAGAAACGGCATTCAAAGCTGACGCAACTCAAATTAACAAAATACTTTCAGAAAAATTTAACTGCATATACTGTATTATAGGTTATCGAGATGTGTATTTTAAGGGTTTTTCCGCAATAAATAAAATATTCTATTGTTTGTACATGTTGTTCTTTATTTTTTCAATATTCTCTGTTTAACCTGGATTTTCATTATGTCGGACTGGCCCCAGTCCCGGCTAGTCCGACTTAACGAAGTTGCACTGTAATTTGGTTATTCCAAGATAGATGTTGATCGAAAACTATTCCAAGGTTTTTGATGGAGTTTATGAACTGAATAGGAAGTTTGATGAGATAAAGTGATAAATAAGAAAGTGAATTAAGGGAGGGTTTCGATCCAATTAGCATTGCTTTAGTTTCTTATGGGTTCAGTTATAACTTATTCCAGGGCCAGGAACTAGGAGATTTGTCAGGGGGGCAATGGTCAGTTTGCTGCCCCCCTCCCTCCTTGCTCCTCCACAATCAAAATACAATACCTCCGTAAGCTATTTTTTAGATGCAGTAGTTAAAATGACACACTATATGCATGTTATGAAGAAGTTTCATTACTGAAAAACACTTATTTATTACATTAATACACTTACACATGACTAATACAAATATATTTTTTTCAAACTTTGCCACCCCCTGAAATCTGCCACCTGGATGTGCACGTGCCCCCTCTGCCCTGCCCTAGTTCCGAACCTGACTTATTCTCCACAGACCATTGGTAAAATCAATGTCATCTAGTAGCTTATGAGATGTCTCGAGAATCTCAGAAAGGTGAAAGGATAAGTGAATCAGCATATAAATGATATTGGGAATATTGGATAACGTTTAACAAACCATTAATATAAACTATAAAGAGGGTTGGTGAAAGAGAAGACCTTACTTAGGGGTAGCGATGTTGAAGGAGGTTGGCTGGGCATCATAACTATTTGGGAATGGAGTGAAAAGAAAGACTAGAATCAGCCAAGAGCACTATTGGAGAGGGATAGCGTTTGTAGTTTAGTAAAAAGGATTTTATGATCAACGGAATCAAAAGCCTTAGAGAATTCAAAGAGGATTAGGATTGTGATTTTCTGTTGGCCAATTAAAAAATAAATGTCTTGAGTAATCTTTTACAGGACAGATTGGGTAAAATAACTTGGACAGAAGTCTGATTGAGGAGGAGTAAGGAGTCTCTACTTTCAAGGTAGTGCGTTGAGAATGGACTATTCTCTTCAGTGGCTTGGATATGCTTTGTGTGATTATTTTTAGCTCACTTTTCTTAAGAGGAAAATTTACCTAAACTTATAAATTAATTAATAAGGGAAGAGGGACTTATAACTAGAACCACTGAGAAGGGTTACCACTCAGTGGGTAAGGCATTAAGTTCCATGGTCTTGGGCCTGAGTTCGAACCCAGCTGAAGGCTCAAAATTTTATTTCTTATTTCTTTAATTTCAGCCGTGGATCAACTTCAGGGTCAAAGACCCTCCTGGAGGACACTCTATGTAAAGAGGGTACTCTTAAATTGTGACAAAGTCTTATGAACCCACAGATAAAAAATGTGAGCACCAAAACTAACCCTCCATGCATTGTAACTTCAGTTTGAAATCCTATTCACTTATTACTAGTTCAACACATAGCTCAAATAGTCAGTCATAAACCTGACTGATACAAATCACTCATAAGTCAGAGGTTAACTATAGTAGGTGAGATTAGGGAAGGCCACTGGCCTAAAGTAGAGGTAACAATTTAATTAGTCCGAAAACATCAGTGATTCTTATATCTATTTAAAGCCAAATGTTAGGATTAGTTATTAATTAATTTAAGTTAAATAATTTATAATAGTTAAATGAATGTTAAAGCAAGTGTTAAAACCATTGAGGTATCTCATATTTATTGTAACTAGGGTTATGTCATTTATAGGGTTAACATTTAAGCCAATATGAAAACATTGATGTTTTATATTTGGTTGGAGACTTTTTCTTAGGGATACCTTTTAAATAATTTACATTGGTTAAATGTGTTGAAGGCATTGTTTGAAAGCATCGATGTTTGTGGTGATTACCATATGTATTAAGTATAACAAAAACATCGATGTTTTCTAACAATTTAATAAACACTAATTTAACTAACAAATTATTTAAAAGGTAATCCTTATATTAACATTGAACCTCAAAAATAATTGTTATTGTAATATAATTGTTGTGATTGAAAGAGTTCAAGAAGGGATTTTTAAGATTTAGATGGCTGTAAAAAGGAAAGGCCTAAGACATTAGTTTGTCAATTATGTGACACAATAACCTGTACCTGTTAGCTGCAGGTGGAAATGGCAATGTCGGTCCATGTTTCTCCAAAACCTAGTGGCCTTCACTAATCTCTTGTACTATAGTTTCCTATTCAGCTCTTTAATCAAAACTTAAATCTACAAGATTTAACAGAAACCCAGCATCTACATTTTGGTCCACAATTAGTACCTTTATAGAGATTTATCCATTTCATTCACTGAAAACACCAACTTGACTCAGAATAAATAACTAAATATTTCTATAAGTAAATGGTACACTTTTCAGAATTTATTTTTTAGGAAAATATATTTAAACATAAAATCAGTTTATCAATTTTTACTTCATCAATTTCTAATCACTGGGTTCTTCTTGGTCTTCAGACTCATAACATTCTTCTTCCTCTTCTTCTTCCTCTCCTATATAATGCCCTTCATTACTTCCGCCATAATATGAAGAATCATCTTCAAAAATAAATTAAAGAAAATTAAATTATTGGCAGAAGCAGTTCATTAATTATCTTAATAATATATTTGTTTATAATAATATTTATAAATTATATATTTATAAGAAAATATAGTAATAAATTCAAATTATCATTTACTGATATAAAAAAAAAAAAAAAAAAAAAAAAAAAAAAAAAAAAAAAAAAAAAAAAAAAAAAAAAAAAAAAAAAAACAAAACAAGAAATAATTAATAAACCAATAGTCATCCTCTATCTACAATAATGTTCTCTTCATATCAGGTTCACAAAACAAATTAAAATTGATTAGTAATCAGCATAATATTACTACAGCCAAATATACAGGATGTCCCAAATTTAAATGGCAAAACTTCAGGAACTTGTAGGGGACCGAAAAACTAAGACAAAAAGTACTTCAGAGATTTGCTCGTTTTTGCTTAGTTTTAGAGAAAATCAAAAAAAAAGAAACAAAACAAAAATGTTACAGGTAGCGATTATCACCTTTCAAAGTTCGTCAGGCTAGGCAGTGAGATATGTAAACACTTAATGTTATCCTTTACATTCTTTTATTTGTTTACATTTTGGCTTCCTTCTAGGATTATAATTTCTAAATCAATCTTCAGTCAGTTACTCAGATATTTTTGTGTGAATAGCATCAGCCACAATGACGCATACATATTCTAATGTTGAATACGTAATGAAGGCGGCCAATTCCAGGCAGCAATAAGAGCAGATTATCGGAGAAAAAATTGTGTCCAACGCCACTTCGATAACAATCCTAAGACTAGCATCCGAAGAGCATCTGCTGCATTAATCGCGGCAAGCAATATGGCGAACTTTGAAAAGTGATAATCGCTACCCATACCATCTTCAAAAAGTTCAGAATTTATTACCTCAAGATTATGTCAAGAGATTGAATATTAGTAACTGGTTTCTTGACAAAATTTGTGATGACAATTCATTTCCATTAAAAATTATATGGGCCGATGAAGCTACAAGAGGAGGAATTGTTAATCAAAGAAATTATCATGTATGGGCTCTTGAAAATCCCAGAGCTATTAGAGAGAATAAGTTTCAGCATGAATTTCCTATTGACGTTTGGCTTGGAATTTTGAACGGATTACTGGTGGGACCATATTTTTTACCTGGAAGATTGAATGGTATCACATTTACACATTTTTTGGAGAACGACCTTTTTAATTATTTAGATGACTTTCCCTTACAGCAGCGGATTGAAATGTGGTTCCAACTCGATGGATGTCCAGCTCATTATAGCAGAGTTGCTCGAGTTTGGCTGGAAATAAATTATCCACAACGATGGATTGGAAGTGGAGGAGTAGTACCTTGGCCACCCAGATCACCTGATATGACACCCATGGATTTCTTCGTATGGGGAACACCTTGAAGCAGAAAGTTTATTCGGAGTCAATCAACTCAAGAGAGCAATTAAGAAACCGAATCATAGATGCAGTGGACCAAATATCATCAGCACAATGTTTAGCTGCAATTTATCAAGTGAGTGCTAGATATAATGCTTGCATTGGTGCAAGAGGACAACATTTTGAGCAATATTTACATTAAAAAGAACATAACATAAATATAAATGTAAATAAATAAGTATAAAAATGAAAACTTGTTTTGTTTCTTTTTTTGCGATATTCTCTAAAACTAAGCAAAAACGAGCAAATCTCTAAAGGACTTTTTAGATAAATATGGGACTCCTGAGGAAAGTAGGATGGATGAGGCAGAGTATCATAACCAAGGTAAAACAATTTTTTTTTATGTCATACGTGAGTTATGGGGCCCAGCATTGTCATTTACCAGAATAGAGGCTTTCTAATGTAACAAAAATGGCTTTGTTATTGTCAATTTCTGATGTATAGATTAATTTGATTGGTACCAAGTTTCCAACTTTTTTCCTTTCCAATCACCTTGAGGTAGTCAGCAATGGTTGATTTGCTGACAGAGATTCTCTGCAAATTCTTTAACAGTTATTCTGGAGTTCTTACATGACCTTCTTTGTCTTCAAGGCTGTAATCTTTCTCTGGAATTTTCTTAAACCACCGATGGATGAACTGTGCACTCATTCACATTGAAATCACACCAGACTTTTTTTTTCAAAAAGTTTCTGGCCGTTTAGGCACTATTCCAAACAAATTTCAACTCATAAAAATAAATCAGGTTAAAATCATGCTTTGACATGATGGTACAAACTGGATTGTACCCTAGCAGTGATATGCTACAGAGGTAAACAAATATTTTTGTTTGGAAGAGGATTAAGAAATGAAGACATCCAGACAAAGAAATAATCTGTCAAATCTGAAATGCTTATTATCTAGAGAGGTAATTTAATGAAGACATGAAATCCTGCATTAACTTCTGGACAACCCAATATATGAAGAGGAATTTATTTTTGAATTTTCATCGGTCTATAATTGTAAAAACCGATAAGCAATCATTCTACACAGAACATTAATGCCTTTTTTTTTTTTTTTTTTTTTTTTTTTTATATACACATTTTGATATCAAAATAGATTCATAATTCTTCCAATTAATAAAGATTAAGTTAGGAATCAACTTAAAACACTGGTCTTCGAGATCTAATCGGATTTTGGTTAAAATATTGGGTTGTTTCACATGAAATGTCCGATTTTATAATATTTGAAATACATAGAGGATTTTGCGAGTCTCTGTTGTTTACTTCCAAAGTTCACATATCATAATCAAGCAGTTACTAATCCTCTACTTTTCTTTTATAAACATTAGCTTCCCAATCAATTACACACTGTTTAGTATACCTTCAAATATGAACATGGAAACACGCGATTTTCGTGTAATATTTTTTTATGAGTTTAAACTAGGTCGTTCGGCAGCTGGATTGCTTATGACAATCAGCGTCGGTCAGGGCAGTGGTTAGACATCGACGAAAGCCCAGGACAAATGCAAAAACAAATTTGCACCCGAAAAAATTGATGGTTACAGTATGGTGGTCCATGGCTGGAATCATACATTATTCCTTTTTGCCTAGAGGTGAGACCATTACCTCTACAACCTACTGCAATGAAATTGGCCAAATGCACGAAAAATTATTGAAAAAACAACCTGGATTGGTAAATCGGAAGGGCCCTATACTCCTACACGACAACGCTAGACCCCACGTTTCAAAACTTACCATGCATAAATTGAAAGAGCTGGGGTACGAAGTTCTTCCGCACCCACCATATTCTCCCGACTTGTCTCCAACAGATTATCACCTTTTCAGGAATTTAGACAACTTCTGCAGAGGAAAAATTTTTGCAAATGATGCTGAAATCAAAAGTGCGTTTTCAGATTTTGTTTCACTTCAAAGCTCAGAGTTTTTCAAATCCGGGATAAAAAAGTTGTTGTCACGTTGGGAAAAATGTGTAGAAAAAGAAGGTAAATACTTCGAATAAAATTATATTGTTTTCATATTGTATTTTTACTAAAATCCCTTTACCTTGAAAACGGACATTTCATGTGAAACAACCCAATACATTGATCGTATTCTCAAATGAGTATCTTTCCATGTTTTCATGGACGTGAAAAAAGTAACAGTATAGTAGTGGACAGTTCTTTTTAAAAAGATATAATTGAGAGTTTACGGTTTTCAAACTGTAAAAAAAACTTAATTACCTCTTTTAACTAAATATTCCACTCCAAATATCTCCTCCTCCTAAAGCATTTCATCCTTCCGAGATATCAAACATAATCCACAGATTACCTTCAAACAAAGCCCCTGGACACAACATAATTATGTCCCATATCCTAAAACTACTTCCTCGAAAGCCATCCTATTCCTAGCATACATATATAATGATGTGCTTGGTACCACATATTTTGGAAATTATCTATACTTAAGATGATTCTAAAACCCAAGAAGCCACTGGAGCTCCAATCCTCATATTGTCCTATATTCCTTCTGCCAATCATGGTTAAAATCCTTGAAAAAATAATTTTTAAATGCTTGTAGCCTATCCTAGATTCCCATAATATAATCCCAGACCATCAGTTCGGATTCCGAACATCACACTACACCATCAAATATGAATCTTGCATCAAAATTTTTTATTTTTAATTACAGATTTAAAAAAAAATACAGCCGCTTCATAGATCTTGGTTTAGGTTAATTATATTCTAAAATACTGATTAGGTCTTCAAGCAAACAACCTTTATGGGGTTTTTTTTTTTTTTTTTATAACAAAAACCAACATCGGATTCAAATTCAGCATTCAAAAGAACTCTTAAAAATGAAATTTCCAAATCACTGCCTTCAAAATTTGGCTGACCAATGGGTAAGCAATTTTTTTTTTTTAATTGAGAATAACTTGAATTACGGTTAGACGGTTTAATGTATCAATTTCGTATTTTTACCCAAAAAATACGGTGGTAATAAACATAAAATGTCTTTGGTTTCATTTCCTATCTGGTTTCAAACTCAAGTTAAAAATCAAAATGTCTTTTGTTCACCCTTAGTTCAACGAATTTTGCATTTATATACATCAAAAGAAAGCTGAGGCTCTCCTCTTTCCAGTGATACCAATCAAGTTGAATTTGTGTGGCTTGTAACAAAATAATGGCAATTAAAAAAAAAAGTTACCTCTAATCAGTATAAAAATTTCATTCCCCTTGAAGAGGGTGAAAAAATGAAATTTTTTATTTTTATTGGTTTATTGAAATAAATAAAATAATGAAATATGATAAAAAAAGAATTATGTTGATATTCATTATTCAAACTTGAGGTATCAAATAAATTAGTTTAATGCTGATTCATTTTTTTTACTGGCTTCTAGGGCACATTAGTCGGGAAGGCAAAATACATGTCTAATATTTACTGACCAGGAAAATTAAAAAGAAAATTGCCAAGATCCTTGAGATATTGAGTGTGTCCTCCCCTTGTGAGCCAAATACAGAGAAATCTATTCTAGCATTTTATGTACATTTTACAAAAAAATGAAATAGATTATAGATGAATAATGTAGTCCAAAAAGATTCAACCTAAGTATAGAATATTTCTACCACTAAAGGTCAATTAGAACTTGTTTTCCTGACCTAACATGAGTTTAAATAATAATTTTTTAAAACTAACTTTAAACAGATCATTCATTTAGGACCATGGTAAGCAAAGAAAACAATTCCTACACAGCTATGTGTTAATACATACGATACATTAGGCATTACTTAACCAATTAATTGTAAATCAGTTATTATCAATAAAGTGAAACCAGAGATCAATAAAAAAATATTTAACATGAAATAAAAGTTAACATTGTTTTTAAAAATAGAAAGGGAGTTTAACTGTTAACTACACTCGAGTGCAAAAAAACCGGTGCACCTAGAATGCTCACATATTATTTGTTTTTTCTGTTTCACAACTTAATAAAATTTGTCAATTTTTTTTATATATGTAGTGGATATATTCTGTTTACATGAAACAAAAGGACAAGTGATAAAACATGCAATTTAGAGCAAGAAAAATTATCAAAAAAAAAAGTAACCATTTATTGATTTTATGATAAAAAAAATAAAACCTCTAAACTTTGTTTACAATATGCAAGAAACACACAATTCATGGCCTTCAATATCGGGTGTTTCCTCCTCTTGCTTGAATAACAGCCTGCATCCTTGCAGGCATGCTGCTTATAAGATTGGCCACTCGATCTTGAGAAATCTGCTCCCATTGTTCTTTTACGGCAGTTCTCTGCTCCTGGAGGGTTATGTTGCTGTCGGATGGCCTTCTTAAGATGGTACCACAAATGCTCTATAGGATTTAGATCCAGGCTGTGAGCTGGTCACTCCAAGGTTCAGATACCGACCTCATCAAGGAAGTCTCTTAACATTGGCGACATGTGGCCGTACATTATCATGCATAAACATGAAATTAGGGCCAATGAACGGTGCAAAAGGGACTACAAACTCTTTAAGGATGTCTCTTATATAAGTTTGTGCATTGAGGGATGGCCTTCGGAATACATGAAGGTCCTGTGTTTTCTTCTAAACAAACCCTCTTTACACCATCACCGACACTCCCCCGAACTGTACTGTACCTACAACATTGCACTGAGCGTAGCGTTCTCCTCATTTTCTCCAGACTCTAGCTCCACCATCTGAAGCATGCAGGCCAATTCTAGACTCATCTGAAAAGAGAACAGAGGCCCAATCAGCTTTTAGCTTTTGGGTCTAGGCAACATGTTCTCGCGCAAAACGGAGTCTGGCTGTTCCGTGAGCTGCAGTGAGGGGAGGGCCAGTAGCAGGAACATTAGAGTGTAGATTCATTTTAGCCAGGCGTCTACTTATTGTATGCAAGGAGATATCCACACCTCGAGCAATACGAAGCCGGTGGCAAGCCATTACAGATGTCTGGAAGCGGTTCCTTAGGGTCACCATTTCAAAAAATCGATTGTCAGCTTGGTTTGTTACTCTCGGCCGACCTGATCCCGACCTCCTCGTGTAGCTGCTCGTCTCCCGGTACCTTTGGATCGCCCGCCAAACCCTCATTTCTCGTACCCCGAGATTTCTGGCCGCGTATCACTGACATCTTCCATCCTCAATTAACGCTACGATTTGAGTGACTACCGTGGCATTGAGCACCATATTGGTTAGAATTGGATTAACGTGGGACAAAGAAAATTAAAACAAATTAGAAAAACTACCCACAGTTGTTCATTGCACTCTTCTAGAGACTGAAGACTGACTGGGAATATGTTTATCTTTAAACTTGGGCCCTTCTTTGTTATTCCTAGGGAGGATTACTGCAAAGGATTATTGTAATGTTATCACTTATGCCCCGGCCTATATGTGTGCTGGTTCAATCACAACATTATTCCTTAATTAATCTCATTAATCATATTTTTTTAATGAAATTCAAGGTGCACCGGTTTTTTTGCATTCGAGTGTAGATATGTTCTTAATTAACACATAAAATTGTATACACTTTTTATAGCCATATTCTGAGCAAAAATAAATAATTTTTAATTTAAATAAATAATTTAAGCTATAAACTTCAAAATCAGAATCGAAAAATAAGAATTCAAAATTTTAAAGCCAGTCAAATTGAAACAAACTACCTTTCGTACTAAATATAATGATTTAAACTGATAAAATATATAGAAATAATTCAACTCACCATTTGTAGTATCATCATAGTCATCATTTGATTTTCCTTGTCTCCCATATTTATGAGTGCGTACTACATTAAAAATATCATTATGAAAAAAAAAATAATTAAAAAACAAATATATCATATGACTCAAAGTAAACAGATACAAGGGTAAGTCAAATATAAACCTCATTTTAGCTGTTTGTTTACTTAGGAAATTCTGAGTGAGATGTTGAAGCTTAAAATATTTCAAGTAGGGAAACCGGTTTGATGGTTTATTTCTGTCCTCTCTCTTTTCAGCACAGTTATGAACAAGCAAGAAGTTCCATCCCGTCACACTATGCATTTTTTGTAAAAACATCTGAAAAGTTGACTGTATAGTTTAGGGAATCCACACATTCTTTGACTAAAATGTTTGAGTGGACAAATAATTTCAAGAATGGGTGAGGAAATGTAGAGATTGAAAGACATGATCGATGTCCAAGGACAAGTCTCACAGACAACTGTCAGCTGCATGAGTCAGCACAAGATAAAGATAGAAACAAAAGACAAAGTATCTGCATCATAGAACATCCTTCGTGACCTCACACATTGGTTTTGACAAGGAATAAATTAGAAGAACAGCATTTGAAAACACTTGAATACCATCCCCTACAGCACAGGTTGATTGTTTTTAGTTTGATCTCTTGAAAGAAACACTGGGAGGAAAATTTGAAAAGACAAGAAACTGAAGGTCATTTGCAAAATAAGTTGATTGAAGACTCAAGTTCCTTTCAAGAAAAGCTCCATAAGTTTTCAAAATAGAGAAGAAAATGTATAGGTGAAAAAACACATTAGAAAATGTATACAAGTACAGGAGATTATGTTGAAATAAAATTATATCTATTTTTTACATATCTTCATGACATGTTAGTGTGCAAAATATTTGGTTTCTATTTGACTCACCCTCATGCATATAGTCAATATAATACATGCACATATTCTAAAAAAATCTATATCTTAATTCTAGAATGTTCTACCAAGTCAATGTAAATAGCCCTGATTATACTAGTCTTTAGCATTAATGAGAAGTAGTAGTGGTTATCAATTACAAAAATCTGATCTTTATTATACTTATGCTAAATTTTAGAAATATTAAAAACAGTTAAATATTGAACAAAAGAACCAGAACCTAATGTCCACAGTGGAAGATAGATAAAAAAAAATATTTGTTACTAAATTTATGCTAATAGGTTTTTAATGAGCTTCATATTCAATTCCTTGGGTAAAATAAAAAGAACTTACTAGACATGCTTAAATCCTTTGTACAAGAGGTTTCATATCCACATTTTGGACAAGGAATTGCCTTATTTTTGTCATACTTAAATCCCTTTCTTCTGATATGATCTTCACAATAGCATGTTTTGCAGCGAAGGCATGAGTATTGACCCAGTTTATTACAAGACTGACCTATTAACAAAGTAATAAAAATATAAATAAAAAGTAATCTTCAAATATCTACACGGGTGAGTCAGTTTATATTAATCCAAAAAAAAAAGTTACCAAACATTTTTTGATAAATTTTTAAAACCCCAAAATTTTTGCACCTTTTTTTCAGATTTTTGCCAAAAAATCATTCACAAAAATGCTTCCAATCGAAAATGTGTTATTAAAAAAAATTAAATTGTGCATCTAAAGACATTTCTAAAAGTTAAATTTGGTTTAGAAGTTTAGATTGTCAAAAATAGATGAATTTTGCCAATTTTCTCAAAAAGTTAGGTTTGATCATGATTAAGAGTCTCTAACTTAAAAACAGCTAATCCAATAAAAAAAATGATATGCAATGAAACTAGTAAATCATTAAATTTTGTGCAAGATGGGATTTTAAAAGTCAAAATTTGCCTATTCTTCCAACTCTGAGATATGCCAATAAAACTGAAAATTGTTAGTTGATTTTGGATATACTGTATTACTGATATTGCAATCAAATCATGAAGTAGTACAGGGAAATTAGTACCAAACCTTAAACACGAAAAATAAAAAGGCTTGCTTGCTGAAAATTGTTATTCACCCATAGCTTTATATGTGATAAAATGCTTTCCTCAAAATATCATCGGGTTTGGGCAGCGAGTTACAGCGAGAAATGTGCCAAAAAAAACTTGGATTTCACAACAGTAGATGGTCTATAACGTGCTGGCATGGATATTTTATAGGACTTAATTAAATTTCATATCCAGACACTGATAGTAAATTTAACCAATTTTGAGATGAAAAAAAAATTTTTTTTTTGGATTTTACAGTTTTTGACAAAATATTGATCAAACAGCTAAATATACAATTTTCAACCCTTTCCCTATCCCCTGCCCAAACCCGATGCTATTTTGAGGAAGACTTTTTACCGCAATTAAAGCTAAGGGTGGTGAACAATGTCCAGAAATCACCTTTTCTTGAACACTTTGGGTGTTCAAGGTTTAATGCTAATTTCCTTGTACTAATTTTGATTTGTTTGCAATTTCAGTAATACATTATATCCAAAATCAATCAACAATTTTTGGTTTTATTGACATATCTCAGAGTAGGAAATTTTGACTTCCTTGCACAAAATTTTATGATATACAACTTTTATTTTATAGTATTTTTGACTAGATTAGCCGTTTTTGAGTTAGAGACTCTTAATCATGACTAAACCTAACTTTGTGAAAATTGGCAAATGTCATCGATTTTTGATAATTGATTGTGGCTTAGTGCCTAAACCAATTTTAAATTTGAGGGATGTCTTAAAATGCACAATTTAATAAACTTCAATTATGTAAATAGCACATTTTTCAATCGGAAGCATTTTTGTAATTTTTTTTTTTTGCAAAAATTTTGGGATTCCACCCCAAAAAAATGAATCACCGCCCCATCAAATTTAGTCACATTTTCGATATTTTATTTTCAGGACCCATCTGGACCATATAAGAACCTAATACTCCACCTTTTGCAAGGCAGATCCTCTTTTTTTGGGGTAATTTGACTGGATCAATACACCAGATTTATTCATAAGCTTACCTGCTATTAAAAATAAGTCAAATCAGCAATAAAACAGTTAGATAACTAGTAGCTGAATTAACAAACAATATACTATGTTTAATTTAAAGAATTGAATATCTTGTAGAAAAAAGCCTAATAGAATGTAGTTTGTTAGTTTAAAAAAAAAAAAAAATCTTATTAAATGTCGGATATAATTTTTAATCAACTTTTGTTTCTTAGAACACAATTATAAATCATGATTTGAATTGATCATTATTCAACAGCAATATTTAGTTCATGGAATAACTGCATTTGACAAAGTAAAGTTGTCTTATTTTACACATCATAAATTATCGATCATACTTAGATTAATGCTTCAGTATACTTTCATATGCTAGTAAATAAATTTCAAGAACAGTATCCTTTATCATTATTAATTTTTAATAAACTTAATGATAAATATTATTTTAAATATTTAATAACTTGGGCTAAATAGTTCAGAACTCATATTAGAACTTTAATTTTTACCTTTCACAGAAAAAAATAGTTTAACATAATCATCAGATTAATAACAAGGCTATAAAGAATAAATTTTTATACTAATATAAAATTTCAATAAAAAATATAAGCATCTCACATTTATAGTTCTCTGATTCAAGAACTTGACATGAAGCTTGATGTTCAAACTGATCATCTTCACATAAAAAATTTGAACAAAATGAACATTTGAACACTCGTCCTCCATGGTCCCACACTTCACGGTCACATTCTATACAAACAGCTTCCTGGAGAGGACAAATGCATGCATGCGAAGAAAGACATTTGCGTCCATGGCAAACAAATGCTTCACAATAGTCACATATAGCTCCCTGAAATAATAGAAATAATAAATAAATCTACATAAATTAATTTAAAATAATTTATATAAATAAATCAAAAACTAAATAGTCCAATTTAATTATTAATAGAAGGAAGAATTATCTAATTATATTATTCATTATTTGAGGTACAAAACTTTTTTTCAAAATTTCATGTTACACGAATTTCAAATATTTGACTAATAACAATCATTGCAATTAAAGGTTTATTGAAGATTGATTTAAAAAAACTGTTGAATGGCATTAATACTTATCTTTAGTTTCACTGAGTGTTGGTACTATGTTAAATATATAAGGGTATAAGCAGCCTAACATAACTCAAATCCACTGGCAATATAACAGAAACTGCCATTAAATTTCATTAATAAAATTCTATCAATATTTCTAGGGAGTTGTTGTGTTATGGGGCTTAACGTCCTTATGTACTCCAATGAGGGCAGGAAGGACTGGTTATCCTACAGGTTACCAACCTATTCTAGCCAGGGTGGGAAGGTAAGTTTATTCGTGGGTTCGCCATGAAATAAGTTTTAACTCGCCCAGGTGGAATTCGAACCCACCTTCTGGTAACGAGCAAGCTGAGATCCATGCCCCAACTCACTGGTCCATCAAGTCCCTTCCTAGGGAGTAAATTATTTTTTTTATTATGACAATTGTAAGGTTTTTAAAATCAATTAAACCAGGTTTGATCAAACATTGGTGCATAACATTTACTTAATAATACAAAACTAACAGTAGAGATGATGATAATGAATTCCTGATATCCCTGGTGGGAAGTAGGGCCGTTATGAATGTTCGTCATCTGTTCTGTTGGAAGCCAGTTATCTTGTTTCTGGCCATCATATTCCAGCAAGTTCTGCTTCAGTCTCTACGGACCTCCTCTAAGTTATCCAGGGTCGACTAAGTGTATAGCATTCTTGATGATTCTAGTAGAGGGCTTCTCTTGCAATGTTGTCCCTTGAGTGGCATAAGGTGTGCCCTATTCATTTCCACTTTCTTTCGCGGATTTTAACATCAATATCTCTCTGTCCTGTTCTTCGCCAGAGCTCCTCATTGCTAATCAATCTAGGCCACCACACTCTTAAAATATTCATCAAACAATATAGAGAGCATTTTCATAATTATTTGTAATAGATATATAGGTTCACAGTAGCTGATCTGGCCTTGTTGACTGACCAAATATTACCACAATGCCCAGGCAGTAATGAGTACACAGTTTTACTGGGATGTTGTTTGTTAGGGCTTAACATCCTTATGTACTCCAACAATGGCTGGAAGGATAAGCTATCCTACAGGTTATCAACCTATTTTAGCCAGAGTGGGAAGGTCATTCCATGGATCTGCCATGGAATAAATTTAAATCCCTTTTAGAATTTTGTTTGTTAAGAGATGCCCTTAAATTTTTGATTGGAGAAACATCAAGTGAGCTAGAGCATGTCAAAAAGCACTTACACTTAAAAATAGATATTTCAAACTGACTTTTTTTCATTCAAACCAATATAGCTCCTAAACAGTAGGTTCTAGAGACAAATGTTATATAACAACAAATATTTTCCAATACATTTTTGACGAATAAGACGTCCTCAAATTTCCGATCCGAGAAACATCAATAGCGCTGGAGTGTGTCATATAAGGTTTATATTTTCCATTCGGTACGTTCGTTCCTTCGTTTGCTGTCGTTTTTTTTTTTTTTTTTTTTTTAGTTCATACCTCTTAGTGATCCAGCGTTCTGTGCATAACCCGCAAAGAGAAAGCTTTGCTTCCAATAATGTATATATTTAGCTTCCCTTCACACTTCCGTTCGTTCACTGTTGTTTTTATGAGTTTAAACCTCTCAGTGATCTAGTGCTCAGTGCGGAAACCGTGATACGAAAGCTATGCTTTCAAAAACAATATGTATAAATTATGAATGGGGATGTTCTGAAGTAGTAGCCATATTAGAAAGGTGTGTGAGTTAAGTGGTTAGTATTTACTTAAAGAGAAAAACGGTTTTGACAATTGAAAATATACTTATAAATAGTGTTAAGAAGTAAACAAACAAAGGTCAGTGATTAATCATTTAATGAAACTTATAAAAATAGTTTACAACAGTGATGATATTTGATCAAATACTTCTAAAAATATAACCTAACAGATATTACAACAATAATTTACCTCTGCAACTCAAGTTTATTGAAGTGCACTTAGTGTCAACAATAGACAATATACATCAAGCCTTCATGATAGGTAAATAACCTTTACTTATTATCCAACCAAAAGCGGCAAAAAAGGTGTGGAAAATGAAATATATGGCAGAAGAATTGGCATTTAATTTGATAAGAATAGAGGATTAACGTTAGGCGAATCAAAGGATTAAACTGAAATTTAGCTCAATTGACATACACATGGTGGTAGAGAAGGGCCAATACACTTAGGATTGATGAATTATTTGCCACTTCAATAGGAAATTTTATGACCAGATAAATATTTCCAATAGTCCCATTTTAAATTTATGTCCAGTAGGAACAGAAAAAATTGACTATTCACACAGGGAAAATTTAAGAGAAAACCCATGCACCTAATAAAAGTAGAGATCAAAATATATTTACTTAACTTTCTTTACAACTCCCTCCTTTTGTCTCTTAATACTTAGACTACTCTAGGTCCTGACTTTTAGAAGCCCTTCTATTTTGCTTCCTCAGGTGAGTATCAACATGTTTGATTTCTTCTTACATTTTTAAAATTTAAAATATATATATTCTGGGAACGAACCAAAGTGATGATGTTTTGAATTTTTGGTTATGTTTTCAGAACTGGTGATTAATGTTTAACATTTAAACCAAGCCTTTGAAAAATAAAATTCCAATAGAAGCGCTAAATAATTCATCAATCCTAACTGATAGCTATCAGAATTTAAACAATTAACATAAATCTGTCCATCAGGTGAAAAATAATGTAAATTTAGATGATATACGAGGTGTGATCAAAAAGTTCCAGGACTGAATTTTTATACATTTATTCATACAACATACAGGTTATTCAAATTTGTCTCCTTCGAAGTACTCCCCTTGGGAAGCTACACACTTTTCCCACCGGTGTTTCCACTGATCAAAGGCCCCAGAAAACTCTTCTTTTGTAAAGGTGTTTAGCAGCTCCATTGTTTTTTTTTTCTTTAATTTCGTCAACTGTTTGAAATCTTCGTCCTTTCAGGTGTCTCTTGAGCTTCGGGAAAAGAACAAAGTCGGCTGGAGCCAGGTCAGGTGAGTAGGGGGGGCAGAGGAATGAGAGTCATTGCGTTTTTTACACAAAAAGGCCATCTTTAAACCTCTTGAACCACTGATGGCAGCATGATCGGCTTAGACATTCTTCACCAAAAGCCTCTTGTAACATCAAAAAGGTTTCAGAAAATGTTTTGTTCAGTTTCACACAAACACGTCGCTCTTCTTTCACATTCATTTTCATAAAATAGCCAAACTCTATAAAACTAACCTCAAACAAACTGTGCTAATGTTACTTTCAGTGATGTTATTATTGATCTGCAAACATAGCTGTGTTCCTGTTGAGTCAGGCAATACAATGCTGCCAACCGCATCGCTGTGAGACATTGCATTCCCATAGTATATAAAAAGTCCTGGAACTTTTTGATCACACCTCGTAAATGCTAATGTTATTTTAAATAGACAAATAAATGGACAATAAACAGTAAGGTAAATGGGAAGTCCCTTAGGTTTTCCCTATGACTAATTAGTTTTTCGGTTCTAATGGGAAACAAATTCAAAACATAAATAAGCAAATTAAAGGAGGCTGACTTTCAGAGTATATTACAAGAATACATATTTTGCTTACTCAAATTTTTTGTGACCAAAAATAGAATTGAATTGTTTAAAAATTATTTTTCTAACTATAAATTAGTGTGGAAAATGGAAACTAGGATATCCAGATTGACCAGAGTCAATCTGAGTAGGATATCCAATATACCAAATGAACAAATACATTTGATTCCATTGTACATGAACTGTAATCAGTAGGAGTATTTTCAAAAGCAATTACAGCATTGAATAAAACTGCATTGTCATTTATGAATAACAGGAAGAGTTGTTTACTTCGCATCTGCCCCTTCCTCTAATTTCTCTAGACCTAATAGTCCATGCAACAAAGGAAATTTTGAGGAATTAATTCATTTTGAAGCCAATTTTGGCACAGTTGTGGGGGAAGGTATCCTTAACAACATACTATCAAATCTATCAAAGCCTTTGGAAAGATTGGTTCATGCCCAAATTACCTCCTTTTTAGAGGAAAATTCCCTTATTAATCCGTACCAATCAGGTTTCCGTTCAGGCTATTCAACTCACAAGGGGAGGACACACTCAGTCTCTCACGGATCTTGTTGGCAATTTTTTGGAGGTTCCTGGTCAATAAATATTAGACGTATTTTGCCGCTCCGACCAATGGGCCCTAGATGCCGAGAAAAAAAATATAATAGCATTAAACTAATTTATTTTATATCTCGAGTACAAAAAATGATAACAACATGATTATTGATTTTTAATTTTGCAATAATAAAACTAATAATTTAGTATGCAATAATCATTAATAATTTATTTTTACATCTTTTTCATAATCAATCTTCCGCAAATATGCAAATAATAATGTAAATATTTAGAATTATTTTATCTTTTTATACAGCCAGACAATTGTACCTGTAATTGTGCATTATTGTTATTCTTAGGGGACAGTAAGTCCCAGAATAAAGTTTATTTTCCATTCATTCATTCATACTAAAAGTACTGGGGGGGGGGGAAGGGTGGAGCTAAGGGTGGGGGGGGCACTTTAAAGGTCATTGTTTTCAGTTTTTCGTTAATAACTCAAAGACTCTTGTCTCTAGCGAAAATGTGTTTGTGTATTAAATTAATTAACATAAAATTCTTTACAAAAAAGATTCTATACATTTTTTTTGGTGGAATCAATACTTAAGGAGATATGGGGGGATATAGAAAATTAAAAAAAAAAAAAAAGTTTTTATTGTTAAAAATAGTATGTTTATTGTTAAAATTAAAATGTTAATTGTTACAAATAAATGGTTTATTATAATTAATTAAATGGTTAGTGCTAAAAATAAAATGTTAGTTGTTAAAGCTAATATGTTTAATATAGTACAGGGTAATTAGCATTCGAACCTTGAAATCGAACCAAAAATAAAAAGGTCTGGCCACTGGAAATTGTTCACCAACCTTAGCTCTAAATGTGGTAAAAAGGTTCCTTCAAAATAGTGTCGGGTTTGGGCAGGGAAGAAGGAAAAGTGCTGAAAATTGTATATTTTTAGCAGTTACATACAATAACTTGGAAGCCATTACTTACTACATTATTAAAGCTAAGGAAATTTTCAATAAATTTGGTTATATTCATTTTTTTGCTCAGATCAATAGTTTCAGAATTGTGGAGGACAAAAAATTGGCTAACCTACAGTAAATCACACTTTTCCTCAAAAACACGTTTGTCAGTTATCTAACTCCAAAACTATTTGTCCAATCTAAAATTTGTTTTTTTTTTTTCATCTGAAAGCTGGTTAAATTTACTTTCAGGCCCTATATATGAAGTTTTGATCAAGTCCTATAAAACATCCATGCCAGCACGCTGAGAACCCTGTACTATTGTGAAATCCTTATTTGTTCGTCACATTTCTCATTATAACTCGAAAAAAAATTTGTTCGATCCTGAATTTCGTTTAAAAATCTTAAAAAAACTGATTAAATTTGCTATAAGATCCATTATATACAGTTTTGATTAAAGTCCGTGAAACACCCACACCAGCCCACTGAACATATCAGAACTATCATGTTTTTTTCCAAAACATACACATTTAGCTTGCTGGTATGGATATTACACGGAATTTAATCACAATTTCATATATAGGTTCTGATAGATAATTTGAGTAGCTTTGAGATGGAAAAATGAAATTTAGGATCCGACATATTATTTAAGAGTTATAGAGAAAATGAGCCAAAAAAAACTTGGATTTTATACAAGTTCGCAGTTTTTAGCATGCATGGGTATTACACGAAATTTAATTAAAATTTGATATATGGAATCTGATAGTAAATTTAATCAGCTTTGAGATGGAAAAAAGAACGGACAAATATTTTTGGAGTTATTATAGGAGTTTTTTTCCATCTGAAAGCTGGTTAGATTTACTGTCAGACTTTATGTATGAAGTTTTGATCATGTTCCATGAAACATCCATGCCAGCACGCTGAGAACCCTGTGGTATTGTAAAATCCTTATTTTTCTCGGCACATTTCTTGTTATAACTCCAAAAATATTTGTCCGTTCTTTTTTCCATCTCAAAGCTGATTAAATTTACTATCAGATTCCATATATCAAATTTTAATTAAATTTCGTGTAATACCCATGCATGCTAAAAACTGCGAACTTGTATAAAATCCAAGTTTTTTTTGGCTCATTTTCTCTATAACTCTTAAATAATGAGTCGGATCCTAAATTTCATTTTTCCATCTCAAAGCTACTCAAATTATCTATCAGAACCTATATATGAAATAGTGATTAAATTCCATGTAATATCCATACCAGCAAGCTAAATGTGTATGTTTCGGAAAAACATGATAGTTCTGATATGTTCAGTGGGCTGGTGTGGGTGTTTCACGGACTTTAATCAAACTGGATATAATGGATCTTAAAGCAAATTTAATCAGTTTTAAGATTTTTAAACGAAATTCAGGATCGAACAAATTTTTTTTCGAGTTATAATGAGAAATGTGCCGAAAAAATAAGGATTTCACAATAGTACAGGGTTCTCAGCATGCTGGCATGGATGTTTTACAGGACTTGATCAAAACTTCATATATAGGGCCTGAAAGTAAATTTAACCAGCTTTCAGATGAAAAAAAAAAAAAATTTTAGATTGGAGAAATAGTTTTGGAATTATGACCAAGAGTACCGACAAACGTGTTTTCGAGGAAAAGTGTGACTTATGGTAGGTTAGCAAATTTTTGGTCCTCCACAATTCTAAAACTACTGACCTGAGAAAAAAATGAATATAACCAAATTTATTGCAAATTTCCTTAGCTTTAATAATGTATAAAACAAAATGTGCTGAAAGTAATAGTTTCCGAGTTATTGTGTCTAACTGCTAAAAACATACAATTTTCAACACTTTCACCCATCCCTTGCCCAAAACCAACTCTATTTCGAGGAAATCTTTTTACCAAATTTAAAGCTAAGGTTGGTGAACAATTTCCAGTAGTCAGACCTTTTTTTTTTTTGATTCAAATTGAAGGTTCGAATAAAAATTTCCCTGTACTATAATAAACATATTAGCTTTAACAACAAACATTTATTTTTAACAATAAGCATTTAGTTATTAATTATAAACTAATCATTTGTAACAATAAACATTTCAATTTTAACAATAAACATATAATTTTTAACAATAAAAACGTTTTTATTTTTATTTTCCATATTCCCCCTCACTATATCTCCTTAAGCATTGATCACAGCAAAAAATGTATAAAATCTTTTTTGTAAAGAATTTTATGTTAATTAATTTATTACATAAACTCATTTTCGCTAGAGACAAGAGCTTTCGAGTTATCAACGAAAAACTGAAAAAAACTACCTTTAGCTCCACCTACACCTCCACTGATAGTTTTTAGTAAATATATCTTTTTGATCAATTAATTTCAACTTTAGAGAAATCAACCATTCATTGATTATTAATGATACATTAAAACCAATATCGTACACAGGCTTTATTTTACAGTAAATAATTAGTACATTTAGTTTACTCAATAGCTCTGATTTTGTCAGTCTTTTCAGTTAAGATTGTTGATATAAAGATCAATGTTTAACATCTATAAGTCAGTGATATTAACAGAACTTCAGCCAGCTAACATTTCAGTTTGTCAGTTACCTGATTACTGTTACAACAAAAACTAGATGGTAATGATTAGGAAAACAAATGATACACAGACTGAACATGGTTTTCACTGTGGTGTTTCGGTTAAACTGCATCCTTTATATTCATCACTTAGTGTAACCTGGGTGAATGTTTATTCCAATGTTCAGAGTTTTCTATATACTCAAGCAAGAGTTTTAATTTTTTCTCTGTCAAGTTCTTCTTGAGGTACATTTGGCAACAATCTGATTAATACAGGACAATTCAGAACCTTTGGGCTCCATTTCTAGGCAGTCATTCTTTTTCCAGGACATAATCGATTAATGATCTGCTCAAATATTTGTAGTTGAAAGCTTTCTTTAAAATATATCAATTTTTATAAATTGAAACATTTAAATCAGTCAGATCTGTCTTCTTTTGATTGATTTCATAAGTCGTCTGTTGGGCCACTGATAAAAAAATTAAGCCCTTGAATTTCAATGATGTCCGAATTTATTCGAAATCAAATACATTCATCATCAAACCTACACAACTTTTCTAAAGGATCAGATTTTTTTTTTTATTGATTTCCCCCCCCCCCTTATGAAGGATCATAAATTTTTTTTTTATTGTTTAATATGGTATTATAAATCTAATTGTGAAGGTTCCATTGTTTGAGAAACCAATACATGATTATATTCTTCTAATGGTAATTCTCTAAAACAAATATTTACAGCTTCATCAAAATATTCCATCTGAATCATCATCAATCTTTACTGCAACAGTTCAATGACCCTTTTCATTTTTAATAGCTTTTTTAGTGATTCTAATCATCTTATCAGATGAAATGGACAGGATCAAAAATTCCTTCTCAGCTTTATTTTCAACTTTAGTGATAAGCATCTTTTCTGGTTAGGATCTAGTAATTTAATTTTTAAGAATGTTTCCAATGTGATTTTATTCTGAATAAATGTACAAAATATTAATTATTAAAATACGATATTAATAATAAAAGTTAACAAATTAATATAGTTAAGATCATAACCTGAACAAATAATTTAAATTACACATCCTTCAACACTAATAAACTTAATTAACAGTAGAAAAACAGTTTTGATAAAATAAAATGTTTATGAATTTAACTAACATTCAAGTAAGAGTTGATCTAGTATGTGTTAAATTACATATACAAAACTTCATCAAACAATTAAATTAAAGAAATATTAGCAAATAATAAGCATCCCCTTATAAATTCTAAGGATACTTAAAACTTACAACCATAGCCATTCCAGTCGTAAATACACCTGGATGCTTAACAACACAGTCCCCTGTTTTAAGCAAACACTTAACTTTCCCACAGTGAGCACAGACAGGAAGTCTTTGAACACTGCCACAAAAATAGCAAAATGCTCTGTTCTTCTGTTTTCTAAAAAAAAACAATGCAACATCAGAAAACAAAATAAGCCTATTTCATAGATTTAATTCTTATTAAAAAAAAAAAAAAAAAAAAAAAAAAAAAAATTGAATTTTTTGGAACAATTTTTTTTTTTAACTTCACTATGTTATTTGGAAACATGACATGCCATGTTTACAATGATCAGAACAATTCAGCTGAATTAAGTAAGACTCCAGGAAACTCTAATATTGTACATAACATTTTTTAAGTGCTACATATTCTTAAATTTTAGAACTATTTTAATAATTTATGTGACTTAAAGGATTTTTTTATCCTAAAATAAATATTTTTCATTTCATTAAATGTTCATACTTTGAGCCCTAATCCACTATTAAAACAACATCCACAGATATATCAGTACATCATCTCATCAAAAGTGTTTAGTGAATGGTTTCAAAAATATTTGCGATTCCTTAAATAATAAATGAAGCCCAGAACCTTTGAAAAATGAATTAATTTTTGTACATTGTTAGAATTTTAACTAACTTATATTATTATGTAGCAGATAACAAATGCTATTTCATGTTTACTAATTTATTTCGTGAATAATTACTGCTTTTATTAATAATCTGGTTTACTTTTTTAGTTCTCCTTTGGATTAGTTTGTGTAATATCAAATTATTACAAATATTATTTTTAAAATAAAAGTAATGGAATCGAGAATCATAACATTTTGGTACCAATACATCACAAGTAAATGTAAATCATAAGCACAATAAAACATTGATATCAGTTTACTTCAGTAGTTCTGCCCCAGCTCCTGCACAGAACACTTTATATCAAAGTTTTAACCTTTTATACACCAATGTTTTCCTGTGCATGTAAGGTCAGTGCTTCCTACAAAGGTACTTTTTTAAATTTATTTTATTTATTTACTTTTTTAGAGCAGTTACTGTTTCCCCTAATCCTCCACCATGACCATATACTGTAAGTAAGTGGAAATATTAAATTTCTATAAACTAATATCACAAAAATAATTCCTAACACATACATTTAAAATTAAGATCCCCAACATTATAAATGAACCCTTAAGTTGTTACTATTGTTAACTTACTACTTATTATTAATGAACCCTTAAGTTGTTACTATTGTTAATTTACCACTAAATGGTAGAGTGTTTTAAAATATTAAATAAATACTAACTCATGACAATATCAATTGAATTCACAAACACTCATTCCAACACCATTTCAGTATTTGACTACATTCATTTATGCAAAAATTTCAACTTAAAAATGAATTCATATAGATGAACTGTGTGTTCATTTTTGACTCTGTTTTCAAAATAAAAAGTATAAATATTATATAATATATAATATTATAGGAAATTTAAATTAGCCATCAAAAAATAAATAAATAACGCAATAAATTAAAATACTTATCTTAAACAGATAATAATTGATACACTATCTGACAATTACACACAAAATAACCGACACTAAAAAATTGTTTGATGATTTATATACTCTAATTTACTATTTTCATGGATTATATTTCATATTGAGCTCGTAAGGGAATGAAAAATGAAGTGATTGAGGTGAGGATGACAGGAAATTTTAATTTCCAATTTACGTTGGAAAGGTTACACTTAAAGGATAGCAATGAATCTCCAGCTTAAAGATGGGAAACAAGTAGTGTAGTGATTTCCACTTGGTTAAGGGGCTAGTAAAGTAAATTGATACCAAAACATTTTTGACAATTAGTTGTAAAACAAATAAATTTTGGTACTATTTAAAATGTAACCACTAATTTAACTGGAGGTTATTTAAATATTTTTTTCTTTTTTAAATGTGGAAAATTCAAAAGAATTAACATTATAAACTGATAACCTTTAGTGACACAATAAAAACAAAAAAGCTAAAAATATATTTTTTTAAACTTTATTTTTGTAACAAAACAAAGATTATTTTCCACTTGTTTCTTCAAAAGCAGCTAAATTTTGAAATTGGTTAATACATTATATTCAAATATTCATTTACTACTGTCTGAGTCAAAATGTTTAGTTTACTGTTTTTACAGGCTTGATAAAAAATAAATAAATAAATTATAACAGAATAAGAAAAGTAACTTAATACTACCAAATTGCGTTTGTATGTTCTAATTTATTTAAGTAGGTGTAAGAGAACTACTTATAATGTACATGACAGAACAACCTTTTTTAAGCACTTCCACAGTGGGTTGTAAAAATAAATCAATACAGCAATAAGTAAGTTTAAGGGACCTATTCAGATAAAGTTCTGAGTACTTAAGTGTACTCGGTTTAAAAAATATATCACTATGAAATAATTTGCAATTCAATAGAATAAGGATATTTTAAACTCACCTTTTGCATTTATCACATTCCTAAAAAAAAAAAAAAAAAAAAAAAAAAATTAAAATATAAAATCTTAAATAACTGTAAAACATAGTAATTAAGTTTGAAAATCATGCTCTTTTTCAAGTCAATAAAATTGAATACAATAATAAACAAATCATCAAAAGAATACCAGCCCTACTGCTAATAATAACAACAGGTATTTCTATTCCACTTAATTAATATATCAGTATATATTTATATATATATATAACAGTATAGAAACCATATATCTTCAAATAAAACACATGATAGCCAGTGCAAAATAATAACCTATCCCAACTTCACAGTAAGCTAAATTTATTCTAAAAAACATAGAAGCGATTGTACTCACCATAGACACATTACATGGGTATTTGCCAAAATCTAAATTGTCCCGTGCAGTTCTAATATCTTTTTGGCGAATCTTTTGTTTCTCAGCCTTTTTTCTTTGTCCAGTTTTTTTGTTAGGCATATTTTTAAAAAAATGAATACAATGTAGTATGAAGAAATTTGTAAATAAAGAGAAATGTTGTTACTTGGAATTGCCCATTAATTTTAGTTAAATAAATGAAATAAATGCATTGCAGTTAATTATTAACTAGATTAACTGCTTCTTCTAATGCCGTTTCATCTGAATGAGTTCATGGTATAAACTCCAGGTATTGTTGAGTTAACCTACCGACAGGTGGGAAATTTGATGAATGAAGGGGGAGGTGGGTTACACTTGGTGAGGTTACATCTTCTATTTAAAAGACGTTTTAAAAAACAGCTTAAAAGTGAATACAGGATTTTAAAAAATCATCAATCATTGATCAAAATTTAAAAAAAGGATTTAAAAAATCATTGATCAAAATTAGTATTAAATTAATAATAAATTAAAGCGGAACGCCATTTATAACTAAAAATTACACGATCAGATCAAACATATACAAAAAATTGTAATGTATATTTTCCAAATTTATTTGGACTATAAAATCGATACAACTTTTTTATAAGGAAGGTTTTATATGTTCCTTAATTTAAAGGGGACCAGTTATTTCGTCTATAGTTCTGAAAGCACTAGTGTAAGGTCCTTTCAATACAAATCCGTATATATTTCATTCAAACGCTTTGTTTCATTTCATCAGGAATAAGAGACTTAAAATGACCATATAAACGATGAGTATATACCACAAACCTACAGACAGGTATATACCATAAAAACAACCAATCAGAAACATTAATACAAGGCCTTTAAGAGGGAATATATCTTTCGCGTTGGTATGACGCCATAAATCTAGTCGTTTCAATGTTAATTGGAAAGCTACAGCAATCCCTAAGTAGTCCTGAAGATTTAAAATAATCTGCATTATAAGCTCGGTCCACTCGCAAGGGCCGGGTGTGGTTACCAATATAGGGCCTAGTCGTATACAGGGTGATTCCCTCTTGGTGTAAAAAGAAGTTTTTAGTCAAACTTGACCAAAAATGAATATTGCCGCTGACCTCACCTTTCTATTCCAATCTGTTGCAGATATTTGACAATTCAAAGATTTTTTTTTTAGTAAACTACGTTTTTTTGCCATAAAAGCTGTGATATCTCCACTTTGTTTAAACATTTTACAAATTTTGACCACATTTTCAAACCTATTATAATTATGAGTATGATCTTTTGATTTAAAATATATGCAACAATTACAATTTAATCATTAAATTAAATTTTAAAAAATATAGAAAAGTAGTATTGGCAAAGTTACCCTACAATAGGGCAACTTTGCCAAGTATGTAGAAAACACTTAAAAAATAGAGGCAGCGACAAAAAAAGGATTGTTTGAACTAATATGAAAACATTTTAACGAGAAAATGACATATTGATAAGGTATTAGTTGACTGAGAAGTATTTAGAGATGCAGATTATTGGGGTATGCAGTCATAGATACACAGCAATTAAAAATAATATTTATATTTACAATGCCGGCATTTCGACTCGCATTGCAAGCCTTCATCAGGGTTTCAGAGAGTGGTAATCAGAAAATGACATATATTTAGATTTTACAGTATTTAGAATGAAACATCGTAATAATGAAATTTAAAAACCACGAAAACATCTGACATTTTCATGCATAAATATATATTTACCTCGGAGTTCAATATAGGGCGGGTCAATTATATAAATGATGTCTCCTACGTTTAATAAAGCTTCATCAGCCACGTTTGGAAAGTAAAATGATCTTCCTGTGTTGTTTGTGTGGAGGTAGGATATTTTAAACTCCTCACCTCCGTAGAATTTAATGAGTTTGCCCACGCAATGCTTTACACTTTTGCATTATAGATATTTATATAAAAACAAACGCAAAATTATAGGTTATCAAAGTTGCCCCATCTTGACCTAACTTCCTAGTGAAACTTTGCCAAGTTATTTTATAAACCTACAGGAAAAGTAAAATTTACATTTTCAAGTTGTTCTAAATAAATATTAAATTATGTATTAGACAAAATAAATTGTTATTATTTATTTTTGAATGTATGAGCAGGACGAGACACTTTGTAAGGGTATCAAAACCAAATGTTGCAAAACAAGCTAAGAAAAACACTGATAAAACATGTAAACATTGGATAAATCTGATTAAACATAAGAGTTTCTTTCAAAAAATAACTCCTCTACGTGATGAAAACACTAGCGCTCCTATATAATGGGTCAGAAACTTCATGGAGTGCCAAACGAAATATTTTTCAAAAACTGGCAAAGTTGTCCCATTTTACGGTACAAATCAGATACTCGTGTAAACAAGACATTATGATAATCGCTTTATGAAAATCTGTATATTAAACAAAATAAACTCTTCATTGGAATGAAAGGCAAAGAAAAAAAGTGTTGTTGATTAGGAAAAAAAGTGAAGGTCGCCTGACTTAACTGGAATAGACTTTTATGTATGAAGCTAAGTGAAAAGCGAAGTGTATGCTTCAAAAGTGACCAGCGTTGAAGTATTATAGGAAATTGTAACTTTCCTAAATAAATAAATAAATAAATCAAGCTATTTTTTAGGTCCCATGTTTGTAAAATTCAAGGTTACATGTACTCTTTTCTAATAGAAATTTAATGCTAAATGCGAAAATGTGGTCAAAATTTGTAAAATGTTTAAACAAAGTGGAGATATTACAGCTTTTATGGCAAAAAACGTAGTTTACTAAAAAAAAAAATCTTTGAATTGTCAAATATCTGCAAGTTCTTTACATTCAGTGTAATGATTATTTTAATTTATTTATTTATTCATAATCAGAGATATATAGTTGACAGATAAGTAATATAAGAAAATGATTGTCAGGGATGCATCCCTAATCATCTTTTTTTTAAAATTATTTATTCACTTTTGTATTGCACTAACAGACATTTGTGAAGTCAAAAATTTGAAGGGTTTTTTTAGCGTGCTGGCATGTGTATTTTAAGATACTTGATTAAAACTTCATATGTGGAGTCTAATAATAAATTAAACCAACTTTGAGATAAAAAAAATAAATTTTGGATCGAACATACGAGTATATCTTCGGAGTTATAATGGAAAATGTGCCGAAAAGACAAACAGACTAGGATTTTACAACAGTACGGGTTTTTTAGCGTCCTGGCGTGGTATTTTATCAGCTTTAAGATGAAAAATATAAATTTTGGACCTGATAAATAGTTTCGGAGTTTTAGCCAAAAGGGTACCGATAAACGCTATTTATCTCACGAGAAGTGGGATTGACAGGAAGTTAGCTATCTCTATTTTATCCCGAGATCATAGCTGAGCGAAAAGTTGTCCGATTTCGGAATTGTTTTTTCTTTTATTATAGGTACTAGTTCCAGCTACAATTTATTTGTTTAATGAAAGATAATGATATTTTCCGATGCGACTCCTCAAAATTCGCACCGGCTTCTAGAAAATGGACTGTATTTAAAAGTATAAAAGCGAGTGTTCGCAGTCTTGGGGAAATCTTATTCTGAAGATAACCTAACCAAATATTACAGTAAAAACCACTCACCTGGCTGAAGCGGCGGACGTACTTCCGCGTCCCTTCGGAGGCCTCCGAAAGAATCGCGGGCGGACGAATGATTCTCGCAGGCTGAAACACTTGGTCTTCTTAAATCACCACTCATTAATAGGGGATAATAAGTCTTTATTAATAACACAAAAAAAAAAAAAAAAAAAAACTTTGAGAAAAAGAAAAAGGTTTTTGGAAGGCTATCTTAGCCTAGATCATATAAATGCAGGAAGACCAAAGGGCCTTGGACATAGAGATGCTTGCGTACAGGGGAGCAGGTAGCGACAGAGAGAACGATTATTCCTGTAAAAGGATTAATGCAGATAAGGGCTACTTACCTAGTAATTTTATAGAGTGCGTGACTATGTACGGTATATTACAGTTTTTCTCCTTCCCCCCCCTCACAAAAGCGCCGATTGGCGCGAACATACTATTTAACCTTTTCCTGGCTAGGGGAACTACAGTTCCTATCATGACAGGTATAGTGTCGTGGGCTCCTTGACTATTTCGGAGTGGGAAGAATATGTAAGCCAGACAGATAGAGTAATTGTGACAACTATATTTGTCTCTCATCAGTTGCATATGAACTGTTCACAATAGTTCTTGAAAGCAGACTACACCAAATTATTTGAGGCAACCTTATATAAGAAAAGTATTTATTGATGATATAGTGATATATCTGAAGAAAACATACAGAAAGGATTTGTAGAGCACACCCGATAAAATAAAATAAGAGTATTCCACTTTAATTTCAAAAATGAGAAAATACTTAGTTTTTATTTTGCTGCATTGTTTGTCAATATATTATATCATACCAAACCAACCTCTTTCCTCTCCTCGTCCGCTGGCATCATGGGTAGCCTAGGTTACAGTGTCTCTCCCACCTATTCATTCTTCTCTAATCCTATCAACTGTACGCGGATGATTTCCAAATATACCTACCTATCCTTCTATCCCTCCGATTTAATAAAATTATTCCCCCTTATCCAAGAGGACCTTGATAGCATTTACTGATGGGACTCTGATAACAAATTAAGGGTGTAGTTCCGCAGACGCCCCCATTTTCAAATGCCTATTTCTTCCATGTCACTCCACCAAAACATAAATACAATTAGTGATATTTAATTGGTTAAATCTACATTTAACCAATTTTCTTCTAATACTTAATTATTTAAAGTGTATACAATTATTATGTTGAAAATATTAATTTAAAAAAGTTGGGGCCGTCTGCGGAACTATTTACCAAGGGAAAAGGTTCCGTAGACGCCCCCAGCCCTTTATTACGTAAAATGATGTTAAAATATTATCGCAGGTTACTACTACAATTCAAATACATTTTTGTTTGTTGTTTATTGCTTATTGCTTCACTGACGTAATGTCTAATCTCAAACCTGCTATATCAACAAAATAATCCTTTGAGTGAAAATAATCATTGTAACGTTATGAGGTGAATTACCCCCGTTAATAAGAAGTTTTTACTGGTTGCTAGGTGATAATAAAATAACAATATAAAGTTGTTTTTTTTGTTTATAGTGCAGTAAATAGTTATCGTATTAATTTTTATATGTGATTAAACGTAGTTAAAAACCCCTCTTGTGTTGTTACAACATCACAGTGGCATTATGTATTTAAAAGAACTATTTAAATTATTAGAAGATGAGGAATCCCCTCTTGTCTGGCTACAAAATAAAGGACTTATTATGAATTTTCCTCACTGTCCCGAATGCAATTAAGAATCAGAACGGGATGTCGGGAATATAGATGCCGCAAAAGAGGTCAGTTCCCTCATGATAAATCTATCACCGTCTTTAAAAATTCGTTTTTCAGACAACAAAAGTGGCCTTACTACAAGGTTTTAATAATGGCCTATTTGTTTTCTCATAATATAACTAATTATGATTTCATTCAGCATGAGACCTCTTTTGACGGATATTCCACTTCAAGAGAAACCATTTCTGACTGGCTTTCTTATTTCCGAGAACTGTGTATTGTGTGGGCCGAACAACAAAATGACATGATAGGTGGGCCTGGAATTATAGTCGAAATAGATGAAACTAAAATAGGTAAAAGAAAATATAATCGAGGAAGAATTGTGGACGGGAGTTGGATTCTGGGGATGATTGAACGGGATGGGCAAAAGAAGTTCCGGATAGAAATTTGCCCCCACAATAAGCGTGACGCTGCAACTCTACTACCTCTGATTATAAAAAATGTCAAACCGGGAAGCACTATAATTACAGATAAATGGAGAAGCTACACAGAACTTGCAAATTTGGGACACACCCACCAGACAGTGAACCATAGCTTAAATTTCATAGATCCTCTTACATTATCCCACACTCAAAATATTGAATCAGCATGGAGATCAGTCAAGTGAGGAATACATGCGGGCGGAAATCATTCCCAAAATTTATATTCACACTTGTGTGAATATCTTTGGAGACGAACTATTAGAGATCCTAATAAAGATGTATTCGATGAATTATTAGATTTAATTGTATATGTGTATAATCCAAACTTGTAAATAATAATGATCTTTTTTAAGGTACACATTTTTTTTATCACACACCAATTACAACCACACAATTTCTCACCAGGCTTTTTCCCTAGGTAAATAGTTCCGCAGACGCCCCAACTTTTTTAACACAATGTTTTCTACACGATCATTTAAAAAACTTCAAAGAGTTTAATATTAAATGAAAATTGGTTAAATGTAGATTAAATAGCACTAATTGTATTTATATTTTGGTGGAGTGACATGGAAGAAATAGGCATTTGAAAATGGGGGCGTCTACGGAACTTTTTCCCTAGGTAAATAGTTCCGCAGACACCCCCAACTTTTTTAACACGTTTTCTACACGATAATTTAAAAATCTTCAAAGAGTTTAATATTAAATGAAAATTGGTTAAATGTAGATTAAATAGCACTAATTGTATTTATATTTCGGTGGAGTGACATGGAAGAAATAGGCATTTGAAAATGGGGGCGTCTACGGAACTACACCCCAAATTAAAATTAAATATTGAAAAAACGCAGGCCATTACCATAGGTTCTAATACCCATTTGAGATCCCTTCCCCACTTCCCGATTTTTTCTATGAACTCTCAACCTATTAAATTTTACTACTCAGTTAAAAACCTTGGTATTACCTTCGACCAAACCCTTTCATGGAAACCTAATGTTTCCCAAATCTCTCGACGGGCTATATCCATCCTTAAACTATTCCATTCTTTCCAGGATATCCTCCCAAAACCTACTCTTTAACTCTTGGTTTCTTTCTGATCCTCTCCTATTTTGACTATAGCTGTGTAGCATATGGTGGGTTGATGGTGGAACTCGAGAGCAGTTTAAGAAGACTAATGAACTGTTTCATTATGTTTAGCTTGAGGGTTCCAAAAGCCTCTTACACATCACATCTGTATACTGAGTTAAAATGGCTTTATCCTTCATCTCGCAGAAATGACTGCCTAACTTCCTTCCTCTATCAAACCATTAATACTCGCAATCCATATCTATAACATCTTCCAGTTCAAATAATCGGTTTCCTCTCGCTCCTCAGACCTGTATACTTCTTCCCATAAGAGTGCATCATTTGAGCATTTATTTATTTCCCGTGTAACTTCCTTATGAAATTCACTACCCAATAATATCCGTAATGCTCCATCCCTAAGCAGATTTAAATCCCTTCTCTTTCAATACCTCCTTTTTCCCTAAAATGGTACTAATTAGCAAACCAATTCTATTCTATTCTACGAGTATGAAATATGAAAAGACTGCTTATTCACTGTAAAATTCACCTTCACTGCTTTTTATAATGTAAAATTCACAAGATTATAATATCTATAAGTGTTTTTATACATTTATGTAATTAATCTTGAATTTTATATGTTATTCCTTCTTTCTCAATCATTTCAAGGAGTCGTGAACAGGTCTAAAAATGACCAAAATGTCTGGGCTACTTTCCATTAATTGTTAGTGCAAACATCTGCGCAAATCGCTTTGAGTTGACAAATAGTTAGGGACCAGAAAATTAAAGACTAGGGATGGGTTAGGTTGTATAAAGCGTATATTTTGTATTCGATACAGCCACTGATTACAAGTTAAATACTAGATATTATAGTGAGTAGTGTAAGCGGTAGCCGTATTCGTACTTATCAGAGATTCTAGCATTAGAAAGAAGATATAAGGAAGCGTATACGTATTGATTAAAGTATCCAGTATTCATTGCGCATATTCAATTTTTATCTGACAAGGGAACGTTTTGACTTGTAACTCTCTGATATGAATGGCGATTTTTGTTTAGGGAGTCGGGACCTATAATAGCGCAAAACTAGAGTTATAGCCGCCAATGAGCATTTGGAACCCCAAAAAAAAAAAAAATGTATATATACAGGGTGAGTATCTCTTAGTGTAAAAAAAAAAAAAAATGGGTGAAACTAGATCACAAATGTAGCAAAATACCGCAGACTTTACCTTTCTATTTCATTCCGTGGCAGATGTACGATGGTAAATCAAAGACTTTTTTGAGGAAACCACGTTTTTTTTTCCATAAAATCTGTAATCTCTCCACTTTGTTTAAATATTTTTCAAATGTTGACCACATTTTCGGATTTAGCATTAAATTTTGTGTAATAGCTGAGTACCTGTAATCTTGAATTTTACAAACTTGTTATCTAAAGGACAGCTTGATCTTCACCTTATTTGGGGAAGTCACAATGTCGTATTTACTTCAACGCTCACCGTTTTTCGAAAAAACTATCCACAAAACGTCAAATTTTACAAAATCTTGCAAATTTAATCAGCTTTCGAATGGTATGTTAAACGTAATGTTTCAATTTCATGGAGACATTTACTTTTGAAACCGAAAAAACACGGTGTTCTCATTTGTGATCTAGTTTCACCCAACTTTTTTTTTAACACTAAGAGATACTCACCCTGTATAGTTATAAATAGTAAACCTATATACCTGATGTTATAACGGGATTCCAAATGTTATTGCGGGCGAAGCCGCGACGGGTAACAGCTAGGTGAACTGTTGCACAACCTCGTTACTTACCAACATCCTGAGGCTGAGCATTTTCTAAATAATATTTGGAAATATAACGGTTGTTTCCAAATGACGTCGTTTGAAACAAAAGAGATAAAAGAGGAACATTTCATGCCAACATTTAAGGTGCAAGGACAGGTATATCTCAGAACAGGGAGTTTGATGCCTGACACACAACAGCAACCGCCTTTTATTCAGATAAATTTTGTTGGTGATGACAACCATGAAAGAGACATTTGCTGTGGTTACTTTCAAAATGTCAATCCTGCATTGGTAGGCCAACTACAGAATTCTTCATGAACATAACAAGTATATCAAGGATTTCAGAGCTGCTGTTGAGTCTGTTCCCAAAGATCTACAAGATTTCCAGGTAGTTATCAGTGCTGACAAAAAGCCTTCAAATGTTCACTGGGGACGTTACAATACTCCTACCACTAATTGTCTTGATTGTCGGCCAGGTATTTGAAAAATGACATACTGTTCTCCACAGTGTGACCCAATCACCTATACACCTCTTAAGAAAACTGTGTCGGAAGCTGATTTTTGCGCTTATATCTTGATGGAGCAAGAAGGTGAAGAACCTTATTTACTTTAGTTTCGTAATCTCCCAAACCAATTTATGCAACAATAAAAACAGAAATACTAAACTTTATTTGAAAATAACAAAAAAAATTGAGAAGTGAAGACTATATTCACTTGAAGGATGCCATAAGAAAAGCTGATGGTCTGGTATCGGATCTGGGTAAGATGGTAATGCTGCTTCGAGCTTCACTGGAGGACTGTTCAAATAAAAAAAATTGTCAAACTTACTTATTGAAATTATTCTAAGAATGCAGTTCTTTAGCTTTACTTAAGTAATAATAATTTTTAATATTAATCTTAACCTTTGAATCAATGGAACAAAAGTGCATACGCTAGTTACGAGTTCCAATTAAAATTTAATTATTTTTGTTAATTTCATTTTATTGTTTCTAATTTGTTTATTTTACTAGACCCTGATAAACTATATCCCTTTTTATTCATCATCAAATCAAACTCAATTTTAATTATATAATAAAGGCATTCGTCTAAAATAGTTTGAATTCAATATAATTGAAATTAATTTTTTATATTCACCAAATAACAAAACAGACCATAACACAATGTTTAAAGTAACACCATCTTCTAAAGGTTGTTCTTTCTAAACGTTCTTTGTTCAAAGTAGCCCTCCTAGTTTCCTTTTTTTATCTAATAAAAGATATAAAATGACAAAAATGAATTAGAGACATGAAACAAAAAAGTAAATGTTGCTGAATAAATTGGTAATCAATGTATCACTCATATTAAACAATCCACAGTACAAAAACTAATAAACCAACGATACCCCACACAGATAGGTAGAAATACTTCCCCTGTAAAAACAGACTCATCTGTCCATAAAATTCACCTCAAAAAGTGGAATTCTTCAACATCATCTGCATTCAGAAGCCAACGGCAAAATTGAGGTCTATGTTCATTACCATTCGGCTTTAAACCTTACATTGAAAATCTAATAAAATAAATCCTAAATAATAATAATAAATAAATAAACATAATTACATAAAATCCTTTATGTTTAAATCCTTTCCTGGTGTCGCTTTATTGACAATTTTCCTTTATTTTCTATTAAACAATAATTTTTTTCTTTGCTTTTTATAATAATAAGAGTTTATTATGCTTAAAATACATATTTCCATTAAGCGATCACCATGAATTATTTACACAAGTAGCTGATTTGTATGCCAAATTAAAACACCATGTTTTCCGGTTTTAAAAGTAAATTTCTCCTTGAAATCGATACGGAATCATTAATTTGATCATGCCATATGAGAACAGGTTAAATTATTTTTTTTTGGAAAAATGGTAAGCGTTAAGTATCATAAGATATTATAACTTCCCTACATAAAGCGTAGGTCAAGCTGTTCCTTAGGACCCAAGTTTATAGCATTCAAGGTTACATGTACTCTGTACTTATGGGAAATGTAATGCGTAATCCGAAAATGTGGTCAAAGTTTGAAAATTTTTTAAACAAAGTGGGGATGATATTACAGATTTTATGGCAAAAAACGTGGTTTCCTCAAAAAAGTTTTAGAATTATCCTTTATCTGCAACGGATTAAAATAAGGTCTGCGGCATTTTTCTTCATTTTTGATCTAGTTTAACCAAGTTTTTTTTTTGTCTTTTTTTCACTAAGGAATGCTTATCTTGTATAATACAAGAATAAAAAAAAAAAAAAAAAAAAAAAAAAAAAAGAAGAAATTTTCCCAAAGTTTATCCATTTTTAGTAACTTATATAGTGTGCATTTTTGTAAGAGAACCAATAAAGAATGAAAATGAAAACGCTTGGAAATTAGTGTGACATTTTTTCATAATTGCCTTAACCAAAACTCATCATTTGGGTAAAAACAATGGCCCATTTCTAACTAAACTCAACAATAAGCAGCAAGTTTCTTGAAGGGACCTCCTTTGAGTTAAAAAGGTACTCTGGAAGCCTAAATTGAACAATTTTTAACTTTAAGATCCGAAGAAAAGTTGTGTCTAACAACTACGCCACCACTGTGCAAGATTAGGAACATCTGTCCAACTACTGAGCAGAAGTAAGTTTTCACTTTGATAATTATTTCAAAATTTCACACTTATCCAATCTAAAGAACATTCAAATAATCATATTGTCACAGATTCTGAGAAGATAAAAAATAAATAAATAGAAGTAGATAGATTTGATAAAAACCTGTTAATATAGCGAGATTTTTAGTGGGAATGCCACCTAAGGTGACAGGGGTAACAATAGGGTAAACTATTTGGCCTATTACTCTATACTTATAATTTTTATCACAAAAATGATTTCAATAATTCAATTGTAGTTCTGCTCAACAATAGATAAATAACCCTTTTATAAACTCAACTGATTAAAGTATGTAATTTTGCAAAAGGAAAAACAGGATTTGTGATGAGGAAGGCTAAAAGGTCACAAGATGGTATACATAAATATAAATATAGGCCTTTTGATACTTGATACTCACAAGGGGACGTTTTGACTGGTAACTCACAGATTTGAATGCCGACTTTTGTGTAGGTAGCAGGGACCTTTATCAGTAAATTTGCGCTATCTCACATCGCAACCGATTCTAACCAAATTTAAAGGTCGCCTGGAAGCCGTAAAACTACATAATTTAGCTCAAATCCGGAGGTCGCTGGATTTCTCCGGAGATATCGCAAGTTATAGTTGACCTCGGAATTTTTTATTTACATCAGTTTTTGTCCACTCAAATCTGTAGTAAACCCAACGTTATTGCAAGGAAAAATTCAGAATGTACGCTGATTCTTGTGATGCTATTACTATTGTAATCGGTTGAACACAGCAGTTGTTATGGCCGTCAGATTTTGCTGATGAATTCTCAACTTCAACATTTTAACGTCCTCGGAAGGGGTAAAATATCAATATTTTTTTATTTGAATAAAATTTCAGAAATTTTTTTTTTTAGTGGGTCTAATCGAGATTTGAGGTCTGATTTTCATGAAAAATATTTTAAACTGATTTGCAGCGGATTTCATTGGATTTTATTTTATTTTTTTGTTTTTCAGCACCCTAAAGCCGGGTTGTGTCTTGAGGACAACGATAGTATTTTTTATTTTATATAGTATGCAAAACTACAATTTAACGAGAAAGAATCATTTCTCTCTCTTTACTGAGCTCTGAGTAACCCTTAGTGATTCCTTATCAATGGATAAGGAATTATGTACTAAGGATTGAGGAGAATTAAGAAGGGTCCATTCATAGATGGCAATGATATACTTCTATTAAGCTAGTAATATCTCAACCTTAACTGGGAGCATAAATATAATCCCTCACAAGGAATGTAGGTATGTGTATAACATGGACTACATCTGATAATATGCAGCAAACCAGCTCCTTATCTTTCTTGAATATCAGAAAGCTATAAAAAGGAACATACATCTGGCCTATTTGTAAGTCTCATTGTCTAGGAGAGATGATATCAAGGCTATTATAATCCATACTTTGAATGAAAGTGTTTCTTTCCAATCTATATTATTTTGTTTATTACAGAAACTTAGAAATGGCAGGACATATATTTCCCCTCCACTTTTTTATGGATTAGAGCATTCCACACATAACTGGCTCTTTCCAAATTCTTCTAGAACTTGGAGCAGAATATTCACCTGACATATAATATTAAAGTTAATACACTAATAGTGCTATTTTAGAAATTATCTAATGATCAATTAATAGTGAACAAAACCCTTTCTTCAAATCACAAAAAAACTTTAACGATTCACAATATTAATAATATACTTATTGCTATAATATTAATATAATAATATTATGGACGGATGGTGTGAAAGAGGATACTAGAACCCTGCTCGGAGTACGGAATTGGAGAGCAACTGCACTTGACCGAATAAACTAGCGGAAGCTGCTTGAGGAGGCCAGCACCCAGTAATGGGTTGTTGCGCCGATAAAAAAAACAAAAAAGAAACTTATTGCTTAAATATGAATGTTATTTCCTATAGTAGAAAGGAATATACAGAATTGAGAAACTACCACTTCAATAGTAAAGACAGGTTTAGCATAAATCATGTTACCACAGTAGTTAAATTTAATTACCAGTTTGAAAAATGTGAAAATTCAATGTAAGACTGTTTTCTTCCAAAATATATATCAAGAAATGCCATTTAATAAGTTTAATTTTCTTTAGTAACCTAGGTAACTGAAAAATAAAAGACTATTAAGAACCATTGTTTAAGTAAAAAAAGACAGGTAAAATTAGGATTGATGAATTATATAATGCCTCCATTGCAATTTTATATTAGGAGACTAGTTTCGAATGTTAAAACATTTATCATCAGTTTTTAAACATAGAAAAATTCAAAACGTCAGCAATTTGATAAACGGATTATACATATTAAATGTTCAACATCCAAAACTTTAACTTAAGTGAAATATGATTCATCAATCCTAATGATATTGGCCCTTCTATACCCTTCTTGATAACACTTTTAAGTTAATCAGTTAGAGCAAATTGTTTTTGTAATTAAGAGTAAATTATCTCCTCTAAAGGTAATTAAATAAAACAAAAAAGGAACTATAAAGGATTTTGAAAAACTAAGAGGACAAATTTGTTAAATTTTTTTAAAAATTTATTTGTTTTCTATGTAACAATAAAATTAAAAAATTGTCCCAAAAGAAAACAAATATTTAAATAATGGCTGGTGGATGAAGTTCAATACCCATCGTCTTTATATCTGAAGGAATAACTTCATCTTTTGGATTGACAACACAAACATTATCTGGCAGAGGATTTTTTGGACCATTTTTCCCTGTTGGGTCCCAGGGTAACATAATTTTTACTTTAATTCCAAGTACACCTAAAACATTAAAAAATTGTTAAAAATAATTAAAAAATAAAAAACAAATATGTAATAAAATATTTTTACTTTATCATACTTGAAAAGAATATATTCAATTATTTTAAATAATAAATTACCTTGTCTTAATAATACATGGCGAGTAGCGGAATTTACATATTCATTACATGGGTCACCACTGTGGATCATAAGGCCATCAACAAACTTCATAGATTTTGCTCTTTGGCCTCTAAGTTTCCCTGAAACAACTACTTCACATCCTTTGGCTCCGTTCTCCATTATGAATCTTAGAACACCATAACAAGCTCTGAAAAACAGTAACAAATCCTAATTAAAAAAATAATAAAAATAAATAAACACAAGTTCTAAAACAAGAAGCATCAGTTTTGTAAGTAACATAAATAAAATATAAGTGATTAAAATAATTTGCTACTATACATTTATAATTTTCTAAGTTGAAACTACTGGTACTCATATTAGTGGGGAACTAATTCAGTGGGCCTCTTGGTTCTGCTTGCCAACCCGATTGCTACCAAGAGGTTGCCACCCTGTACTAACAAGGGTGAGAGCGTAAATATTAATTTTGCAGGACTGCTACAAAATAAATATTAACCTACCCATATGAGAATTAAACCCATGGCCTTCTGATCCAGGCTCTCTGGGACCCTCACCCCAATGAGCTTGGTCATCATAGTTAACACTTTGGAAAAATGCAAAAATAATCAATATCTTAGGAAAAAGACTTAATGAACAGAAATTTACTGACTGTAAAGATGAAAATTAATAAAAAAAGAAAAGAAAAAGTAACATAACTAACCCTAGGTATCTAGATTATTATTTAAGATAATAGCACATAACTCATTATTAAAATTCTCCCACCTTTTGGGAGACGCACACAGGGTTGTGCGATCATTTTTACAAAAACAATTTTCCAATTGTATAACAAACAACAACCTTATGTGCATTATAAATTGAAACACGTTTTTTGTACGTTAAAATTCAACTAATATTTTTCACAGTAAATGAAGGAAGGTGGTATGAAGTATATATATATTTAAAAAAGCGTCACTGGAATAGGGTTTCTGATAAGACTGCACTCAATGTGTTTAACTCTCAAAGCTAGGTTTCAGAAATTGCACATGAATAAATATACATTAATTTCATTTTTAACACATACCTACGGACAGCAAGCCCTCCAATCAATTTGTACCTCAAGGATTCAGCTTGAGCAATAGCGCATAAACCTCTTGTTGGCACTTTTTCGGCATATAGATCTAATGACTGGGGCTGAAAGTTGAATCTTTTCTGGACAACAGATGTTAATTCTCTAATCCTCCTTCCTTTTTCTCCTAGAACACTCTGAGTTCTGGTGGCCATTATAATTATTTCAGTTCTGCTGGGTGTTTCACGGACCTCTACACCAGAATATCCTTCTTCTGCAAGTTCCCTGGTGAGGAACTCATTCAACTCTGCCCTGAAAACCCCATCTGCAACAAACTAAAACAAAAGATATTTTATAAATTAAGGAACAAAAAGATTTAAATAAAACAAATTGTAAGTAATATTAAAACATTTCACGTTTAATAATTATTTTACTCTTGATAAAAGCTAAAGTTGAAGTTTTGGAATAAAATCACTAATGGAATTTCATAATTATATCACTGATTATATTTTTTACAGCTTGAATATGGTTAAGCAAAACAGAAAAATTAATAGAAATTCTACTAATAACATTTTTCTCTTTACACACATTTAGAAAGATCAATCATACAAACTCTGATTTGCCTAAACAACATTGGAGGTTTTTTTATTTTAAGTGAGGGGAAGTAGACTATCATTATAAATTAAGAATCAAATTTTAAAACATAAAATTCATAAGAACTATCCCCAGGGCTTTAATCTGTAGAAAATTTTTTCACACTTACAAGCTAATATTAGTGCTTTACATATACCATAACTACCAATTTGCTCGTTGAGATTTAAAAATCCCTGAAGCCATGGTTTATATTGTTTTGTTCAGCAGCTATTAACTACTCATGCAGGGTTTACAAAAATCAACTATTTTGATAAATTAAACAAATAAAAACCACTGTCAAAATATTTAAAATATCTCAGTAAACCCATCGTCTTCATCAACCTATTTGGTTTTACTACTTTTAAAAATACAATTTTCTTCTTATACCTTCAAAACAGAAAATAAATAAAAACTATCCACCATGGCTAAAATAGGTTGTTAACCTGTACGTCAACCCAACCTTCCTGCCCTAGTTGGAGGACATAAGGATGTTAAGCCCCAACAAACAATAAACACTATAATCAGAACATATACTACACTGTCTAATCAATTCAACCACTATACAGTTTCTACATTTATAAAGATAATATTGATGTCTCACTACTAATAACTATATGAAATAAAAATGAACCACAACCACAAAATTTGCTGGGAGGAACAAACTGATATATCATAACCTTCAAGTCAGGAAGGCACTTACATAAGGTATAGTACAGTAAGTTCGTAGCTAGATTAGAGTTTGAACAAACCCTTTAAACAACATGAAATTGGCAAATAATTGAGCAATACTGAAGATAACACAAAAGTTCAAGAAGCAAATTGCTTCTCAAGGGCAAAAGTAGTGTGTTGTTTATAAATACCTACCATATAAGACATTAAACCTAAATGTAGTATTCCAAGGAGTTATTATTACTGGAGAATTACAGCAGTGTCACTTATCATAACCTCAGATTTTAACACTAATATTCCTGTAATTTCTTATGACCATTTAAAGAATATTAAGACCAAAACATAAACTATTAAAGATACTGCCTGATTTCATAGAATTGGATTATATTAGTAATTCTAGAACGCTTAATTGAAATTATACAACAGTAATTAATCAAAAATCATGTTAATACAATCAACAATAGCATAAGTCCACATTTACCTAACACTCCACTTTAACTCACTAAAGAATGGCTGGATATTTGAGTAGGCTTCCAAAAACATTATATTACAAATTTTCTGAATTGAATAGATTTTTAAATTTTTATTATCCCAATGCCTAAACCAGCAACATGTTCATATGTTATTTAACTAAGAGGCTAGTTGCTTTGAGATTGATCAATAACTAGATAATAACGAAATAAAAATAATTCCACTAATATACCAACAAACTTTGGATAGTTTTGTTAGAAAACTACAAAAATGGCGATAGCCAGGCCCGGGTTTAGGGTGAAAACTGCCCTAGGCTGCAAACAGCTTTGGCTTTAAATTTAAGGTTCATTAATAATACCACTAAAGTTATGAGCTTATAAGGTTTATTCAACACCAATAAAAATTTAGTACATAAGCATTAGTAAAGGAATAAAGTTAAATAAACCTTAACAATACATAAATAAGTGATTTTTTCTTAATTTCTCTTGGGCAAAGTTTTTTTGCCTGTAAAACATTATACTGTACTGAAACAGAATCATTTTTACAGAAGCAGAGTAGCTTTAATTGTTGTTTCCAAATTGAGGTTTCCTTTAGAGTGGAACATAACAAAAACCTTTTGTAAAAAAATTGTTTTGGGAAATTTGGCGCTCTGGGCTATAGCCCAGTCAGCCCATATACAAAGTGGGGACTGGCAATAGCAACCATATTCTATGAACTAAAGATGCATCAAACCTCAATAGACCACATAGATTCATATACCAACATATATAACATATTGACTTGCTAAGACAATTTTTCTTAAAACAAACCAATAATCAAAAACTTTGTAGTATTGTAAAAGAAATTGATAATGTAAATTTAAAAGTAACCATAACTAACTAGACTTGACAAAAATTTAATAGAATACATTTAATAACACAATCCACTCTTGAAACAACAGTTGAAATCAACATATATCTTCACCAACAACTTTAAAACTAAAAACATCAGTCTCTATTAAGAAAATTAACAAGCAGGATTTCTAGCTAGATACTTTGCTCCCGCTTAAGTTAATAAAGCATAAGTGTACTAAACTGTTAAAATTACACAAATGCTTAGATAATAACAAGTAAAAACAATAGTAAACGTCGATGAGGCATGGTAATGAAACCTAATTCATCTTTGTTTCATAACATGTGGTTCACATTATAATTGAAACTTCATATCTTAACATAAATAATTGCTAATGATGATTTCAAAAATATTATAATATCACTTGAATACCTTCTTTTTCTTTGAAATTGGTGTAGCACAAGTCATTTTATCCGCTAAGCTGAAACCGCGTGGTACGTCAACTCACAAAATGGCTTTAAAACCAGAGTGCTTGCAAGGAACTATGTTCAGTGACGAACTGGTCAGCAGTGAGGTACACATAACTTGAAAATAAAAGTTGTAGGTTCGGTCATCTTTCTTGTAGATTCAAAAATTGAGATATACACTTTTAATAAAAATTGTAACCAATGCATTTGATAATAATATTTAAAATCTTCTCTCGATAACGATTTATTAATTATGATTTATGATTTTTTTTTATTATATAAACCTTAATTGGTAAATTTTATGGTACAAGAAATATGATTTAAACACATGTATGCTAGATACTCTTTAGAAGAATATTATGCACTGTTTGATAGAGATGTACTGTCACTATTTAGTTAGTCTGTTCTAGGTTCTATGATCTGTGATAGGTAAAACTTTATAGTGTAGGTTATTAACTAGCCTTGACGTATCCCTGTTCTCTGAGGAAAACGAAGTGAAATCGCTTTTGAAAAGAGGTATTAAATGAATATCGCCCCATGGGTGTTTATATAGTACTATCAGAGAAGAAGCTGATCGGAACACAGATAGAAAGATATAGGATTTACATGTAGTTAACTCTTCTTATATTATTTATTTAAAGAAAGTATTACAATCTGCCTCAATGTGGACAATAAGTAATTTGTATGACTTAATGGATGCATTCACACAATATGTGCCATAAGAAAAAAAAATACAAAGAATAGATAATAAAAAAGAAGAGTATAATAAATAAAAAACGTAAAGAATCTTATAATATATAATAGAATGAATGATGTAAAACAATTAAATAAATAAACAAAGTACTTCAAACTATACAATACACAAAGTAAAGAAATATATATATATATATATATATATATATATATATATATATATATATATATATATATATAAAATAATACAGATATAAATAATAATAATAGTAGTAAAAAATAAAAATTAAATTAAATCTTATAAATACATTCATACTTTATTTACAATATATACACTTCCGAGGGATCCCCCAATCAAACTTGTATATAAGTGGAGGGACAAACCAGGCACTACGAGATCTCAGCGCTTCTCTCTCAGGTGCATCAATGGTGTAGATAATACCAGTGGAGGCTGAGTGAGAGCGCTATAGTCACTCAGAGCATGTACGTTGTTGTGCATGTTTAAGTCCAGTGGTGTAAAGATTATGTTATCATAAATTATGTTTTATTAATAGAAAAGTAACACTGGAATATTTGATCTATTTGAGTGTACATCGCTACAGAGGAGGGAACTAATGTGGTTCCAGATGTATGGATTTCTGGCACACAATGGAAGACTGATATCTGAGTAGATGAACCAATATTTTAGGTAGAAATGGATAGGTTGACATGGGCCAAAAACTTGGCCAGCTAGTAGTCCTGACCTCACACCACTGGACTTTTACATGTGGGGTACACTGAAGCAGAAAGTGTACAAAGTAAGATCAGAAACCCGAGAGGAAATTTATGAGTGCTGCAATACAATGCGGCAAAATCATGATGAACTTCGCCTAGCAGTAAATGCAGTCAGAAGAACGGTGTTGTGTATGAGAGAAGAGGGAGGACATTTTGAACAATTATTGTGAATTAAGTATGTAAATTTTAATTAAACTATCTTAATAGTTTTTTAAATTTCAAATATTGGAGTATAACCGATCACATTTCCACATACGTGACTGTTGTATATTGCTATCTAGTTTTCCCGCCAATGTGATCAGCTGTGGGAAAAAGTAAGCTTATGTTGACTTCTGTTGTACTTGTGTAATGTTTTAACCCAATAAAATGTGCTCGTGTTCAATCATTCTAAATGTGTGTGTGTGTTATTACAACAACCCATAAATGACAATATAATATTGGCGACGAGGATTAAAACACCGTTTAATTTATTGCAGTCTGCTCAAGAATTGAAATCGAATACATAATTATCATCGTTTCAATCTCCGTCAACGACGCTACGTCATCACAGCTACTGTAGTCCAGTTAACTTCATTCAATTTACATACATATTTTACAATGAATGATGATCAATTTAAAAGTTTCCTGGAAACATTCTCCCAGACACTGGCATCAAACCGAAAAGCTCTTGTTGAACAATTGCTAGCGGTAGGGGGTTCTGGCTCTGGCAATGTCGCAACATTTGATCGTTGATCGACTCAGCAGTGGAGAAATTTTCATATCTTGAACGTTTCGAAAACTACACCTCTCTGAAAAATGTTACAGATGACACAAAAAAAGCACAGCTACTTCTCAGTTCAATAGGCCCGATCCAGTATAATAACTTGGCCGCATGACTACAAATCTCTTTCTCAGGAATTTTCAAAAATGCTAATGCCCGAAAAAAATGTTGTTGTTTCCCAACATTATTTTCTATCTTGCTACCAACAGGGCTCTCAGACTATTTCTAAATATGCTGCCACCTTACAACGTCACTTGTCAGATTGCGAGTTTCACGTCGAATTTTTTTTTCTTACAGGAAGATTCAGGGCCTTCCTGTAAGAAAAAAGTCCCGATATCTGAAGTTTTCTTTGTGCTTAGTTTGTACGGGGAATCCGCGATGACTGGATTCGCGAACTCTTATTACAGGCTAACATTACTACATTTGATGAAATATTTAAAAAAGCATTGGCGTTGGAAGCTTCACGAATTCAAAGCAAGGAAATGAGTGGCACGACCTCCTCCTTGACTCTCCCGCCAGAATGTTCACCCAATGCCAGTGATATTAACAAAGTTTCGCGTCGTCAAACACAGAAAGAACTGAATCACATCTTCAACAGCCACGTGACTTCACTCCAAGTTCTCGCCGTCCCCCTCCGTTGCGTTCCCGGGATTTTTATCGCTCTTTGGGAATTGAGAATTTATGTTTTCGGTGCGGGAAAAATTCTCATAAATCAAATTACTGCCATATCAACCGAGAAAAAAACTAAGATGCACTTCATGTTCCGCAAAAGGCCATGTTTCTAAGGTGTGTATCAAAACCTTATCTAAAACATCCGCTGGTTCCAAGCAAGTTGGACATGAATCTGATGTAAGCAACTCTGATCATTCAACTCAATCTTACGGATGCAATGCTATTACGCACGTCTCCTCTGGCGTAGTTGATTTGTACGAACTCAATAATCGCTCAGATAAGTACATCATAACTGTGTCGCTGTGCGAAATTCTCCATTCTGCCGGAAGACAAATTACAGCAGCTTAACCTAAAAAAAGAACTTTTACCTGCGCATATTAAATTCAGAACTTTTTCAAATGACATCGTCCCTTGTAAGGGTATGGTAAATGTAGCAGTCACCTTTAAAAACAAACACGCACTTGCTGACTTGTACGTTGTTCGACCTGGCCATGACGCACTTTTAGGCCGTGACTGGATCAGGAAGCTGGACCTAGAACTAAAAAAGATTGATGCTGAGATGTTCTAAATGAGTTCCCTCAGGTATTTGAGGAAAAAGTTGGGTGCGTTCCAAATGGCAAAATTTCCTTAACTTTGAGAGAAAACGCTAAACCAATTTACACTAGAGAACGTATAGTACCATATGCTTTTCGTGATCGGGTAGAACGGGAGCTTGACTCGCTTGAAGAGTCAGGTTTTATCACACCAGTGGCTACAAGTGATTAGGGATCTCCCCTTGTGGTAATACCAAAACCAGATGGAGGAGTCCGACTATGTGTCGATTACAAATGTGGAGTAAATGAGCGTCTGGTTTCTGCCAATTTTCCGATTCAACGTGTTGAAGATGTGTTAAACATCCTTCGTGATTCCACTTACTTTTTTTTGCAAACTCGATTTATTCAAGGCCTATTTGCATCTCCCTGTCGATGAACAAAGCAGTATTATTCAGACCATTTCCACCCATAGAGGTACTTACAAAATGAACCGGTTGAGTTTTGGAATTAAAACGGCACCATCAGAGTTTAATCGAACAATTTCACAAATTCTGGCTGGTCTACCCAAATGTGCCATTTACTATGACGATATTTTAGTACATGGATCTTCCTTGGAAGAATGTAGACAGAACCTTCGGCTCTGCCTCAGAAGGCTTTCAGAGTATGACTTACACCTTAATAAAAACAAGTGTTCGTTCTTCATCACCGAGACTGCCTACCTTGGTCGTGTTGTTTCGAGAAATGTTATTAAAAAAAATCCTCAAAAGATTCAGGCTGTCTCTCCACTTCCACGCCCTCAGAATGTCGATGAAGTTCGCAGATTTCTAGGTATGATGACCTACTACGCAAGATTCATCCCAGATTATTCTACAATGTCATTTCCCTTACGGAATTTGCAAACTAAAGGGCACCATTTTAAGTGGACCCGCCAGTGCGAAGATGCTTTCGTTAAACTTAAAGCTTAAATGTGCAGCGACAGAATTTTAATCCCTTTTGATCCAGCATTGCCTGTTATTCTAACCACAGATGCTAGCCCGGTGGGAGTCGCAGCAATTTTGAGCCATTCTGTGGATGGGAACGAGAAACCTGTAGCCTATGCCTCTTGCGCTCTCACACCTTCTGAAATGAACTACAGCCAACTTGACCGAGAAGCACTGGCTATTGTGTTTGGATTTTCCCGATTCTACAACTACATCTATGGGAGACATTTTTTCTTGGTTACCGATAACCAACCACTTTCACGGATTTTTGGTCAGAACCGAAGTTTGCCACAGATGACCTCGGCCAGGCTGCTGCGATATGCGTCATTCCTGTCAGGCTTTCACTATACAGTTCGATGCAAGGAGAGCAAGGAAAATTAGAATGTGGACTGCTTATCAAGAGCACCTCTTCCAAATTCGAATAAGACTGCGGACATTTTGATTAATGAAGAGGTCAACCTTATTCACTTCGACTCAGTTTTTCATGTTTCTAGCTCATCAATAACGGCCGAGACCATCGCTGAAGCTACTGCTGTGGACCCAGAACTCCAGACTATTATCAAGAACCTACAACTGTCATGCCAAGACTCCCCTTATTCTATTTCTCATGGGATGCTATTTAGGCTGGATCGAGTACTTATTCCAACGCTACTTAGAGCTGCCATATTGGAAGAACTCCATGCCACTCACGTTGGAATTACGAAGATGAAACAACTAGCAAGAAGGTACGTGTATTGGGAAGGGTTAGACAAGGAAATAGAACATTTGGTCCGAAGATGCTTGAAATGTGCACCATTAAGAAACAACTCACCTAAAGTCACTGTACACCCATGGGATGACCCAAATGGCAATTGGGAACGCCTTCATATAGATTATGCTGGCCCAATGAACGGCTTCTACTTTGACGAGAAACAAAACACGTGATTCTTTCAAACAATACTGTAAAGATCGAGGGATATCACAACGCCTCATTGCTCCTGGACACCCAGCAACCAACGGACTTGCAGAACGAAGTGTCCAAACACTGAAAAGAAGGTTGAAAGCCACAGCAAACGAACCCGGAACTGTATATGAAAAGGTTAAAAGAATACGTTTCAGGTACCGAGCTAACCCCCTTTCATGTGGATTTTCACCAGCAGAGTTATATTTGAACAGGAAATTGAAGATTAAGCTCGACCTTGTCTTTCCGACCAAAGAGCAGAAGTCGACAAACCCTCATGTTCTCATCCGCTCTTTTAAAAAGGGGGATTGAGTTCAGGCTCGTTTTTTCCAAAACAACAGAGAAACGTAGTGTTTTGGGACAGTCGTACAATGTTTCGGCACCCGCCATTATTTAATCAAGCTCGACTCTGGACGAACTTTGAAGCGACATATTAATCAGTTAGTTTCAACAAATGTGCCTGAACCCAGGAATTAACCCAAACCCAGGGAAACGGAGTTGGACCAGGGAAAAATAGCAGCAGGAATCGACATGTTACGTTCGGGTTGCCTCAGCGATTGCTTGAAGGGCCGCCGGTCCTAGACACATGCCAGCAACCAGTCCTACTACCGCCTACTACTCCCTCTGGAACACCCAAAGACATGGGCAATGCTATGGATCCGGAACAGGAGTTGACTTCAACTGACCTGCCTTCCGATAGAAATGAAGCGATGCAGCAGCCTTCACCGGAGCACAACAGTGAGGCCCCTCAAATTCAGACTCGACTTCAAAGACAAAGACTTAAACCGAAATACCTCGAGGAATATGACTGCAGCGGCTAGAATTGACCTGAAGATATTTTAATAGTGTTTCTATAATGACTTTTAGTTATTATTTTGCTATATTTGGATCTTTTATTTACGTGCTTATGGTTATTGATCATTTTTGTATATATATATTTTTTTGTTCTCTCTTTTTTCCACTACTATTGTTTTCCTTGTTTCCGTCTCAAGTGGAGGACGACTCAATGTTTTATATCTTATAGATTTTTTGTATATCTTATATAACAACAATACCATATATTATCTGTCATTACGATTGTTTTGTTTTTTTTTGTTAAAAGTGGCAGACGACTGTTGTATATTGCTATCTAGTTTTCCCGCCAATGTGATCAGCTGTGGGAAAAAGTAAGGTTATGTTAACATCTGTTGTACTTGTGTAATGTTTTAACCCAATAAAATGTGCTCGTGTTCAATCATTCTAAATGTGTGTGTGTTATTACAACAACCCATAAATGACAATATAATAGTGACTACATCACTTATCGATCAGACCATCCAGACAACACAGCACATGCAGGTTCTTGTATCCTTATCCATAAATCCTTACCCCATTCCCTTATTCCTTCCACTCCAACTGCAGAAATCCAATCAACCTCGGTTATCATATCAGTAAGTCCTTACAATTTAACTCTCTCAGCTGTATATTGCCCTCCAAATATCCCCCTTTCCTAAAATCACCTTGATTCCTTATTCCGATCCCTAGGACCTCGCTTCGTTGCAGGAGGAGACTACAACGCTAAACACCAACGGTGGGGTTGTCGATCATCTAACTCCCGTGGCAGCATCCTATCCCGAGTCTCTATATCCAATACCTATTCCATAATTCCACCTATGAACCCTGCATATTGGCCAACGTCCCTAAAAAAACGACCCGATATCCTCAGTTAAGGTGCATAATCCTAGATACTTGAGTCAGCACTCTCCCCTTCCTATTGTTTTGTATATAAACCCCTGCCTGGAGCAGATCATAATCAGTACATTATTATTCTCGTTTTAGGGTAGTAATTAGATTCATAGTTTAGTGTAGTAAAGTGTAACTGTATGTTTCACCAATAAAGTTTTTTAAAGTTCTTTGTCGGTCAAGTTCTTTATCTGGCGCCCGAACAGGGACCCTATCAGCCTCAGGTCAGTAAAGGTGAAGAAATTTTCCTGAAGATCAAGCAAAATCGAAGAAATAATTCAACAGATTTTGGAACTTTAGAGAAGACAACCTTGAACGGAAGCTCAAGAAGGACCGAAGAAATAGTTATTGGACAACAAGTCTTGGAGTAAACCACCTGGAGCTTGTGTTTCAACACTTCAGTAGGGCCAAAACAAAGAAAATCTGATAGGACACCGCTGAACTTAGAATAGAGAAGCTTGAGGTAGATAACAGTTACATATGTATGCCTAAGGATAAGTTAGAAGGTTAAGTTAGATATAAGTAAAATTACAGATCAACTAAGCAATTTATTAATTAATAATAATAGTGATATAAATATAACTAACAAAATGAGCATTTCTTATTCTATGGTAAAAGAGGATTACGATCATATCCCAACATATGGCAATCCTGAAGATTTAATTTTTTTTGTAACAACAGTAAAATCCGTTTTTAATACTGTATGTAGTGATAATAATAATTTAAAGATACAAAACCATGCCCGACTACTTTCAAAGGTAACCTCTAGATTAGTTGGTAATGCTAGACATTGTTTATTAACAAATAATTTTATAAATGTTTCCGAATTATTAGATCATTTACAAAAAAACTTTAAAGATTCCAGAACAGTGGAACAATTAAAATTAGAATTGTTAATATATAAGACGGGGACCCAAAGAACACCCACTATCTTTCATAGATAGAATAGCCCATATAAGAACTTTGATATTTTCCGGAATTTCCTTAGACGAGGAAATTATAAATAAAGATGCTATTATGAAATTACAAGATAGAGAAATCAACTATCACATTATTGCTAACCTACATCCCCAACTATGTGATTTCTTAAATCACATGAGACTTACTGACATTGACGACATTAGAAATGCCATCCAAAATGACTGTTCAATTATCTTAGATAGGCTGTATGGACATAAGAACCATTTTATGCCAAGAAATAATTTTAGACATAATAAACATTACAAAAATAACTATAGTCCTAATTTTAAGCCTAATTATAATCATAATCATAATCCTAATTTTAATTACAATCATAATACTAATCCTAATTATAATTATAATCTAAACCATCATCAAAATACTAATTATAACCCTAATCATTATAATAATCAAAATCCTAACTTTAATCATAACTCTAATTCTAATTTTAATCCTAATTATAATACTAACGCAACTTATTATAATGGTCACCCTAATTATAATCAAAATTTTAATCAAAACTTTCAACAAATTAATGAAAAAGAACCAAGCCAAAATAGACGTTTTGACCATCAAGCGGGTAATAATTTCCAATGTTTTAACTGGGAACAGCAAAGACAGAGGACTCCCTTTCCTACGGGACCGTTTAAACCCGACTCAGCGAATACCATGTCTATGAGAACCGTCAGGTCAAACAACCCACCAGTGAATCATGTTACGCATGATCAGGAGGAGATGAATGACATGAAGCAGGGAATAGACGCTCTTACTCAACGGTTCGATAATTTTTTAGACTTAGGTCAGCAGACAGAACCCCGGAATATCCCTTAAATTTTACGGACCAATTACCTCAATTTAAAGATTTTAAGGGACAGACTTGGCTTATTGATACCGGAGCATTGAAAAATTACATTAATCCACGTTCCTTACCCGAGGAAACTATATTAAAATCGGAAGATTTTTTTATTAGGACACCTACAGCACGCGAAAAGGGCTCTACAACTGCATGTATTGACCTTGCTCCAAATCTAGGGCTTAATAATAAATTATTAGTTAAGTTTTATATTTTTCCTTTTAGTAGTGATTATGATATTTTCTTAGGATATGAAACAATAAAAGAACTAGATTATATCCATTATAATCCATGGAAAAGATGATCATATTACTTTATTAGGAGACAAATTTAAAATAAATAATGGTTTGATTGAACATAATAATGTAGACCTAGTTAACCATACTAATAATAATTATAATAATAGTAATATTAATGTTAATCTAAATAATGGTAATACAAATAAATCGAGTCAATATTTTAATAATAATAATTATGATAATGATAATAATATTAAGAATATAATTAGATGTGAACATATTGAAGAAAACAATTTAAATAAATTAATTAAACTTTTAAATAAATATCCGGAAATGATAAAAAATGAAAATGACCCACTAAAATCCACTAAATTATTGAAACATTCTATTAAATTAAGAACAGATAAACCTATTTATAGCAGAAATTATAGATTTCCTCACCAATTTAGGAAAGATATCTCACATGAAATCGAAAACTTTTAAAATCCAACGTAATCAGAGAAAGTAAATCACCATATAACTCACCCATCTGGGTAGTACCAAAAAAAGTAGATGCTAGCGGAAAAAAGAAAATTAGAATGGTGATTGACTACCGAAAACTAAATCAAGAAACCGTACCCGATAAGTTTCCGTTGCTAAATATTGAAGACCTCCTTGATCAGTTAAATAAAGCAAAAAATTTTTCAACTCTAGATGTAGCATCCGGTTTCCACCAAAAAACGAGATGGATGAAGGATCCATTGAAAAAACCGCCTTTTCTACTGAATCCGGTCACTATGAATTTCTTCGAATGCCATTCGGGCTTTGTAACCCACCACCAACTTTTCAGAGGGCAATGGATATGATGTTAAGTAACACCCCTAATTGTTTAGTGTAAATGGATGATACAATTATCTTTTCAAATAATATCAATGATCATTTACATCACTTAGAGTCCGTTTTCAAGAAACTTAGTCAGCATTCTCTCACAATCCAACTTGTTAAAACAGAATTTTTAAAAACCGAAACCATTTTTAGGGTATATAGTATCCCAAGAAGGTTTAAAAACCAATCCGGAAAATGTCGAGGCAATCGAAAAATTTCCGCTTCCTAAAACTCATAAAAGTATAATACAGTTCTTAGGAATGACGGGATATTATAGAAAATTTATTCAAAATTATGCCCATTTAGCCAAGCCCCTCACACAATCTCTTCGCATAGATGAGAAATTAATATGCCCATCTTCTTATCAAGAAGCATTTAATCTTTTGAAACAACATATTTTAAATTCCCCAATTCTCCAATTTCCCGATTGGGAACTTCCTTTTATTTTAACTACTGATGCCAAGTTCAGTTGCACTCGGTGCAGTATTATCCCAAATCTCAGAAGGGAGGGACCATCCGATCGCTTTCGCTTCTAGAACTCTTTCCGATACAGAACAATGTTATTCTACAATTGAAAAAGAGTTACTTGCCATAGTTTACGCTTGTAATCATTTTAAACCATACCTTTATGGAAAGAAATTTTTTATACATACAGATCACAGACCGTTAACTTGGCTTTTCACGATGAAAAAGTACTAATGCGCGGCTCATGAAATGGATATTCCAACTTTCAGATTTTGAATTTGAAATTAAACATATAGAAGGGAAAACCAACTATGTTGCTGATGCATTGTTAAGAAATCCTCATAAAGTGCATGCCATTGAGGAAGTCGATTATGATGAACTAGATAGGGTTTTAGCTGAAACCTCTAATATGCCCCTACCCTCGTAAGACGATCTTGATGAATTCCTTGAAGAATTTGATACTATAGAAATTATTAATCCCCAAACAAATGACGAAAACAATGAATTAGATACTAGCAGTCTTGCCACAGTTCACTCTCAAGATTCTTCTAATCAACAAATTTGGATAGTAGATGAGGAAAAACCGGTTAATATAGAAAAATTTCAAATTTTTATTCAAAGAGGAAAAAAAATCAATTCGTGTAGAAAAACCTTTTAACAAAACTAGATTTTATATAGAAACAGATTACCCGTGGAAAAAACAAAACAAGACATTGATACTGCCATAGGAATACTAACGACATCAATACGCAATAGCATAATAGATAACACCTCAAAAAGAAAAACGTACAATTCTCTCCAGAGTAATTTGCCACAACATCTGCGCATCCTATTGAGAGAAAAACGAAAAGCAAGAGCTAGGTGGCATAGAACCAGATATCAGTCAGACAAAAATAACTACACTAAATTGACTAACAAACTAAAAACAGAAATAAAAAAATTCAAAATTTATATAAATATACTGAAAACCTTAACACAACTGACAAATCCTTATGGATGGCCACAAAAAAACTCCTGAACTACAAAAATTGTAATCACCCTCTTCTAACTGAATCAAAAATGTGGTCAAGATCTGACAGAGAAAAATCTCAAATTTTCGGTCAGCACCTTTACAATACCTTTAAACCTCATCCTGATATCCTTAACCCAAATCACCTTGAAAGTATTAAAACAGAATTAAATATCCCACTTCAAATGTCCCCTCCTCCCAAAGCATTCCATCCCTCAGAAATATCAAGTATTATCCAAAGATTGCCCACCAAGAAAGCCCTGGACATGACCTTTTTACATCCCATATCCTAAAACTCCTTCCTCGGAAAGCCATCCTATTCCTAACATTCATATATAACGCTGCACTACGAACAATTATAGATCTGTATATCCCTTCTCATCGAACTGCTTCCTTTGAAAAATCCTTTATTATTCGTACAGCTTTATTCTGGAATTCCATACCCATTTCGATCCGCAATGTTCCTTCTCTCACTTCCTTTAAACATAATTTATTCATCTACCTCCTCAATTATCAATCTTCCGAAATTACGTAATAATATTTTATTGCTAGAATATTTCTTTTTCTTTTATTTTATTTTAATTTTTTTATTTACTTATTTATTTATTTTTTTATGTAAACCCAAAGACTTGTAGTATATAATTTACACTCTATATAAGTTACTGCCTGATATGTACGCAGTCAGACAATAATACCTTTTTATTGTTCTTATATGTTATTCTTAGGGGACAAGGTGTCCCAGAATAAAGATTATTTTTCATTTCATTTCATTTCAACAACATATTTTCCTGATCCTTGGAAATTATCCATAGTCAAAATGATACCCAAGCCCAAAAAGCCACTGGAACACCCTTCATCATATCGTCCTATTTCCCTCTTGCCAATTATGGGCAAAATCCTAGAAAAATTCATCCTAAAACGCTTGTATCCGATCCTAGATTCCAATCACATAATCCCAGACCACCAGTTTGGATTCCGAACATCGCATTCCACAATCCAGCAATGTCATCGTGTGGTGGACGTTGTCTCCTCCGCATTGGAGCGCGGAATGTACTGTACGGGAGCCTTTCTCGATGTAGAACAAGCTTTTGACCTAGTCTGGCACCCGGGACTGCTTTACAAACTCCGTAAATTCCTACCTCCTACATACTTCCTTGTCATCCGTTCATATCTTAGCGATAGAACCTTCAAAGTTAATCATAACTTTTCCTACTCCTCTCTCTTTACCCAATCTGCAGGTGTTCCTCAAGGAAGTATCCTAGGTCCAATCCTCTACACGGTGTATACAGCTGACATTCCGACTCATCCTAGCACCATCCTCACCATGTATGCTGATGACACGTGTGTGTTATCAGTAAACAATGATACCTTCATTGCCTCCCAGACACTCCAATCCCATATCATAAAACTTCAAGAATGGTGTCAAAAATGGAGAATCAAAATAAATCCAAATAAATCCCATCAAATAACCTTCACCCTTCGTCGTAAACCCACGACCTCCTGTCCTACAGTATCCTTTAACGATGTTCCTCTAATCCCCGTTGAACAGATCCGCTACCTAGGACTCCATCTGGACAAACGTCTTACTTGGAATCCACATACAAGACTAAAACGACAAGAAACTGCCCGTCGTTTTCGACTACTTCAACATTTCCTTGACAAACGTTTCAACCTTTCAATTAATTACAAAAGACTCATTTACATAACAATAATTAGACCAATTTGGACATACGGAGTTGAGCTTTGGGGCTCCACTAAACCATCCAATTCATCCCGTATCCAATCCTTATAATCCCAAATCCTTAGAAAAATCCTAAATGCTCCTTACTTCGTCACAAACAAACTTATCCACAAAGACCTTAATATACCTTACGTTTCTGACGTAGCTCAAACCAGATATCAATCCTTTCATAGCAAACTCCACAACCATTCAAATCCATTAGTATCACAACTTGCTTCTTATTCCATTCCAGATAATCCTCCGTGGCGCCTGAAAAGAAGATGGCCTTCTAGTATAAAACTTCATAATAAAGAACCTTTATAAGTGCTACCAATGGGTAGGTGCTTTAAAAACATGTGAAGTGCCATTTTTATCTGTCATCACATTTACTTGATGTATCATATTTTATATTGAATACAGTTGTAAATTTCAATAAATACATAAAATAAAATATATATTGGAATAAGATAAATAGGTAATTGAGATTAAATTACTTTTCTGTTAATAAAACTATTTAACATTTCTGAGCATTCTCTCAGTATTTCCCAAAATGCCGATGTTGCATCTCCTTGTTTTATGTAATTAATAAGTGATTTCAGTGTCAATTTTAGAAATGATCACTATTCATGTTATACTATTCGAAAGGTGTTTGTGTGTAGAAGTTTTTGTTTAATGTATGTAGTATTTTTGAGAAAAATGTAGTCAAAGTTTTGGAACGGAATTAGAAACTTGCTATTTCATATGTTTGGATCAATAAGTTAAATACTGGACGCTGCTATAAGTTGCTGAAGTCTGAATAAGTTTATTTTAAAGGAAATTTAATCATCTTTCTAATGAGCATATTGAAATTGCTCTAGGTTTAATAGTTCGGGAAATATAGACAAATATTTGTCAAAAATTAGAAATTTCTCATGGATACACAGCAATTAAAAATAAATTTGAATTGCTGCGTATCTAAGACTGCATACCTCTACTACCTACATCTTTAAATACTTCTGTCAACCAATTCCCTATCTATATAAAGATTTTATATTTGATTCAATTGTTTTTTGTCCATTTGTAAATAATAAATCCATTTATTCTTTTCACTATCTCATGCCAATTTCTACGCTTAAAAATCCAGATATAAGTATTATTACTTTTATGCTTGTATCACAGTGTGAAATTAATTCACAATAAATAATTGTTATTTATTAAAAATAATACATCAAACTCTCGGCTATCTACGGCTTTCCGATAGCATTTGATTTTTTTAGCTTGACAAGATGTAAGTCTTTCCCGTTACTGGAACAGTCAAACAATCACCCGGCCGTGTGCCGCCGAAGCACGAATACAACCACAGAGGAGCCAACATCCTCCGTAACCGGTAGCCGGTAGGGTATTTAATTTGAACTGTTGATAGATTTATTGTACATTCATATTGTTGTATACTGCCTGAATATGACTATGTTGTGTCTGAAGGTATACGTAGCGTATAGGCTATACTAATAACAATAAAATTACGTTGTAAATTACTTTTATGAAATATAATATTCAATTGAGAATATGACTTTATATTTATTGTATTAACACACACCGGAACTGACATGAAACAAAACTTCAATGCAATTTTCCATTCTGCAGATGCTAACTCTTAGTCAAACAATATTCTATTTACAGGGCCAGCGAGAGCCAACCCGGGTCCCGGAACAAATATATTTGCCCGGGCCCCCTAACCTCCTCCCTCCCAACATCAACCGAAAATAACAATTTATTTTTTTACTAAACTAAACTTTTAATAAACTACAATGTTTGATCAATTTCCTTACACGATAAACCGCCATACAATCGTTTATATAAAGTAATTGTGTACGTATGAGTGAGTAATTTTAGTTAAGCATGCATTTTTAGGTAACCTTTCGATGGACAGTGACTCGTAGTAAAATTGATACACTTCGGTAGACAAACAAAAATCAGACTTAAATATCTAAATCATGGATCCAACCGTTAGGCTAAAAAAAACAAAAACAATGGGAGATTTCTGTTATATTCCTTATAACAGAATGTGGGAAACAGGGAATATAACAACAATAGAGGCATTCCTCTTCTTAGCGTTATAAGTAAAATATACCTACGCCAGCATCCTTGACAGGTGGCTTAGGAAAATTATTAAGCTAATGCTAGGAGAGGAGTAATGCGGCTTCAAAAAGAATATAAGTACCCAAGACCTCATTTCCACGATGGTACAAATAGCCGTGAATAAGATAGAAAAGGATAAAGAATCTATGCTTGTTTTGTGGTCTTAACAGAGGCTTTTGGTAGAATTAGAAAACAGGATCTTACTATTACCCTAGAAGGGAAGGGAGCTGAAATGGGACTAAGAAAAGTCTCTATTAGGAACAGTGAGGAGAGAATACCAAAAATTTTGAAAAAAGTTCCAGTAATCGGTCATTGATATAAATAATCGTATAGAACAAGATACACGTGATTCTCATTGGTTCATATCGAAACCAGTCTTCAATGGAGACGAAAGAGCTGAAGAATGACATTGAAAGATGGAATATTTAATCGTTCATCACATAAACCTAAGATTCACCGTCTTAAAAGTAAGAAATTGAGTTTGAATATACAGTGATGTTCATCGTTGAAGAAACCTAGTCATCTTTGAGATCTGGAATGCTCATAATGGTCTCTTTGGAATGGTTGAAGTTGGAGTTAATTTTTGTCCTGGGTTACAGCTGTGCGTAGTTCAAATTCTTTCAGGGTTGAAGTTGGGGTGTTTATTTTAGAATTTAATTATGCCTGTTAAAATTTGTCGTTCACTAAATCAGTTAGCAAATACTTGTCTTAGACAAGCTAATATACAAGTCACTAGAAATGTAATTATTAATGAAATTATTTTCAGTATATTTTACAAGTTATAGTGAAAATATATTTGTCTTGTATATTAGGATTTTATTTAAAATTGTTTTATCTTTTTATCAGGCTCATATTTAGATTTTCAACTTCTGTTTTTAATTTCAGGCATCTACATTGTCTGACTTTGATATTCAGCACAAGACTCCTGTTGCAAGAAAAGTTGTAAGTGTTATTTAGTTTATTATTGTTTATCCATTTAAGTTATAGAAATGTCACAGAAAGTTTGCTTCTGAGCTTGTACATCTTCATATTTTTAATAAATTTCAGTATTTTGTAATGCTAGTAGTATGTTCCTCAACCTAGTCTCATTCTCTACACATTGTATACAGCTGACATCCTGACTCATTCTAGTACTTCTCAACTCATGCTGTTGAGTGTGTTAAAATGGTCCTTTCACTGCATCCTAATTGCTTCAATCACATTTCCCACATTCAAAAATGGTGTCTTGATTGGAGGATTATTATGAATATATCTCATCAAATAACCTTGGCTCTATGTCATGAAATTATGCCTTTCTACCATATATTATCCTTATAATAATATTCTATTGATGTATGTTAAACAGACCACATCTAAACAAATGTCATGCTTGAAATTCATATATTAGACTATAATGATAAGACAATTTTTGTCTTTCTTAACTATATCAACTCTCTAAGCTTTCAATTAGCTACTAAAGACTTAATCCTCAGTACCCTTACTATGTCATAAGTAAACTTGACCATAATGATTTTAATTTCCTGTGTTGCTGATTTGGCTCGAACGAGATAATCATCTTTCTATATTAAGCTCTATACCCTTATGAATCCACTAGTCTCCTAACTTGTTTCCAATTTGATTCCTGATAAGACCAAAAAGAAGGTTCAGAAAAGATGGCATAGAGACTTTCTAATATTGAACTTTTATTGAAATACCACTGTTGGGTAGTTGCCTTCCAAATGATTGAAATGTAATAATGTTTCCTCACACTTACTTTATGTATTTACTTCATACTGTTGTTAGTATCAATAAATGATTTTTTTCAAAAAGGAACATAGTTTTCAGGATAGATGGTTTTTATTTTAATAAATCTGATGAATCTGATTATTTACTTTTACTTATGAAAATTTGGAGCTCTTTAGTTGATTTTTTATCGGTTAATATTTAATATGTATTTAATATATATATATATATATTAAAATTCACCAGAATATATATGTGTGTATATATATATCTCAAAGGTTACCAACCTATGAAGGTCAAAATTCATTTTATATGTCCGCCACAAAATAAATTGTAACCCGCCCAAGTAGGATTAGAACCCAGGACCTCCTGTAACGAGAACACTGAGACTGTTGCCTCAACTCACTCAGTCATCGGCCCTGTTCTTATTAAGCTAAGTATTATAGGATATCATAAATAATATTAAGAGAAAATTCATTCCTATAAAATCAACTTGAATTAATTGTTAAAACTTAAGCTTGGTATCTCACAGCTCTATCTGTTTCAATGTTCTTGACATGTAACAGCACCCCTCAGATGCAGTCCATTACAAATTTTTGAGAGGTTGAAATGATTCGATTAATTTTAATCTTGTTTTTGTTGAATAGTATATCTAAAAGAACTGCATCTGAGGGGTGCTGTTACATGTCAAGAACATTGAAACAGATAGAGCTGTGAGATACCAAGCTTAAGTTTTAACAATTAATTCAAGTTGATTTTATAGGAATGAATTTTCTCTTAATGTTATTTATGATATCCTATAATACTTAGCTTAATAAAAACAGGGACGATGGCTAAGTGAGTTGAGGCAACAGTCTCAGTGTTCTCGTTACAGGAGGTCCTGGGTTCTAATCCTACTTGGGCGGGTTACAATTTATTTTGTGGCGGACATACAAAATGAATCTGGACCTTCATAGGTTGGTAACCCTTAGGGTAACTCGTCTGTTCTGCCCCAGTTGGAGTACATAAGGACGTTAAGCCCCAATAGAAAAAAAAAAAAAAAAAAATCAGCTTACACATTAGTCTAATTATTATTTGACATTTTATTATAAAATTATGGGTTGCCATAAATATTGTTCGGCAGATCTAACCTTGTTCCCACCCAGAAAAGCTTTATCACTGATCACCGCCTGATATTGCTTTATTTTAAAGTTTTCCGTATACCTTTATTACAGTTTACATTTTACTTCACTTCTGCAATCCTGCTATGTTTAATACATATGTATTATATACATACAATAGACTTTTTATTGCTTTAGATAGCAATAAGCGCAGCTGCTGAGTTTTGCTCACGGCCTTTTCTCTTGAGATAACCTAACCTCTAGCTGATTTAAGTTGATATTGTGTCCTTATTTGTTACTTTCATAGTTTTTGACTTAATAGTTTAAAATTAGGATTTTCTGATCAATCAAAACAGTGTGAAGTCAACATTATAATAATAAATTATATAAGAACATTATTCATTTCTATAACTTTTATTATGACATTAGAACTTGTTTGTAAATAAACAAAATTATGCTGAACATTCTCTGGTTGTGCCTAATTAATAATTTATGTAACACTGGTAAGGCTATTATTTATATGTATACTCTTTAAGTTCAGGAAGGTGCATCAATATGAAGATGCTTCTGGCCATTGGAGGAGTGTTGCCAAAGGATATAATTATTAAATTAACACTTAGCAATTTAAAGTATATTAACTTTTTAAATATTTTACTAATTAGAAATAACATGGTATGAATTATTTTATTTTGATTAGTGTACCATCTCATATGTAAAACGCTCTATTGTGGTTAGGAATCAACTAAATCTCAATTCTCTTTTGTATAGCTCAGCTAATATTAGCCCTCCCAAGTCCGTAAGATACAATTATGTTTTAATAAAACTGTAACTAGCTTTACATTTTTTGAAAGGTTTTCTGCCTTCTTATAAATTATAAACTGTAATATTAACTAGGTGTTAATAATTTTTATTTTTCTCTATGAACCCACTTTGTAATAACTATAGAGGCATAAAAAAGACCTCACAGACTTAAATGACTAATTAGGTGGAGGGTAATGCTTGGAATAGAATTCATTAGAAATGAAAGAAAGAATAGTAATGGTGAAGAAAAGTTGTCAGAAAAATTACATGAGAAGAGAAGGGAAATGGGCTTGAGTATATTTTATCAAAATATCCCAGGTAGCAGCCAAGAATCAGTGGGTTTTCGTTTGTTGGGGATGTAGAGCTTGTTTTGTTCCATTGGGTATTTTGTTTTTTTCATATTACTGAATGTTATCTTTAAATTATCCAATATTCTTTTTATTTAGATGCTTACTGTGAAATTATTTTTCTATTCAAACATCTGTAGATGAATTAAGATTTTTTAAATTTTATTCTAGAATGCAATTCCTAAAGCACAGTATGGAGGTCGCCATACTGTCACAATGCTTCCAGGTGGAGGAATTGGACCTGAGTTGATGGACTATGTTAAAGAAATATTCAGGTATATCTTGTAACTTAAGATGTCTATAATATTATTAGTATGGTCTTAGTAATATGCTTTAACAGTGTAAATTAATCTGTATAAGTTTTTAAAATAAGAAATTATTCTAAAATTAAGTTTTCATTAGTGAACATTTTTTTATCTTTATTATTGACATATGTTTAATTACTTTGTTGCCAACAATATAAATTATTTTGATTTTTTTTTTTTTTTTAAATATGGCCGCATTTAATCGCTATTTATTGATGAGTCCAAAGAAGCTCCTTTAAATTCCTTAATAAAACTTTAAACTTGGTTGATCCATGAAAGAAATCTTGATTATCTCACTCTGACCAGAATCAATTGGTAACTTGTAATATAATCTGTCATTCCTTCAGAGTTTACTGTCCCTACTTACCCAGTGGTGAATGGTGTGGCAGAATGATAGAAGGTTGCTATAGAATGACTCTGCCTTTTTCCTGATTCATTATACTTCTGACACTTGTGAAGAATGTCTGATTCTCCAAGGTAGAAGCTTGATGATTATAACATTGATTCCTTTGGCACAGAGGCCATTTATTAAGCAGTTTCACAATTTATGAAAGCAGTTTTCAAAACATTCGAATTCATACTACTTTACTTTTGTCTAAAAATTTAAAAGAGGACATTATTTAGAAGAATAAGAGTAAGAATTTATAATAAGTGTTCCACACAAATCTGGATTTTTATTCATACATGCTTCAAGTTTTTGCTGTATGTTGGCCTTTCTATTTAATGACGGTTGCAGATTATTAATTTACCATAGGCTTTTATATAGCTATTTTAGATTTTTTCCTGAATTTATTCAGATAGGATGGCAGTTAAGGTCCAGGACAAAAAGATAGCCCACCCAATATTTTTGAACTTTATCAGTTTTAACCTATGAAATAATATTTTAAAAATAATATGTAGCGCATTATGCTTGAATTTGAATCAATTTTATTTATATGGAGTTACAAATTAATTAATTTGTAAGAATTAATAAACAATACTTGATTTCAGGGTGGGACAAAAAGATAGCACACTTGTTGTTTATTTACAAACAGAAACCAAATCCTTCTGAGTGAACAAGGACAATCCAGTTCTGTTTATGCTTTCATGAGTGTAACATAATATTAGTTCAATGGGACGAGCGAAATCACTGACAACAGTTAAAAAAAAAAAATCATTCAGCGAATAAAAATTGGAGGATTCTGTATTTCTGATGTTTTAAAAAATACCGGTAGGAGTAGAAAAGTAATTTTAATTTTTTTGAAGTCTCCAGAAAGGTATGGGACTAAAAAATTTCCTGAAAGACCGCCGGCTTTAACAACACGGGCAATTTTAAGGATTGCATCCAACCCAACTTGAATGGCCTGTCAAATTACTGCGAGAGCTGAACGTCCAAAGGTCCATTCGTGCAACTCCTCACATCAAAAGGAAGAAAATAAAAGGCATACCTCCTCTTAAGCACGGCGCATCATGACAGGAGAAAGGTGTTTGCTGGTGAACATGTCCTATGAAAAGACGAATGGAAGAAAGTCCTGTTCACTGACAAAAAGAAATTGATGGCTGGTCTCACTACTACCTTGACCTTCGGAAAGAAGAAAAATTGTTTTCCAAGAAGCAAATGGGAGGAGGCGGTGTAATGATATGGGCTGGTGTTGGCTATGATCACAAAACTGGCATAGTGTTTATTTCTGGTCGAATTAACAGCCAAAAATATGTTAATTTATTAGAGAGCCAATTAAAAAAAATATTTTGAACTTGTTCCTAAAGAGGACGTAATTTTTCAGCAGGATAATAACTGGGGAGTTCACACGACAAAAGTTACGAAAGAATGTTTAGAAACGATAGGACCAATATAATAGATTGGCCCGCAAGGTCCCAATTATCGAAAATGTATGGAGGCATCTTACTAGGAGTGTTTACAGTGGTAGCCGACAATTCCAGTGCGTTGAAGAATTAAAAAATACAATTCAGGAAGAGTGGGTCAAACTCCGTGAAGAACTGATTCGTCGACTTTTCACTCGCTTTCAAATCGTATGATTCCTGCATTAGAACAAGGTGGGGCGTATACAGGATATTAAATTTCAATTTTTATTGTTTTCATTGTGTTTTAATAGAGAATTATAATATTATTGTTCATTGTGCTATCTTTTTGTTCTACCCCATAATCAAGTATTGTTTATTAATTCTTATAAATTAATTAATTTGTAACTCCAAATGGATAAATTCATTTCAAATTTGAGCAGAATACACTGGCCTGCCCGTTAAAGGGTTAACTACAAAATGTTTTGTTGTATGAAATATTCAAATATGAATCTTAAATGGATTATCAGGATCATATGGTGTATCATCATCATCATCATCATCATCCCAAGCTCTACAATCCATTACTGGATCTTGGCTGCCTCAAGAATTTCCTTCCTGATTCCAAGAATTCAGACATCAGCAATCTTTCTTAATTCCTCCCTCTTGAAAATTTTTGGTCTCCTTTTACTGGCCTTAATCATTATCCATGTTTTTGGTCCATATGTCAAAACTGGTCGTAAGAGTACCTTGTACAGGAGCAGCTTTGTAGATAATGGCAGTGAACGGCTCTTTATATGCTTCAGGAGACGTTTTGTGTCACCTCTTTATGTAACCTGCTTATGGAATTATCTTTAGACTTTTTCAAAGTTGTATTTACCAATATAGATGGATAAATTTGGCGTGGGTCAGGTTTTATGTGCTTGGTCTTGTCTTGGTTGACTTCAAGTCCCATCTTGACGGCTGGTGCTTCTAGCAAGATGAAGGCATCCATCATATCAATCAAGGATCTTCCTATTATGCATAAGTCATTGTATGCTTATATTTGCGTGTTTGTGTAAAAGTGTCTGTTTGTATGCTAGCATCTCACTTTACTTTCTACAGTCAGATTAATCAGTACATGCTAGTGTGTGGTTTCCTTGCATTCTTACTCAATAGCTGGTATCTATTGTAGTTGCCATATCCCTGCCGTACCCTGGCCAATCTTATTTACTTTTGCGTGATTCCAAGTTTTTCCATTGGTGCATATAGCTTTACTCTCCATATACTTTCATAAGAAGCCCTAAAATCCATAAAGAGCACCCTATATAACTGTTGAATTCCTTTATTTTCTCCAAAATATGATGTATACTAAATAAATAAAAAGCTTAATAGTTATTCTGACATTTTAATTTTCTTAAATAGGCATAATTAAGAATAAATACTTTGTTATTACTTGCCAGAATATTTTAGAACTTTTTGTGATGGTTAAATTTTATTATGAAATGTTACTTAAAAGTGATTTTATTTTAGAGTTGGTGGAATTCCTGTTGATTTTGAATTAGTACAGATAGATCCTAAGAGTAGTGGAAATGAAGACTTAGAATATGCAATTACTTCAATTAAGAGGAATGGTGTTGCTATCAAAGGTAAATGGAATTCTATATACTTTCCTTTCTTGTCAATATTATTGAAAATTCTATGTAAGGTAATTTTTAATTGTGCAATACTTCAACCAAATAGTTGATTACCTGATAGTATGTCTTTGGCTCTTTCTAACTTTCTTTATTAAGATTTTCCAATAATAATTATGATTGAAGAGGTATATTTTTTGACTGTGGGTGAATATAACTGGCAGATTATATTGTCTTATGACATTATTAGAAACATGATGGACTCTTATTATGAAATAACTTATACTCTGAGTACCCATCTCTAAATATAGTAGCGTTTGAGCTTTTTTCTTTTTCTTTTTTTTTTCTTCTCCACACTACAGATTTCAGCAAATTTATAGTGATAAGGAAAGATACAATCTTCTTTTTCTTTTTTTTTAAAGGAAACATTTTTATTCCACAGGAACGAGTTTAGGATTCCTACAGTCTTCCTTTCTCTTGATATTTTCAATGAAATATCTTAATTAATAGAGGGTTCCTTTCCAGGAAGGATAAGTAGAGCTTCATATCTCTAATCTTCAATGCTAAAAAATGTGCTCGAAGAGTTGAAGGACGCAAACTCTGTCTACATTAGATTTATTTCCATGCCCTGTACAGAATACTCCTCAGAGTTTCCTCACCATGTATTCCAGATCACAATCCCTCAGTTGCAATGAGTTAATAAACTCCTGCAATTTGTAGCATGAATTAGATATCTTTCAAAATCTCCAAACCCATGCATTAATATTTTTCTCCTATTTCTAGAAAGCTTGTTTAATAACCATGTTAAAGGGAGTAGGTGATTAGCAGCAACTTTGATTTAATCCTTTGGTGATGTGTAATGCTGAGGGGACATGGATTCTAAAGGTGGATAAAGGCTAAATGTACCTCCTGGACCAGAGGTCTTGGAAGTCCACCAAATTCATTAAAAAAAAATTGGAATATAGTAAAAACTTGACCTAAGATGGCCCAGCCTGAATCCTGCTTCTACCTCTGTTATTTTCTTCTTTATTTTATCTTACAGCATTTATTTTAAGACACAATACATGATTAGGTAACAGATTGTTACAGGCTACTTGTAATTGTTGAGTCTTCATAATTGTTCAAATATTTTTTACTAACACCTATATATATATTTTTTAAATAAAATCTTGGTAGTACAATTAAATATGGACAATGTTTCTTAAAGATTTATTTAGTTGAATTCGTTTGTATCATAGTTGGCCTATTTATTTTTAATTTGTTATTTATTTTTACATCTTTTAATTGGCTTCTAAAATTTTTCTTTTAACAAAAATTGACACAATAATTTTGGTTGATTTTGTGTTATTTATCATTTGTAAGATTACTAATATACAAATTATTAACATTATTAGCAATGGTCAAGAGGATAAATTAATGAATTACCGGCCAAAATGTCTAAAAGTCAGTTTGTAATAGGTTAGAACCACTAGCGCCAAGTCGGTAATCGATAGCAGAACGATGGCTGGCAATAGGAGTTATTTAAATAACTGTTGAGAATGTAAGAACTGGAGTGATTGTAATAACTGCAGGGATTCTAACAACTGGCGTTATTGTAAGAACTGCAGTGATTCTAAACAGTGAAGTAATTTAAAGCGTTATTTGATACCGAACAGTGATTGGCATCAGCAGTGATTGACTGGCGCGCATTCTAGCGGTAGGGCAGGGGTTTACTTGAATCACCTATTAATGGAATAACCTGTTATTAGAACCTGTTACTAGGATAGAGCCATAACGTAGTAACCTAATACCAAAAAATAACTGTTTAGCCCACCTCTACCAGGTATGCGTTTAAAATGTCGTTTATTTCTTAAAATATATACACAGTAATTTAAAAAAAAGTATAATATATTTTATTCAAAGTACTGACCCTCGCTTTCTACACATTTTGCCCATCTCTCGGGCAATATATGGATACCATTCCAAAAGAATGCTTCATCTTTATTTGAAATCCATTCATCGAGCCATTTTTGTACGTTTTCGAAATTGTTGAAGTGTTGCTCCGCCAATGAGTGTCCCATCGATGAGAAGAGGTGATAATCAGAAAGCGCCAGGTCAGGTGAATACGGCAGGTGGGGTAGGAGTTCCCAACCAAGCGAAGAAATCGTTTCCTTAGTCAATCTGGCTGAATGTGCAGGAGCGTTATCATGCTGAAGAATGACTTTGGCGTGCCTGTGAGCCCATTCTGGGCGTTTTTCGATCAATGCGTGACTCAAATTGATCATTTGTTGTCGGTAGCGCTCGGTATTGACTGTTTCGCCGGGTTTGAGAAGCTCGTAGTAGACTACTCCCTTCTGATCCCACCACACACACAGCATTGTCTTCTTCCCAAAACGATCCGGTCTTGCACTCGATGTGGATGGTTGTCCTGGCGTTACCCATGATTTTTTTTTTTCGTTTGGGATTCTGAAAATAAATCCATTTTTCATCGCCAGTTACAACTCGATGCAAAAAACCCTTTCTTTCGTGGCGTAAAAGCAGCATTTCGCACACAGTTTTTCGTTTTTTTTCCCATCTGTCGTTCGTCCAATTCATGTGGAACCCATTTTCCAACCTTTTGAATCTTTCCCATAGCTCTCAGGCGATCGGAAATGGCTTGCCTAGTGACATTCAACTGTTCTGCCATCATTTGTTGGGTTTGGGTATTGTCTTCGTCTAATAAAGATTGCAATTCGAAGTCCTCAAACTTTTTTGGTCGATTTTCTCATTTTTGATCAGTAACATCAAAATCACCACGTTTGAAACTTTGAAACCAACGTTCACATGTCCTGACGGTTGGAGCAACATCGCCATAAGTCTCAACAAGAATTCGATGACATTCAGATGCCTTTTTCTTTTGATTAAATAAGAAAATCATGACATGCCGCAAATGCTCTTTATTTGGCTTAAAATTAGACATTTTTAACACCAAAGAAAGGTATGATACGTCCACGTAAACGACTTAAAAACAACTGACTTTTGTAAACAAATGACTAACAAACAAAATAGCGTTTAGAGATAAGCAAATCCTTCAATAGGCTAAGAGCTCATTCTATTGGAATTAAAACGACATTTTAAACTTGCATACCTGGTAGTATGATATAAAGCAATTAGTTGAAGGGAGGAGTGGATCAATTGTTTTATTTTTCAACAAAACAAATTAATGACTATATAAACAAAGAGGTAGTAAAAAACAGTGAGATTATAATCTTTAAAAGTAAATTTAGGAAAGAGGGATAAAAAGGAATAATAATTGATATATAGTTGATAAATAATAATGAAAATGCATATGAATTTAATAATAAGAATTTTATATATATATATATATATATATATATATATATATATATATATATATAGAGAGAGAGAGAGAGAGAGAGAGAGAGAAAGAAAGGAGATTCGTTGGCCATTGCTTTTTTTATTGAACATAAATATGCTTTAAATGGAGTTGAGGAGTGTATTAAGTAGGAGAGTATATAATGTTTTGCACTTTTTGTATATGGAAGTAGTTTTTTTTGTTGTTAATTGTTTTATAGAAAAGTATTAATAAAATAAATTACAACAGTGTACAAAAAGCATAATTTTTTATTGCATGAAAATGCAACTTAAAATGCGAAGAACAAAAATATTTACGTGCATTTATTTTTACTCTCCTTGTAGAGGTTCATGGAAAAAATTATTTATTTTTTTTATTTTTTAATAAAAATAATTTTAACAATGCAGATAAGTAATTAGATGATCAATTTAATTAAAATTACATTTTACTTTAAATTTAAAAAAAAGTTTCATTAATCGAACGTTCGGATAGTCGACGCTCTACTGTACATGCAGGGAAAATAAACTCAATCTCATCCTTGATTAGTGTTTTCTTTGCAACATGTTCAATAAATCTTCAAGAAGCTAATTTGTCGTTGCTACACTTAAAAGTCATAATTTGCTGCTTGAAACTTCAGTTGTCTTGGGAAGCGGAATAAGAACACCAAGCTTATAATTCATGATACTCTGAGAAGGCTGAATGGATTAGTGTAATATATTAAATTTATATTACTAACGAGGGATTGGAGTTGTAACTCACAGATTTGAATGCCGATTTGTGTGTGAGTAGTAGGGACCTATAATAGAGCAAAACTAGAGTTAAAGATAGCCACCAATGAGCATTAGGAGCCGAGAAAGAAAAAAAAAAAAAAAAAAAAAAAATGAAAATCTAGTTTTATTTTTTTTCTCAGCTCTCACTCAAGATAGGGAAATGATTTTTTCACGTTTAATTGCAGTTATGTATGCTATTTGATATAAAAATACTTCCGTTATGCTCAAGACATGACCTGGCTTTAGGGTGCTCAAAAACTCTAAAGAAATGACAAAATTCCAAGGAAATGAATGGAAATTTGTTTTCATGAACAACTGACCTCAAATCTCGATTCAACACACCAAAAAACCCTTGACAACACCAAGAAACCCGTGAAATTTTAACAAAAAAAAAAAATATTGATTTTTTTTACCCGTTTCGAGGAAGTTAGAAGTTTTGAAGTTGAGATTTCATCAACAACTTCTAACGACCATAACAACTGCTGCGTTCAACCGATTATAATAGTAATAGTATCACTAGAATCAGCATACATTCTGCTTTTTATCCATGCATATAACATTGGGATTACTCCAGATTTTAGTGGACAAAAACTGATGTGAATGAAAGAATCTGAGGTCAGCTATAAGTTGATATCTCAATAAAGGGAAATCCTGCAACCTCTGGATTTGGGCTAAACTATGCAGTTTAGCGGCTTCTAGATGACCTTAAAATTTGATTTTAATCCGTGGCGAAATGTGTGAGATAGCCCAAATTATTTACATTTTTTCAGAAATTGACAGCCTCTTGCCTTCTAAAATCCTACAAACTTTTAAAGGTAAAAAAAATTATTTTTGATTTCAACAAAACTTAGTTTCTGCATGTTTTTTGAGATGAGGAATCTGAAAGTGATATCAGTTTTTAGTTTAAAAATTTTCCTCACACATATTTTTATTTCTAATTGCATTGAAACCCTAAGATTGATGAATAATCTAGAATTAATATCAGGTTCTGGTTAAAAAAAAAAAAAAAAAAAAAAAAAAAAAAAAAAAAAAACACTCTCCTTACCTATATTTTTTTTTAATTGTCTTATTTGCAATTTATTGTGTAAAAATTAAAATAATCATAGAAATAGATCATTTTAAAACGTCTTATTTATATAATATAGGTAAAAAACTGATATTATTTTCAGTTTCCTCATCTCAAAAAACATGTAGAAACTAAATTTTGTCGAAATCAAAAATAATTTTAGGATTTTATAAGGCAAGAGGCTGTCAATTTCTGAAAAAATGTAAATAATTTGGGCTATCTCACACATTCCGCCACAGATTAAAACCAAATTTTAACGTCATCTAGAAGCCGTTAAACTGCATAGTTTAGCCCAAATCCGGTCGCAGGATTTCCCCTTATTGAGATATCTCAAGTTATAGCTGACCTCGGATTTTTTCAATCACATCAGTTCGGTCAAATCGAGATTTAAGGTCAGTTGTTCATGAAAAAAAATTTCCACTGATTTACAGCGGATTTCCTTGGAATTTTGTCAATTTTTTAGAGTTTTTGAGCACCCTAAAGCCGGGTGGTGTCAGCCTAACGGAAGTATTTTTATATCAAATAGCGTACATAACTGCAAATAAACGTGAAAGAATTATTTCTCTATCTGGACTCCATCTTTTTCTCGGCTCCTAATGCTCATTGGCGGCTATAACTCCAGTTTTGCACTATAATAGGTCTTTACTACCCACACACAAATCGGCATTCAAATCTGTGAGTTTAACTCCAAACATCCCCTTGTAAGTCCAACATTCTTGGCTATTCAGAACAAGGGTGACAGGACTTGTTATAAACAATTATAATAATCTCTCCGGGGTTCTATTCTATAATATCATAGCTCTTTTGCCTGCCTTGGAAAAAATTTGGATAGTTTACAATAGAAGCAGTGATGTGGAAGTTTTCATATTAATTATTTTTTGTGATTATTTTTAGGTAACATTGAAACAGGGAGCTTAGATACAGGGATCATTTCCAGAAACGTTGCCTTGAGAAATGAACTAGATTTGTATGTGAATGTTCTTAGTTGTAAATCTTACCCTGGAGTTATTGCTCGACAGAAAGATATTGATATTCTCATCGTTCGTCAAAATACCGAAGGAGAATATGCTATGCTAGAACATGAGGTAATTTATTGTGTTAGGATTTTCTTTTGAAGAAGTAGTGGTAGACTGATGTATCAAATCACTGTTTGATGAAATAGTCTATTTTATTATTATTTTAGTATTTTTTTTTTAGTATTGAATCAATGGGTAAAGTTTATTATACTCGTTAAAGAAATAAAATTAAAATTAAATTATTAGTAATGGTAAATGTATAGCTGACTGTTAAGATGAATGGAGAAGATCAGAGATGCAGTCAAAGAGAAACACCACGTCTAAGTAGAAATAAGTTGACACGCATTGAAGTATTTTTGCTTAGGCGTGGTCTTTCTCTTTGACTGCATACCTTATTATCTTCTTCTCCATTAAATTATTAGTATCTGGATGGTTGACTGTCTGAAGATAAATGAATGTTATCTACAGAGTGCTACATTCTTTAGTGTTCTGGTGATACATCTTTTTGAGTAACATAACCCTGTTGCTTTCTGACTAGGTTGTAGAAGTGATCAATTTTGTCAATGTCCTTAACATATGAATACCCTTTCAATCAATTTTGTCAATGTCCTTAACATATGAATACCCTTCCCCATGCAAACCATAATTCTTAGAAATTTGTTTCTGAGTTGTATTCTCCAGACTATATATGCTTCTATGAGATACCTTGCAGAAATGATACGGCTAATGTTTCTCAGCCTGTACTGCCAACTAGAAAAAAAGAAAGAAGCTTATCATTAGAATGTTCCATTGTATAGCCTTCAGTAACTCAAATCAGAGTTAATAACTGACTGGTCAATGTCAGTCAATGGCGATATGCCTGAATTGAAATGTTGATCATTTAGTTATTAACTATGATTTGTGAAATAGAAGTTTTTATGTATAATCTTAAAAAAATTAGTTAATTGATTAATCTTTTTATCCTTATTATTTATTTTCATTAAATATCATTATCATGATTTTATGTTGTCATCACTCCTTGTTTTGAGTATGCTTTCTTTGGTTTAAAGATTTTTGAATTTTGTAAATACTTCTTTTTACTTCAAACATTTTGTATAAAAATTGTGTCTCATTGAAATTTTAACTTTCTAATCCCTCTTTTTAGTGTTGCTCTTAATATTCCAATAATACTTTGCTTTCTGTAGAACTTATTTTTCTCAGAACATTATCCTTAATATGGGCCACGCACATATCGCTTTCAGTTCCTTACTCACTCTGAATGATGTCCTCTTTTGTCCATCTCCTTGGCCCATGCCTTGCTCTCTCTCCACAAGAATCTTGATGTTACCTTGTTGAGTCTGAATTTCTCTCAGGCAGTTCTTATCCATGATTCCAAGTAATTTCATTTCCTCTATTATAAGCTTGGCATAACCACTTTGGCTTTTCAAGTTGTATAATTTATTAAATATTTGTTTATTCAACTATTTTGAGCCCATTCGAGCCTTGTGCCCTAAAAATGTTAGCTGTCTTTTCCTAATAGCTGTTTATAAATGTTTTATCCTATCATATAATTCTCTATTTTACTTCAATTTATAACTTCTCTGTGACATATATTGGCCATATATTCTTTGTATCATTCTCCTTGTGATCTTCAGGAACTTTTCCAAGCTTGACAGATTTATTGTTTCCACACCATGCAAAATCATTGGCCTTACTACAGCCAACTTTTTTTATTTTTTTATTATTTTTTTTATTTTTTAATGAAACCTGTAGTCCTTTCTTCTCAGCTATTTGTTTTAATTCATTCAATGTATTTTTATTGAAATTTAATATTATCGACTGTTGAATTTAAATCAAGGAGTAGGTATTCAGGAATGCAGTCAGGATTTATTGAAAAAGATATCTATGTAGGTTGAAAAAAAACAAAAAAACTTTAGAACACCAATAAAAGCTTTTTTTCGATGTTGGTTGAATCCTGACTGCATTCTTGACTCTCAAAATAAATTTTTATATGTGCATATATTTATATACCGTTGCAATGAATTTTTTAGAGTGTAAGTGGTGTAGTTGAAAGTATGAAAATTGTCACTTATGAGAACTCTGAAAGAGTGGCAAGATTTGCATTTGAATATGCTAAAAAACTAGGAAGGAAAAAGGTGACCACAATTCATAAAGCCAACATTATGTAAGTATGTATAAATGGATAATTAATAATTACATATTTATCTTGTGATATAAATATATCTAATCATATAAATGACTTGTCACATTTTAAAATGGAGACTTTACTTTTTCTGACTTTTATTTACATTAAAGAAGAATTTTAATAAGATTCTCCTGGAATTTTACCAAACCTTAAAGTAAGAAAAGGAAATTCATTATTATTTTTTTTAGATCTTTCCTGAGGAAGGGATTGTTCTGCCTGCCACATATCTTACAATTCCATTACAATAATATTCCAGTAATACTATAATACTTTTATTTATTTCATTTGTGTGTTTTTAACTGCTACTACTCATGTAATTAATTTTGAAACAATTATTAGAACTCTTACAATTCATTGTATGAATACCCCTAAATTGGCTATGATCTAATTTTTCAAAAGAAACTAAATTAGTCAAATTTTCATTTATAGAAAGTCTATAATAAAACCATGAAGTATCAGTATACAAAAGTGAGGAAACCACTTAGGAAATATAACCTGATTTTACCTGGGTCTCAGAGAAGAAAAATAACTCAAATAAAGAAAATAGATTATGAGTAAAGTCAAGAAATTATTATTATTATTAGGTTAAGAAATTAAGTTGTGAAGCTGTAGTCTAGAAAGATATTTCCTTCAGTACCTACATAGCTGGAAAGTCTACACAAGGAAAAATGGCAAATGTATCACAATGGGCTCTCAAGTAAGATATGAGCATTTAAGGATTATGATAGCATCAACCCTGGAGATTATCATTGTAAATTCTATTGGAAAAGAAATGAAATAAAAACTGAAAAAATAAAAATAAAGAAGTTATGTGATATAATTTCATATAACTTATGTTACTATCCACTGCTTTTCCTAAAAAACGTCCAATTCCAATAAAAACCTTGGAGTAACTCTTGATCATTATCTTTCTTGGGATAATCATATTCTCCAGATTACCAGGAAACCTATTTTTATTCTTAAGGCGGTTATCTACTATGTTAGCGAACCACCAACCAGAGCTACATGCTTCTGTTATCCTGTTTATGGGGATGTGGTTTGGGAACACGTACACTCCATAACTTGGTAGCACTGTCTATTCAAAGAAAAGACACTAAGTTCTGAAAGGCTATATCGGCTCAGGATAAGCTCGCCTTAACATTATAATTTCAGGCCACTGCTGGTAGTTTTTTTTTCTGGTTTTAAGATTTGTTGCCAAATCCTATATAACCAAGTTCAATTTTGTTTCTTAATTTTTGTTATGATTGGTTTCTTTGTTCTTCTTTCTTTTTTAATTATAGTTTAGCTTTTAATTTATCTAAAACTTCAATCAATTTAACTACTTTTTCCCTGTCCAGTTCTTTTAAGTATTCTATTTCTTCTTGAGGATTAAAATTAAATTTTAATTCAGACCTAATTTTTTCGAGCTTTTTGCATCTGAATATTATATGCCTGGGGTCTTCCGAGAAGTCACACGTCTCACATTTCCCATTGGCTTCTATCTTCATTAGGTTAAGATATTTCTTTGTACAGCCATGATTTGTTCTGAGTCTTGTTATTCTTACAATGTGATTTCTATCAATATTTGTACGGATGGCTTGAAACCATGGGGTTAGGCTCACTTTGGGCTGAACTTGATAATAATCTCTGCCCTTAGATTGTGACTCCCAGTCATACCTGTCCTGCCATTCTTTTATCGCCTACTTCTTTATATTTCTGAGTAGGTCTGGAGTTGGAACTTTGGCATTATCCTTTTCTACTTGTTTATTTCGAGCTACTCTGTCCGCCTTTTCATTACCAGAGAGGCCTACATGGCTAGGTACCCCACTGAAAAGAAAACCTGTTTTTCGATTGGGTTTGGTGCACGATGAAGCTGAGTCAGTTAAGATGACTCTGTCTTGATCAGTGTATGTTTGTTCGCAGTAGTTTATGGCTCTGTAAATAGCATACATTTCGGCAGATGCGATGCTGAATTTGCTAGGGATTGAAGTAGAAATTTTAAAAATTTTCTTTGTATCTATTATTGCTATTGATGTCTGTAGTTTTGTTTTTGAAGCATCTGTGAAAATCTGAAAATAACTGGTGTAGTTGTTTGATATGGTTAGTAATGCTAGTTGTCTTATGGCGTCTGGAAAGTAAGTTTTTTTAGGATTTTGTACATCTAAGGTTGGTCTGCTGGAGAGTAGAATAGATGCTTTAGGCTGAGGTGTGGCTAGATCTAGGGGGCCGCGTGTAATGTGCACTCCTCGAAGCAGCGTGTGCATTTCAAGGACAAGGTTACAAATTTTTGGAGCGTAAATTTTCTTTGCAGAAATAGCTTCGCACATAGGGTTTCTTTCATCGGCACTTGGTTTTATAATGCTTTTACTTGAAAGCCATATTCTTCTTGTTGGTAATGGCATTTCACCTGCTTCAGCCATCAACGCATTAACTGGTGTAGTTTTAAATGCACCTATGCATGTTCTTGTAGCGGTGTTTTGAATAGTATTTAAGGTATTGATGAAGGGTGACTTAGTTTCGTTGTATATTATGGAGCAATAGTCAAATAGGGAGCGCACTAAAGTCTTATATAACAAAAACATGTTAATAGGGTGGGATCCCCACGAGACTCCTGCTAGTGATTTTAGAATATTCACATTCTGTAGAGCCCTGTGCTTTATGTTCACGATGTGTGCTTTGAAATTTAATTTGCTGTCCGTACTAACAGTACACCTAGAAACTTGACTTTACCTTGTGCTTTGAGAGTGTATAAGTTATTGGAAATATCAAAACTGTTTAATGCAATTTTTCTTTTCCTTGTGAAAGGAACTAAGGTGCATTTGTTGGGATTTATTTCTCAATGTATTTTGTAAAACTCATCTTTTAAATACTCAAGAGCTCTACTCATGACTCACTTCCCTTCCTCTGGATTGTTTTCAACCGTAAAAACTAGGAAATCGTCGGCAAATTGAATCAAATAACAATCTGGGGGTGGATTTTTAATAATGTGAGCCGTGTAGATATTGAATAAGGTTGGGCTTAAGACATCTCCCTGTGGTAAACCATTGTAGGAATTAAAACTAACGGGCCCCTCATCTGTTTGTATCGTATATGTACGGATGGATAGATATTCTGATATCCAGTTTATCATAATTTTAGGAATACCTAGGGTCTTTAATCGTTTGGATAGAATTTGAGTCCTTAATTTATCGTATGCTTTTTCTATATCCACAGTTAAGGTTAACAAAATTTTCTTTTCCTGAAATGTTTTATAGATTATATTTGTGAGATACCAAATTCCATCAGCTGTTAATCGACTTTTTCTAAAACCAAAACAGTATTGGCTAAGGGTTTCTTGTTTTTCTAAAAACCATTCTAGTCTGGATTTTATAATTATATTAAAAGTTTTTGCTAAACAAGATATTAAGGCAATAAGTCTGTAGGAAGAGATTAGGGATGGGTCTTTGGCTGGTTTCGGAATAGGTACGATTTGAATTATACGCCATTCAGGAGGAACTTCCATTTTTTGCCAAACCTTGTTAAATGCTTCCAATAATTTATTTAGTATAGGGTTGGGGAGGAGCCTTATCATAGTATAATTTCATCAACTCCTGGTGCAGTGTCTTTCTTACCCTTAAGCGCTGCTTCAAGCTCTGTTTCCTGGGTAGGTTTTGCCAATGGATCGATTGTAGTCCATGGTGTTGATCGCTTGATTATTGGTGGATGCCTTGGTTCGAATATATTACACAGCTGTTGTAGAAAAGATGCTGCTGCTGCTTGATTGCTGGTAACCACATTTTGTTTATTTTTTTTTTTTTCCTCTCATAGCTGCTATTATATGCCACATGTTACCGGCTTGTTGGGGAGTAATAGTTTCTGTAAAAGTTTTCCATGAGTCCCTCTTGGCTTTCTTGATTAAAGATTTCGCCTTGTTTATCTCCGATCTCATGTTTCCATAATTTTCAATTGTCATATTGGCTTTGTAAATTTTAATGGCATTTAATTTCTCCTTATAGGCTGTGTTGAGTTTGTCATTCCACCAACACTTTGAAAAGAAATGGGGCTGTGGATTAGGGTTTGAGTGAGGAATGGAGGTTTCTCCAGCTTGATTAATTAACTTTGTAATTATTTGTATATCTGGTTAGTTAGTTTATTTAGAGATTCAATATATAATTTTTCATTCATTCTTTTAAAGTTTCTTTTATTATAAAATTTGTTCTTGACGGATAAGTTGTTAATATAATTTGAAAGTGGTCGCTACCTAATGTTTCAGAGGAAAGTGTCCATGATAATTTGTTGAACAAATCAGGTGAGACAAAAGTGAGATCTAAAATGGATGGTCTGACTCGTGGGGAGCTTATCCTAGTTACTACATTAGGTTCATTTAAAAGTATAAATGATGATTGGGATAATTCTTGAACAATAAGGTCCCCTCTTTGCGAATCCGTTTCTCCTGTGCCGAAAAAAGATGAGTGTGTGTTGAAATATCCTCCTATAATGATGGAATGCCCAGGGAATCTACTATCAAGAGAGAATAGGGATTGTAAATTTGACGCAGTCGGTTTGCTTTTCGGAGGGATATATACAGAAACCTATATTTTTGGACTTGTATTTAATACTTTTATACCCAAAGCTTCAATCGGGCCGATATTAGAGATTTCAATTTTTTCGAATTTAAGTTTATTGTGTAAGAAAATTTATACACCGCCATACTTATCCCGCCTATTTTTCCTGATAATGGAGAAATTTTTGGCTTTATATATTTTCTGCTTGTTGAACCAGGAAACCTATTAGCATAATCATATGAACCAGGTTTCCTGAAGTAAGGCTGCATATTTGATATTTTCATTTATATTTTAATATGTTTACTAATTCTTGAAACTTGTTATTTATACTCCGGCAGTTATGTTGAAGAATTGCTATGTTCGAGGCAGAACCGTGGCTAATTTGCAGACGATTTGCCACGTCGTCAACAGTTATCCACAAACTTTATGAAACCCAAGTCTGCTGTCTGAGAGAATCGTTTCCACGTGAACGCTCAATGTTTTTTCCTCGTTTATGGCGGTAACTGGTCGTCCAGCTCCTTCATTTTGCGTAACACTTGTGCGACCATTTTTGAATTTTTCAATCCATTCATAGACACTCCGTTGTGGCAAACAATTGTTCCCGTACTGTACCAAAAGTCTTCGATGAATTTCGGCCCCTGATACACCTTCCGACCACAAAAAAACGGATCACTGAACGTTGCTCTTCTTTGGTGCAAATAGAAAGTGGAGCGGCCATTATTAACAGCACGACAGCGATAACAAAACTAACCTACCAGCTTGATACGCACATAAACATAACAACGAATAAACAAAGCATGCGCCATCAACACAAAAGAACAGTACTGCCAACATAAACAAAAATATAGCTATATTGCGGATAATTATTGACTTACCCTCGTACTAATGTTGTTGAAATGGTGTCCTCAAATATACAATGCTCACCTTTGAGTTTGGACAAAATCCAACAGCCCTTGGAGTGCCCTAGAGTAGTCCATGAACTTTTACATGCTCCGAGTGCTGAAATATATTCACTTGTTACACACTCGGAGCACTGGTGGCTCGTGAACTTAGTGGATACCCACCTTCAAGCAACTTCTATATTTCTGTGATTCATACTAAGTATTCAACAACTATTTGGTATCATCTCTTTTTTTTCCCCACTTTTTCTACGGATGCATAGTATATGGAGGACTGCCTGGTGAGCTCGAAATGAAATGTAAGATGCTATTGAATTGCTTTATTGAATTTATTTTCAAGATCCCCTGACGTTCTCACATATTTCATCAGTATTCTGAAATTGGGTGGGCATATCTAAATTTTGATATCAATGTTGCCCAGGTGCATTCATATTTCAATCCTTAAAAACCAAACAACTCGCACATTCATAAGAACAGAGTAAGGTTGTCATGAACATGTGTTCATGACATCCTTACTCTGTCCTCCTCCCTCTTAAATACAAAAAACCAGCCCATCAACCTGTACTCTCATGCGCATCGAACTTTTTCCTTCTAAAAATCCTTTATAATCCACGCTTTATCAGTAGGAATTCCTTGCACATCTCAATTTGAAAATGCTCCTCTTTAATTTTCTTTAAACATCATTTATTTCTTTATGATGATGGTTGTATTGTTGACTGTGAGTTTTTACTAAGGAGATGAATTTGTCAGGGGTGCAGTCAAGGTTGAATAAACACAGCCAGTTTTTAAATGAAAAACTTATATTTTGGCGTGCCAACGTTTTGACCTGCCTTGCAGGTCTTCATCAGGGCTAAAATAACAAAAATTGGATGTGACCAAGATGATACTAACATTAAAAAAAATAAATAAATAAATAATACAAATAATTTAAAAATGGAAAAGAAACAAGAAAAAAATCTGCAGTTAATTAGGTAACTGAATACAAAGTAGTAGTAAAGTCTAGTCGAAGATAAAGTTGTAATAGAGTAATTAAATAATTTCAATTGAATAATATAAATTCAAAATTTTGTAAACTAATGCAACAATACAAACTAATGTAACAATTTTATTAACAGATGTTTTTTATTAGGAATTAAAAAAGGTATAAGGGATCTATATGAAAAGGAAAATGGTAAGATAGAAAGGTAAGCAAAATAATAAAGTTGGCATAACAATAAACTAAGGAAGAGGTTGGGAATGAGAAATTAAAATAAATGGACTTACTGAAGTAGTCTAGATGAAGGCTTGACTAACAATGACTGTTAAAAAATAAAATCAGGGAAAAGGGGGGATAATGACTTTCAGAAAGTAATTAAGGGTGGCAGTGGCTAATATAACATATGAAAGGGGGCGCATGGTGGATAAAAACCGAACTACATTTTTTTAATTTTTATTTAAAAGGTGTTGAAGATGTTAAATATGAATTTAAATTTCGGTATTTAAGTTCAAGTATTAATTGGAGAATATAAATTGGTCCCTCTTAAGCCTATTAATGGAGATTTAGTACTGGATGCTTTTAAGACAAGGCAAAGCAAGTGTTTATTTTAGTGATGTAGTTTTGCACATGCCTTAACCAAATTACTGAAAAGGTACATTTTGAGCCACTTCTCCCTTTACTTTTTCAGTTGAATTAAATGCATACAATGTGCAATAGAAGTGTTAACTTTACTTTGTTATTGTTGCTGTCTGCATTACTTATGATTGGTATGTATTTTAGTTTAGATAGATTGTTCTTTAACGAGAAATGAAAAACCATCCTTTGTATCTTTTGAATTTAAATTTTTGTGAGAAATTATTTTTATGTTTGAAATGGTCAGTTAGGATAAGCAGTTAGATTGATTATTATAATGTGTAAGACTGATTGTGATTTCTCAAGAATAGAAGTGTTCATGTGATTTCTTAAGAATAAAAGTTTTATCAACAGAGTTTGATAGGTAGGTAGATTTTCAAAAAGGAGTTTGAGGATTGATTAAAAGGAATTAATATTGATAAAATCAAAGGAAAGATTCACAAATTCTTCTATATAATTAATAATTGTCAATTATTTCTCGCATTTTCAAATTAAACTTCAGTAATTTAGTTTTTAGTTATTTCTTTTTATAGTTTAATTGCCCCTTTTCCTTTAATTGTATCAATATTAATTCCTTTTAACTAAGGGGAAATTAAAATATAAAGAGATATAGTTAAAAACTAAATGACTGAAGTTTAATTCGAAAACACAAGAAATAATTGTCAATTATTAATTATATTGAAGAATTTGTGAATCTAGTTGTAAAATATAGGAAACAAAAAGCTTGTGTGAAACTCCTTCAGTAATAATTTTACAAAAAAAAAAAAAGGAGATTAGGGAGATATTTATAGGCCCTAAAGTTCATCATTTATTTGTAAAATATCCTCTACAATTCTGCACTAGAGAATATGCTTTGTATCCAAGGGGCTCTTAAAAAAAAAAAAATAAGACGCCACAAAGTGAAGTGTTATAAAATAAATGTAGCTTTAGAGGGAAATGACAAGAATTGTAAAGGAAAAAATAAAAGTGGTTAAGCCATATTCACTATTTAGTCACTTTTGGCACAAAATATATAAATTTGTTTTATTGTTGTATAAAATAATTTAGACGAATGAGTAACTATCTTAATTACTTTACTCCTCTCAAAAATTCATTTATATAGTGTTAGTGTTTAGAAATAAATAGAACATTACAATTTAGTTCAAATGTTTAGGTACAAATAAAGTGTATTATTACTTTTATATATAGTTTAATCTAACTTTCAATGATTATTATTATTATTATTGTCATTGTGTTTTGTTTTTCTCTGCTGCTCAAAGAAATTCTTGTTTGTTATTTATGAATTAGTTTTATTTTTAATGATAATAACTTATTTATTTTAATTTAGTTTTTTATAATGGTGCTTTTGAGGAATCACTGCCATTGTAAATTGTTTCCACTATTTTAAGGGATGGTTCCAGAATAAAGATTATTTTTAATTCATTCATTAATTTTAGGAAGTTATCTGATGGGCTCTTTTTAGAAACTTCGAAAAGAATTGCAAAAGATTATCCTGAAATAGAGCATAATGAGATGATTATTGACAATTGCTGCATGCAACTGGTTTCAAATCCCCATCAGTTTGACGTAATGATTATGACAAATCTTTACGGCACTATTGTATCTAATGTTATTTGTGGTTTAGTTGGTGGAGCAGGACTTCTTTCTGGAAAAAATTATGGTGACCATGTAAGTTGAACATTTTAGTTATTAGCTGCTTTAGTGTTCTAGTTATTTATTTTTTGATAGAGATAAAATATTGTTTAAATGACGTTAGAACCTTAATTAATAGCTAGATTCTCAAAGAGATTTTAAAACAATATTCTTATAGAGGAAATCTTCTAAGTATGATATTCTACTCTACACAATCGTGGTATTAAGATTGTGTATACTAAAAGTCATGTAGTGTCAAGGTCTCGCCCAATTATAGCAAGTGAATTTCGCATCAACCTTGGCCTATATTTTTTATTTTAAAAAGGACATTTATTATTAATGTATTAAAGTAATTGGTGAATAAAAATTTGCATTTTAACTGAAAAAAACAACAACAACACAATTCAACTTAATTTAACACCGCCACTCTTCTATATCGTACCTTTTTAGCAAAAAGAGTAAACGGGAAGGGGTCGTTAGCATTGAAAAACTATCTCCAGCCTCCCGTAGAATGAGTTAACAAAGTCGGAATATCCTTCCGCCATCTTAAAACAGTTAAATCGTTAAATATTTTTAAAAAAGTGTCCTTTTAAGGTCCGCCATCTTAAAACCGTTAAATATTTTAAAACAGTATCCTGGAGGACAACAATGGTAGAAGTTATCCTTTGGATAACATAAAATACCATTAAAACAGCATCCTTAAGGACGAAAAAGCTAATTCTAATTGTGGATGCAGAGATTGGCCAAGGATGTCCTTCGGGCTCAAAAAATCGTCAGATCCTGGCAAGATTTGTAAAACAGTGTATATAATCCTGCTATAGGGACACTGTTTTACAGATCTGCCAGGATCTGACGATTTTTTGAGGCCGACAACCTTGGCCACTCTCTCCTTCCACAATTAGAATTAGCTTTTTCGCCCTTAAGGATATCTGTTTCAACAGTTTTTAAGTTATCCGAAGGATAACTTCTGCCATTGTTGTCCTTCAGGATACTGTTTTAAAACATTTGACGATTTTAAGATGACATATTTTCTGACATATTTCATATTTTTAAGAATATCACGAACAAAATAAAAAAACTAAATTGGAATATAGACACCTAAGCTTTTTTACAGCGAGTGCACGACTGTAGTGTCAGATATGAGGATCAATTTCGTAATCGTACCTTAGTATAAGACATTGTTTTCTTCAAAGCCTCTGTTTTGAGACATTAAGTTATCAAGTTTGATTTTGTACTATCAAGGTTTGGTTACAAAAAGAAGTGATATAGAAGTTAAGAGATTTGATTTAAATTAAGAATAAATGTATGCTATGAAGGTTTTTTAAGTAGTAATAATCTTACTATAGAGGTACCTTAACCATTTTGTGTTATGGAAATATCCTTGGAAATTAAAAATCCTCATGTCATCAAGGAAGTTGTACTACCGAGGGTCTTGTTTGCAAGTTTCTACTGTATAAAATTTTTTATATGATGTTTATTTTTTTGACATTTTCAACACTCATAGATTAATAATGTATCCCTTAGTTTGTAACTACTAATCAACTTTAAATTAGAAGTTAATTTAATTGATAGTGTCAGGTTCAGATTTTTATGTTTGTTTATCAAGTCGATCACTAAATCTTGTTGCTGTTCAACATTATGTCGGCAGGTTTTTTTTTTTTTCTATTTGTGATGATATTGCCTGTTTTTGCCATTTTCTGTGCCCTCACAGTCATGTTCACTAGTGAAACTGATAATGTTCTCATACATAAAAAAATTGTTTTTGACTCCATCACATTCTTCCACATCCTCAAACTACTATAGGTTTGCACTTGTTTACGATTGCATGTAATGTAAAATAGCTTCATTAAAAAATCAGTTTCTTCATTCTCTGAATCATTGCTATCGATCACATTTTGTATCAGACCCAACTTTTCTCCTCGATTTCCCAAAGGTAGGAGAGGGAATTTACTGAAAAGCACTGTCCAAAATAAAACTGACATCATGGATATTCTCTTCTTCATACATTCCAGAAGAGGCAATAGTCCAGTCATTAAGTGCATGAAATATACGATTATTTTTGACCTCAGGGCTTTGTTAGGAATAGTTAGAAAATAAACATACTAAATGTCCCTACCCCTGGGAGGTGAGCTAACGGTGGGGGGAGGGGTCCCATTTTTGGGTTTTTCTATTTTATCTCAAAAACAGTGGACTATAGGAAAATTTGTTTCTAATAAAAATTAAAGGTAATTAAATTTTCTATAAAATTATTTATATATATCTTTGTCGAACATCCAACCATTTTCAACATATGCGTTATTAAAAATCGATAATTCTCGAGATAAAAAATTGTTTTACCTTACTTTTTGTCAAACATTGGCTTCTAGTGCCTTCCACAATTGTTTCTCAGAAAACATTTTGGAATCAAAGTTGTAGAGAATTATAATTTACGTATCTGGCACTTGAAGGAAGTGTTAGACAAAAAGTGAGGTAAAAATTTTTTTTTTTTTTAAATTATCAATTTTCAATAACGTATATCTTAAAGACGGTTGGATATTCGACAAATATGTATATAAACAATTTTATAGGAAATTTAATTCGCTTTTATTTTGATCTGTTGCATATTTTACTAGAATCCACAGTTTTCGAGATATAATTGAAAAACCCAAAAATGGGACCTTCTCCCCTCCCCCACCATGAGACTTTTAGTATGTTTACCTTCTAACTGCTTCTAATGGAGCTGTGAATTCAAAAACTATCACATACTCATGCACTCTACACCCCTCATTTTAGCACTTTTTAACTGGGGTCGTACTTTCCCGTGAAAACACATTTGTTTGACTTTTTTGGCTATAACTCTGAAACTAATAGTTCGATCCAAATTTACTTTTTTCCACCTGAAAGCTGGTTAAATTCAATATTAGAACCTATGTTTTAAGTTTTGATTAAGTCCCGTAAAATACCCTTGCCAGCATTCTAAAAACCACATACTGTTTTGAAATCAAAGTTTTTGTTGCACATTTTTCACTATAACTAAAAATTTTTTTGCCAAACATTGGTTTTAAGTGCCAAAAATGTGAAAAAAAGTAAATTTAATGCTCTACAATTTTTATTCTAACATTTTTTCTAAGAAATGATCATGGAAGACACTGGAAGCAAATCTTTGACAAAAAATGAGGTAAAATTTTTTTTTTTTTTCGAAAATTATCGATTTTCAATAACATATATCTCGAAAACGGTTGTATGTTTGATAAATATGAATATAAAAATTTTTATTGGAAATGTAATTAGCTTTAATTTTTGATTTTAAACAAATTTCTTTAGATTTTACTGTTTCGATTTATGATTGAAAAACCCAAAAATGGGACCTTCTCCCCTCATCCCCACCATTAACTCACCCTCCAGGGGTGGGGACTTTTAGTATGTTTATCTTTTAACTACTTCTAACAAAGCCTAGAGGTAAAACATAATTGCATATTTCATGCACTGTACAATATATTTATTGACTGGACTACAAGTTTCACATCTAAGAAAAATTTCAGAGGAGATCTTACTCATGATCTCTTCTTCCTTCCCTGATTAATTCACATCAATACAGGTGTTATAATGAGGTAAAACTTTGTCAGCACTACTTTTATTCTTTGCTATCTTATTTATTATTATGATTGTGTTGAGTCCCTTGATTAGAACCTTGCGTTTTATTTTCCAAAAACTTTCTCTAGAAGGTTTTTCAAACTTCAGTGTTAGAGTTTACCTGTCAGCCATTATTGACATTCTCTGAATGAAAAAAAAAACTTATCTGTTCCATGGGATAGACTGGTACCAGAGAGTTCTACTGTATGTAGCTTGAATTGATATTATTCGATTTTTTCTTCTCAGTTTATATTTTTTAGTCTCTTCAATTTCGCTATTGTTTCTTGCCAGTTTTGGTTGTTTAGTAGGGGCTACTTTACTTTATATCATCCTCATAATCCAAATGACATTGTACTGCTATGCAGTCTGGGGTAACTAGCTGAGTGTGGACTGGGTTCTCATTCTCAGGCCAGCTCTCTGTTCTTACTCCAGTCCATAATTCGATTAATGCTTCTTGGACACTGTCTTCCCATGTATGCATAGTTTTCCTTTTGGTCTCCTTCCCTCCACATGGGTCTCATATTTATAATTTGCATTAAAGCTGAAACAGGGAGTACCTTTTTACTACTAGACTTTTGCAAATAATAGGATGCCTCCCCCCTCTTGTAATTGCTGCGAATACTAGTTAATACTATACTCTAATTTTGTATTAGGATCTTTATTCAGTGAGATTCTATTGAACTGATTTCTAAATGGCTTATTATAACTGATTTTTGCTATAACATCTCTATCAAAATCACTGTTTGGCTCTAATATTTTATACTTTTGGATACTAAATGATCCATTAATTATTCAAATCTCATTATTTATATTAATGATTATTAATTAATTGTCTCATTTATTATTTAAATGAGGACATCTATAGACTTAAGAATTACATTATTAGAATTATCAATAATAGTATCAGATAAAAAATCTTTTATTATTATTCTTAATTATCTAACTCTCAGAAATGTTCAAAATATAATAAAGAATTAAAAATATTTTATTTCCAATTTCCAATGTCATTCTCAAATTATATGTGTTTTTATTATTAATTATTAATCATTGGACAGTTTTTATTTTACAATTAACATTATTTGTGTTGTTATTGTTAATTATTAAATAGTTGTTATTTTATTGTTACAGAATTATTTATGTTTTTATTATTCTCATATTAGTATGCCTATAACATTGAAAGGTTCCCTTTAATTTTTACAAAAAAAAATATTAATTATTTTTCACAATTTCTTGTTAACATCAACATTACACGTGTAGCATAGAACTAGTTACAAAATATAATTAAATTAAATTTTATATCATAGTATTTTAATCTTCTAGTATGCCATTTTTGAACCTGGAACCCGAAATACTGGCACTTCGATTGCTGGAAAGAATATCGCTAATCCCATTGCAATGATAAATGCATCTGTGGACATGCTAGAACATCTAGGTCATCAAACACATGCACAGATATTGTCTTCTGCTGTTAATAATACCATCAATGTGGAAAAAATTCATACACCTGGTATGTAAGAAGTAGTATTTAATGCCTCCATAATTCATGGGTATAGTAATGTAATTTTTCATGAGTTATCGTCTTACATTATCTAATTTTCTTATGTTGTCATTTTAATAGGTAATTATTTTTTTAGAAAATTATATTCTTCCATATAATTGAGAAGGAGCAGACATTTTTTGGTTTTAAAAATGACTCATATTAATCTCATTCTTATTGATGGTATTAATAAGTTGTCATGAAGCAAGAAAGGTGTAGATGCCGGCTTTTTGCTAACTGATGTTTAAACCATCTAACCACAAGTCTAGACATCCCAAAGCACCAGTTTCTCAAGCAGCCAAGGAGTAGTAATAAAGTGGTAGGGATCTGAGGGAGGAGCTCCTCTTTAGTTTTGTGGTTGATGTTGATGGCATTTTATTAAAAATGAAATGAAATCCTTCCAATTTCTGTTCCAAATTTTACTGGAATTGATTGAAAAAGTAATTTACATTTTTTTACTTTGTTCCTAGATAATTTACAATCTACAGAACACCATTACTTGTTCGTGATAATAATAAAAAAAGTTATTTTGCCCTGAGAGCCTTGTGGTTTGTGTTACAAATTTTTATCTTGTGGTTAGAGGGTTGATATAATTTTATTTAGTATCTATTTAGTCTGATATTGTTGAGAAAATTTCAATTTATAATCTTTATATAATGTGTTATACAAACTCTATTCAATAAACCTGGTTTTGAATTTTTTTTCCAGCACTAATTACAGCAAAATACATTTCTGTTTAGTTATTTTGAATACTTAAAAAAAAAAAAAAACTTTTTTTTTTCAAATCAAATTTACATACAGGGTGAGTATCTCTTAGCGTAAAAAAAAAAATTGGGTGAAACTAGATCAAAAGTGTAGCCAAATGCCGCAGACCTCACCTTTCTATTCCAATCCGTTGCAGATATATGGTAAATAAACGATTTTTTGGAGGAAAGCATGTTTTTTACGATAAAAGCTGTAATATCTCCATTTTGTTTAAATATTTTTCAAATATTGATCACATTTTCGGATTTAGCAATAAATTTCCTATAAGATCGGAGTAATTTAACCTTGAATTTTACAAACTTGGGACCTAAAAAATATCTTTATCTTCACCTAATTTAGGGAAGTTACAATTTCTTATAATACTTCAGCGCTCACTGCTTTTCATAAAAACAATCCACAAAACTGCAAAGCTCTCAAAAACTTGCAAATTTAATAAGCTTTCAAATGATATGTTAAAAGTAATGATTTTGTTTTAATTTCATGGAGAAATTTACTTTTGAAACCGAAAAAAACATGGTGTTCTCATTTAGCATACAAATCAGGTACTTTGGTAAATAAGACATTATGATAATCGCTTGATGAAAATCTGTATTTTAAATAAAAGAAACACTTCATTAGAATAAAAAGCAAAGAAAAAATTTGTTAATTTGAAAATAAAAGAATCACTGTCAATAAAGCGCCGCCAGAGTCCGTTATTTTATTAAATTTTCAAAATGTCCTCCATTATTTCGAATGCAGCTTCTTGCTCTCTTTCTCACAGCCCCTACGGTCACTGCTAAAGTCAGACGCTGTTGCAATTTGGCTCCGGCCTCCAGAATTCTCGTCTTTAGGACCTCAATGCTGGTCACTTCTCTGGCATATACCTCGCTTTTTATGTAGCCCCACACATAAAAGTCCATTGGAGCTAAGTCAGGTGACCTAGCTGGCCAATGTATCACACCATTTCTACCTATCCAGGTCGAATATCGTTGGTTCAGCCATTCCCGTACTGCTGCCGAATGATGTGGAGGAGCACCATCGTGTTGGAATATTATGTTTTGCTGAACATCAAGTGGAATGTCGTGAATAAGTTGTGGTAGAATATTTTGTAAAAAATCCAAATAACTTTCTCCATTCAATCTGCTGGGCAAAAAATGTGGCCCAATGAGTCGGTCCCCTATTATCCCAGCCCACACATTCACTGTAAAACGATGCTGGAAAGATGCTTCTTGAACCATATGTGGGTTTTCAGCTGCCCAGTAGTGCCGGTTGTGGACGTTAAAAATTCCTTCCCTTGTAAAAAGAGACTCATCTGTCCATAAAATTTTCCTCAGAAACTGGTGTTCTTGAATGTCTCTATTTAAAAGCCAGCGGCAAAATTGTATTCTATGTACATGATCATTAGGTTCTAGCCCTTGTACTTGTGTGAAATGATATGGGTGAAAATGTTCTCGGTGCAAAATGTTGATAACTGACCTTTGGGAGATACCAATTTCACGGGCCAAGTCTCTTGATGAAACACTGGGATTTTCATTTACTATATCAATAATTTCCTCTTCGAGTTCAACATCATGAGGAACTTGTCCCAATTCTTGACGTAACTTATGAACGGAACCTGTTTCAGATAAACGTTGATGAGTTCGTGAAAACACTATCGTAGAGGGGAGGCGCCTATCTGGAAACCTAAGTTGGTACTCCCGCCGCGCTGCACTCGCGTTTCCATTACAAAAACCATACAAAAAATGTATGTCAGCGTACTCACCATTTGTGAACGTTGCCATCTTCGCAGGTGTATTGCCAAACAGAAAAAAATAATCCCAATAAATAAAATGGGCCCTCAAGCTAAGGATAAGCAATATTAGCAAGGGTCTTTCTAATGATAGTGACACTTTTATCTCTGTAGCTTCTTAATTTCCAAATCAAACTTTCAATCATTATATCAAAATAAAAATAAAATAATAAACAATAATCCCCTCCCATTTCAAAATAAACAGGAAAATAACTATGAAATAGCGATAATGTGCTTAGTACTGAGAGAGGTCAAAGTCGCTGTTGTTATTATGAATACCTGAACTGGCCTAAAATTTATGTCAATAAATATTATATTTTTTCTTTGCTTTTTATTCTAATGAAGTGTTTCTTTTATTTAAAATACAGATTTTCATCAAGCGATTATCATAATGTCTTATTTACCAAAGTACCTGATTTGTATGCTAAATGAGAACACCATGTTTTTTCGGTTTCAAAAGTAAATTTCTCCATGAAATTAAAACAAAATCATTACGTTTAACATATCATTTGAAAGCTTATTAAATTTGCAAGTTTTTGAGAGCTTTGCAGTTTTGTGGATTGTTTTTATGAAAAGCAGTGAGCGCTGAAGTATTATAAGAAATTGTAACTTCCCTAAATTAGGTGAAGATAAAGATATTTTTTAGGTCCCAAGTTTGTAAAATTCAAGGTTAAATTACTCCGATCTTATAGGAAATTTATTGCTAAATCCGAAAATGTGATCAATATTTGAAAAATATTTAAACAAAATGGAGATATTACAGCTTTTATCGTAAAAAACATGCTTTCCTCCAAAAAATCGTTTATTTACCATATATCTGCAACGGATTGGAATAGAAAGGTGAGGTCTGCGGCATTTGGCTACACTTTTGATCTAGTTTCACCCAATTTTTTTTTTTTACGCTAAGAGATACTCACCCTGTATATATAAAACATTTTAAAGTGAAACTATAAAAAAAGAAAAGGTATATCAATAGAAAAATCATGTACCTAGTAAATTTACACTAGAAACATTTATAGCTTAAATTTTGTTTCTAAATATGCCTTTTGTGTACTTCAAAATTTCCATTTATTAATTTATTTTCCCCCTAGAACCTTCAAGTTTGATAAATAGAGGTTCCGCTTATTAATTTTTTATTTCAGATCTTGGAGGAGAGGCTTCAAGTATGGATGTTGTTTCTAGTATTCTCAAACATGTTTTAGAAGCAACAAAATCAATGAAGTGGTACGTTATTTTTCATTTGTAACCTTAATAACACTTAATTGTTTTCAATGACTACAAATAACTATTTTTATTTTAAAATTTATTAACTTGGATATTTATTAGGAATAGAATATTTATTTGTATTATTATTATTTCTACAAACAATACCTCCCATTTTAAGGCTCCTTTATTAAGTGATCTAATAGACTATCAGATCACTTAAGATAGGAGCCTGAAGATGGGAGTAACTCCTAATATGTTGCCTTAATTATATCATTTAATAAATGACATATGAAAGGAGATTGTTGCTGATAGTTTATTATTTAATTATTATTATTATGTGTTCTCTTATCTACGTAATAATTGGTGACAAAATTTATTCCAGATTATGAAGGTATTTAATAGAAATCAATTATAACTGTTGTGTTCTTCTAATATTTTGGATGCAGGAATGGTTTCAATTTTAATAATTAATATTTTTAAAGAACTTGCTAAAAAAAAATAAATATATATATAAGAACCTAGAATTCTTATCAGTAAAGAATATTCTGTAACCTTTTAATTATTTTTTTATGATAGTTTCTGTTTAAGTTCTAAATTACTAGACAAACAGTGTACATTAATAATTGTTAACATAAGTATTAAACAAAATTTTAGTTCTTATATAACAAATGAAACAGCTTTTATCGGCATAATATTCAGTATATTTGCAATCTTATTAGTATTTTATTGTACTTAATATTCCTTTTAGATTTGCAATCATTGGATTGTTAATTTATAGTTTTCTCTTATCTGTAGTTATTGCTTACATGTTGATATAAGTTTTGGCTTCTTTCATTTTCACACCAAATCAGATAGGATTAGTCTCATATTGTTTCTGATAGTATCATCCTCTATTTAAACTTTTTTTTAAATTAATGCAATCATTTTTTTTTAAAGCATGATCTTAGTTATAGATGATAAAGTATTTAATACTTTTTTGAACTTCCTTGTGTATTGGTTGAGCATATTATTTATTATGTGAATTATTATGCCTGTTGAATGTGTTTGTTTTTGTTTTTTTTTGTTTGTATTGGTTTCTTAATTAAATATTTAATTAATTGATATAGTGTACAGAATTCAAAATCAACATGTTTGATACATTTTTTAATTTAATAAACATAATCTATTTAGCAAAGTGCTGGTGTTTTTTCAAAAATCGTTTATATGTTTTTAGAACTGATGATGAAAGTTTAATATTCGAAACTAGTCTTTGAATAAAACATTTCCAATAGGAGTGGCAAATAATTAATTAATCATACAGGAATTTTTTGTATATATTTTTTTTGTTTCAGTATCCTTCATTTAAATAATTTCAATATTTGTTATGTTTATACGGTTTTATCTATGCTGAGACTGATTTATATTGTAATGATTGTTTGGTCATTATAACAATTTTTTAAAAATGTTTATAAAGAAAAATTAATGTTCATATATCATGTGCACTTTTATTTTAGTTTCTTACTTTTTTTATTTATTAGTTTATTTATGAGTTAAATCTAAAAAAGTTAAATAATGGTGATTTAAATACTGATTCTGATGAAACTCTTTAAGTAATCTATGGTATGTGGGTCTCACGATTTCATTAACTGGGTTGAAAGCAAATTACTTCCATTCAGAGTTTTTACCACTATTTGTTTTTTTTTTCTTCATCAAAATTTTTGTTTATAGTTGTAAAATGTACATGAAATTTACATTTTTGTAAAATGTAGTTCACAATTTAAGATGTAGGTGAAGAATATTTAAAAAAAAAATCAACATAATTTGATCAACTTATATTTCTTTCAGGCTCAAAATTCACAAAATACTTTCCTATTAAAATTTTGAAATTTTTTTAAATATTATACTTGAGTCTTTAACAATTAAAGATCTCACTGTTTAATGCCAGAAAATAGTCAAAAACAATATTTTAACAAAACAGTGTTGTATTATGGTAATTGCAGTCTGTTTCTTTTGTCCATTTAGTTAAACAGTGGGACTAATGTAAAACATTTTTTAAACTACAATTACAAAAAATTCTGCTAGGTTTTCACTCCTCTCTCCTCATGTTAGTAAACATTTTATACTATTATTTTGTACATTGAACCTAATATCACATTGAATATTATGGTTTGTGGTCTTGTATTTATAATTTAACCTTATTGTTTTTGTGCCTTTAATCAGTTTTTGCTTTCACAGGGGGAAGTTGCGGCGTGGTTTTTGTTGATTCTCCCGACTAAGATTCATTCGCATGTTACTAATTTAAGATATTTTTTAGAGTGTATTTAATTAATTAACTTGTAATGAAATAATTTTATTTTGGGATACTGATTTGTAAATAAGTAAATACGTTACATTTGGTTTTAGCTATGTGTGATGTGTGTTCTGCTAATGTTTTTAGACATGTGTTATCAAGAAACAGAATGGTAAAATCAATATCAAGAAAGCCGCTGTTACTAAAATAGCATACTTTAGAACTATAAATCACTCACTCACACACCTCACAGTCACATTAACTCACAACTTGCTGTGAGTTAATGTGACTGTGAGGTGTACTATTTCACAGTATGCTATTTCATATATATATAATTCGCATTTTCAAATAAAAAAAATTACTCAAAGTTCCTTATAAATTTATGTTAAATATTTCCGAACCCATCTAAGATTCCTCCTGTCTCCTATCGTGTAACTTAAACATTTATAAATTTCACTTAAAAAAAAAAAATGGTAGATAAGAAATTGGTTTCCTTCAAGAAAAATATATAGTGCAATTGTTTGCCTGCAGAATATGTTACCATTTTATTACTAACCATTGAATACAGGCTATATCTGACTGAAATTACTAATCATCCACAGTTTGTATATAACTATAATTATAACTAATTCTGTATATAATTTAGATTGCTCATTAGCAGTTTTTTGTTTATTTTTTTGCATCTATGGTATTCACTTTATAAAAAGAATAAATCTTTTTAGGTATTATTTTTTTTATATATATATATATATATATATATATATATATATATATATATATATATATATATATATATATATATATATATATTAAACTTTATTAAATGCTTCTCCCTTCATTTTTTATTTTATTTTATTTATTTATTTTTTAATACCTTTGTTTAGTAATGTTAGAAGTTGATTACCTATTAAAAGTATGTAATTATAATTAAAGTTTTATTTTTTGAAATGGGGAGTTACTTAGATTAATAGAATGCGACAGGTTTGAAATTGAATGAAGTTTATTTCTTACATTTTCTCAATGTAAATATGAATCCAATGAGTTGCATTTGTTTTTTATTTAACATATATTATAGAAAAAGTAGATAAGGCTATTAACTGTTTGATAATAGATACTTATTAAAATTATTAGCTTTTTGTTACATGATTATTGACTTCAGTTTAACTGAAATTCAATTTCAACATTATACTTATGCTGTAAATTAATACCAGAGTAGCATCACACATAGTTTAATCCTTGTGCTTTGTCAATTTTTGTGATATATTTCTGATGAATATCTACATTTTTGTAAATTATGAAGTGTTGATCTGTAAATACTTAAAATGTAAATTTTAAATAATATAAATATTTTAAAATATTTTATTTGCATTCCAATTTATGGTTTTTATCGTATCTACATTAATATCGACCAATGATTTTCACTAAACAAACTTGTGAGTTTCTTGTTCACTATTTATTTTTTTTAATTTTTATTTTACTTGTCAACTATTTCTGGACAAATATAAATTTTGGTTATATTTTAGAAGTAGCTCCTATTCACCAAGTCTCCTTTTCAAATTCCAGCTTATTATTTGTTTTATCATTATAAATTTCCTTTTCCAGTTTATTTAAGTAACTCCTTAAACATTGTATCCTTTAAAATACCATTTACTGATAAATAATCTTGATTTTTTTCATTTTAGTATTGATTTAAAAATAATTAATTTTGATTTAGTTACAGTGCACTGTCATAATTTTTTGAGCTGTGTTTTGCATGTAATAACTTAGCATATTGCACTGACTGCAATATATGTGCAGTTTTTAATATTTAGAATAGGTAGGCATTGATTATTTAGCAATTTTAACATTTATGTATATTTATTTTAAATATTTTGCTACAGTTTTGATTTTTATGTTTTTAAGTTTAAATTGATACATTTGTTGAACAATTAATGAAATTTTTTTGTTAATTTAAAAATACTGATAGTATAATTGATCATTATTATATTGAAATCAATATGTGTGCATGTTATAAAAATAAGTATATTACTTTCTTTTAATTGGTGAGAAATTAGCGATTTTTGTAGATTGTAGAGCAAGAGTACTTCATATCCTGTTGAGGCTGTTGTTCTTTACTTGCAGCAAAATTTATACTAGTTGAAATCTCTCCCCCCCCTCTCTCTCTCTCTCTCTCTCTCTCTCTCTCTCTCTCTCTCTCTCTCTCTCTCTCTCTCTCTCTCTCTCTCTCTCTCTCTCTCTCTCTCTCTCTCTCTCTCTCTCTCTCTCTCTCTCTCTCTCTCTCTCTCTCTCTCTCTCTCTCTCTCTCTCTCTCTCTCTCTCTCTCTCTCTCTCTCTCTCTCTCTCTCTCCTCTCTCTCCTCTCCCCTCTCTCTCTCTCTCCCCCCCCTCTCCCCCTCTCCCTCCCCTCCCCCCCCAATACAATACAATACTTAAGGAGATGTTTGATTTTTGAATGTTTTTACAGTTATCCATTGTTCAAGTTCATATTTTCTAATTAATTTCAGTATTGTCTTGTAAATGAGAAATTATCGATTCAAAGATGAAAGGCCCAAATATTTGTTATACAATTAAGTTTTTGAATTTTAAGACTTGAGTAAGTTTTTCCCCTAGAAGCTATGATATAGTACTGTTAATATCATTTAAAAAATTGGAGAGGAAAGGATTTACAGTTAAGGGTATAAGGCATTTTAAGGTCTTGCATTTTAATTAGTTGAGTTAGAACTGCCCTTGATTTTACTGGTTGTAACTTCAATCTAGGTTAGGGCCTTTGAAGATAATAAATAAAAAGCCATTTTAGGATCTTGATGGGTAAATAGGATAGTTGTATGTGTATTGATGAGGATATAGAGGGTTGACTCAATACTTGCCTTCATTGGCTTGTGAATCATTCCTCTATATTGGGTAGCAGTTGGAAAACTCTGTGCTACTGCAAACTTAAAAGGATTGTTTTAAGAACTAGGAGGTAAGGAACATAAAAAGAGGTAAATAGGTCTTGAGCGTGAAAATCTAATTGGCATGTTATACTCGGTGAAAAGTTTTCATTATGTTCAGAAGTGTACCAGAGCAATATTATCAGCTTTTAAGTTGAAGAATATATTGTCAACAACTCGGGAACTTTGTTCAATTTTGAAATGGCTTGAGTAAAATCCTGACTTATCTGAAGCAATTTTTGGAGATTCGAGAATAGATAAGATATGTTTAAGAAGGATATAACCAAAACTTTTTGAGCAGGCTAATTTATTTGTGTGATGACCTGTTCTCTTCGATTATCCTATTGAAATGGTCTAGTCCGAGAACTACAAAATAGAGTGGGTAGTGCTAAGATTCTCCAGGTTGCTGTAAAAGTAGCACTCCAATTCCATAGGGTCAGGCTATCCTCTGCTGTTGCTGTTCCAATAAGAGTAAATCTTTGGAGAAGTCATCTGCTGTTTGTTTGCCTCTTCCACATTTACACAATGAAGTCGTGTAAGTTTTAATTCTTTTGTGGAGGCATGCTTTGAGCTGGTTTTGCCCAGTTCTGATGCGAAAATTATTACTTCCTCTCTCCTGAAAAGCAAGTAGTATGATCCTAGGGTGTGGAATCAGGATGTTCATTGGTTCACTGCTGCTATGTAGTCACTTTATTGATGGTATTAACTCCATTTGAGATCTGGAGTAATAATTTGAAACCTTCCTCATAAGTCTACGAGGCATTTCATTCCCTTGTTTTCCACAGTGTCCAGGGTTCCAGTACTGAGTTACATCTCCATACATTGTGGAGATTTGTTTCAACTCCAAGGCTAGCAATGTCAGTCCTACTTTTCATTTGTCTTCAGGTTCAAGAGAACTGACACTGCATCAATCATAAAAACTATTTTTGACTTCAGTGTCATCTTGGAGTTTCTTAGTATTTGAAGATCTCTTAGACTATCTAGTAAGGCCTCTAGTTATGAATCTTGCTCCGTTCAGTAGATTGTGGTGTTGAACCCCATGACAATCGTTTTTTCTAGCATATTGTCATTTGGAAATTGTGCATAGATATTTCTCTATCTGTTACTAATACCATAGTATTTTTGACTGAATTATCGTCCATTATGCGTCCATATACCTTTTGGGTAAAACCTGCACCACTACAACCCATGATGGATTCAGTACTTGGGTAAGGATGTACTGTTTCTGGGCCAACGGTTGTGAAAGGAGGTTTAGCAAAAATTTTTACTCAACCGCCAGTATTTCCTTCAATTGAGGGTGCCTATTTGAACGATGCTGAGTATGCCCCAGGAGGGTCTCCTGACCTCGAAGCCGAGCCACGGCCGAAATAACAGTAAATAAATTTTCAGTCGGGACTGAGACTCTAACTCGGTTAGGGAGCATATCAATCAGGCGCCTTACACACTGAGCTACCGTGCCTCCACGTTTTGGATTAAGATAGTTGGAGTTAATTTATTTAAGAACCCGAGCCAGTCTCTTTTCTTTTTAATTTCTAGAATAGATGGAATTATTGAGGGTCTGCGGGAACCCTATGAGTAATATCCAGTATAAAGGTGCTTCATATCTTTGTAATCTTCTCAACAATTTGAACCTGCCAGATGACTTCTTCATAAGATTAGTTAGTTTTGCTGCCTCCACTACAAACTTATCAGCATTATGTTTCCATGTTAGGCAAGGGTCTAAGTTAATTCTGAGTAAGTTAAATAAGTCGTTTGTAATCAAACTTTCGCCCAGCTTTAGACTTACGGACATAAGAAAAATTGGTTGTAGGCTGAGAATGGAGTATTTTGTTTTTCCTGTAATCATTTTCCGTCTCCGTTTTTCGGTCCAAAAGCAGAGGCTATCAAGTGCTACTTGCTTCCGTTATTTCGCAGTTATTATTGATGTAGTTCTGCTAGAGAGGGCTATTTTTGCAGATTTTAGAAACATTATAATAATGGAGTGTTTATACATTCAGGTGGAATAGGATGTCTGCAGAATGCTGAAGTTAGAAATACACTTTTTGTGGAACCAGCTGGAGAATCATAGAGGTAAGGAGGTCATATTTAGGAAATTTTCCGAGTTTTAGCTCTATAAAAAGGATTTGAGATCAATGAAGTTGATTCGTTTTGGAGATAAAGAGAGAGGAGTTGGTGAATGTGCGTGCTTAAACAAATTAAATGACTTACAAACGCACAAAGCTCCACACTAATTTTCAAGTTTTCTGATATGTGATTCAATAGTTATTCCCTGCAAGGGCCTGGACCTCTGTAATCCTACTCCACTCCTCCTCCATCTCCAATTCTTCTTATTAACTTATATAAATTATTGTTTCGTCTTAAGCGTGGGTTATTCTTTCTTCCTAAGGAATGAAGAGTTAGGGATCCGATTAATGGATCATTATTAGTGAATATCATGGAATGTATCTCACAGGAAATGTATATCAGTGGATGACATACATAGTTCTTGGATGAACTGGAATTTCATCTGTGTAAACCGGCTAATTGTGTAGTTTGTATTGTTCTACATCGATAAACACTGGCGGTGCAGTTCATTCCGCCATTTAATGCTGTTAAAATTCAGGATGGAGTAAAGGCTTATATTAGGTTTATGGTCATGATTGAAAGGAGAGGAATAATATTGTATGAGGATAGGTATTTTGGTAGAAATTGCACAACAAGTTAATAAAACAAATTAATGTATGTGTGGTTAAATTTTGGCCCCTCAATTATATATAAATTATATAGCTTGAAAGAGCTTGTCATCTTGCCTGTATGTTCGTCGAAAAAGTTCTAAACTGGATTATAATTAATACGTGAAGAGTTGGGAGGACTCACAGAATACAGAAAATAATAGAAGCGGTGGGTAGTTAGAGGGTGAAGGCTCCCGGCAAGGAGCGCTATTCCCACCACCATAACCCTGCTCCAGTCAGTACCACTGTTTCCCCCGTGTTTATTTGGAACAATGGGTAATTGTTACGTCTTAGTTGTTTGTAAATGTTTTTTATTTATTTATTTTCTCAATTGGATTAGAAAATGCCGTGTTGTGCCGCATTTGGATGTTCTACGAAGGAGTCCAACCAAAAATTTAAACCCTCCAATCACCCTTCACCGGTACGTTTCAGACGTACACAGTTTAGTTTTTTAATAAATTTGATAAACAAATCTTCCTTCCCTTTCGCCACAGTTAAAATATGTTTATTGTGGAGCTGTTTTAACTTTATTGTTAAACTCCCCTATACTAACAATAGTAGGTATTGTAACCACAGAATACAGAATATTCTGTATAATCAATTAGGATTGGTGAATTAATTGCCACTTCTATAGAAATTATTTTTATTTGAAAACTAGTTTCGAATGTTAAACTATATTATACTATGAAATAATTTCAGTAGAAGTGGCAATTAATTCATCAATCCTAATTGTATTGATCCTTCTATACCATCATGCGTACCTCAAGTTATTCTGTATTCTGTGATTGTTACAATGTCCCCTAATGCAGCAATAGTACAACATAACAATAGTGGAGTTTCTATTTCTTTATTTCATTTACCAGTAGGAATATGTTTAAAATTAAATTTAATTAACAACCAAACAAATGTTCCCTACAACCAAATGACAGTAGTAGTTTTATAATAGTAACATAGTTTTAGATTTGAATAAATCTTTAAAACGTTAACAGTTACAATTTTAAATTTTATTTTACCCTTAGCTTCCCCTCAGTTGAAGAGGAACTAAATAAGTGAGTTCAAGCTTTCTCCACATTTTTTAGAAGATGACTCTCCATTACTCCATTAGGAAGGATGTACTCCAATTAGGGCAGGAAGGACGGGTTACCAACCTATTCTTGCCTGAGTGATTCATTTCGTACATATAAATACAATAAACAGTTGAGGAAACGACATATTTTAAAAATAAAACCGATTCAAACTGCTCTCCTGTAAAGTTATGGAAATGTAACATAGTGTCCTGTACCTCCGAGGTACCGATAAATATATATTCAAAAATGGTGAAATAATTTGTAGAACTTCAGAACAAACAACAAATGAACACTAAACTTAAGCATAATGTCTGTACATCCATCGTGGTACCTGAAAAATCGCTAATTTCAAACACGTTTATTGGGAAAGCATAAGAAAAAAAGAATTCAGTTTATTTCACAAGGTTTGTATTAATATATGAAGCTTGGTGAAATTCTCATTTTCTTTTTTGTATTTTTCAGAATTTCCAGAAGAAGATTTAAACGCTGTACTGTTTTACTTTATGATATGTATTTTGTAATTTTACAGGACTGTGCATTAAGGATAAAGAGGTATTTCATTATTAAAAAATATAAATTTATGTATGATTCATTGTTGAACGTTTTTATTCGTTGTTAATATTATTATAGTATAAACGTAATAATTATGTTAAATGTATCGATTGTGTTATATTTATTTCAATAAAGTTATATTTGTTGGAGTCTGATTGAACTATTGCCATTTCTTTCTGATAATTGGAATAATATGGAACCAACTATTTTGACCTATAGAATTGAAATGTTGGGGAAAGGAAAACAGTCGAGTATCAAACGCATTTAATTGCTCAATTCCAAAGTCCGTACTATTGTAAATGCTCCACTTTATGATTTCAACGTAGCCACAAGGACGGCGAGAGCCGGTAATAATATATTTGCCTTTACCTACCCCTCCCCTCCCAATATCATCCAAAAATACAATTTATTTTTTTACTATTGAACTATTATGTTTGATTAATTTCCTAATGCTATAAATAGCCATAGAATCGTTTATATAAGGTAACATTTGTAAGAGGTCACCTTTACACGGGCCCCCCCATGAGCCCGGGCCCCGGGGATTTAGCCCCTCTGCCACCCTCTCAGCGCCCCTGCGGAACCATGCACGAATATCTCAATGTACTTTTCGTCCTTGAACTGAAACCGTTTAATTTTTTTTAAATCCTATCAAAACTTACCCAAATAGAATAGATACGATACATTCCGATCCATCATTGAACACAGCATTTCATGTTGGATTTGGGTAAGGTTTACCACATCTGAGGTCTTCACATCACAAACCGTGTGTCTTAATGCTTCTTTGCGAGTCTTAAAATATTTATAATAGAATCACAAAAATAACCAGTCTTAGAAAATGATCAGTAAAATATCATCATTTCAAAAAGGGGCAACTTGGGGCAAGTTTTTCATTCACATTATGTTTACCAGATGGTATCTCTAAAGTACCACACAGAGCCCGCGATTCAACTGCGTTCAACATAAAAGATATGAATTACTTTATTTACGACATTGCATTAAAAAAAACTTGAATTTAATGGTTCCATAAATTATAAAAGAATAATTTAAAATTTTCGAAAAGTTTACCATAATTATACATACCTGCTTTATTTATGTATTTGGGGTGCTGAATCCGAATCTGAAGTTTGCTACCACGGCAGACGTCGGTTATTTTCGGTATAACCGATAGGTTCACAGGTTATAATGCTAGCTATAATTAATATGTAAAAACGTTCTTAAAAAAAATCATCGTTTTCGTGTTATAGGTAAAATGCCGAAAATAAACGATATTTTGGGCGGTGTTTTGCGATTTTGGGTATGAAGCCGACGTGGTAGCAAACTTCAGATTCGGATTCAGCACCCAAAAAAACATATGATCCGTTGAGAATAAAAGTTTGGCAATTTTTTCTTGAAAACGGACTTTTGGAGCCTTATTTTACTGGACTGTATGGGTTTATAGTACACAGAGCCCTGTTTGCTTTATTACACATACAATCAGTGTGTGAAGTAAACGTCAGTTTATCCATCTTGAGTCCTAAATACTCGCCGCTCGTTGTACCAGTCGCGGGAAGGCCTTAATTTCATATTTTTGTTCAAAGATTATTTTATTTTTGCAATACCAGTTTTAGACTGCTTATTTTCTTAAAATGATTTTTCGCGATTTGCGGCGAAACGGTGCCCTGGATAAAAAAGTTCCCCGTTATAAAATAGATTTCTTTTCAAATTTGATTTTCCATCGAAATCCGTCGTAAAAAATACCACATCCTATTAGAAATTCCAAGGTTAGGGTCGCTGGAGAAGGTTGGAGAGCAGACTATAACCTGAAAATAAACTTTATTTGAGACAGTTAAGACCCTGAGAGTTTCGTTTCAAAATTTCAAAAACTGTAGAAATAGGGCATACATCACAAAAACTAATTATAGTAAATTGCAAATATTCCAAAACAAATGTCTAAGCATTATAGTATTATATTTATAGTTTCCAATAAATACTTTACAAAATTGGAATTATTCATAAAGAATTGTGCATATCTTATATTAATGTATTCATTGAGAAAATATGTAAACATTTTTTTATTAAATGTAAAAATAATAAAACCCCATTTATAAAAAATATTGGTAACTAAAAAAAAAATAGTATAAAGCGGTATGTACATAAAAGAACTAAACATTTATTTAAGTAGTATACCAATCTGTTTTATTTATTGTTATTTTAAATATACTTGTGTATGTATGTATATGTATATATATTTGCATATGTATGCATTATGTGTGCGTGAGTGCATGCAAGTTAAGTTCGCCCAGAAGAAAAAAAAAAAAAAAAAAAAAAAAAAAGGAGGAAATTAGAGAGCTAAATGATACGATTACTGGAAAAAGACCCATTTTATTCCTCTATAATCCTCTTTATATAAAAACGGTGGTTGTTTGGTATTAAGCTTAGGGATTAAGATGTATATTATTTCCCTATACACCTTAACTCCCCCCCCCCCCCCTCCAGTTTACGAAGAATCCTCGTAAACTTCTAACACAGGCCGTAAACAACCAACCAAATTCAAACATACAAAAATCAATGTTACAAATAAATAAATATTAAAAAAAAAACACTTCTGTACTTAACTTAAAACTTTCACCATACTTTGACAGGTACTTTACAGATCTCATTCAGTACAAAACTAAAATACAACAAAAACTGTCATACTTCTTCTAATCATTTACATCATCTGCTATTTACAACAGTTTCCTTGCCTAGAAAAGAGGATGCCCCTCGAAATCCATCTAATGAAAACGGAAAACAGTAATATGAGAAAGGAACACCACGAATGAGAACAATAAACAGTAAAAAAATAATTAAAAAAAAAAAAACCGACTTCAAGATTAAACCTACATACTCGAACTCAACTAAAAAATAAAAAATAATATTTTAATTGCTTCAAAACAAAAACCGTTAAATGAAAATCAATGAAATTATCGATACTTATATACCTATTCACAATTTATGATCAGTTATTTTTGGAGTCGGTGCCAACCAAAACTAACAGAATTTGAAAAGAAATGGTAATTGTAAAGATCCTCCCACTGTTTCATCACCGCCACACCGCTGTCTCGGGCCATTCGAAAGTGTATTGCAGAAGCAGGATCAAACTGCCATTCTTGGCTGGCACCGACTCCAAAAATAACTGATCATAAATTGTGAATAGGTATATAAGTATCGATAATTTCATTGATTTTCATTTAACGGTTTTTGTTTTGAAGCAATTAAAATATTATTTTTTATTTTTTAGTTGAGTTCGTGTAAGTAGGTTTAATCTTGAAGTCGGTTTTTATCAGTTCTACTTATTTTAGACACAATTTTTCACGTTCTTTGTCTGAAATCGTCCTATTGAGGTGAAATTTAAGTGTAATGTACTTCCGACCGCAGATTTTGTACGACTTATTTAAGAATTTAGCGTATCGAAGTACAACACATCGAGAATTGACTGTATTTGTAAATTATTTTTTTTAATAATTTATATTTAGTTACCTTGGAGATTTTAGATAGTCATAATCATAAATATGTTTAAAATGTAAGGTTATATAAAAGTGATTTTCCTAAACTGGTTTTTTTATTTTTCTTTAAAAGTGCTGCGTTGATTTCAAAATATTTTTTATGGGACTACCTCTGAAGTAGGCCCTACCGATCTAAAATAGAATCATCACAATTGATTCAGAATTGACGGAGGTTCTCAACTCGTCTTTATTTTTTATTTATTTTTTGTTTATGTTACGCAATTACTCCGTCAATTCTGAATCAATTTTGATTATTCTTTTTTAGATCGGTAGGGCATACTTCAGAGATAGTTCCATAAAAAATATTTTGAAATCAACGCAGCACTTTTCAAGGAAAAAAACAAAAAACAGTTAATAAGTGATTTTATGAACAGTTTTTTTGATTTATCTTAAAAAGTACTGCATTGATTTTAAAATATTTTTATGGGACCACCTCTGAAGTATGCCCTACCGATCTAAAAAAGAATCATCAAAATTGATTCAAAATTGACGGAGTAATCGCGTAACATACACACAAAAAAAAAAAAATAAAAAAATACAGACGAGTTGAGAACCTCCTCCTTTTTGAAGTCGGTTAAAAATAAAACAAGAGAAATAACGAAAAAATTACGATAATCAACGAAAAACGACTCAGAACAACAGAAGAAACGAAAATAACCAATAAACGTGGAATACGATAGAAACGAGAATAACGAGCAAAAACCAGAAAATTAATTTATTTACTCCTCCTTCGTCAGTCATGTCGTTTTTGTCTTTCAAATTATCGTTTTTGTCTGTGTTTGTCGTTAATTATGTCCTCTATTTCTATCGACCTCTCCCCTTCCGAACTGGAAAAGGCCGGGAACACGAGTTTCGGTTCTTTTTGGAATCCGTCCATGCACACCCGTATGTTTTGCTCGATCTCCGGGAATGACTGTTCGTCTTCCCTTCTTTAACAGGTCGTTCAAAGCTACCAGGTTTCTCGCCATTTCCGGGACAAACCGTCTGTAATAGTTAAGTGTCCCCAGTAGTCTTCGTATACCTCTTACGTCAGTTGGGATGGTCATCCTCCTAATCGCCTCTACCTTCCGTACGTTGGGCCTTACCCCCTCCTTTGAAATAGTATGTCCCAAGACGTTAATTCGGTCTTGCCCCAGGATCGATTTTTCTACCTCCGTAGTCCGTTTGCAGGTGACATTGCTCCACCCGTCCTCCTTTCAAACTTCTTTCTCTCAAGCGAGAGATAAGAAACAATACGAGAGATAAGAAACGTAAGAAAGACTGAGATGGTTATGACGTTCACAAAAATGTTTAGCGGGAAAAAATTAAAAAAACTCACCAGGAGAATATGCTCAAGTGGTCCCGGGTTTAGGCAGTAGTTAAGTTCACCCAGAAGAAAAAGATTAAAAAAAAGTAGCGAAGTAGTTAGCTAAATGATACGAGTACTGGAAAAAGACCCATTTTATTCCTCTACAATCCTCTTTGTATACAATCGGTGGTTGTTTGGTATTAAGCTTAGGGATTAAGATGCATATTATTCCCCTATACACCTTAACTTGTATTTAGATGTGTGTGTATGGAGGTATATATGAGTGTGTATGTATGTATATAAATATATATAGAATTTAAGAATGTAAGAAATAGTTTGGCTGAAAATAATCTGATTGATTAAATTGTCGAGTATTAAAAAAACTGTATGGAGTATTAAAAGATCGAAATTAGGCATAAATAGTAATTTTTTTTTTTTTGCAATCAAAGTTAGTTCCAACTATATTCAAGATATAAAATAAAATAAAATATTACACCTTCACCAAATACAAACATTCAGCCTGGTGAACACCGAACCATCCTATACCCCAATTACGTCAGCAGCAAGCCTGATTCAAAGAGATCTCCCAGCTGCGACACTGGCTAAATAAAGTGGTAGCTGAGAGAACTACAACCGCAGACGCTCAGGACTTATTTTTAAATATTAAAAGGTTAGTAAAGCATATTTTCCTTCAAAGCTTACTTTATATATTTAGTTTTCAAAACTTTTAATAAGTGCAACGGCACTTGTTTTATGAACCTTTGATTTTGCTTCTTTTTTTTCTTAAGTATATTTGTTTATGAATGCATGTATATAATTTATTTACCTAGGATCCTAGTCGGATGAGTTCCACGTAAATTATATCAATTCTTTACGAGTGAAGAATATGTGGTTTATATACAAAGTTCTTTATCTTGTGTTTAAAGATTCTTTTATTCATTTTTGAATTGCACTATGAATGTATAGTAGAATTATGCAGTTAAAGGGAGCGGTATATGAAAAAAAAAAAGAAACCTTTACAAAAATATACAGTCCTGTGAAAAAATATAAACTCAAGACAAAAAAAACTTCTTCAAGTCATTTTAAGTCATTAATTTTGGAATCTGAGTAACAAAATATATTGTTTAATGTATACAGTGAATGATTAATTACAATTTTAATAAATAATTTCATCATATGGCTAGAATTATGTACAACTGGGGCAAAATAACAAAATACACCTGTGAAAAAGTATAATCTCAAAACTTTAATGTCTCTTTAATGAGTAAATTCGTTTCAATAATGAGAACTTCGACCATGTTTTTTAATCACCTCCAACAGCCTTTTAGGAACACTTCTTACCAAATTAAGTAAAGTGCTCTCTGGTATGTTTTCCCAAGCTTGTGTGATCCTTTCCTTGAGCTCATCAATGTTTTGGATTTCTGGTTTCTGAGGGTCGTAGACTTCTCTAGACATGATTCTCCACAAGTTTTCAATGGGATTGAGATCTGGACTAAGAGCTGGCCAATCCAAAACATTGAGTCTGAAATCTTCAAACCATTGTCTTGTTGAGCGTGCTGTATGAATTGGAAGGATCTTCTTCTTCTAACATTGTAATAAACGGCAAAAGGCTCTTCTAAAACATTTTGGTACCTGACAACATTAATTTTGCCAGCAATGAATGCAACTTGAGACTTTCCTTTTTCATTAAATGCAGCCCAGACTATTACTCCTCCACCCCAATGTGTTCTTCGTGATAAATTTTTTTTTTCTTTTCTAAGGTCATGCCAGTAGTAATTAAATCCATCCGGGCCATCAATGTTAAATTTTTTTTCATCACTAAAAATAACTCTTGACCATTTATTGCTGTCTGGGATATGTCTTTCTGCAAACTGCAATCGTCGCTGCAAATGATGTTTTTTAAGCTGTGGTTTTCTCATAATTTTACGATATTTGAAGAACTTGGATTCAGCTAACCACTTCCTCACCAAACTAGCATCACATCCTAAGTTGAATCCCCTCACAATCTGTGCAGAGGAAGCTCCTGTTGTCGAAATTTAACTCAAAACTGCCCGTTTCACCTGCTTAGAAATTTTTGGAGGCCTTCCACTTTTCTTTTTCCCGTAATTTTCAGGGCCGCACTTTCAAAAGTTTTTGACTACTCTCTGGGAGCGGTTTATCTCATGAGCAATTTGCCTCTGGGTCATCCCAGCTCTCCCTATTTCCATTATTCGTTGCTGCTCAATTTCCGTGAGTTTATTTAGACCCCCCTTGAGTTTATTGAGACCCCCGCGGCATTATTTAAAAAAAATTAATTACTAAATGAAGCTTTATGGTATCAAAGATGAACACTCTTTAAAAGCAGGAATAAAACTGAAGTGATATTTTAATCCTTAATACTCCAGTCAGTAGAAAACAAACATTGAGTTTATACTTATTCACAATATAAATAAGATTTGTTTACAAAATCTGTTGATTGTAAATTATCAAATAGATCAATGTCCACTTAAGCTTCACAACAATCTAATAAGATAAATACAAGTCTAAAAACATAATTGTGTAATGCATTTACTTTTAAATTTTATAAATACATTATTTTTATAAGTTGAGTTTATATTTTTTCACAGGACTGTATATCACTAAACCGATCAGTGCTGGGGGCTTCAGGGCTTACAACCCTGATAGTTAACAACTCGTTACTTTCCTAAAATTAACCTAACCTAACCTAATCACTTGTGTGATAGACTGTATCAAACATGAAGTACAAACCTAATGAACATAATACCTCAGGTGGTAGACAATCAAAAAGTAGGTTATCAGATTCTGGAGGAACTACACTTTCATGTGACCCAGTCGGATCTAAACGAAACTTTAAAAGGAATATTACGTACCTAGCCACAATGAATATAAACTCCTTGATCAAGACCGGAAAGCTTAAGCATACACTTGAAGTACTGAACAACAAGAAGCCCTAGAGTCTGAAGGATATAGAATATATAAAGGGAAACCTGGTAATAGAGTAATGGAAAGTACACCATCGACTGGTTACAAGCATTCTTGACTTTTACTCACCGAATGATAGAAAATCGGTGCTTTCTTTCAGATGCTAGAATAGGGAATACTCAATGTTATCTTCCACGCTCCTACCAATGACCCTAACAGAAAAAACCAAAACCAACAAACTAGTACTGGGATGCCCTTGAGGAAACCGTAGACAAGATCCCAAATCACCATACGACTATATTATTAGGAGATTTCAATGCCCAGATCGGTAGAGAACAGAACATCAGAAGATTGTAGGAAGATATCCTGCTCATAAGAAAACCAACACCAACGGGGAACGATTAATCGGTGTCTCCATCAAGTATGGATTACTTTTGATGTCTACAGCTTTCAAACACCTTCCCAGGAAGGCTATGACATGGCGATGCCCAAATAGCATGATGGGAGAATTCCAAATCGACCACGTAGCAATATGTCAAGGAGCTACGAGGGGCCAAAATTGACTCTGATCACAACCTGTCTCTGGTTAAGGCAAACCTGAAACCACTAATAAAGACCTCTGGTATGCTAGAAAAGAGCATGAAGATCCCTAGGTTTGACATCACCAAACTTAAAGAAGACAGCACTAGTAAGAAGGAAACAATACCCAATAGACCTGAAGGGAACAAACATCCATGGTGGTCCAGTGAATGTGATAAAGCTATAGAAGCCAGGAGACTAGCGTGGATTAAATGGAATGCACATAAGAACGAAGCTAATTTACAAGCATTTACTACACAAAGGAAAACTACGTCGAGCATCATAAGAGGGACCAAGAGGAAGCACAACCCGGAACTGATTAGGCAAGCAGAGGAGGATTTTGTAAGGAACAACTCTAGAGATCTATACAAGGGCCTCAAGCAACAAACAACCCAATTGTTGTCCCCTACTTTACACCTCCAGAGACCAGATGACTGCGTCTTAATGACAGCGATTGTACCAAAACTCTAGCTAACTACTTCAAAGGACTCTTAAAGGCAGAAGAGCGTCTCCAAGTTAAAGAACCAGCTAACCCTAATACTGATCATATCGACCCTCCAACCTATGAAATAGTCAGAGATATAATTAAACTACTCAAGAATAATAAAGCTTCTGGGGAAGACGGGATAGTAGCAGAAATGCTACAACATGCCGGAGAACACACCTTTGGGAGCATGCATACAGTAATCCTAGACATATAGACTAGTGAGAGGCTCCCAGATGATTTGACGTCAGCCATTATCCATCCAATCCAAGAAAGGAAGTAAAACAGATCCCAGTAACTACAGAGGAATATCACTCCTCACCGTTACCTATAAGATATTTCCCAAGATTCTGGAACGTCGTGTAAAGAGACAGCTGGATACAGAGTAAGGAGAATATCAAGCAGGGCTCAGAACATCGAGGTCCCGTACCGAGCGAATACACAATCTGAAGACCATCCTTCAATACAGCAAGTCAAGAGCCAGACAATGGGTAGCTATATTTGTAGACTACCAGAACTCTGTTTAACGAAACTCTGTTTAAGACCTTAAGAGAATTAGGACTCAACGACAAGATCAATAGGCTGGTGCAAGCTACCCTGCACGACACCACAACCAGAGTAAGGTTTAGTGGACAGCTTTCAGAGAGTTTCTCCATTAGTATAGGGGTGAGACAAGGAGACAGTATCTCATGCATATTATTTAATTGCGTTCTGGAAAAAATCATTAGAGCGTGGACGAGAATCCTACCAGAGAACACCGGATTATGGATGGGGATTAAAGCCGACAACCTAAGGATACCATGCCTAGCCTTTGCAGACGATCTGACAGTACTGGCAAATGACATACAGAATGCTACCACTCAGCTCCAAACACTGTACTCAATAGCGGCTAAAACGGGTCTTTTGATCAACATAGGAAAGACCGAGTTTGTAAGTAGCATTAAATATACCCCTAGAATGATGAGAGTCAATGATAATATCTACATCAAGAGAGTCAAAAGTATAAAGTACCTTGGGGAATGGTTTACGGAGGACCTAAACGAAACAATGACTCTTGAACACAGGAGACTCAAACTAGATAAGGCCTACCATGCCTGTAGAAAATTGTATGCTTCCAAAAATTTGTCGATGAATGTCAAACTAAGACACTGCAATGCAGTAGTCAGACCTTCAGCCTTCTATGCAACAGAGTGCCTATATCTAAATAAAAATACCCCACTAAGAGCCTTCGAGGTACAAGAAAGAAAGTTCCTGAGACGGATTGTAGGACCAAGAATTCTACCAGATGGAAGCCTATGATATTAACCAAATCGTGAGCTATATAAACACCAAGAAAATCTCATTGATGCCATCAGAAGAAGGCGACTGGCTTTTTACTAACATCTATCCAGAATGGAATCAAAGAGGCTATCGCATAGGATCTTCAAAGCTGCTAACAAGGGCAATGCTACTGGATTCTTGTGGATGAAGCAAGTGGAGAAGGATCTTTCGGAACTCCACATAAATCAAAATGACATAACCAACCGGAGTAACTATCATGAAACTCTTAAAACTAAATCCTTCATAACATCCCTCATAGAAGTTACCCTCAGACCGAAAGATGAAACAAGGAAAAGGTCTGAGGAACGTAAGATTGAATTTAGTCGGAAAATAAAGGACTACTGGGCCATCAGAAAAGCTCAAGAGAGTAGCTGCCGAACCCACCACTAAGAACACCAATCGTGGCAAACAACAACGATGTCATCAAGAAACATCTAAAACACAAGCACCGTGGTCCATTGATGGCCCTAAAGAAAAAAAAAAAAAAAAAAAAAAAATATATATATATATATATATATATATATATATATATATATATATATATATATATATAGTCAGTGGATCATGGATGTATGTATTACCTACAGAATGTAGGACATTCATGCTGTCCGTATGAATGATTATGTTAGAATGTGAATGTGACGGGTTCACAAAAATGTATTCCAACGATTTTAATATGGCTAGTTTCTCGGCTTGATTGTTAGAACCCCAAGGAGCAAGTTTGTACTGCTGTTCTAAAAAGTTTCCTAGTCTGTCACTGCCGAAACAAGCACAGCCTACGTTTTTATCATCCTTGCTACCGTCCGTGTTATATGTCTGTGATGTCTTTGTTGATTGTATTCGTGCATATAATAAGGGGTGAAGCCATGTTTTGGAGTGGACGGGATATTCTATATTGTTATGTGAAAAATGTCTGAATTTAGTTTCTAGTTTTTTAATGTTGAATACTTCTATTTGTTCCTCTATTTTTAAATCAATCGGTAGCAACCCAGCAAGGATGATAGCTGCCTCAAAGGAGAGAGTTTTATATTCTTTAAATATTTTAATGGCTATGAGTCTTTGCAGCCTCGTTTGTTGAGGTTTCTTTTCTTGCTCAATGTAAATATCTGGGAATCTGGGTGAGTGATGTAGGAACGACAGACGAGGACATTGGAAGAAGTATCCATAAGAGTAGAATAGTAATTAGAATTTAAAATTCCGTGCTATGGAGCCTTAAAATATGCAAATAGTCAATGTGTTGCTGAAAATAACCGATAGATCGATATACTAGTGTGCATATGCTAGTCTGGTTAGAGTCACCGTATTGTGAACATCTCTGTACTCCTTCTAGAGTTTAACTGTTTATTTGATCAATTTTCTCCATATATAATGCTAAACCACCAGTAATGTAAATTCTTGATAAACTTTGTGATGCGAGGGAAGTGTAAATAACAAATTATAAATATTTAAAAGACAGAATCCTTAAGTATTTATTTCATATAACTCCTATTTATTTAACATTTGTAGTTACATGTTTCGGAGAAAATGCTCCATCATCAGGCTTATAAAAATGTTTAAAAATACATTAATCTATAACATTACACCAATAGTTTTACAATTATATAATATGTCATTTACCTCTTAATCAGTGATTATTTTCACATTGTCCATTCTCCATGTTACAAGGGATTATATAATATAAGACAGAATCCTTGTTGAAAGTTATGATGTTAATTTCTGCTATGTTTTCTGAAGGGAAGTGGAAATAAGAAAATATGAAACTATGATATACTTTCTCATATTTATTTTTAGATCGATATGTTTTATTGAAATAATCATACAACTTAAATTAAATTGATACAACAAATAAAAATATATAAAACACCAAATCCATGTACAAATTAATGTGCTTAAGTTTTGTTACACTTTTACACATTAGATAAGAGAAAATAAGAAAACATGAATTGATAAAACACTTAATCCTTTATGAAATTCATTTTGTTAAATTCTGTTTTATTTTCATTTAAGAAGACTAAATATCAATATAACACACTAAACAACACAATCCAAGTTGAAACTGTAGAAGCGATTGTTTACATGTGAGGTTATAGGAAAGAGCTATCGATAAATGTAAACTCTAAGTGAAGCGTAAGCATCGAACTGGTCGGTGTAGCGCGGGTCAAGCCAGTTTGCTGCCTCCTCTTAACCCGACCGTTACTTTAAATACAACTAATAGGAACTATTAACACCAATAAACTACAACTTGTTAACACTTTAACAGTCTTTTAACCTCTACAAGTATATAACCTGCCATATATGAAATGAAATGAAAAAATAAACTTTATTCTGGGACTTACTGTCCCCTAAGAATAAAAATAATGCACGGTTAAAAGTACAATTGTCTGGCATGTTATTTACAAATTAAATGCATCAGTAATTACAGCATACATTTTTTATAGGGAAAACAATTAAATAAAATTAAAAAAAAGAATAAACATATGAAAAAATAATTATAACTTAAAATACCATCGTATTTTAACACACATATACATGCACACACACACACACACACACACATACACACACACACACACACATACACACACACACACACACACACACACACACACACACACACACACACACACACACACACATATATACACATATATATATATATATATATATATATATAATGAAATAATTCTTAGTTGATAAATATTTTTTAAATACCCTTTAACCCGGTTGGGATATATATATCCTATATATATAGGGGTATATATATCCTATATATATAGGGGTATATATATCCCTATATATATATATATACACATACACATACACATACACATACATAAAAGATGGTATATGTATCTATTCTAAAATAGAACTATATTATGAATATATACTTGAGAAAAGAAAAAAAATAATAATACTAATATGCTAATATAATAATTACAATGCATTCAGAAAGATGAAAAAAAAAAATAATAAATCCATGAAATAAAACAAATATAGTGAATAGAAAGGAAAAGATATATAGAGAAAAAAAAAATTAACTATTTGAATGTTAATAAGACAAAATATTTACAAATAGCTGAAAATATATATTTACACATCTACTTACTGTCCTCTTATATTATATAGCTATATGAGACAAAAACAAAAAGCAATTTTTTAGACAGACAAATGATTAAAATTGACAAATTTACCAATAATGATATAATTATTGAAGTAATTCATTGATATCAGATATAGTTGATATTGACTGACTGGATTTTTAATTATTACACATATTGGCGGCGTCTAACTGGGATTTAAGGAGATATTGGAATAGGAGAGTTTTGAATGAGTTTAAGGAAGGAGCATGTCTAATTTCAGGAGGTATACAGTTCCAGAGAGTAGTGGATCGAGCTTGGAAGGAGTGTTGGTATAATGCTGTTCGGTGGAAAGGAGTATATAGGTCAGAGGAACGTGATCTTGTTGTGAGCTGGTGGACGGAAGACTTGAATTTCAACAGGTTATAGATGTAGGGTGGGCAATGGTTATTAATGACTTGGTACAGGAAGGTGCCCAGGAAATATTGTCTACGGGAGGATGGATAGAGCCAGTCTAAGGCAGTGTAGAGGTGCGATACATGTAAACGTCTCGGGGTACCGGTAACAAATCTGCTAAAACAATTCATGATTCGTAGTAATCTGTCCCGGAGACCCACCGAGAGGCCCCCATACACTACACAACCATAATCAAACAGAGGAAAAATGAATGAGGAAACTAGGAGTTTTCGCGTGGATTGAGGAAGGAAATGACGGGAACGATGGAATAATTTGAGGATTCCTATTGATTTTCGGGCTATTTGGGCGATTTGAGGCTTCCAGGAGAGGTTTTGGTCAATAATGATTCCTAATTTTTTGGCAGAGGAACAGAAAGTGATAGGTTGATTATTCAGGTTCAAATGCTTTAGAAAAATCTAGGAGTATTAAGACGGTCAGTTTTTTTTTCATCTATTGCAGCGTGGATATCGCTTATGATTTTGGTTAGTGCAGATTGTGTAGAATAACCAGGACGGAAACCGGATTGGAAAAGATCGAGTAAATGGGAATCTTCCATGAAATGGGAATGGGAAATTTGGGATTGCACCAATCGTTCAAGGGGTCTTGAAAGGTTTGAAAGGATGGAGATCGGGCGATAATCTGCAGGACAGTTAGGATTAGGAGTTTTATCGATGGGATGAACAATAGCTTTTTTCCAGGAGGAATGAAGTATAGAGTTTCGTAGGGAGAAATTATAGATAAAGACAAGGACTGGTAAAATTTCTGGGAGGCATAATTTTATAAGTTTAATAGGGATACCATCTGGGCCTACGTAATTAGTATGAGATTTCATGATAGAGGAGATAATTTCTGTGGGGTTTATGTCGGAAAAATAAAAGTCACTGTCATTGAAAGGTGTTTCTGAGGAAAAACTGGTATAACGGGAAGGAGAGGTGAGAGATGATGAAACAAAATAGGCGTTTAGGTCATTAGGCGAAACTGGGAAGTTGGTTGAGGTTGAGGATCCGGAGGGGTTATAGAGGGAGAGTTTTCGAAGGACTTGCCATTTTGAAAGGACGATAAGGCTTCGTGGAAATAAGAAGATTTTGCACTTCGAATTTTTACTTGCACCTGGTTACGCAGTATTTTGAACACTTGATAGTCGTCCTTGAGTCTCGTTCGTCTGAATCGTCTTCGTGCAGCCTCTTTAAGGCTTTCTTTAAGCCTCACGCTTTCTCTGCAGATCTTTAATTTCTATAGACATCCAGGGTGCAGGTCGATGACAAAAGGTAGAGGTTTTAAGAGGAGCGTAGGTATCAAGGATACTGAGAAGATTGGATGTGAGGATTTCGACCATAGAGTCTATGGAGGAGGTAGAGTAGATTTCACTCCAATCTAAGGTTTCAAGGAAAGGTAGGATAATATCACGGTCAAGGGCGTCAAGGTTGCTGTAAGTTATGGTTTTTGTTGGAAAATAATAGGTTTGAAAATCGTAGGATATTTGGATTAGGTCATGGGAAGATAAAAATGAAACGAGGCTTTGTGAGGAGGAAAGGAGATTTTTTTGAGAATCTATAATATATAGGTCTAACCATGTGTCGGTCCAGCGGGAATGGTGAGTAGGAGCGAAAGGTACGATGAAAAGGCGGAGAGAATAGAACAGGTTATCCAAGTAACATTTATCATTGGAGTCAGCAAGCAAATTTGTATTGAGGTCTCCGTAGATAATAATATTGGAGTAGAGAGGAACAAGGTTAAATAAGGAAGATTCGAAGGACTGATCGAACGGAACAAGAGGAGGACGATATATCACAGCGTATAATAGGTGATGATTGCCGGCAGAAATTTCTAGGACAAGGTATTCAACGTGAGGATGTATGGATGAGAGAGAAAAATCGAGGATTCTTGTTTTCAGGCTGGCGTGTACATATATGCTAACACCACCGCCAGTCCGGCCAGCCCGGTCATGGAGGGTAAGGGAGTAATTGAGAGGAGAGACGAAAGGGGAAGGAATGTGGGGCTTAAGCCAAGTTTCGGAAATGGATATAATATGATAACAGTTATGTGAGAAATATTGCTGGAATTCATCAAAATGGGAAGGTAAGGATTGGGAGTTAACGTGGCAGGTAGTTAGGATACTAGACATACTGAAGAGGAGTTAAGGAAAAGACATTTATAGGAAAAAAGACCCTGTAATATGAGTAACAACCTGCAGAGTACATTGTATAATAAAAATTAATAAAACTAAAATTAGAAAAATAAAATGAAAAAATGAAGTAAAACTATTTATGTGGGAAGAAATTTGAAAGAAAAATGTATGAATGAAATAAAATCCAAAAGTACGCATTGACGATTGCACGTGATAAGCCAAAATGATGCAAGAAAACAACAGTAAGTAGATTATACAGGTAAATGACAGTCATACGAAGACATCCAAATCCTGAGCTCGGTCGACAAAGATAACAGGTTGGCCGTCGTCTTTTCGACAGCGCACTCTACCGGCTGAGAACCATACATATTTTACCTTACCAGTTACTTTCTTCTGCCTAGCCAGCCAGCAGAGGTGTCTATTGGTTGGTGTCATTTCTTCTCCGATGAAAATCCGGTGGAAATCGTTCTCTTGCCAACCGATATCTCTTGTTGTAAATTCCCGCTTAACTTTTCTTTTATGAATTATTTCGTCCCTAAGCGTTTGCCTAACGAAGCGCACGATGACAGAGGGCGGCCTGGGATCGTCTTTTCTTGGTCTCCTTCGTTCAACCATGTCCAGGTCTTCAACATTAATCTTGAGGCCAAGACCCGCCCCAACGCTGGAAACCAGACCTGCCGGTGTCTCCCCTGGGCGAATAGGAATGCCTCTGATCTCGACTGATCTGCTCAGAAGACCTTGCTCGGCCTTATTCACTCGTATCTCAAGATTTTCAACCTTAGATTTCAGTGATTTATTTTCTGCTATAACTTCCTCTAAATGTTTAGACTGACTTTCTAAATGTTTTTCGATTTTGTTAAGTCGCTCATACAGTTCAAAAGTCATCTCTCCGTATTTTTCTAGGACCGATTTTACGTCATTTATGTCTTCTTTACTTTCTTTTTTAAGACTGTTTATAGCGGCTAGTATCTCAGATGTTGATGGTTCTGAGTTGTGGTCCGTGTGTGTTTTCGTAGGACTTACTATTTTAGTAGTGGTTGAAGGGTTTTTTTTCGCTTTGTCACAGTTCATACACATCCATATTTTTTTAAGTGATTTAATCTCTTCAACTCCTTTTTCCTCCAGCTTACAACACTTCCCGTGAAATATAGCTTTGCATTTATTGCAATTTAAATTATATTTATCTTCACGTGTTATTGCCCCATTGCAGATAGAACACGGAGCCATAATATTTATGCTTACAACTTACGGAAGTAGGTATGTTTATGAAGGTAGCCTTCAGCCCGCAGTTATAATCCTATTGAGATTAACTTCTATTACCTCAATCTCCTATCTTTCACCAGTTCAAAAACTTCAGTTTTCCGGAGAAATAAAACAAAAACGAAATAAACAAATCAACTAACGTGAAAAATCTTACAAAAACTGAGTGCACAAAAAAAAAAAAAAAAAAATGGAGAAAATTGATCAAATAAACAGTTAAACTCTAGAAGGAGTACCGAGATGTTTACAATACGGTGACTCTAACCAGACTAGCATATGCACACTAGTATATCGATCTATCGGTTATTTTCAGCAACACATTGACTATTTGCATATTTTAAGGCTCCATAGCACGGAATTTTAAATTCTAATTACTATTCTACTCTTATGGATACTTCTTCCAATGTCCTCGTCTGTCGTTCCTACATCACTCACCCAGATTCCTAGATATTTACATTGAGCAAGAAAACAAACCCCAACAAACTTAAGAGGCTGCAAAGACTCATAGCCATTAAAATATGTAAAGAATATAAAACTCTCTCCTTTGAGGCAGCTATCATCCTTGCGGGGTAGCTACCGATTGATTTAAAAATAGAGGAAAAAATAGAAGTATTGAACATTAAAAAACTAGAAACTAAATTCAGACATTTTTCACATAACAATATAGAATATCCCGTCAACTCCAAAACATTGCTTCACCCCTCATTATATGCACGAATACAATATCAAAAGAAAACAGTCAACAAAGACATCACAGATATATAACACGGACGGTAGCAAGGATGATAAAAACGTAGACTGTGCTTGTTTCGGCAGTGACAGACTAGGAAACTTTTTAGAACAGCATTACAAACTTGCTCCTTGGGGTTCTAACAATCAAGCCGAGAAACTAGCCGTATTAAAATCGTTCGAATACATTTTTGTGAACCCGTCACATTCACATTCTAACATAATCATTCATAAGGACAGCATGAATGTTCTACATTCTGTAGGTAACACAAACATCCATGATCCACTGACTATATATATATATATATATATATATATATATATATATATATATATATATATATATATATATATATATATATTTTTTTTTTATTTTATTTTTTTTTTTAGGGCCATCTATGGACCACGGTCCTTGTGTTTTAGATGTTTCTTGATGTCATCGTCGTTGTTTGCCACGATGGGTGTTCTTAGTGGTGGGTTCGGCAGCTACTAACGAGAGGATAAGACCAGGTGAGGAGGTGACCTACTTGGGAGTCAGGTGTAGAAGGAAGTTTGACCCAACCCCTCACCTGGAGTACCTGAAGGATACTAAGGGTGACCCTATCAATCAATGGACTAAGCAGGATAGGGGGTGCATTCTGGGGCCTCAGGTACCCAGCAACGATGACCATTTATAAAGGCGTGGTCTTGGGTATACTGAGGTATGCATTCCCTGCGTGGAGCCGAAACCTCGCACAACCGCAGAAAAGAAAACTGGCCACCATACAGCGACTGGCTCTGTTGCGTGTCACGAGGGCTTATAGAACGGTGTCGCACGAGGCGGTGCAGGTGCTGGCCGGAGCGATGCCCCTGGACCTCATCCTCAGAGAGGACAGAATGAAATACGAAGTCAAGAGGTAGGGGCTGGAAGCGCTTCCGGAGGGACTCCGACATCGTGTCGGCGAGACCCCGAATCATTGGAAGAAGATTCTCCGGGAGGACTCTATCGAGGAGTGGAATGGGCGGTGGGTGGCAAGCCAGAAAGGAGCCACTCTGAGGAAGTTCTTCCCCACCGTCCAAAAGAGGTTGGAAGCGAGATGGGTCCTTCCGGACTACTGGGTGTCGCAGATACTAACAGGACACGGCGGGTTCCGGAGAAAGTTAAATGAGCATGGAAAGGATATCGACCCCCGGTGCCCGACTTGTGGAGTCCCAGAGACAGCAGAACACGTTGTGTTGTCCTGCACCGAGATGGAAGGACACCGTGCCAGGTTGTCGAGAAAAACCTGGATCTTCGCCCTCGTCGAAGCGGACTTCCCCCGACTCATGGAAGAAGTCAACTATCCCTACTTTAGGGAAATTGTTTATGGATGGAGGGAAGTGGTGGGCCCTACACATTTCACCTTGGGTAGGCCCATCCCCGCTGTCGGCGAGCCACCACTGGAAGAACCAGAAGAGGAGGAGGACCAGAGACTGTGAGGAGGAGCAGGACCGGACGGATGCTGTGGACCAAGAGGGCTGGACCAGGCAGTCCGGACGGATGCAGTCTCCTCGAGAGAGCTGATTGGAGTGGACTGGACGGATGCGGCGACCAGGAGGGCTGGACTGGGCTACCGTCCGGAAATAAGGTGCGGTCGCTAAGGCGTGCAATGCATGGCCGGGCCGCACCACAGGAAAATAAGAAGGTGCGGTCTATAGGGCATGCTGAGCATGCTGGGCCGCACCACAGGATTGCCCCAATAAATAAATGGTTCCTCACCAATTATGTTAAAAACTTAAAATAAATAAAGAGTTTTATTGGCGGCAGTGGCATACATATAACCCAAAATCCCGTATACCTGAAAAGGTTTGGAACGGGGAGGGAAAAAAAAAAAAAAAAAAAAAAAAAAAAAAGGTTCGGCAGCTACTCTCTTGAGCTTTTCTGATGGCCCAGTAGTCCTTCATTTTTCGGCTTCAATTCAATCTTACGTTCCTCAGACCTTTTCCTTGTTTCATCTTTTCTTCTATGAGGGGTGTTATGAAGGATTTAGTTTTAAGAGTTTCATGATAGTTACTCCGGTTGGTTATGTCATTTTGATTTATGTGGAGTTCCGAAAGATCCTTCTCCAGTTGCTTCATCCACAAGAATCCAGTAGCTTTGCCTATATATATATATATATATATATATATATATATATATATATAAATACAGCTATATATAAATATATATATAGATATATAGCCTATATATCTATATATATATTAAGATAAGATATTAAAGTCTTAAGTTTTATATTTAAACACTGAGACGAACATATTCATTAGGAAACATATCTAAATTATAGAGGAGGGAAGGTATATTTAAGGCCGTTTCACACTAGAGGGGATGCTCGAGCGATGCTCGAACTCCACTCCCCACGCTCCAGATTTCGTTCGTAAAAAACGACGTACGTGTACACATCAGTGCTCACGCTACGCTCACACGACACTCCGCAGCGCGGCATTTTCTGGCAAAGAATATTTGGAGCGCGGGGATCGCAGTGTCTCGAAGTGTCCCAAAGTGAAAATATGGACGAAACACTATCGAACTGGTGCGGGCAAAGCCTGTAATTTAAGACCCAAGTGACATGATGTATTTTGACTCTTCCCACAAAAAAAAAAAGATTAATTGCTTGATAAAAAGGAACCAGCTGAAAACAAAAAGTACCCAATGAACATATTCTTTGAGTCGGTGACAGAAACAGTCAAAACATTTTCTCCAATCGATGAGCACCATATAAAAATACAAATTTTTAACATGGTTTCACAGATGGAAATGAAATATTTGATTTCTCACCCCCCCCCCCTACCCAACAGCCTTTACAACAAAACATTCAACCAATTCATTCCATTTCACCACCTAGTTCAACTTGTTCTTCTTATTTTTCTAATTATTCTCCGAATGAATTTAACTAGATTTACTTTATTCATTTTTCATTTTTTTTAGTTTGTTTATAATGTGCATTAAAAAGAAGATTCAATAAAATTTATAATTAATGTAAAGTCAAAAAATATTACTTACCTCAAACTTACCGCCAGTTTCTCTCTAGGTGAAATAGCAGCTCGAAAAGTGGTATTCGGTTTTTTTTTCAAATCGCTCTCAATTTTTGACAGAAGAATTTCAAAACTTTCTTTTGACATCCTGAAGTATTGGAAGAACTTAGTTTCGTCATCGACTAATTTCCAAAACATTCGTGATATTCTCCTTCATCAGGTCTTGATAACAAAAAAGGGTGCACCCAAATTCTTCTCTTTTCAGGTTTTCTTTCATCCTCATCTAATAGCAACGCCATAAGAACTAGCTCTTCGTCGGTAAAATGGACAGACATTGATGAATGTTTTTAACCTGCTGGTATACGAGGAACGTTGTTGGAACGCCGTAGTGTGAAAAATAAGAGTGCGAGTCGAGTGTGAGCACGCCTGGAGCGCGAGCCTCGCGTGGCCTATAGTGTGGCCACACTAGTGTGAAACGGCCTTTACTGTAATACATAGAACAAAAAAACACAATAAATTATAAATTTATCTCCAACATTCCCCCGTAAATTTTTAATTTTAAAAGAAATTAAATTTTTCTTAGAATTAACAACAAATACTTAATTTATAGTGTTACATTGTTTTGAGAAAACACATTATTGTCTTGCAAGCATAAATTGTTTTCTCAACTTTTCAAATATAACCTTTAGGTATAAATTTAAGCACTTTATGTTATTTAAGAGAAGCCTTCTCTCTATTTATAGCTCTTTCCCATTCCCTAGAATCGGGACTATTTATTGCTTCTCTATATGTTTTCTAAATTAAAAAAACATTTATTTAAAGAAAGTATTACAATCTGCCTCGATGTGGGGAATAAGTAATATGGATGGCTTATGATCCATTCTCACAATATTTACAAGAAATAAATACAAAGAAAATATACAAAATAAAATAACTAAATAATCTCCTTATAATATTTAATACAATAGAAAAAAAATAAAAATAAAAATAAATCTCTATATGTTAGCATCACATAGTCTTCAAAGTGTCTAGGTTGTTTTTTTTTCTTTGTTCTCTACCCAGATTATTTTCTTCGTCTTGATCTTCTTCTAACATCTCGTCTGCATCATTTTTTTCATTTTCTTCTTCTGTGAGGTTAATAGTTCCTTCATGATCCACTTCTTCTTGTTGTGTTTCTTCCTGTTCAGGGCTGATGATTTATTTCTCTGTGGATATATCTTCTTCTTCACCTGCATCCTCTTCATATTCTAGTGACTAATAAAAGAAATCAAAGTTTTTATCCATGTTACCTTTATCCTGAGTAATTTCTTCATCAAAAATGACATCTCTTGAGTGAATTATTTTTTGTTTGTTTTCGTCCCCTAAACGATATCCATTTAGTGGAGTAACCAACATGTATAAACTTTACACATCTGGTGTCAAGCTTGTTTTGCTTCGTCAATACTTTTGCATATGCATTGCATCCGAAAATATGCATTCTAGTGTAGTCTGGTTTTTTGCCAAACCACATTTCAAATGGTGTTTTATCAGCAGGGAGACCCTTTGTTGGACATCTATTTAAAATGTAGCACGCAACACGAGCTGCTTAAGGAGTTTAGCCTTGCTTGAGTGAGTTTGTGAGTTCGTGCGTTATCATTTCTTATCAGTTCTTTGTTTAAAAGTCCTTTGTGTCAAAGTTCTTTGTTCTCAAGGTCTTTGTCTACAAAGTCTTTGTTCCCGGGAATGTGTTAGTTATTAAATGTTTTAGTGGTGTTTATTGTGATCAATTAAACCATTAATTATCATTATGGACCCAGCACAAATTGCAGATATTCCGGTCACGGACACTGAAGGCGAAGCTCCATTCATCGAACCGAAACCACGGAGAACAACCCGCAGCTCCAGAAAAAAAGGACACAGTGCAGAAGGTTGAAGTTCGCAACAAATTTCAACCCTTGGGTCATCTACCAGAGGCAGCAGAACCACCTGCAGGGACTTCTCAAGTAAGTAAATCTCAATCACATGTTCCGCCCATTATAATCACTGAGGCACGCCCATTGTCAGAGATTCGCCGGTTTATGGCGAAAATCAAAATTTCCGATTACAGTCTCAAGAGACAACGACAGGGATGAATCATCTATCTCAACTAAATCAATGATCGACCCCACGTGCTACGAAATTTAAGTAACACAGACATCCCCCACTATACATTTGCTTTAAAAAGCAACATGGTCAAATTGAATAGGTTCATTATTAAAAACATTGACCTAGCGATAGAAATGGAGGAGGTCGCAGAGGACCTCGCACCAATACTAGCGACGGATATTCGCCGCCTCCAGAATACTGATCCAAATGGCGTAAAAACCCCCATAATACCCATTGTCATTACAGTCCCGGCTGGCGTGACAATCAAAGACATAAAAGAAAAGGTGCGGTACATCGGTCAATGCAGATATTCTATTGAACCCTACCCCCCCCCCCCCCCCCGAAAAGATCCCCTGCCACCCCAGTGCTTCCGATGCCAACAGTTCGGACACACCCTGGCGTACTGAGGATACGAGCCTGCCTGTGTTCGATGTGGTGAGAAACACCATATCTCCCACTGCCCTAGGGAGGGACTACCAACGTGCAGGAACTGCAAAATGGAGCATGTTGCTTCATTTCGTAATTTTTTTTATTTATTTTTTTTCCAAGCCCCTATTGGATGAATCTTGAGTTGGATGGGATTTTGGGAATTTCTATGGATGTTTGGCCTTTTTCTGTACTGGTTACGCTGTAAGGCCAACAGGAAGTTAGTGAAATCTTGGGGCGTGGGTTTCAGAAAGCTTATATTTAGGTGATGGGGCTCACCTAAATCTTGTTGTTAAACTTAAAAACTAATAAGAACTGAAGGGAGTCCAGAAACTTGACGTGCCGGCGCTGCACAGTGGGACGAATGGCCTATCTAGCAGGAAAAAAGTCATTATGGAAATTAATGAAACTATTGTGATAGGTGTATAGTTAAGTAGTTTATGGAACGTTATCAAAGGTTCTTTCGTTTTTTGGAGGTGGATTTCAAGGTAAAAAGAACGATCAAAGTAGTACCTAACTCGACAGGTCAAATTTTGTTAAAACTATTGAATCTTTCAATCTAAATTTGTTTATCATCCTATTGATATTTTTTCATTATTCTTTTATAATTAGTGAATATAGACGATCTTTATACCAGGAAGCCATGCTCAAAATAAGTTTTTTATAATTTGACCTATTATATAATTTTTTTAAAAGTGCCGTAAACTAAAGCATTTTTTAAACTACTAAAAAGATCTATTACTAAAAAGTACCCCAAAGTACCTCTCTGAAATTCATGCTACAGGTGCCTTAGAAGGTATATGAAATAATCATGAAACATTTAGCTGCTTTTATCTGCTTTCTTGTCTGAAAATGAATTTTGAATATTCACGAAGAGAGTTATTTCGTATTTGGCAAAACTGTAAAGGCATGGATTTAATATGTATTACTATATTTAAAACACTTAAATTAGAGGATATTATACCAACATCTTTAGCTGCACTGAAGAGATATTTAAAATTGGTAGTAACGAAAATTAAAATGAAATAATAAGAGGCTGGAAAACCGCGGAAAGTTATTAGGAGATTGAGAAAATCGCTTTTATAAGAAAAAATCATTTTACGTACGTTTATAAAGTTACTATACACACAAATACATAAGAATAGATGTATAATATATGCATGTGTTTACTGTATGATTTAGATAAAAAATCAGTTATGTTAGTTTGTTTTTTACTTAGAAGCAAAAATGTGTAATCGAAATTAATGAAATTGTTTAATAGGTATAAACGGAAGATGTTTATAGAGCAGTATTAGAGTTTTTTTGGATTTAGCTGTGGGATTGTTAAGTAAAAACAAGGATGTAAGTAGTATCTGACTCGACAGGTCACATTTAGTTAAAATTATTGAATCTTTCAATTGAACACTCTGTATAATCTTGTTGATATTTTTTCATCGTTAGTTTATAGCAAAAACCAAGAAAAAATAAGAAAACATTACCCATTACAAACATTATCGCAGCAGACCTTTTTAAAAGTCCAGATAGTAATTATTTCTGCACCTCATACACCGATGATTCCTGTGGGGAAGATGTACACTCTTCAGATGATGACAACATGGAGTGATAGTGAATGTAGCACGAATATGTCAACTGCAATGTCAAATGTTTTCAGATTTAAGGTTTACAAAAAACAGTTATATTGTTTCAAGTTTCGTCTAATATATTATATTCTTTATTGTTGTTACTTATGCGCTTTGATTTCACCTTATTTTAATTCCATTGTTATGTAAATCAGGTTGCTGTGTCTATTTAAGTAAGTCAGACTTTTTTCCTCCTAGATTGGCCATTCGTCGCAATGTGCGACGATACAAATCGGAAATATCTTCCATCTTTTATCAAAATACCATGAACACTTTGATCATCAATTCTTAATTCAGCGGATGACACTTAAACACTTTCACCTTTTTCCATTCAAATTTTATGGGTTAATTTTTGTTTAAGCATGAAAACATTTTGTATTTATTTATTTTTTATTATTATTTTTTTGTGACAGTTCGATAGTTCCTATTTAAATGGAAACTAAAGTACAACTGAGAAATAGTTTTCTTAGTAGGCAAACAAGTCATTAATAATATTACAGAAAGATTTGAAAACAGTATAGCTTCATAATATTAATTGGATTAGAACACCGGAAACATCTCATTTATACGATTCCAGCTTAACGTGGTTTTTCATTCATTACTTTTTTAAGGTAATTAAAAAAAATTACTGTATAATAATAAGTATAAATAATTACCCATTATGTAATCGTTAGAAACGATCTAAATAATTTTTATTAAATTAAAATGATACAAATAAAATGAATGGTGAAAAATTAAACCTTATAAAAAAAAATCGGAACCACGGATAATGGGGGCCTACTGTATAGTATTTTCCTTATGGTTGTGACTTGAGGGGTTTTATTTTACCTTATTCAAACTCTATTGTTTATGTAAATCAGGTTGCCAGGTCAGTTTAAGGGATTCAGACTTTTTTCCTGCTAGATTGGCCATTCGTCCCACTGTGCGCTGGATGAACTCCGGGATGGTCAGAAGATCGAAGATCTCGTGAAGGTCTTCTGGCTTCTTCTTCTTCAGCATTGAGTCCTGGAACCGCTGCAGGTGCCGTCTAGTTCCGTCTGAAAGGCGGGTGAGAAGAGGGGCACCGTACAGGAGTGGACGTCTCAACATGATTTTATAGATGCAAAGTTTGAGACGGAGGGAAAGTGCTGGAGAGGATAGGAGGTGATGGAGGTGGTAGGATCTTCTTCTCACTTTGCGGTGTACCCAACAGTGAGCTGAAAGTTTCAGCCCTCTATCGATGGTAACGCCCAAGTAAACTATGGAGTTGGAGAGGGCAATGGTGGTGTTTGCCACTCGCAGGGTCTTCGGCAGCGTTGTCCTTTTCCCACGCTGGTGTGAGAACACTACGCAGTCCGTTTTGGCTGGATTTACTTGGATGTTAAGTGAATCCAGCCGTCGAGTGATCTCTCCGCAGACCGTTTCGGCCTGACGTAGTGCTCTAGTGGGGTTCAAGCTGCTGCTAGTGATGGCAATATCGTCGGCAAAAGCGGCTACTGTCGCCCTACCGTAGTTTTCGCCAACCACTTCAGCAGTGTAGATGTTAAACAACACTGGAGATAGTACTGCTCCTTGTGGCACACCGCAAGTGAGGGGTACAGAATGTGAATGGACGTCACGAACCCGCACAGCGATACTTCTCTCACTGAGAAAGGAGACAATGACTCCATAGAGCTGCTCAGGGCATTCTAGATCTTCAAGTTTTCTGCATAGGATCCCGTAAGATACGGAATCAAATGCTTTCGTGCAGTCTATGGAGATCAGCGCTGTTGCAGTATTCCTATTGAAGTTTGTGCACGCCTCAGTTTGCAGCTTCATCAGGTGGGGTTCAGTAGTGAGACGTGCTTGGAAACCCGTTTGTTTGAACGGAATAACTGAGTTCTCCTCGCAAAAGTCCCGTAGGTAATTGAGAACAATTTTCTCGTAGACTTTTCCGAGGAGAGGCAACAGGCTGATTGGCCGGTAGTGTTCTGGCTTGTCTCCTGTCTTAGCCGGCTTGAGGAGTGGAAACAGTATTGCATGCTTCTACTGAACGGGAAAGTATCTTAACCTCAAGCAGGAGTTGTACAGGTTCGTGAGGTGCATTATTCCTTTTCTGAGGAGCTGCTTGAGAAGGACTGTCTGAATCCCGTCATGTCCAAGAGCTCTGTTCCCTATTGTTCTTCTCAGAATAGCTTTCAGCTGTTTAGGGCTGATGAACAAGAAGTTGTTCTCCTGGGCCATGGGCGGGAGAGATTCGGCATCGGTGGTTCTGTTGGTGATGTCCTCTCTGTAGAGTTCAGCAAGCAGCTCCGCTTGGTTGGCAGAGGAAAGGAGTCGGTCCCCATCGTGCAGGCGGATCGTGGAAGTTTTCTTTACCGCAGATCTGGATAGTTTCTAGAACTTCCGGTAGTCATCATGTGTCGCCCTCAGCTTGTCCTGCCAAGTGGAAGTTGTGCATTGGCGGAGTAAATTTTTGATCTGGGTGGTGAGGGCGTTGAGGGCTACCTTGATGTCTGGGTCCCGGTTTCTATACCACTTGTTTTTTAGATTCCGCCTGCTCGATATGAGAGCGATGATATGAGGAGGAGGTTTTTGAAGATGAGGTGGGGAAGGACGGAAGGTAGGACTAGAGGAATGGGCAGCCTCGAGGATGGTGTCACTGAAGGTATTGATGAAATCATCGACTTCCTCCAGAGACCGTCGGGCGTTGGGGTGATCGGAGACCTCAACGCCCGACATAGTCTATGGTACAATACGCGAACAAATGCGGCGGGCAAGGTGCTAGTCAAGACCCCCTTCACGGTAGTCCACCCTGACACCCATACCTTCCGCTGCTACTCAAATGGATACACATCAACCATCGACCTCCTTCTGACACGACACGAGTGTGGAGGTAGCCCCGTTAATGTTGCTTCTGAATGTATGTGCATTTGGATGCACTACACAGAAGCTGGTTTCGACGAGGATTCTACCGGCTGGGTTTACCTGGTTGGCCGCACACGCATCCAGGAGGGTACGGAGGTCGACAAGGGATGCTATAAACTCCCCATAGGCTGTGTTTTCTTCCAAGGAATGCCGTGGCATTAAACTCATCCCCGGCCCAGCAACCTAGTGTCAGTGATGACACCAGTCAAGCATTTCGACCTCATGAATTCTGGGACAGAGCCCATCGACATAGACTTGGGGCGTTGAGGTCACGATGACCCAGTGGTTGGACTTTGTCCCGCAGGCTCGTAGAAAGTTTTTCATCCAGGAACCCTGGGGCGTACCCCTGTGAGGGGTTGGCTGCCTCGAACAGTCAGGCAATGCGTTGGTCCGTACCCTTGCAGAAACGGAGGTGGTCCGAGCACTCTGGTGTCCGTGAGTACGGCCACGGTGGGCCGTTTCAGTGCCAGCAGTGCTCACTGTTGGTCTTCCTTCTTCTACGATGAGCGAGGGGGAGTCAATCTGGTGGCGGTGGTGGTGCTAGGGGGTCAGTCTGTTGAGCCTGAACCCCTTTCCTCGGCGAGTACGTCTGCTAAGGGTTTCAAACCTTGCCATCTCCCGGGCCTGGGAGGCGGGGCTATGTCCCTGAAGAGAGGGTTGGCGCAGTGGTTCAGCCTGTCAAAGAACTTGATGTGCCGGCGGCCAATGAAAGTCGGGATGGAAGGCATCCTCAGCTGTTCGAGGATGTGACTATTCTTAGACCTCTCCAGGTTGGAACCACGGACGATTCACCGAAGGACGGTGTTCTGGAACGTCTGGAGGGCATGGAGTGTACTCTTAAACATGTGGTGTAGCAGTGGAGCTCCATGGAGTAGGGTGGGTCTAATAATGGAATTGTATATCTGGAGCTTGATAGTTGGAGGGATAGTTGGCGACGACGGAGGGATAGTTGGGGAGTGTGGCGCTGAAGCAGATGAGGTGGCGGTTTGCTGAATCTTTCCGACCTGTCAAGCTCTCTCATTGGCCTGTTTGGCGGGAGCGCTGATTGGTTGTTTCCTCGCGGCTGAACGTTTTGCCACGTACTCCTCCAAGTTTTTCCTATAGGGGCATTGTCTATAGGAGAATGAATCTATAGGAGATGAAGTGTTGAAAGGGCGGGCAGGGGTTGGCCCTGTCGAGGTGGCGGAGGGGGTTGCGAGTTTGGTAGAGGTGAGAATTCCAAGGGCGTGGCTTGGGGGGGTCGGCCTTGTGGGGCGTGGCTTGGTAGTGGAGGGGGGACTCGTCCCTCTTCGGCCTTCACCGGTCGGACGAGGCACGGATGTAGTAGGGGGGCTCGTTGGAGGCCTCTCATTGGTCCGCTGTGCAGACGCAGTAGCTGGTTGGTTCTTCGACTTTCAACACTTCATTCCACAACCAAGCCTCAGCAGATAAACATGCCTCCTAAAGAAGCGGACCATCCCAATGTGACCTTCTCCAAGGACTTCGTGCGGAACTACGCCTTGGCTCTTCAAGGAGTAGTGCAGCAGCTCGCGATGCTGGCACAACAAATGATGGAGAAGACAAATCGACCATGAGAGGCTTCTCCATTCTGAACTTCAATGTCGATGGGCTCTGTCCCAGAATTCATGAGGTCGAAATGCTATTGGCCTTGGCCCAGCCAACTGTTGCTGTCATCACTGACACTAGGTTGCTGGGCCGCCCGCCTCACTTCCAGGGATATTCCGTGGTAACTGACAAGTCAGCCGAACTCCATGGGGGTGGAGTTCTCATTGCCATTCGCCACGGCATTCCTTGGAAGAAAATGCCAGCACCGGCGAACACTACATGCACTCTCCTAGGCCATCTCACCATCCAGGTCCTTATGAGACAGCCCACGCTTATAACGGGAGTTTATCGTAGGGCGCGAGTATCCCTTGTCGACCTACGTACCCTCCTGGATGCGTGTGCGGCCAAGTCCAACCATTGGCTGGTAGGGGATTTTAATGCCAAACACAGCCTATGGTATAACAACCAGGTAAACCCAGCCGGTAGAATCCTCGTCGAAACCAACTTCTGTGTAGTGCATCCAAATGCACATACATTCAGAAGCAACATTAACGGGGCTACCTCCACACTGGATCTCCTCCTCACAAGACAACCTCACAGAATCACTCGGTGTACAGTGAAATATAACACAGAGGTCTGCCATAGGCTGTCTACGGTGTTAACCCTGCGCTCTGTGGAGGAAGTTGACAGCTACATCGGCACGTTCACAACAATCATCACAGAGGCTGCCCGTTCTTTCATACTTTCATACCGTACTTCTCCATCTCTCCGTAATCTTCCTCCTCACATCATGTCCCTCATCTCGAGTAGGCGGAACTTAAAAAACAGATGGTACAGAACCAAAGATCCGGACATCAAGCGAGCCCTCAACGCCCTCACCACTCAAATCAAAAACCTGCTCCGCCAATTGAAAACCTCCATTTGGCAGGACAAGTTGAAGGCAACTCACGGCGATTACCGGAAATTTTGGAAACTGACCAGATCTGCTCTGAAGAAGACCTCCGCGATCCGCCTACACGATGGGGACAAGCTCCTGACACCAAAAGACCAGGCGGAGTTGCTAGCAAACTACTATCGGCAGGACATCACCAACCGTACTGTCGACACTGAACCCCTCCCGGTCATCACAGAGGATAACAATCTCATGTTCGTCAGCGCCAAACAGCTAAAGGCTATTCTAAGGCGGACAAAAGGTAACAGAGCACCTGGTCATGACGGGATACAAACCGTCTTGCTAAAGCAGCTTCCCCGGAAAGGAATAGCTCACCTACACCTCCATGAGGGTCTTTAGAGTTAACCGCAGCCACGGTATATCCTTGTAGAAACGGTGGTGGTCCGAGCACTATGGGGTACGTAAGTACTGCCACTATGGGTCGTGTCAGTGCCAGCAGTGTTCGAACTTTTTCAATCTTCGGGCAAAGTCCGTTGCAATTGAAGTTTATGACAGAGAAGGAATTCATGACTAGGTTCTGTCTCGTCATTACTTGCACCAAGAGGGTGATCTGCTCCGCAAGGTTCTGGAGGGTCATCTGCATGGCGATTGCCCAAGGAGAAGGGATGTCATTCGCTTGCTGTCCGGCGTTCGAATGAGGGTTTACAGGAGATACTGGGAGGGGGTTCTGCTGAGGTGGTAGTGGGGGTAGGATTCGGGTGGTGAGGGTAGGGTGGCTGGTCTTGTCCCGCCTGTCGAGCTCTCTGATTGGTCCGCTGGGCTGGAGTGGTGGATGGCTGCTTTCTGGTGGCAATGCGTTTTGCCGCTTCTTCTTCTAGCTTTTTCCTATGTGGGCAGTTTCTAAAAGATGCCACGTGGTTTCCACCACAGTTAATACATCTTAGTTGACCCACATTTGGACACTGCTGGATATTATATATTTCGCCGCAGCGAATACATTTAGGTTCATAGCCGCAGTGCACTTGAATATGGCCAAATTGTTGGCATTTATAGCACTGGGGGGGAAGGGAGTCTTTTGTAGCCTTGTAGGACTCGGCTGTGAATAGTACTCTGTTTACTTGGCGGACTATTTTATGTGATTTAGGGTGACGCCTACAGGAAATGTTATTATGATAGGCGTTAGGTCGACTTTCGATCCGTCTGGCATAGTCTTTCTAAGCCGCCTTACATTGGTAATGTTTAATTCCTTAAAGGCCTCAATGACATCTTCTGTGGAAAAAGTGGTCGGCAGGCCTTTTAAGGTATAATTTACCAATTTAGGTTTGGAGTTTTTAGGGGTATAGGTGTGGTGGCCTATTCCAAATAAGGTCAGGCCGCGGAGGACCTGGGGCTGGTCGTTAATTGATTCAAGAAAAATCTTAACGTTTTTCATTGTCTCTCTTAATAAATACTTGGTAACTTTAATTTTGTTTAAATAAGTGAATACCTCTATTATTTTCCGATTTGCCACTACTATAGGTGGTACGCTGCTTGTCGTTCCTGTAGCGGCGGCGGCTGTATCTTGGGGTATGGTTTGAAGAGCGGCGAAAGCGTTCTGGGTGTGGGTTGGCGTCGGCGGCTTTTGCGTGATTTTTCTTCCTGTTTTTCGAGGCGCCTTGAATTCTTCCTCATTGTCCGTGTCCGGCAAGTCTGCTTTTTGATGAGCACTAAGGTTTCTTGTGTTAACCATTATTTAATATTAACACAACACTCATTTAATTAACAAAAACTGAACACGTGGTAACGCGTCCCCGGGAACAAAGGCCCGAGAACAAAGAACTTTTGGACACAAAAGACTTGTGAACAAAGAACTGATAACAGAACTGAAACTGACATGAACACTATGACGGCTGAACATGAACTCAGAAAACTTTCTCATGACAATAGTGAACCCAGCTTAGACCGGACGGACCGTAACCAAGACACCTCAAGAACCAATAAGGTATAACCATCAGCCAATCAGGTCAGTGATGTGACCATAGACATCATCTTCAGTTTTTTCTTAGTGTTAGTGTTAGTTTTAGATATTTTATTTTATTTATTTTTCAAATCTCAAGAATTGAGTGTGCCCCAACACCCATATTAAAGACTATTCAGATTTATTTTAAACACTTCCAGGACAAATCATATTCAGGCGGCCTTAGAATGTATTTTTCAATACAGCAAAAGGCCAACTATTAATCTTTCTGCCCCCTACCCACACATCCTTCAGCTGCTTCACCCTACATTTTTGTTGGTAGACTAGAATCAAACAAGAGTGCTCTTGTTTTGTCCATGATAGATCTATTTAGCCTTTCGGCTTTAGCATTAAGTTGTGGTGTATGTGCGATTGTAAAATCCATAATTATCCCCATTGTTCTGGTCCGATTTAATAAGTTTTAATTAACATATTCTCGTCCGTTGTCGCATCTAATTTTGTGGACAGGTAATGTCAATTTTGCTTATACTTCTGCAACATAATTTTTAATAAATTCTGCTGTTCTGATTTTCTTTTCAACAAATATATTTGTTTGAAACATATAAAATCATCAATACAGGTTAAAGAATAAATATATCCGTCCCAAGTGGGCAGTTCTATTTGGCATAAATCTGTATGTATCAGTTCAAGAGGTCTGGATGCTCTAGTTCTTTCTGTACTGAACGAAAAACGAGACTGATTTGCTTTTAAACACATCTCACAGTTGCTATTTGTATTTTCTAAAATATTGGATGATATACACAATGAATTTTGCTTATTTATTTGTTTTAGATAATGATATCTCAGGTGACCCATAATTCTATGCCAGTATGAAGCTTTTTTTTTATTGTTTACTACTCTGAGACACTGTTTTTCTTTATCTTCTGGCGTAAGTTTCAAAGCATACAATCCATTTGTTTGTTTTTTTCCTTTATGTATATGATCATCTTTGTATATTACTACTCTTTCTTTTTTGAAAACTACTTCGCCTCCATTTTCAGTTATTGCTCCTACTGAAATTAAATTACTATCTAGACAGGGGGCAAGAATGACATTTTTTAATGTGCATTCTTCTGTATCCAAAACTCCTATACCAGTGGTAGATAGTGCTTGGTTCTTCTTGGCAACTTTTACTTCATCCTTTTCTGATCTGAAATTAGATAGCAAAGAGCGGATGTTTGTCATGTGGAAGGACGATCCACTATCTATGTAAAATTTCAAATCATTATCTTCTTTGTATTCGTGTTTTTGAGCAATATAGGCTATCTTTTCTTTGTTCTTATTTCGTTCCTCATGTTCTTCTCGAAAAAAAAAAAAAACAGTGTTCTGGTTTATGATTAGTCTTCTTGCAGTTATTGTAAGGTTTAAGGTCTTTGTAAACTATTTTCTTTTTTTGTGGACAGTTATTTGCAAAATGTCCAAATTTGTTACAGTTGAAACACTAACAGTTTCTAATGGGCTTATTATTTTTCGCTGATGTCTTAATTGCTATAAGTTCTTCATTTTTGTTGCTTACCAAAAGTTTGGACTCTGTAGAATACATCCGTTCATTAGATTGTCTAGCGTTCTATCATCTTTTGAGGTAGAACTCCATGTGGTTGTGAAAAAAATATATTCCGGGGGCAGTATGGCTAATATTTTAGAAATAATCATTTCTTCATTAATATTCTGCTTAAGTGAATTTAATTTAAAGGCTAAATTTTGTAAATCACTGATGTTTGTGGCCATATCTTTTGCCTGATTGTACTTACAACAAAAAAACTTTTGTAGCAGGTGGTTAACTTGATCATTAGTATTTTTTTTCGTATATTTTGGTTATCTTTTTCAACATTTCTTTCGATGTCTTGCACATCAAAATGTGATTCATAACTGCTCCATTAATTGTTGATAGAATAGCTTTTTTAGCTCTTGCATCTTTTCTTATAATATCTTTTTTGACTTTATCTTGAGTAAGTGTTTCTAATTTCACTTCTACCGAAATAATATCATCAAGTCCGGCCGATTGTAAGAAAACATCTATATTTAATTTCCATACCTGATAATTTTCAGCTCCCTTCAACTTCTCGATATAAGGAATTCATAGTGATTAAATGAAAAAACAAAACAAAAAAAAAACGACACGTTTCGAGACTTTCAAACTCGTCACGAATCACAGAAAAACGATAGGATACGACACTTTTTAAACTCGCCACAAACCACGAGTTAATTTTTAATTATTTAAAATCCTAGTATTTAGTTTTACACCCCTCTTCTATTTTTACACTTCTGGGCCCATAACTTGTTGTAGGTTTAAATTTTTAAGAATAAAAATATATTAGAGTCTTAAGTTTTATATTTGAACACAGAGACGAACATATTCAGTAAAAAACATATGATCTAAATTATAGAAGAGGGAAGGTATATTTACTGTAATACAAAGAACAAAAAAACACACTAAATTATAAAATTACCTCCAACAGTATATATACATATATATAAACATTATTCCTAGGATTCCCCCGACGCGGCTTTGCCCGCTCTTATAAGTGAAGAACTTATAATATAGATAATTTTAACTGATAATTGGACTTTATTTGTTTATCAATAAAAATCTTGTATTGTAGCATCCAATTAAACATTATTTCCTTAATGGTATTTCACGCATAGCAGTAATTTTTAACCTGGTCAAAATTGCACTAATTAGGTTGTTGAAGATTATTAGAAATCCAATTTTGAATTTTACAGTATGAATTTCAAAATTCCAAGCTCTATATAACTCCGTATCTTTCATATATAATAGTGATCGCTATCTATCGGTAAATTTTCAAACTTCACTGGGATCCACATGTTATCTCTTTTTGATAACAAATTAATTTAAAGTCAATAGATTTTATAAGTGCTAAACCTTCCTGAAACTATAAAGATGATGTGGTTAAAATTTGGTACGTAATTTGTATTACGGCTCCCGAAAGTTCCAAACATTGAAATTAGACAGAGAGTGGAACTAACGGATAACATCCTCTACACTATTAACGCAATGAGGCTAAAATGGTGTGGGCATAGAATTAGGATGGGAGAGGAACGATGATATGAATGAGTATCAAGTAGGCTCTCGAATTTCCATATTTTTTGATTTTCAAATATTGAAGAAGGGCGTTCCCCCCTCCCTCAGTTATAACCAATCCTAACTGATAACCAAATCCTCAGTTAATTGAAACCCCAAAGAAACATGGAAAATTCATAAGAAAAAATAACGTAGAACAATTGACGTAATACATATATCTACTTAATAACTATACAGTATTTATTATGTAACAAATGAATCAGCTGAGGTTTACGTATCAAGACATCTGTTGATCCAGACACGGTTAATCATCCTATACTCCTGATTATATATGAATATTTGCTGTACAATATAGTTGCATTACATTTTGTAAATAAGAAAAAACAACTCAATGAAGTGACTATATTAATGACATTATTATCAAACTGTATCGTTAATATCTTTAATTGTGCTAGTTAAATATCTTCAAGTTGGGCTAATCAAGCAAATAATTTTAATTAAGTATACACAATAATGACGACAGATAAAGATATATTATGATTAGAACAATTTTAATATACTTAAAGCCTCACCATTGTTTGTGTCTAAAAAAAATATATTCCGAATATTCCCTTGAAACATTTATTTATTTTGTTATAAATTCAATAAAAAATACCAGTTGCGAAAATCATATTCATGATATATGGCATTTCAAAACTATGTGAAGCTGAAAACATCTCGGTCGATTTATAGTTGATGCAGAGGACAAGAAGTGTCAGGTTAAGTAATGATAGGAACAATCGCTCTACCTCTACTCTAGAGATGATTTCTTATTTTGCAAGGGACAGTAAACAAATCTCGACTCTAGGATATGTAGGAACATTTTGGCGAGATGTGGTAGGCACATGTGACAAAAAGTATCAGGCACAGTTAAAGAGCAGGAACAACCTGTCACTGTTAACACTAGCGGCAGTTACAACACAATATTTTTCTCGTGCTGCCTCCTTGATCAGCACTGGAATTGAAACGCATATACCACAACGTCCGTGATTTAAATTATGATATCCTACCATCCAGTTAAAAGCTTTTCTAACATGAATTTTAAAAGGTGTTAATTTAATTTTTCAAAGTTACTTTGATGTTCAAATTTTAGATACTTATATCTTGTGACACTGTTTACTATTATGCACTTTACTTTCGTTCGCGGTCTTTTGGAAGGTTACTCATTTAGTTAGGTGACTTGCTTATTTTTAAGTTTTCTAACTTCTGAAGTTACTATTTTGTTTTTCTCTTCGCACGGTTGTTGGAAGGATGTCTCAAACTAGTTTTAAACACAAGGTATGTTGTATGCTTGAATTTCTAAGTGTTTATTTATTTTATTACTTTCTGCATCTACTCACATGAGTCATTAGCGGCTTAATACACTTAATTCCTAAGTGTATCTAACTGTTGTTATATATATCATCTTTTACAAGTGTATTTAATCATTATTTTAGAATCAATTATATTATTTTTTTACGCGAGTTTAGGTATATAAATCCACCTCAATGATCGTTAATATCTTATAAATGATATATTTTTCATGGTTGGCTGAGTAAATGTTAATAATTCATTCTTCTCACTATTTTTTAATCTTTAACCATTTCATAAATGGGACTGATATGTTTGATGCAAAATTAATGATGACAGATAATTAGGTCTTATGCTTGTTCCTGTGGAACAATGTTTTTCAGAATAAAGATTATTTTTCAAAATATTTCAGTAATAATCATGTGAGTGAAGTGCACCAAATAATTCATGTAAGCTAACAGTTTTTGAGTTTCACTCTTGTCCCTGTGAATGCTTACTATATCAAAGCTTCCCTATTATAGTTCATTAATGTTCTGTATGTTTATTTTTCATGAGACTTAAAACAGACATAAATGTTCATAATTTAAATTATTAAAACTAATAATTTCTACACTCATGATAATAAATGACACATCTGTTTATTATTTTTCATGCAGTTAAAGTATTTTCATCCCTATAGATATTTCTTCTTTGTAAGGATTTTTTCACCAATTCGAAATTTCTCTCAGTTGGTTTCTCCACTCTTCCCATATATCCTTCCTCCATTATTCCCCAGCCAGCCACATCTCTCCATCTGATGTGATGCCTACCTCTACTTCTCTTACCCTCTGCTTTCCATTTATATCCTATTTTGGGGATTCTTTTATCATCCATCCTTGTAGGATGACGAACCATCTCAATCTCCTTCCTTCCATTGCCTCTAGGATATTCTTTCCTACTTCTGCCCAACAGATATTAAACTTTCATTTATTCATGTTAAGGTCTTATTACAAATTTAAAGGTTTTGATCAAATTTATATTTTTGATAATGCAATAAACTGGCAGTTTTATGACTGCTTTTACTTACTTTGGAATAATGAGATACACTTTAAAATAATTTCTTACTTCAATGACCCTTATGATGGAGCCATTGGAATAAATAAAATACTTTAAAATAAATAGAATCATTTGTCAGTTTTTCTGACTCTGGCCAAAAAGAAAACACACAATCATTGAAGGTACGACAACTATTGTCTAAGTATAACATAGAGTGCAGCAGCATATGCTACAAAGGTTACGACCATACTTTTTGACACTCTCCTTCAATTTCAAGTTATTTACCATAAAAATTTGAAATTACCTCAATATAAATACAAATAATAACAAGTATACATTAAAAATTAACAATCAATAATATATTCCAGAAGATCTCGAAAATAAACCAATTTACATAATTTTAAACTTTTAGTATCAGTCCATTCAAACTTTTAGTATAATATATTAGCTAATTGCTCATTACTAGGAACACATACAATTTTTTGCTAAATCTCATCTCCAATAAAATGGTTTTGTTTGTTTAGACTATAGTGTTTTGGGCTTCTTAATTGACTGTTTGTCCTCATAAAGTGTCACTGGAAGGTGAATTTTACAAATTAGTTCATCCATTAATTGAACCAAACATTTGACCTTTGACATTTGAAAGTTAAACATGTGTTAGCAACAACATATTCTGATTCACAGCTAGAAAATAAAACAGTTGCTTGCTTTTTACTTTTCCAAATAATATTATTGTGGTTTCTTAGTATATCTTAGTAGCATATCCAGATATACTTTTTCTGTCAATTGCACTATTGGCAAAGTCAGCATCAACAAAATTATTTTTTGAATTTTTTATATAATTAAATACCCTAATTTTGAGTATATTTCAAATACCTTAGCACCCCCTTCAAATGCTTCCATTGTGTTCTGGAGTTCATGTCTTGGAATTGACTGAAGTAGATGACGAAAAAACTAAGATCAGGTCTTGACCCTAACATTAAATACATAAGGGCACCTAACAGTTCCTTATAAGGGAGAGATGAATCGCATTCCTTTACAGAGTGTAATTTTAAACCTGGTTGCATCAGAATTTTAGAAACCTTACAATCTTGCATGTTGAATATATTAAGAATTATGTTAATAAGACTTTTCTGAGTTACTGTTATACAATTATCATTGATTTCAATTACCATACCTTAAAACTTAAAAGAATTTTTTTCACAGATCAACTTGATTTTAAAATTAGCTATTAATTTATTTGTTAGGTCAATCTGTGACTCTTTATTTCTTCTTAAAATTAAAATATCATCTACTGATGAAATCAAATAAAAATTTCCTTTTATATAAAGATATGGATCTAATTTAGATCTAATAAAACCAATGGACATTAAATAATTATTAAAGGTCATATACCAACTCTGCCGATTCCTTTACACCATGCAATGCCTTGTTTAGCTTACATACTAACAGATTATCTGAATCTTGTTTTATATCCAGTCCTTTAGGAATTTCCATGTATACTGGTTGTTCCTTATCTCCATGCAGGAATGCTGGTTTCACATCTATCTGGGTGATTTGAAGATCCTCCTTGATTGCAATGTCAAGTAAAGCTCGAATAGTAGTCATTTTAGTGACTGGAGAATAGACAAACATCTTAAGCTTATTTAGTCTGCCGAAAACCACGTGCAACAAACCTGGCTTTTCTTTTTTTCTTTACCATCAACTTCCTTCTCACAGAAAACCCATTTACTACCAACTAGCTCTATATTGGGTGGAGCTTTGACATTCTCCCAAGTGCTGTTTTTCTTTAAAGAGTCTAATGCTTCTTTTATGGTATCCGACCACCCTTCATCTATTGCCTTTAGATTATAGTTTGTTGGCATTGTTTCAGATAAGGCATTTTAAATAGTTCCATCTTCTAAATGGTCTTTACCCATATAACAAAATGCTTCATAAATATCATTATTAACAGAATTGGGTGTCATAACGGTAACGATAAAGATCATGGTCTTTATATTTATCAGGTTACTTTGTACTACTTTCATCCTCTTCATCTTGAAATTGGCTCTGCATCACTGTCATTGTATAACCATTGAACAGGAGCTTCTTCATTTTCTTCTTCAGTGACTTTAATCAAGGGTTCTTTTTTGTTCTCATTGTGAAATTTTATGTTGCTTTCATCAAACATAACATCTCTTGAAGCTGAATACTTTTCTGCATCTCAAAGATGGTCTCCATTAAGAGTATAGCCCACAAAAATAAATGGCTTAACACAAGGTTTTAGTTTTTCCTTAGGTAATTGTAGTGCCCAGGTCTTGACTTCAAAAACTCTTTAATTTTTCTAAATCAAGTTTCCTATAATAAATATTAGCCGAAATTCTTCCCTTTAATGCAGTAGTTAGGGAACTATTAAGTTGGTAGGTAGCTGTTCTTATAGCTTCACCAAACAGAAATTTTAGCAATCCCATATCAACGAGCATGGTTCTTACTTTATTCAATAAGGTCCCATTTATCCTTTTACTTCAACTGTTTATTCGAGAAAAGTATGAAGCTGTATATTCAATATGTATGCCCTTTTCTGGACAAAATCTTCTAAGGTAGCTGTTACTGAGTATAACCAGTCCAAAATTGGTTTCTGATTCTTTAATGTATTTTATTAAATTATTTGCAGCTTCATCCTTAGTTGCTAGTAGATATACAACACAGAAATGAGAAAAATCATCGATTACTTGGAAATATTTTTCACCATTATGTGTAGCAGGTGAAATTGGTCCACTTCTATTGGTGTAGATGAATTCTCCAATTCGACTTCCGTTATTTAAATAAAGCTTAAATGGTTGTCTAACAGCCTTATCTTGTCTGCATGCATCACAGACATCCTTAGACAAGATAATCTCAATTGCTGCAGACTTTTACAAATTAAATGGCCTAATCTTTTGTGCCATAAGTCCAGATTAGAATAAGTTATATAACACTCTTCATTGATATATATATTTTCATGAAAAATAATTTTCACAAAGCTGTCTCATTATTATTGTTGACAATCAAGACCATGTCCTTTTTAAACAATACTTCTTTCCCTGAATCCACTATTTTTCAACTGATAATAAATTCATTGTCTATTCAGGCACGATGAATGCTTCAAGTTTAATTTTCACTCCGTTGCTTATCAAATGTAGAGTTCCTGCTCCCTCTGCAACAAGTAAATCTCAATTAGCCAGATTGATCCTGATAAGAGTTTTTAATTCTACAATATCTGATATGAATTGTTGTTTCTTTCCCAGTAATGAGATGACACGAAACTTCTTTTTTTTAAAGTTTGAATCACCTAGTTGAGTTATTTGTGGCCATTTATTTATGGTATTTTACACTTTAAATTCCTAAATTTCAATTTCAACAATTTTCACTCTCTAAACTAATAACCTGGGTAATACTCTGTGCAATGATCTGGGCCCATAACGTGTCAGTATTTCTGACTCAGGGAAAAGAAGAAAACACACACGGCACATTACTGACTCACACACATTGAAGATACAACTACTGTATTTTACATAATTACTATATAGAGCGCAGCAGCGTATGCTACATAGGTTACTACTATACTTTCTGACATCATTGATCTGGTTATTGAACTTCATTTCAGAACAATTGCTTATTTTGTGATAAGCCCATCTCAAGAGATCCAGATCCCCAGTACAAAAGAATGTGCATCAATTGCATTGAAAGTTTGGCCACCAGGAAGAGTGGAACTGTTCAGGATACTTTAAGCCAAAAATCAGGAAATGTGTTAACTCTGGTATGTGTTTGTTAAGAATCATGTTATACTTAATAGTTCTGTCTGCATTCCTTCTATGGTACCTTAATCTATTATGAAGGTATAAATAAATATATATATATTAATAATTTTCAACCGACTTCATCTGGTTGTTTTTTTCTTTTCGTTTTTTTTTTTGTATGCTACGCGATTACTCGGTTAATTCTGAATCAATTTGGATGATTCTTTTTTAGATCGGTAGAGCATACTTCAGAGGTGGTCCCATAAAAAATATTTTGAAATCAACGGAGCACTTTTTAAGAAAAATAAAAAAAACAGTTAATAAAAATCATATAATAATCTAAAATCTCCATGGTAACTAAATCTAAATTACTAACAAAAATAATTTACATATACAGTCAACTCTCGATGTTAAAAATTGTGTAAATAAGTCGAACTGAAATAGGGTCAAAATAGGTTCAAAGAGAGAACTTCTAGGACCACCTACCTCTATGAAACGAACTATTAGAAGACATCGCCTCTATAACTCGAACTCACATTAAAACAATTTCATGTGTAATTTATATTCCGGTTTCCCGTCATTGTTTATCTTTACAGTTCATAGTTACGTACACCAGTCACTTGTTATTAGTTATTCACTCGAGTGAATAATTTTACAGTGGCTATTGTAAATTCTTTCAATTAACGAAAAGTTAAAATTGATTTGCAAAGTGGAGAAATGAGAAAGAAGTTGGGCGTTTGTTGCTAGTGAATTCCGAATTCCGCGTAGTTCTCTTTCAACCATCCTAAAGAATAAAGAAAAGATCGCCACTGGTGGAAGGCGGCAAGTCTACTTTTAGGCACCCTCAGAAAAAAGCGCAGTTCAGTTGATAGTTATATGATAAATTGGTACCGGGTATTTAATTTTCTGTATCAATGATTTTATATGTATATACAAACAACATTCCCATTAATGAAAATGTACGTAATGATTTCAACTACAATTTTGTGTTCAATTTTCCCATTTACATGCAGATAAGTGGAATAATAACCTCGAGAATTGACTGTATAAACAAAAATACACTCGCCACTAAAAAATAAAAAATAAAAATAATTTTTAGAAAAAAAACAAAACCGACTTCAAGATTAAACCTACATAAACAAACTTGAACTAAAAAATAAAAAATAATATTTTAATTGCTTCGAAACAAAAACCATTAAATGACAATCAACGAAATTATCGATACTTATATACCTATTCACAATTTATGATCAGTTATTTTTGGAGTCGTTGCCAACCAAAACAAACAGAATTTGAAAAGAAATGGTAATTGTAAAGATGCTCCCACTGTTTCATCACCGCCACACCACTGTCTCCGGCCATTCGAAAGTTTATTGTTAAGGCAAGATTAAATTGCCCTTCTTGGCTGGCACCGACTCTAAAAATAACTGATCATAAATTGTGAATAGGTATATAAGTATCGATAATTTCGTTGATTGTCATTTAATGGTTTTTGTTTCGAAGCAATTAAAGTATTATTTTTTATGTTTTAGTTCATGTTTGTTTATGTAGGTTTAATCTTTAAGTCGGTTTGTTTTTTTTCTAAAAATTATTTTTTTATGATTATTAATAAAAAAAATTAATAAATTTATTCAAATAAATGGTATTACTTACTCCTTTTAACATTTACTTTTCGGTAATCAGTTACTGTTTAACCGGCGCACATTCTAGCAGTAGCTTTTCGAAATGAAAACTCCAAATTTCCCTCCTCTCAGCACGAGATCCTCGGTTTCTATTCTAGATGCAAATAGAAATAACAGTACACGCTTTTCATCAATATTAAAAAAAAAAAATTTCTCAATAAATATGAAGTTGTTTAATAATATTAAATAGACATAGTATTCTAAAACTAGAGAAAAAAATGCCAGAAAAGAAATGAATAAAAGTTTTTAAATTTATAACTTGTATGAACAGTCTCTAAATGAAACGAACAATTTATGATAAAATGAAAATAGTAAAAAGCCAGAGAAGCTATAAATAAATGGCAAGGTGTGAGAATGATTTAATTAAAAACTAATATTATTAATATATTATAATAATATTATATTGTAATAATATTAATAATATTATATTATAATAATAATAATATTATATTTATAATAATATTAATAATATTATAGAATAATAATAATAATATTATATTATTTTATTAATAGTCGAATGATATTATATAAATGATATAAAGCTAGTGTAGAAAGTATTGGAACACGAACAAAAATTTTGGTTTTACCCGTTGTTTAACTAGAATAAATTTTCGGAGAGTACACAGCTGCTATCAATACAATGTTGATTGACTCTGAATTATATATATAACGAAGAAATCACGGCATTTCAGCTATATCCAGAAATAATTATATTAATATTGGAAAATGCCAAAGAATCAGGCTCGGAAAGTATTGGAGCACTATGATATTGTTGTATAAAAGAAGGGGATTACTGCAGACTATTCCTTTGCTGTGAGTGGAATTAGTGGTCTTAGAAACACTTTTCAGGTCCTGAATATTTTTACTGTCATTCATGTTTAACGATGGGATGGAGAGGAAAAGGAATTAATACTGGATTAAAAAATAATAATAAATAGAATCGATAATGAGTGCCATTGTTTGCGTTAAATATAAAAATTGTTAAATTTAAGCCACGTAACCGTTTAAAATATTATAAATAGATACAGTTTAAGAACGTTTTATAGTGCAAAGCCTCGTTCTGGGCGCCCTAAAGTTGTTTCGGCATCGGATGATTATTTCAAATTTCATCTTTAGCCTGATAGCTATAATTTTTCAACCTATTTTTTTTAAGGATGCCTATATATTTGATATAGTTCATTATTCAATAAATTGCAACTTCTTAACCCACACACCCTAAACCACCACAGAACCTACTTCATATTTAACAGTTGGCACTGAGTTCTTGGTTTTGAGCTCTTAATTCGCTCTCCTATACACATTCTGGCAACCTCTTAGGCAAGAAAGATCCAGTTGGCACTCGTCAGTAAATAACACCAACTTCCAAAATTCAATAGAGTGATTAACATTTTCTGTTGCATAAAGATCTTGTTTCTTTCGGTTCAATTTGCTTACAAAATATTTCTTAGGTGCTGATTGGCAATCTAAATTGTTTCTTTTAAGTTCATTTTAACATTCTTTGGTGGCTTTTGCTAAAAAGGCGGACCATAGTGAAGAGCGGTGTGGGAATTTTAAAGCCTAGAAAACATCGGAGCTAAGTTAGTATGTTGTGATAAAGGGAAAATTGAGTTCTAATTTCGAATGCCAACTGCTATAAAGCGCGCCGGTTAAACAGTAACTGGTTACCGAAAAGTAGCTGTTAAAAGGAGCAAGTCACCTCTTTGCAAGTAATACCTGATGAGTAGTTCTTATCAAATTTTGACATGTTATTGTAATCGTTATTAACACATTTACTTTATGTACTATATTATTGAAATTTACAACTGTAAAAATATATACAGTTGTAAATGTCAATAAACTGATATAAAATAAAATAAAAATTATAATAAAATATGTATGAATAGATGAATGGAAAAATTATGTAATTGAAGTACCCGAAAAAAAAATGATGAGTATTTATAGGATTAGTTTAGGATAAAGAAGCTAATGTACCCTGTTGTTATTTTAATTGTAAGTCTATAATATTTTTTTTTAATTTTAGAAAGCCAGTTTCAGACTGTCAGTAGTTTATAGTTTGGTCATGGGCCAAACTCTTTTCTATTTGTTATTTCAAAAATCCTTATGATAGAGGCATCAAAATAGATAAAACAAACTTTAGAAATAAATAGAATCATTAATCTGGTTATTGAACTTTATTTCAGAACAAAAATTGTTTATTTTGTGACAAGCCCACATCAACATATGCAGATTCACAGTTTGATAGGATGTGCATTAATTGCATTGAAAGTTTAGCCACAAAGAAGAGTGGAACTGTTCTGGATACTTTGAGCCAAAAAATAAAAAATGAGCCAACTGAGAGAGTATGTGTTGGTTAAGAATCATGTTATAGTTTATAGTTCTGTTTATATTCCTTCTATGGTACCTTTACAAAAGAATTATTATTAAAAAAAATAAAATGTATACCCTATGGCAATGATTCATTATACAGGAATATATATATATATATATATATATATATATATATATATATATATATATATATATATATATATATATATATATATGTAATATATACTTTAGAACAAAAGTTTATAAACAAAAAAAGTCAGTATTTTAATTTTTTATTTTCTCCCATTTATATTATAAATATTTATTTGTTTGAATCATGTATATATTTTTATCATAAATAACAGGCTATTTCATTCATTTATTCATTCATGGCAATACATTTCAAGTTCATATATGAATAAATAATCGAAGAAATTATGTAATTGAACTAATAACAAAAAAAATACGATGAGTATTTATAGGAAGTAGCAGATGTACCCTGTTGTTATTTTAATTGTAAGTATAAAGCTTTTAGAAATTTTAGGAAGCCAGTTTTAAACTGCCAGTAATTTATAGTTTGGTCATGGGCCAGACTTTTATCTATATTTTAATATTCTACATTAATAGTGCTTGTGATCTTTCAAACTGAGTATGGTCTAATATTTTTCTTTTTTAATGATCAGCTTAAATTAGATTTCTAATAAGTTATATGAGATTTGTTTCTGGAATAGGCCAAAGTAGGCTGGGGCATCAAATGGTGTTTTAATGTCAAGTTTATTTATCGAAATTCCTAATATAACTTTTGATTTAGAATTTAAGGATTCTTACTGTATTATTATACAAGAAGCAGCTTTCACCAGAAAGATGGCTGACTATTGATTACCAATTGACCATTTTATAATATTACTCAAATATTTTTGCATGAAGTCAACAATATTTTTGATTATCTTATGAGTGTTTGATTGAGTAGTTAGGAGACTTTGAGTAGTCTTCATGTAATCTGATAACTTATTTATTAAACTTTTTAATTTGTCTTCTCTCCAGTAAAGTTTTTGCTCAGCTATATGAATTCAAGTTTATTTGTTTTTTATGCAATTCGACAATTAAGCCCATCTTGCACCCCCTATTTTCATTTATGCAGCCTATTTTCATCATTTTTTATCCCTTAATCAATTTGATGTGATCAATGGATATGATTGGTGAACTAGATGTCTTCAATGGAATTGATTTGTAAATTAAGTTTTTCTTATAAATTGAAGTTGTATAATTTCTTACCCAATAATTATTTTGAAATAAGAACATTAATGATGGAATGAAATGTTGTGATTATGTCAAATATTATTACTTGTGTCTGTTCGACATATAACTGAAAATGGATTGTTTTGAAAACTTCCCTGCTTATTCCAGTGCAGACAGTAAATTAATTTTTTAGTAAATAAAAATGATTTTGTATGTTTCCTATTTTTGGGAACTGCATTGTTAGATTTCTAGTTTTTGCTGATCCAACTTAAAAGAGTTTAAGTACTGTTATAATTCATTTTTTTTTTCATTCGACCATAGATTAAACTATTCAATAAACTAATAATTTTTTTCTTTAAAATGCTGATGGTATTATATTTGTGTTACTGAGTTTCTAGTTATCTTATATTGCTACAACCCAGTCAATCAGAAAGTAAATTAGTTCATATTCAGAAACATTGTTTTAACTGCATTATTAATTAAACCTGTCATTTTAATAGATCATATTGTTTCAGAAATGTGGTTTGAAGAAAGAAGTATCAAAAGAAACCACAATATATGATATGACGAGAGATGAAAGAGGTATATTTCAATTTATTAGGATAATAGTTTATGTCATATAATATATGATTACCATTGATAATTTCTATTTCTTATTTTTATTAATTTATTTTGATGATTTATATTCATTAAAATGCAAAATAATAATATGCCTTCCTGTGTCATGTTTAACTCTAATGAGTCCTTTAAACAATTATTTTTTGTGCATTAGAACCTTTAATTCCCCCTTTTACTAATGTATCAGTTTTATTTTTCATCGACTTTATATTTTAGCTGTATAAGTCGATGAAAAATAAAACTGATTTTTTAAAGAAATGTTACACAAATCAAATAATTATAATTTTGTTAACATTAGAATGGATATAAATAATGTCACAAAACCTTGCAGAAATATTTTATTTAAATTAAAATGAATTACTCTATGATTAACAATTAATAGCTGATGAATCAGTAAAGAGTGATTTATGATATAAAGGTCTTTTTAGCTCTACAATCTTATGATCTTTATACTCCTTTCCACAGAATTGAATCATTTCAAATTCTTTTCCTACCCATTCCACCAACTTTTAGGACACATTGTGCAATAAAAAATGTTTTTTTTTTTCATTCTATTTTTAATGAAAAATGAAGAAAATATTTATTATTTAAATAATAAAAATAAACTTTGAAATCAATTTTTCTTTTATAATGAACATCATGCTAGTGGCTGGTGACTTGATAAGATATATCGCAATATAAATGACAATATTGATGAGGTATTTGTTGACTGAGAAGTATTCAGAGATGTAGGTTGCTGGTGTATGCAGTCATAGATACACAGCAATTAAATTATTATTTTTATCGCTGTGTATCTATGATTGCATACCCTAACAATCTGCATCTCTAAATTACAATACTTATGAAATTATGATTTAGAGCAGTATCATCAAAATAGTTCCTACTTAACAGAAATGATATAAAAATTCATATTATTATGATGTACTGCTTGTGAGTTTATATTATTATTGGTGAAAAAATGTGTTAATTGACATTTTATTATTCTCTCTCTCTCTCTCTCTCTCTCTCTCTCTCTCTCTCTCTCTCTCTCTCTCTCTCTCTCTCTCTCTCTCTCTCTCTCTCTCTCTCTCTCTCTCTCTCTCTCTCTTTATTACTCCCTCTTTGTATAATAATAAACATCTTTATTTTTTGATAGAAGTATAGTTGACTGTTATAATGAATGGAGAAGAAGATGATCAGGGATGCAGTGAAAGAGGAACACCAAGTCTCAGAAGAAATTCTTTAATACTTTAGCACGTATTAAAGAATTTCTTCTTAGATGTGGTGTTCCTCTTTGACTGCATCCCTGTTCATTTTCTCCATTTTTATTTTTTTATTCTCAACCGTTACTTGCTTTGAACATTATCCATACTCTAACTTCAATTTTTTGTTTTCTATTATTAGATCTCCTGGAGAAAAATGAAGAGGATTGTTCGAACAATGAAATTAAAAAGTTAGTATTAAGGTTTTGATTGTTTGTATGATTGGTATTTTTTTACTAATAACATTTTTTTTTTGTAGCCATTAATATAGTTTGTATTATAGAAAAAACTTTGCGTGTGTGCTAACTTAAAGATCTTATTCCTCCCTCTCCGACCCATAGTTATCTACCTTATTTCCTGTGCTTTTGCTAATTGTAATTCTTCTTATACTGGAAATACCAAAAACTTTTTTAAAACCATATGGCTCAACATAAACTCTCCATCACTCCCTCAACCAAAGTTTCGAATACTGAATAAAATCTATCCTTGCTTTAGTAATTTAGAAAACCATTATATAAGTGAATTGGACCAAAGCCTGTTAATCACAAAATTGATAAAGGATATATCTCACATGTTCACATGTCTTAAATCTGATCAGAAGACCTTAACTTCTTTATTTATTCTTCCCTTATTTATTTATTTATATCTCTTTATCTATCACTTTTAATTTAGTTTTATATATATATATATATATATATATATATATATATATATATATATATATATATATATATATATATATATATATAAAAATTATATTTTGTCGACCCTTAGAAACTATATAATTAGCTGTTTAACAATAATCGGGTTTTTGGTCCTTTATAGGAATATAAAGGACCAAAAACCCGATTATTGTTAAACAGCTAATTATATATATATATATATATATATATATATATATATATATATATATATATATATATTATATATATATATATATATATATATATATTTATTTATTTTTTTTTTTTTTTATTTTTTTATTGTTTCCCTTCCATAGTAACCCTATGGAAAGGTCGTTTATTTTGATATTTTTACAGGTTCCATGCTTATTTGCATACTACCTGTAATTAGCAGGTGTGATATTATTTTAAATTATGATGAATTACAATTGTAAAAGTTCTATATAGAAATTAGAACAAACGGGGAAAAAAAAAAGAAAGGAAAAAAAAAAAAAAAAAAAAAAAAAAAAAAAAAAAAAAAAAAAAATCTTGAACAAAAAGAACTATTAATAGGCATAATTAAAAATAAATAAATAAATACGTCTAAGACAATAGAAAAAAGAGAGAAAAAAAAAAAAAAAAAAAAAAAAAAAAAACGAGTAGACAAGTTGATTTTCTGATGTGTCTTCAGGTATTTTTCTTAGATTTTGATGAGGGGTGGTTTTCTTTCTTCATGAATGAGGTCCAATTGATGTAGCGAATTTCACTAAATGTTTCTTATATTTTTTATATAGCTTTGCTTCCGGAGAAGGCCATGTGTCCCCATTCATCAGTGCTCTCTTTATCAGTAAATATCTGTTGTGTTCGTAAAGGGTGCAGTTGTGTAGTAAATGATGAAATGTTTGTGGAGTCTGTCCGTCGCATTCACATGTGTCTGTGTTTTTGATGTGAAATCGTTTCAAGTAATGATTAGTTTGTCCATGTTCCGTTAGCAGTTGTGTAAATTTGTGATGTGTACTTTTTGGTGTATCGTGATTTTGTAGTGTGATGTTTGGGATGTATTTGTGCAAGGGTCGTCCTTTTGTTGAGTTGTTCCAAAGTTTGTCCCATTCAGTAAGTGAGTCTGTTTTAATATGTTGCTTAATAAATGAGATAGGAATGCGATTGTGATCTATAGCAAGTTCTGAATTGTGAGCAGCTGTCATTTCCAGTAAATCTGCTCGCTCGTTCCCTTCGATTCCACTATCGCCTTTGACCCAGATCTATTTCCACGGTTCATCAGTTCAAACAAATTTGTCTTGAGTTGATATGTCAGTGGGTCGTTAATATATATATATATATTAATTTATATAATTTATTTTTTTTTTTTTAATATTCGGCAAGAAATAATTATCTTGCGTGTCTGTGGATAAATATGAATTAATAATTTATTTTAAAATGATTTAAAAAAATAAAATAAAATAATAGGGTTATTAAGAAGCTAGTCTGATAATCACATAAAATATGTTGTTAATACAAATATAAGGCAGACAGAATTATTCCAATTGTAAATAACATTACTTTGTCTTTCTCCTTAGGTGAAATTTACGATTTTGATTTCTTCTAATTTCTTTGCTATTTATGTTTTTGTTTGTATTCATTGGTCAATTGTTTAAATTAAGAAAAATAACTTTATTATTATTATTAATTTGCATTGTATTACTTAAATTATACTATATTCAGCTTCCATCTTATCATTGATATATATATTTTTTTTATATATTACATTTCTCTATAATTTTATTTTCTATTTTTAGATTGCTTAGTTACCCACCACCCCCAGCAAGAAGTGCCATAACGATCACAACGCTAGACTATAGTCGCTTAAAATCCAAATTTCTTAATGACATTATCATTGATTTCTACCTTAAGTAAGACACTTTTTGTTCCAAAATATTTGATATATTTACCAAAATTATTCTGGATTATAAGTGAAATAGGGTTTTTTGGTTAAATAAAACTAAATTTTTATAGATATTTGGAACTCGAGGTTATGAATGAAAAAGAAAGAAGAAGCTGCCTGATATTTTCTACCTTTTTCTACACCAGGTTGACTGCCTCCAATCCAGACAACAAAACCACAGATCAGCTGCAAATCTCTGCTGAAGATAGGCATGCAAGAGTCCGCAGATGGACAAAAGGAGACGACATATTTAAAAAAGACTTTTTAATAATTCCAATAAATGAGAGGTACTTTACTTTTGTTGTGATTTGTAATTATATAAAGGATGTTATTTAACCTAGATTATTAATTTTGATTCTCACAAGGGGACGTTTTGACTTGTAAATCAGAGATTTGAATGCCGATTTTTGTGTAGGTAGTAGAGACCTATAATAGAGCAAAACTAGAGTTATTGCCGCCAATGAGCATTGGGAGCCGTGAAAAAAAATAAAATATGAAAATCACGTTTTATTTTTTTTTTCTCAGCTCTTAATCAAAATAGAGAAATGATTCTTTCACGTTAAACTGCAGTTTTGTTTTTTATTTGAAATAAAAATACTTTCATTATGCTCAAGGCACGACCCGGCTTTAGGGTGCTGAAAAACCAATTAAATCCGCTATAAAACAGTGGGAAATTTTTTTCATGAAAAACTGACCTCAAATTTCTATTTAACGCACCAAAAAACCAGTATATGTAAAATTTTATCAAAATCAAAAAATATTTATTTTTTACCCTTTTCGAGGACGTTAAAATTTTGAAGTTGTGATTTCATCAACAACTTCTAAGAGTCATAACAACTGATGTGCTCAACCGATTACAATAGTAATAGCATCACGAAAATCAGCATACATTCTGCTATTTATCCATTTATAAAACATTGGGTTTACTCCAGATTTTAGTGGATGAAAACTGATGTGAATATTATATTCTGAAGTCAACTATAATTTCAGATATCTCCAATAATGTGAGAAAAATTTTTATACTAAAAACTGATTTAATTTTCAGATTCTCATCTCAAAAAACATGTAGAAACCAAATTTTGTCGAAATTAAAAATTAAAGATTTTTACTCCTAAAATTTTGTAGAATTTTAGAAGGCTGTCAATTTCTGAAAAATCGTAAATTATTGGTGCTATCTCACATGTTTCGCCACCGATTGAAACCAAATTTTAATGTAATCTAGAATCCATAAAACTGCATAGTTTAGTCCAAATCCCGAAGTTGCAGGATTTCTCCTTATTGAGATATCTCAATTTATAGTTGACCTCAGAATTTTTTATTCACATCAATTTTTGTCCACTAAAATCTGGAGTAAACCCAATGTTATATAAATGGATAAAAAACAGAATGTATGCTGATTCTTGTGATGCTATTACTATTGTAATTGGTTGAGCACATCAGTTGTTATGGCCCTTAGAAGTTGTTGATTTTAATTTTTTTTTTTTTTTTCCACGGCTCCCAATGCTCATTGGGGCTATAACTCTAGTTTTGCTCTATTATAGGTCCCTACTACCTACACAAAAATTGGCATTCTAATCTGTGAGTTACAAGTCAAAACCTCCCCATGTCAGATATTTTTAATATATTGGATAAACCTAAAATCCATCCATTCTTTCCTAGTATTTTTCTAAACAACTTCCTAATTGTATTATGTTCTGCAAAAACTTAGGAGTCATGATCTAAAAGATGAAATGTCTTGTTTTCTTATTCTAAGAAAGTTGTATTATTCTCATCATCTTCTTCCTATATGCACTCACCAACTTCTTGCCCCCTAGCTCATCTTCGTCAATGGTCATTTGTTTTAAAATGGGATCTTTTGGGATTTGAAAGATTAATAAATTGTAGAAAACAAATTGTTTTCTACAATTTATATTTTAAGTGGTTTTTCAAGTTCAAATGTGAGAATATCAAATTAAAAAATAAATAATAATAATGGATACTCCTCTACTGTTGAGGAATCACCATTAAACTAAATATTATGAAAACAAACTCATTACTATAAGATGAGCATTGTGAAATTTTTGATTAAATTTATCATTACATTGACAAGTATGTGAAGTTTAGCATTGAAAATGCTATGATCTTATTTAATATACAGCCCAATATTTACCTTCCATATCTTTAATTATAGAAATAGTTCCATTTTAATCAGCTATTCTTTAGGAACCATGAATTCATCATATTATTTTATGTTAATGTAATTTTGTATCCAGTCTCAAAATCATTCATAAAATCCTTAATACTCCTTGTATTCAAAGTTCCAAATTAATTGCAAGACTTATTTACATGACAGTAATTAGACCCAATTGACATATGGAGTTGAGCTTTGGGGCTCCACTAAACCTTCTAATAGTTCCCGTACCAATCCTTACTATCAAAATCCCACGTAAAATCCTCAATGCTCCTTATATGTCGCAAATAAACTAATCTAAAATGCCATTAATGTCCCATATGTAGCTGATTTGGCATGAACCAGTTACTTTTTGTTTCATAATAAACAACATACCCATCCAAATTCATTTGTTTTTCATATTGCTTCTCATTCCATTCCTGATAATCATATGAGGAGTCTGAGAAGAATATTGCCTCAGAACCTTCTGAAGTAAAGCTTTCGTTTGAGTGCTAACAGTGAATGGTTAGCTTTTCTACAAGTTTACCTCATATCATTATATTAGTAATACAACAGATTTACTAGATGGATTTTGTTGGTCACAGAGGAAATCTCCAGGCCTGGTAAGGAAATCACAATAGGAGAAAACTCTATTTAAAAAGTCTCTGAGTTTGTATTGGGTTGTTTCACATGAAATGTCCGTTTTCAAGGTATAGGGATTTTAGTAAAAATACAATATGAAAACAATATAATTTTATTCGAAGTATTTACCTTCTTTTTCTACACATTTTTCCCAACGTGACAACAACTTTTTTATCCCGGATTTGAAAAACTCTGAGCTTTGAAGTGAAACAAAATCTGAAAACGCACTTTTGATTTCAGCATCATTTGCAAAAATTTTTCCTCTGCAGAAGTTGTCTAAATTCCTGAAAAGGTGATAATCTGTTGGAGACAAGTCGGGAGAATATGGTGGGTGCGGAAGAACTTCGTACCCCAGCTCTTTCAATCTATGCATGGTAAGTTTTGAAACGTGGGGTCTAGCGTTGTCGTGTAGGAGTATAGGGCCCTTCCGATTTACCAATCCAGGTTGTTTTTTCAATAATTTTTCGTGCATTTGGCCAATTTCATTGCAGTAGGTTGTAGAGGTAATGGTCTCACCTCTAGGCAAAAAGGAAAAATGTATGATTCCAGCCATGGACCACCATACTGTAACCATCAATTTTTTCGGGTGCAAATTTGCATTTGTCCTGGGCTTTCGTCGATGTCTAACCACTGTCTAACCACTGCCCTGACCGACGCTGATTGTCATAAGCAATCCATTTTTCGTCGCAAGTTATTATTCTTTTAAGGAAAGGGTCGGTTTTTTGCCTAGCAAGCAACGAAACGCAGGTCTCAAGACGTTTCAATTGCTGTCGCTCAGTGAGATCGTGAGGTACCCATGTATCGAGCTTTTTCAACAACAGAGACTCGCAAAATCCTCTATGTATTTCAAATATTATAAAATCGGACATTTCATGTGAAACAACCCAATATATCTCAGATCTCCTGTAACCCATTACAATGTAATAGAAACTGAAATAAAGAGAATAAAATAGAATAAATAAAGAGTCTTAGCTGCCAACTGCAGTTATTATGGCCTCAGTCGATATTTAAGGGCATGGCTCCTTGAATACGGACTGAGGCCATAATAACTGCGGTTGAAACAATAGGTTGAAATTGGTAGGGCACATTGCTCAGATGGGTGAGAGTTACCTGCCAAATAAAATAATGACAGAGGTGATGTATGGAACAAGATTCAGAGAACATCGAGGCCAAGACTCGACATCGAGTTGTAGAGCCAAATGAGTAGAATAGAATAAAATATTATTGTACATTTGTAAATTTAAATTAATAAATGAAAAAATAAATTACTATATCTATATACTGTAATAGATGAAATTATTTTAATATTATAGTTAAGCTTTAAATTATTTTGGTGATTTATTTTTTTTCTTTTTATTTATCCCTGTAGCCATCACTGGTTTCTGGTGATCATTTGTTTCCCTGGTTTGACTGGCCCTGTTCGCATGTCGGATAATCAGGCTGATGATGAAAACAAAAGTAAGTTTAAGAATATTTGTCTTTAAATGCTTAAAGAAAATTGTAATTCATACTATAATTTTTTTTTTTTTTTTTTTTTTTTTTTTTTTAATTACTGGTTAAATAATGTGAGAGCTTTAAAAATGCTTTTGGTTTTGGGACTGTACTGAATTTTAAAAAAACATCTATGGTTTGGTTTTAACATTCAATCAATTTCATTGGTGAAGCTTTTTTAGGATAAGTATTTCACTTATGTTTGTAAAGAGTTTATATTTCATCTTGTCAGAAAACGTACAAAGTTCCAATTACCCTATATTGATTTTAATGTGCTTCAAGCCATTTGAAATTAAAAATAAATGGTATTAAATTATATGATTATAGCAAATAATATATTACCTATAGTTGAGCAGAAGCTTTCCCGGATAGAGTCTAACCTGGAGGAAGGGTTGGCATTAATATTGACCCTTGAAACGAATATAAACATTCTTACTGAGGCTATAATAGATGGGTAACTAGTAGGATAACCCATCCTTCCTGCTCTAGTTGTAGTAGAAACACCATTAAACAATCAGCAGTGCAATCTTTTGAAATTAATGAAAAAGATAAGAGTCTAAATGATGAAATATTTACTTGACTTTACTTGTGGATTGGATACCTACAGCAGGAAGGATAATTATAGCAGATTTTAAAATAGCAATAAGAAATATTACATTATGCCAATTTTGAGAAGCATTGAGAAACAGTAGAAATAGACTAGAAAAATAAATTTGACCACTAGTTTCATAAAAAAATCTGAAACAAGAAAGTAACAATAAAGACTTGAAACCAGGGATCAAAAATAGCAGTTAATCTTTATCGATAAAAGTAAAAGTTCAACTTTTTATAAAAGTGTATACCGATAAAAGTTATTTTTGGAAGTTTACTTTTATCGCTATTAATTTTATTTAACTGTTATTTCAGAACATTTATTTTCTACCTCTTTTGAATAAAAGTGTTTTTAAAACAGTTATTGTAAACCATTTACGTTAATAAGTTCTAATGAAAAAGTATTTTGCTTTAAGGTTATTAGCAAAAATAACTTAAGCAGAAATTATCAAATTTCATTCAAATTGCCAAGCAGTTCTTAAATTATTAATTTAGCCAAACCCCATTCTCCAATAGTTAAAAGAACTGTTAAAACCATTTTAAAATGTTAGTATGAAAGAAATACAATTATTAAATTTCATCAAAATCGGTCAAGCCCAATGAAATTTATCTATCAAAACTTTTATCTTAAATGGTATAAGTAAAAGTTTAACTTTTATATAAAAATGTTGAAAATAAAAGTGTTTTTTTTTTTTTTTGGAACTTATACTTTTATAGCTAGAACTTCAATTTAACTGTTATTTCATATCTTTTATTTTAACCTCTTTTGAATAAACGTTTTTTTGAAACAGTTATTTATAACTCTTTTGTATAACAGAATAACTGTTTTGGTCCCTGCTTGAAGCCCATTATGGAAAGAAATAGAATCTGAATAATTAATAAAAATAAAGGGAGGTGTGTTCAATTTTCTGTAAAGAAAATGGTCTGGTCCTAACAGGCACAATTTTTTCCACAATGTATGCTGTGATAACAATTGAGTTTCTTGTGTGTGTGTGTATACACACATGTATATCTGCCTAAATATTGCTCAAAGTGCAAAAGGGCCTATAGTTATTAGGAAACAAATTTTAGATGTGCTTGGATCTCTCAGATCATTGAGGATTATACTTCATTTTCTGTTCTGGGGAACTATCAGCTGTATTTCAGATTTCTAATTTGAAAAGTATAACAATAAAATCAAACTCAATAATGTCCATTTACATGAAAAAATTTCTAGAATTCATGACTTGTAAGATTAGGTATTACTTTCTCTTATTCAAGAAAGTAGAGGGCCTTCTCTGATAAGGCAAACCCAATCAATATACTTTATCCAATTTTCCACCTTACAGTCTGAAAGATACTTAGATCACAACCTTACTAAATCAAGCATATCCTTTGATTCCTAAATAGAAAATCTTTTTCCTATAATTTCAGATTTGAAATTAAAATTATTTTAGTTCATTAATTTCTCAAAACTAGCACATAATGATTATTCTAGTTGCAGTTTTACATAGATTTATTATTGAATTCACTTGATATTATTTATTCTTATTGAAGGCAGAACCTTGTAAATACGTAACTAAACCTTTTTTGGTATGTTCAGTAATGTGGAAAGCATAAAGAACTTGTTCAGTTCTAATTAAAGTATATTTAACTAACAAAAGAGTGGGATAACCTAAGCACAAGCTTAGTGCTCGTAGTACAATCATATCACAATAGATGGAGTTCGAAACTGTGAACAAAAATAATTGCATTGATTTTAATTTTTAAATAAATCTTCATGATTTCCTTTTTTGTTTCATTGCGAATCGATAAAAAATCTCTTGGTTAAGAGAGGTTCTACTTTAATACAAAGTGCTGAAACTTATAGATGAGTTTTGTAACACCAGATTTTATTTAAATTTTGCTTGGACTGGAATAGTTACCCAATATTCAGGGTCTTAGTGTTTTCTAATCGAAATTTTAAAAAGTTGAAATGGCTAGTTAATATCAAATGCTTTTTCTTATGTTATATTACAAATAATAATGTAATGACAAATGAATGTCATTAAAATCTTATGATTATAATGAATAGTTAAAATCTTGCAATGATTATTAAATCATAAATATATTAGCTTGTTGTAAAATCTATTTAGACTTTTCTAATTTATAGTTATTCCACGGATATTTACACTTTTATTAGATTCCATCGAGACACTACCTTTTTACCTGTTTGTTAAATATAATACTGCTTTTTGAAGTATTTAGTCCTTTGATATATAGTTTTTTTATTTTTGTGAATGGTTTCTTTCATACTACTTTTTAGTTATGATTTTTATAGTTATATCCATTGGAATATTTGTAAATAGATTTGTTAATAAATAAATTGAATATTTTTAATTCATTTTGTTTTTGTTTTTTTCCTTCAAAAACTCTGATGTAAATTGATTGTATCTGTATGGTTATTAGTATTGTCCAATATTTTGGTGAAGTATTTATGAGAACAGTTCTTTTAAATAAAAACTCATTGTGAATGTACAATGTTAATGTGGGGTGTTGATAAAGTTGTACAACCTTTATTGTAATTTTTGTTTTTTTATATAGTTTTAGTCCATACATTATCTCATTCTGTGATTTTTATAATCACCCTTTCTGTTCTGGAAACTTATAAAATGAAAAATACCTTCAGGTTTGTTCAGTTATTGTATCCTAATCTTTATCAGTTCTTTGTTCAAACCATCTTTTGATCAACTAATCTTTCTCTTGTTATCTTTTTGCTGCCATTCCTTTCTTTACATCCCCTATCAACAATTTCCTCAGGCATTCTCTTACTCTCTAATCTGTTCAGGAAAATTTACTTTGGCCTCTGTTTTGATACATCCTTTTTGAATGAGCTCCTGGTTTAAATACTCTTTATATTTTTTCCTCAATTAAGATTGATAGAAGATATAAGATTAAGATTCCAATAAAAGTGGCAATTACTTCATGAAACCCTAATTGTATTGATCCTTCTGTACCATCATGCGTACCTCAAGTGATTTTTTTTAGCATTGAAGATTAGAGATATGGAGCTCTTCTTATCCTTCCTGGAAAGGAACCCTCTATTAATTTAGATATTTCATTCAAAATATTAAGAGAAAGGAAGACTGTAGGAATCCTAAACTCATTCCTGTGGAATAAAAATGTTTCCTTAAAAAAAAAAAGAAGAAGATTATATCTTTCCTTATCACTATAAATTGTCTTTAAATTTGCTGAAATCTGTAGTGTGGAGAAGAAAAAGTTTTTAAAATTCAAAATATTAAGAGAAAGGAAGACTGTAGGAATCCTAAACTCGTTCCTGTGGAATAAAAATGTTTCCTTTAAAAAAAAAAAAAAAAAAAAAAAAAAAAAAAAAAGAAGATGATATCTTTCCTTATCACTATAAATTGTCTTTAAATTTGCTGAAATCTGTAGTGTGGAGAAGAAAAAGCTCAAACGCTACTATCTTTAGAGATAGGTACTCAGAGTGAAAGTTATTTCATAACATGAGTCCATCATGTTTCTAATAATATCATAAGACAATATATGAGAGAGGAAAAAATCACTTGAGGTACGCATACTCATATGCGTTCAAAATTTAATTCCCAATTCTGCACCTTTATAAAGGACTAGTAGGCCTTATCTCAGACTATCACTAATTTTTGACAAACTGAGTGCTTTCCAGAGCTTATTTAAAGGACCTAAGTCAAAGCTTTCTAAAGGTGGATAAAGGCTAAATGTACCTCCTGGACCAGAAGTCTTGGAAGTCCACCAAATGCTTTAAAAAACATTGGGATATAGTAAAAACTAGACCTAAGATGGCCCAGCATGAATCTTGCTTCTACATCTGTTATTTTCTTCTATATTTTATCTTACAGCCTATATTTTAAGACACGATACAGGCTTAGGTAACAGACTGATACAGGCTACTTGTAATTGTTGAGTCTTCATAATTGTTCAAATATGTTTTACTAACACCTATATATATTTTAAAAAAATAAAAGCTTGGCAGTACAATTAAATATGGACAATGTTTTTTAAAGATTTATTTAGTTGAATTCGTTTGTATCATAGTTGTTCTATTTATTTTTAATTTGTAAACATTTTGACAACTTTTAATTGGCTTCTAAAATTTTTCGTTAAAAAAAAAATATTAAACACAATGATTTTGTGTTATTTATCATTTGTAGGATTACTAATATACAAATTATTAACATTATAAGCAATGGCGAGGAGGATAAATTAATGAATTACCAGTCAAAATGTCTAAAAGTAAGTTTGTAATAGGTTAGAAACACTAGCGCCAGGTCGGTGATCGATAACAGAACTAGCAACACGAGTTATTCTAATAACTGTTGAGAACTGTTGTAAGAAATGGAATGATTGTAATAACTGCAGTGATTCTAAGCGTTATTGGATCCCGAAGAGTTATTGGCAACAGCAGTGATTGACTGCGGGTAGGATATTCCCGTCGCTCTTACTATGGGATAGGAAATAATTAATAATAATATTAAAACTTAATACATATATGAATCCTCAAGCCAAAGTCGTGTTTTAAAGATAAAGAAAGTTTTTTTATTCAAATAGCCCGCATTCTAGCGGTACAATAGATATTCCCGTCGACCTCGCTATTTCTACTGTAAGGCTAGAGTACGGGTATAGGATATTAATTAATTAATGATATTAAAATTAACACTACACATAATCAATAATATATATTAAAAATTATTAGTCAAAAAATCTTTTTTAATTAATCATTCAAATGTAGAAAAATTAAAACGTATACCATTTGCCTGTCATTCCACTAAAATTCCTGTTATTCATAATATTCATAATTCATAAGACGGAAAAAAAAAAAAAAAAAAAAAAAAAAAAAAAATAGCGCAATCGGCCGAAATAAAAAAATAGGCGTTTATTTTCAAAAATATTAGTCAAGAAATTTTTTTAACTAAAAACTGATTCCATTTTCAGATTCCTCATCTAAAAAAACACGTAGAAACCAAATTAGGTCGAAATCAAAATTAAAAAGTTTTTACCTCCAAGAATGTGTAGGATTTTCGAAGGCAAGAGGCTGTCAACTTGCTACGAAACGTAAAAAATTAGCGCTATCTCACAGATTTCGCCACCGATTAAAACCAAATTTCAATGGCATATAGAAGCCGTAAAACTGCATAGATTAGCACAAATGCGGAGGGTCGCAGGATATCTCCTTACTGAGATAACTCAAGTTATATTTGATCTCGGATATTTTTAAAAAAATTACTTTATGTCCACTGAAATTTGGAATAAACCCAATGTTATACACACTAATAGAAAGCGGAAAAACGCACGCTGATTCTAGTGATGCATCTACTTTTTGAATCGGTTGACCACAGCAGATGTTACAGCCGTTAGAAGTGGTTGCTAAAATCTCAACCGCAAAAAATGGTGGTGAAAGGGGTTTAAAAAAATAGATTTTCCGATTTTGATCAAATTTAACGTGTAAGGGTTTTCTTGGGCACTGAATCAGATCTGAGGTCAGTTTTCCATTAAAAAAATTTCCCACTAATTTACAGGGGATTTTATTTGAATTTGGTCATATTTTTCGAGTTTTTGAGCATCCTCAAACCAGGTCGAGTTTTAAAGATAAAGAAAGTTATTTTATTTCAATAAAAAACGATCGATAATACAATTTTACCTGAAAAAAAAATCATTCTCTACCTTGACTGAGAGCTGAGAAAAAAAAATAAAACGTATTACAAAATTGCCTCCTGACCGTGCGGATAGGATATTCCAGTCGCCCTCACTATTTCTACTGTAAGGCTAGAGTATGGGTATAGGATATTAATTAATTAGTAATATTAAAATTAACACTATACATTAATTAATACTATATATTAAAAAATTAATTAGTCAAAAATCTTTTTTAATTAATCATTTAAATGTAGAAAAATTAAAACGTCTACCATTTGCCTGTCATTCCACTAAAATTCCTGTTATTTATAATATTCATAATCATAGTTGGAAAAAAAAAAAAAAAAAAAATATCGCAATCGGCCGATAATAGGCGTTTATTTTTCAAAAATATTAGTCAAGAAATTTGTTAACTAAAAACTGATTCCATTTTCAGATTCCTCATCTAAAAAAACACGTAGAAACAAAATTAGGTCGAAATCAAAAATTAAAAAAATTTTACCTCCAAGAATGTGTAGGATTTTCGAAGGCAAGAGGCTGTCAACTTGCTACGAAACGTAAAAAATTAGCGCTATCTCACGCAGATTGTACATACATACATATATATAAATAAAGGAGAAGAAGATAGGGATGCAGTCAAAGTAACACACCACGTCAACGTTCAGTCATCGTCCTTCTCACAAGTGTGGTTCGGTGGCCCTGAAGAAGACCTGCATCGCAGGTCAAAACGTTGGCACGTATTAAAGAATTCTTCTTTGACGTGGTGTTACTTTGACTGCATCCCTATCTTCTTCTCCTTTATTTATATATATATATATATATATATATATATATATATATATATATATATATATATATATGTATGTATGTATGTACAATCTGCCTCAATTAAGGGCAATAACTAACAGTGCTAAAGAGAATTCATTCGTACCTTATAACAAGTTCTCATACATACACAATTAATAATAATAAGAGATAAAAATAAAACAAATAATCATAAAAATAAAAAACTAATAGTTACTTACAATCATCAAAAATAAAATAAAATAATAAGAATTAATTGACAAAAAATAAAAGACAGACAAAAAAAATTTATATACATTCATGCTATTAAGAAAAAAAATGTAGGTAACGAAACCTTATAAAAGTGGTTAATATAGAGAAAGATTTTAATGGAACATTTCTATATTTGTGTAGGTTTGCTAGGAAATATGTTGTTACTGTTTTACTTCAGTACTATGAGTGCGAATATTTTCTAGATAACCGTGAACATCTCACCACATGGAATAAACAAACATGGGATGGATATACTCATGTCAGTTTCTCACGGATCTTGTTGGATCAAAGTACCACTAATATAATTTATTTTATATCTAGAGTTTAATAAATGATATCGATCTTGCACTAAAATGGTGTATTTTTTAGTAAAAATTCAAGGAAAATACAGCCAACTAAATACGAAATTTCATTAAAAAGTCCTAACGCTAACAAATTTGCCTGACCAATTTTTTTACGACAGTTTTTGAGATGAGAAATCTAAAACGGAAATAAGATTTTAATTCAAAAATTTACTCACCAATATTTTTGAAAAATAAATAAAAGCATAATTTTTATGTAGGCCGAATTCAGTATTTTCAGATTTCTTTCTGATGAATTATGAAAGAGTAAGAGCGACTGGATTATCCTATCCGCCACGGTAAGGAGGCAATTTTGTAATACGTTTTATTTTTTTTCTCAGCTCTCAGTCAAGGTAGAGAAAATGATTTTTTTTCAGGTAAAATTGTATTTTCGTTTTCTATTTGAAAAAAAAAAAACTTTCTTTATCTTTAAAACTCGACCTGGTTTGAGGAAGCTCAAAAACTCGAAAAATATGACCAAATTCAAATAAAATCCCTGTAAATTAGTAGGAAATTTTTTTAATGGAAAACTGACCTCAGATCTGGTTTCAGCGCACAAGAAAAACCCTTACACGTTAAGTTTGATCAAAATCGTTTTATTTTTTTTTTTCTCATCTCGCAGTCAAGATAGAGAAATGATTTTTTTTCATGTAAAATGTATTATCGTTTTCTATTTGAAATAAAAAAACTTTCTTTATCTTTAAAAACGACTTGGCTGAGGATTCAATATATAGTATTAATTTTAATATTATTATTAATTAATTTCCTATCCCATAGTAAGAGCGACGGGAAATATCCTACCCGCAAGGTAAGAAGAGAGCTGCGAGAGTATGTAGTGGGGGGACGTTCGGGTGGAATCGGCCATCCTCGGCTCTTGGAATATCCTATCCCCAGACTCTAGTGCATTCTAGCGGTAGGGCAGGGGTTTACTTGAATCACCTATTACTGGAATAACCTGTTATTAGAACCTATTACTGGGATAGAGCCATAACGTAGTAACCTAATACCAAAAAATAACTGTTTAGCCCACCTCTAATAACAAGCCAACATGGTGTCATATACAAATACGCTGTTACAATCAGTGTTGCCTTTAATAATTTGAATACAAAAGAAACTTTATTGTTTCCTAACACTCTCCCTCAATAAAATTTTAAATACAATATACATATACAATAAATACAATATACGGCCCACGGGCCAAATCTGGCCCGCCAATGTCATCAATCCGGCCCGCGACAGCTACGAAACGCACCATTAATGTGCGTATACATTTTAGCATTCGCACTGAATTATCACGCGTTAGTACTTATTTTGTCCAGATATGTAACGTCAAGCCGAATTACTGCCATCTAGAAGTGAGGGGAAAACACCTGAACTTTCTCGAATCAACGAGGTTCAATGCGATTTGAGTGCTACCTGTTAGCAATGGATAGAGAGGGTACATTGCCTATTTCCGCATGTAACTACAGGATGTCGTCAAGTGTCGTAAAAATACAGAACGACACAATAGTTCGCGTACTCAGCAACTAGTCTAGAAATTATAGGTACTGGCAGGAAAATCTAAAACGATCTTGGCCCTCGAAACCTTGGAAGTAATCAGTATGGCCCGAAGTCTGAAAAGTTTGGAAACCCCTGACAGACCAAAATTACTTCGAAATTGATGTAATTAATTTCCTAAAACTGGTTTAGTTAGGGCATCAGCTAATTGTTCATTATACTTAATTTGGTTCAAAATAATTGTACTGTCTGCAACTTTTGTGGGTGTTTTAAGATTCTATTTGGCTTCTTAACTTCTTCATCGTCAGAATCACTCGTGTCGACTGTCTTCTTTTTATCTCTTTTAAATTTTTTTTCCGTTATATTGTCATCAGAATCATCCGAATTGTCTGCAGTATTCTTTTCAGCAATTACCTTTCTAGACCTCTCAGAATTCTGTGGCGAATCTCCCTTTTTCTGGGAAACTTCTTTGTGTTCTTTGGATCTCTCTCCGCTTTGTGGTTCTTTTTTCCTACAATCCTTGGTTTTTGTTCAGGCTGGAGAAGTTAAGACTTCTTGGCAGATTCAGGAGAGCTCCTTTCGTCCTCGGATGATGATTGATCTCTTCTGGCTTTGACTTCTTTCCTATTTTTTTTTTCCCCTTTATCATCAGATTTTTGGAATGGTGATGGTGTTAGAGCTGTTTCAGGCAAAGCACTACTCGAGCTTGATTCATGTTCTTTATCACGCACTCTTTCTCGACTTCTCGATTTCTTTTTCTTTATGCACTCTTTGATGTCTCTTTACAGTCTCTTGCACCCAGCTCTCATGCGGGATCATGATGTAGATCGAGACTTGGACCTATGTCTGCTTGTAGATCTCCTGAAATCCCTTCTCTTTGGTGGTGACCGCCTAGCAGCGGCTTCTCTTCTTTTCCTTACTTCCCTAAACCGTTCTTTCCCTTTCTCCCTCCCTCCTTACACATTCTCGTTCTATGGACCTGTGAGAAGGCCTATACCAGCCAGATCTGCCCCTCCTTCTGGTATGCACATCATCTTCTATTGTGTCTTTATATTGTGTAGGTGAATCTTCCAATGACTCATTAGCATTCTCTCCCTTTAATTCGACCTCTTCTTTTTCTTGGACTTCTGCACTTGAATAATCTTTATCCGACCCCCAAAATATTCCTAATTTTTCAAAATAATTAGTTTTAGATACACAATCGTAAACATTTTGCGCGATTACAACTCTTCGTTCCTCTGGATAACACACCCTATAAGCCTTTGAGTTCTCTTCATGTTCGACAAATATTTCAGTTTTTCCTTTAGGATCCCATTTCTACGATACTACAGCTTGTTCATAATTAAGTTCTAAATTTAATTTGAACATCTTATTGTTTAATATTGCCTCTGCAAATATTTGGTCATTTTAACAAGCTGACAAATTGCTCCTTTTCTAATCATTGTGAAGGCCTTTGACATAGCCTGAGTCAAAGAAAGTAAATTCAATTTTAAATCAGGGACAAGTTAAACATTGTTTAGCACAGTAGGAATTTTTTTGCCATCCACAATAGCTGTCACATTAATATTTCCGACGCTTATTGCTTCCAGTAAACTGCCATCGCCTATTTAAACATATTTTTTGTAATGTCGTAAATGTTCAAAATATTGTTTCCATGGACACATGTGTTCAGTTGCACTACTATCAAGATAAAATTTGTAACAATTATCATCATTACTCGTGCATGCCATACTCACAAAAGCATTTCTCCATTCACCTTCAGTATTTTTATGTTTATTTAAGAATGATCTGCAGCTCTTCTTAATGTGCTCTTGTTTTGAGCATAAGTGGCAAATTACTTAACACCTTTCTTTTTAAAACATTTTTCAGTACTATGATTGTTTCTTGAATAAATATTACACCAAATATTACTCTTTGAAACAAGAGCCTTATTCTCCGAATCAGTATATATCAGACTTACTCTCCCTTCCTCAATTAACAATCTAGAGGTAAGCTCGTTAATTGATTGTCTACAAGGATCCACAGACTCCCAAGACGATATTAAGTATTTCATTTCTGAGTGAAGGTACACAAGAATCTTTGTCATTATCTGTCTATCAGAAATACTTCCCCCTAACGTCTTCAATTTAGAAGCAATGTCCATAATTGAGGATATGTGACTAGCAATCCCTTTATTTTCATAATGTTTATTAAAAAACCGTTCATGCAATAGATGAACTGATGTTTATGATTTATGTTCATAAATGGATAACAGCTTTGACCCCATTTCAAAAGATGACTCACATGTCAAAAGATGGACCATGGGTTCATCTTCCATTCCTCTGGCTATTAATTCTTTTGCTTTGCAATCTTTCCTAATCCATTCATCCAAATTCTTACCTTCAACTGATTATGACTTCCCTTCTTACGAAACATCCTGCTAGGATTTTTCTTCCATTATTTTAATTTGGAATTTACATATATTCCAATTGCTGTTGCCCTTCAGTTTTGTAATTTGTTGTTCCATGAGTAAAGGAATTGTAGCATGTATTGATGATGACTTTAAAAAATGCTATTACAATAGCGTCACCTACGCTAACACTACCGACTTTTTAATTCTAAATTAAAACCTTCCGACACTTTTGTTTTAACTCTATGCACTGAGCCCATAACCTGTTCGGTAATGTGGAAAGCATAAAGAACTTGTTCAGTTCTAATTAAAGTTTATTTAACAAACAAAAGATAGGGATAACCTTAGCAAAAGCTTACATGGGAGAGCATGACTTCTAAATAACAAGCCAACATGGCATCATATACAAATGCTCTGTTACAATCAGTGTTGTCATTAATAATTTTAATACAAAAGAAATTAAGGGAATAGTGTAATTCTTGGATATTTTCTTTTACTGAGGTGTTAGTTTAGAGCAAAAATATATTTTTGTAAAATTTTAAAAATTATAACTCATCTGGAAAGCTGTTTTGCTGAAAGGCATCTTAAAGAGGGTTCAGATATAAGGGAAAAATTTGTACGTGTTTTGATATTAATAGAAAACATTTCTACATGGTATTATAAAAATACCAAGCTGTTTACTTTAAATTTAATAAACTTATCCTGTATGATATTCTGGATGCGACGGAAGATCACACATCATGGTTTTGTAAATTGTACTCCAATTTTATTTGATTTTGTAAATATGAAATTGCCGTTATAATATTGAATGCATTCCAAAAGTAGATTAAAAATAGCCAGAATATAAATTAGTAAACATGTTACAATTTATTTTACTTTCTTATTAATGGTTTATAAATGAAATGAAAAGAAAACTATAATAAATTTATTATAGTAAATCTCTAAAAAGTCGTAAATAAATGACACGGTGTGAGAATTAAAAAAACTGAAAACTAATAATAAGGAGTGAGGAAACATTATGTCAATTTTACAAAAAATACAAAAATGATTATTTTATTTTTGATTTTATTAAAAAATCCCAATGGTAATCACAGTGGTGGAATCACACTCTTAAAATTCTGGGAAATTTTACTCATTACAAAGTACACACTTCCCAACTTTATGTTGGTTGGTGGGTACGGTGGAGGAGCAAGGGTCACAGCCAATTCCTCTCTTAAAGGTGTGAGAAACATTGGATTAACATCGTTGCAATGTAAGAACTTGGTGATAAAGGTATTATTATTATTATGCAGGAACAGGGTCAAACCGCCAAAGGAAAGAGATTCTTGAAATTATTTTTTACCTAAACTGTTTTCTTATCAATTATTAATTTTGTAATTATTATTTAATTGACATTATTTTGAGCAGTGGGAGTATTTTGATTATTGGACATTATTTGTTTTTTTTTATTATCATAGGTCAGTCTGAGGAACGAGATGGCAAGTCTGATCTAAATGAGACAGAGGCTGAATATGTATGTACCATTGAAGATATATATATATATATATATATATATATATATATATATATATATATATATATATATATATGTATTTATTTTTTTTTTTTTTTTTTTTTTTTTTAACCATACTTGCTCCAATATATGTTAGTTCTAAATGAATAAATGTCTATAATTATTATACTTATCACAGAAAATAAAGATTTTAAAAACTGCTTAATTTTAGAAAAAGTTAGTTACATTTGAGCCGGTGTGAATGAAAGTGGTGTAAGTAAAAAAAATTAAAAATTAGGATTATTCACTATTATTGCTCCTTTATCACTACTCTATTAATTGAATTGGCAATTTTTTTTTAACTCATTATTTAAAGCCTGTAAAAACGCAATACCATTATCAAATTTAACAAAACCGGATATCTGTTGAGAATGAGAGTGGTGTAAGTCAATTGGTATAGCTGAGTGTGGTTGAGAATTCAAAAATCACGCATCGATGTATCTCTTTTGGTTTTTGTTTAGGGGGTCCTACTGAACATGAAACTGCAGGGTCCACCCGAGAAGCGGTAGGTTTAGGCGGGAGGGGGGCGGCGATAGTCGATGTGGTGGCGCTGTTTTTATAATCTCTGTAACTCAACTACTCAGCGTCGTAAAGACTCAAATTTGGTACCAAATTGTCCATATCTTCATGTTGAGAAATTTTTTTTATCATGTGAGCGGAGCGAGCAAATCAGGCTACAAATTCTGCCGGGTATCCCTCAAAATTTTAATCCCCATTTATTTTTCATATTTTATGAGATAGAGCAAAAGTTTATCATGTAACCCCCCTTTAATTTTTAAAGTATATTTAAATTTTGTAAATTTAGCGAAAGTGCGCAATCGTACTAAACATTTTTTTTTTTACGTGTAAGAATACCTAATTTATTTTTAATTCTTATTCTACATTAAATTTTGTGAAGAATCGATACCTTGCCTAAGTTATAATGTGGCGTCTATCGTACGGCATAGATGTGCCCACAGCGCAAAGTGCATTTTAAAAAATTTCTCAAATACAACATGTGTATATATATATATATATATATATTTGTTTTTTCCCCTATTTATGCATTATATATATATATATATATATATATATATATATATATATATATATATTATATATTTTTTTTTTCCCCTATTTATGCATTTATATATATATATATATATATATATATATATATATATATATATATATATATATATATATTTTTGTTTTGTTTTTTTTCCTATTTATGCATTTATTTATTTTTCCGACCATTGACTGTAAAGCCAACTAAATTTGCTGGCATTAAGATAAAAGTTAAATAAATTAATGTAAAAAAAATATGCGGCGATTTAATAAATCTAGTAAACAAGGTAATATTCATTGATAACAACTTTGGCGAAGAATTTAAAGTTATGTATAACATATAACAGTTTAAATATTCTACCTAAAACTAATTAGTCGAATTATATAATGTATGTTGGGTTTGAAGCAATATTACGATTTAGAAAATCGGTGTATACAGCTCACATCCCAACTCATCCTACCACAGTCCTTACTACTTACGCTTATGACACTTGTGTGTTATCAGTAAACAATGATCCCTTCATTGCCTCTCAAACACTCCAATCCCATATCCTAAACCTTCAAGAATGGTGTCAAAAATGGAGAATCAAAATAAATCCAAACAAATCCCACCAAATAACCTTTACCCTACGTCGTAAACCTACGACCTCCTGTCCTACAGTATCCTTTAATGATATTCCACTAATCCCTGTTAAACAGATACGCTACCTAGGACTCCACTTGGACAAACGACTAACTTGGAATCCACATACAAGACTAAAACGATAAGAAACTGCCCGTCGTGTCAGACTACTTCAACATTTACTAGACAGACGTTCAAAGCTCCCAATTAATTACAAAAGACTCATATACGTACATGACTGTGATTAGACCTGTTTGGACGTGCGGAGTTGAGCTTTGGGCCTCCACTAAACCATCCAATTCATCTCGTATTCAATCCTTACAATCCAAAATCCTTCGTAAAATCCTCAATGCTCCTTACTTTGTCACCAATAAACTTATCCATAAAGACCTTAATGTTCCATATGTTGCTGATTTAGCCCACACCAGATACCTATCCTTTCATAGTAAGCTCCATAATCACTCAAATCCGTTAGTTTCTCAACTTGCTTCCCACTCCATTCCTGATAATCCTCCGAGGCGTCTGAAACGAAGATGGCCTAGATAGAGACCTTCTACTGTAGAAGTTTTAATAAAGTACTACTGATGAGTAGTTCTTTCCAAGTTTTAACATGTTATTATAATCGTTGTCAATATATTTACTTGATGTATATATTCTGTACAGTTGTAAATTTCAATAAATGCATATTAAAAAAAAAAAAAAAAAAAAAAAAAAAAAAAAAAAAAAAAAAAAAAAAAAAAAAAAAAAAAAAAAAAAAAAAAAAATTGAACCAAAGATTGTTCGAACAATAACAATTTTTATTATTGGTGACTACTTATCTTTATCTGTTAATTTTTTTTATTTTTTTTATTGAAATATATGTACAATCTGCCTCAATTAAGGACAATAGGTAACAGTGCTAAAGATGTATTCATTCATACAATATATACAAGTACTCATACAAACAAAATAATGATAATAAAAGATAAAAATAAAAACAAGTAATAATTATACAAATAAACCTAATAATTCAATTATCAAGAATAAAATGAAATAATAAGAATCAAGTAACAAAAATATAATTTATATATATATATATATATATATATATATATATATATATATATATATATATATATATATAAATAATAATAATAAAAAATAAAAAGAATAAGATACATTCTTACTATATGTACAAAACAGACACACTCAGCCTGGGGAACCTCGAATCGAGCCTATTCCCCAACTTATTGGGGGTCTAGGCCAGACCCGTAGAGATCCCAGCGCTGCTCTCTCAGCTGCATCACTGGTAATATCCAGTGGAGTGTGAGTGGGAGCGCTATAGCCACATATGCTCTGGACATGAGTTGAGAAGCTGGTCAGTACCTGGACTCCAGCATAATATTATATTACAAAAGGTCTCGGGGCCATTGCCGTTTCAACCTTCTGGGAGGGTTATAGGGATGGTTAAGACTGGATAGGGATTGGGCTAGAGGATTGGGATGATTGAATAGATTTTGATAAAATTTCGAGAATTTTGAAGGAATGAGATCTAGGACAAAAGGTATTTTTAGGTCATTGTGTAGGGTTTTGTTTGTAACATAATAAGGTGCATTGACAATTGTTCGGAGGACTTTGGATTGGAAAGTTTGGATGCGTTTGATATTGGATTGTTTTGCTGTCCCCCACAGTTCAAGTCCGTAGGTCCAAATTGGTTTTAAGATTGTTTTGTATATTAGGAGTTTGTTGTCGACTGAAAGATGAGAATTCCTGCCTAGTAGTCTGTAAAGTTGGCTGAATCTCCTATTGAGTTCTTGTCTTTTGAGTCTAGTGTGAGGGTTCCAAGTTAGTCTTTTGTCAAGATGAAAGCCAAGGTAGCGTACTGTGTCGGATATAGGTATAGGAATATTATTGAAACGGATGGGTGGACAGGATTTGTGGCGAAGGGTAAAAGTTATATGACTGCATTTGGCTTCATTAATTTTTATTCTCCACTTGCAGCACCAATCTTCAATCTGTAGAAGATGTCTTTGGAGGTTGAGGGAAGCAAGTTTAGCATCTGGATGGAATGATAGGATAGCAGTATCATCTGCAAATGTGGCTAAAAAGGTATTAGGATTGGTTGGTATATCGGCAGTGAAGAGATTATAGAGGACGGGACCTAGGACGCTACCTTGTGGCACTCCGGCATCGATAGGATAACAGTTGGAGAACTCTGAGCCACAGCGGACTCGAAAGGAACGATTTGAGAGATAGGATCGCAGGACTAGGTATAGGGATTGGGGTAAATGGGTCTTGAGCTTGAAGAGCAAACCCTGGTGCCACACCCGGTCGAAAGCTTGCGCTACATCCAGAAATGCACCAGTGCTATACTGCTTGTTTTCAAGGGCAGAGGATATATGATCAACAACACGCAGGCCTTGTTGAACAGTGGAGTGACCAGACCGGAATCCAAATTGATGGGAAGGGATGCTTTGGGATTCGAGTATGGGTAGGATACGTTTTAGAAGGATTTTTTCAAAGATTTTTGAAAGGATGGGAAGTAGACTTATAGGTCTATATGATGAGGTTTTGTTGGGAGGTTTACCTGGTTTTAGGAAAAGAATGATGATGGAGTGTTTCCATATCAGAGGAAAGTGGGTCGTGCGAAGTATACAGTTGTATATGTAAGTAAGGAAGAGGATCGCTTTTTGAGGGAGTTGTCGGAGGATTTGGGTGGTAATCAGATCATATCCAGGTGATTTGCGGGTTTTCAATTTTTTTAATTGGAATTTGACCTCAGAGGGGTTGACTGCTTGACTGCTTTAGGAGGTAAGGAGAGAGGAATTGGTGAAGTGAGGAATTGTTGAACATTAGTAGTGTGGGGGGGGATTTGTTCGGAATGGGGAATAAATGTGCTGGAGAGGTGCTTGGCAAATTCTTCTGCTCTGTTCTCATCTGAGGCAGCCCAGGATCCATCTTCAGAGAGAATTGTCTGAGGTAGAGAGGGGGGAAAGATAGGAGTTGTAGGATTGGGATCTAAAGGAAGCCGATTTCTTTTTAACTAATTTGGTGTAGTGGTTATATGTTCTCCGATCGTCAGGATCCCTGGTTATTTGCCATAGGGATCTAGAATGACGTTTGGTTTGGATAAGGTCCATTAGTTCTTGTTCTTGGTAAAGGATTTTTATTACGATTGATATAGGATGGTTGAGGAAAAGATGCATTCCAAGCTGCTTGTTGAATTAAATTCCCGAGGCTTGTTGCAGTCTTCGGTTTTGTGTGGATCGCCGCACCTCACACATCTAGGCATATGATGACAATAGGGCTTAGTGTGTCCATACGCTTGACAGTTGTGACATTGAACAATGTCCCTTTTTGGATATGGTTTCTCTATAATCACATTTGTATAATAGAGCCGCTTGACATCATAAATTTTTTCTACTCCTGGAGTTGGCTCGAGGTCAATAAAAAATAATGGCAACGGTATTTTGTTGCCCGTTCCAGGATTCATTTTGTTATCCTTGACCATATTTATAATTTGACGAACTTTAAAACCCATAGAAGTAAGCTCTTCTTCTGGAGTAGTGTGGTGTAGGCGCCGAATTACAATTCTAATTGATTTTTCGTTCTTGAGCTGATAAGTGTGGAAGTCGGCTTTGGTATCGCTTAAGTATTTGACTATTGCACGGTAGGCCTCAGGTGTATCAGGTTGTAATTTGGTGTCATTTGTTCTATTTACACATGAGTAGGCTCCTGGGCCTATAATTTTATTTATTTGATCGCTAAAGAGTTGGATGCTTCTGATATTTCTGATGTAGATTGGTGGGGGGCGTGGTATCTTTTTGTTAACTGTTGTTTCCATTTCTTCAGTTTGAGAGTTTTTAAGAGGTTCGAACGGGTTTGGAGTAAAAAATGGGGATTCATCTTCAACTGCTTGAGATGAAGGTCCTGGCTGTAGTTCTTGATTGTTGTTAGGTGTAGAAGGGGGCGTGGCTCTCTTTTGTTTTCTAGATCTGGGTTTTGTCGGACTAGGTTTGGACTTTAGGGACCGAATTCTTTTGTTTTTACTTGACATTACCATGTGGTAATACCTCATACTGGCATTTCAGGGCGAGTAAATAAAAAAAAAAATAAGAATAAAAAAAAATAAGAATAATACGTTCCGCGTCTTTTGAACTTGACCCTGAATTCAGTGAAGAGACGCAACAGTCCCTGCGGTTTAGACCGTAGGCAGGGTGGGGGCCATGCTTATCACTGCTCAGCTGGCCTGCCGTTAATACGATATGCTCGTAGGTTATGATATAAAGTTTTATTCACTTGCTAGTAAATATGAAATTACTCACAGTAATAACAAGTCCGATGCTTCGTCCTTCTTTTCCACTGTTGATCCACAACAATTCACAGAGTAAAATGCTGTAAACCGCAATAAAAAAGTGATAAATGAAAGAGACGATACGTAGGCTACATTTAACTATCTAGCGCAGGCGCAGAACTCTATCTGTTAATTAATTTAAATTTTGTAAAAGCAGTTGCCGCTTCGAAAAAAATTACTAAAAACATAACTTTGAGTTGTCTTAGACATGCTTCCCGACTAAAAAAAAAACAATAAATAAAAAAAAAAAATTAAAATTAAAAAACCGAGCTTAACCCTCCAAGCACCTCCGTTTTTTCTCCTTTAATTTATGATTTTTTTTGGGTATAATAAGAACGTTTACAAAACATTGATTTTTCTCAAACTGTTGTAGGAAATTTTACCTACACCACTATCATTATCAACGAACTTGTATTATTTTTAAAAATGAAAGTGGCGTAATGGATTTTAGCCCGTTAAAACTAATTAACAACTTATCGTTAAAACTTGCACCAACCATTTTAATAAACTTTAAAGCCTTGTCTAAAATTGAAACACAATCCATTCTATCTTGGTTGTGTAATTTTTAATAAGAATGTTTACAAAAGCTTTATTTTCTCGAAATGAAGGAAACTTGACTTACACCACTTTTATTCTCACCGTCTCATTTACTACTGTTCTACAACTTTTTGATAAATTTCGGCTAAAATATTTTATGGTATATTTAAACTGTGCGTAAAACTGAAGCAGATGAATGGCTGTTGGATTAAATTAAGATTTTAAAATACTTTTTTTTTTTAATCGGATTTGACGACCTTAGTTCATATACCGAGACCCAATACATTGGACCGCCAGTATTCACGGTCTTCCTAATTTCCTTCCCCTAATCCTCTTGCCGCCATTACCTTCTCAACTCCTTGAATCGATGTTTTACTTGAGCAGCCTCTTTTTCGCCTTTCATCTAGATACGTAGTTCAATATTTTCTTTGGCCATCTTTCTTGCCCATTCTTCTTAGATGGTCGCACCACAGCAGCTGTCTGGTGTGTATGGTGTGAACTATAGTTTTTTCTGCCTTAACGATATTTCGTATGGCTTAATCAGTCACCTGTTGAATCCTGGAAATGCGACAGTTTCTTCTCCAAAAATCCATTTTGACAGCTTGTAGGCTCTTTGCATTTCTCGTTCCAACCACTCACATTTCCGAACCATAAGGGTTACTCCTTCAAAAAAGGAGTGGAAAATCCTCTTTTTAGTTACTAGTGAAACATTTAGGCTCCACAGGTCAGATTTCATCATGCCAATTAGCTTTCTCCCTTCCTTTCTTTTTTCTTTTTTTATCTTAAGCGTTCTCTTGTCATCAATATAAACCCCCAAATACTTTAAGAGAGTACTCCGATGTAGCGACCAATTTTCTAATGACAGAGAAAATGTAGAGGAGTTGAAGGCCACGTATTCTGTCTTCTCCTTGCTGATTTCTGGGCACCATTTAGAATATTCTTCTTCTAATTTCCTTAGCATGTAACTTAGATCTTCTTCCTCTGAAACTATTACTACCTGATCATCAGCAAAATGTAGACTGTATAAAGTTCCCTTTCCTATTCTTATACACATACCTCGTCATTTCTTTTCCCACTCCTTCAAAACTTTCAACACAGAATTTTCCGTGTCAGAACTCTCTCTGCTATGTCTTGAACCTTTTCAAAGAAACTATCTTTTTCCGAAGCGGTCGCACAGTCTGTTGAAGCATACAACCCCAAAATCACTACTTGCTGGCCAAATATCACGATCTCCAGTTTGATAACTTTTTCATTTGCACATTTAAAATATTATAAATAAACGCTTGTGCACCAGCAATGATACATTTGCTCTAGCTCTCTCACTTTTATATACCCCGTTAAAAATATGAATAAAGTCACCACATGCTTCACTTCCACTTCCCTTTATCTTTGTCTCGGCTTATACTACAGCAATGTTTACTTTGTATTTACCGAAATATTCCAAAATCTCCTTCCTCTTTATACTTAGCCACTGAACATTCTACATGTTCTTTTCCGAAGCCTTTGTCGTTTACCATTTGATTCTTCCGGCTTTATTTTTGATGTGGGTCTGAAAGCGGTGTATTTTTTTTAGGAGATACAGGGTGCTTAAATACATACCAATTATATCATGGAAGTAGAAATTGAAATACACTGGATATTGTTTATGACGACCTCCAAGGGACCAGACATATTTGGTCACTATAGCCGATCGTTGTTATATCCATTCATACTACCTACATCAAGTATATAAACCTGAAATAAGAACTTTTTAAAATCAATCACATACACGTACTTCCATTTACGAATAATTTATTATTTAGTAATTATGTATATTGAACATATGTAGATTTATCAAATAATAATATTAAACTTGTTTAAAATAACTGGTAATCCTGCCCTGCTTAGAACATTTGTTAATATAATATTGCTAAGATATTTTAACCTCAATAAAATCAATACCCCTTTTGATTACGTCACTCTGAAGTTCACTGTTCACATATAAAAACTTTTGTAGTTTATAAATTGGGTCCAAGGCATTTTTATCTGTTAATCTTCTTCTATGTGGTGCTACAACCTTTGGTTTGTCTTGGCCTCCTCAAAGAGCCGCCACCATTCGGCTCAATACTGTGCAACCAATCTCCAGCTCCTGATTCTTAATAGGCTTCGTCATGCCATCGATCCATTTCAAGCTTGGCCTACCAGCACATCTTGTCTTGTGCAAGACAGTGTCCACAGCACTTTTGGGGATCTCATCCTCTCTCATTCTTACTAAGTGGCCAGCCCAACTGAAATCAATGAAGAGGTGGTGAGTTGCTAATTAGTATTTGTGACTACGTTCCAAGATGGTACTGAGGGTGAATATTTGATCTGCCACACTGATAGCCAGCTTGGTATTTCCCTATCTCATGCTCTGCCAATGGAGTGAGCCTGTTGAAAAGGATGGTAGAGAGAGGATCTTGTAGGCAAATGATAATAGAGATATACCTTGATAGTTCAAGCAATCCAATCGATCTCCTTTCTTAAGAAGATATTTTATCTGTAGGTGTTCCATTTTTTGGTTAGGCTTAAACAAGAAGCCAAAACTTGATTTAATTTAATTCCAAAACTGGATCGAATTGCTGCTGCAAAATATAATGTTTATTATTGGTTAATTTTTTATTCATTAACTCATAAAATATCAGATAAATTTGATCAACTTTGCAAAAATTAATAGTTACTTTAATGTTTTATAGCAATCTGGAAGAGAGGGAGGTCACATGATGGGCGATCTAGCAAATGAGCCAATAAAACAGCCATGCATATTAATTTTTGACTCACTGCCAAATCAAAATAGAGTTTATATATTTAAAACCTTGAGAGAGTACCTTAAAGTAGAATGGCAGGTAAAACATCCTGGGGAAAAGCGCGATTTCTCCCAGGATGTATTTGTTGGAGCTGTACCTAAGGTTCCTCAACAAATGAATGCAATAGACTGTGGTGTATTCCTTCTTCATTATGTCGAAGCATTCTTTAAGGTAACTTTTTTTAATATTATTTTCAATTATATTCACAAAAATTAAAAATGAATTGTTTCTGTAATCCAGACTTTTAATAGTCAAATTCAAATTTGAGAGATTACTAATTATGAATAGAACAAATTAAAAACCAAAACAAAACATAATTATGTATTTGATTTCCTTAGATAGTTTGTTCTTCCATGTTCCACAAGGTGTATAGTAAACTCTCTTATCCAGTTGTCGGAGGTTTATTTTCATCCAGTTTCCACAAAATGATAATTTGTTTTGTCCAAAGAAAAAAAAGATTATTAAATTGAAAAAAAATATTTGATAGCTATGATTTATTAAAGCTGCTAAAAAAAACTCTGGTATCAGCTTGAAAAAAATAATTGGTATTTATTAATTTACTGGTCACTCTCTCTCTCTCTCTCTCTCTCTCTCTCTCTCTCTATATATATATATATATATATATATATATATATATATATATATATATATATATATATATATATAAACTACTCTCTCATATATAATTGGGTATTAGGTCTTATGTACACATTATTTTCAAACAATGGTTGCTTTATAACTTTGGTTTTATTAACATTTCAATCCCCCAATCTCATGGGATCTTCAGAAAAAGATTGGCACCCCGAAACTCCAGACCAGTAAGCCCACCAACACTTGCAGCAAGTACTTGCCAGCTCAGATACCAAAGCACAGAGGAGTGCACTGTTTCCTAGTTTCCTACTCCCAATGTCTCCTGTCCCTATGTCACCAACTACATCTTTTTGACATCTTCTAGGATTTCAACTTCTTGTGCTTTAAATCTGATATATATATATGGATAAATTTCTTGACTGTTACTATTAAATATTTAATAAGGTTCTTGAGGTTCAGTCATAAAATAAAAAATCAACTATTTTGGCAACGTTTCGAGACTATATTGTTCTCATAATCATGCCCTACAGTGAAAAAAAACAGGTTACAATAAAATTATATAAGTTATACAAGTTATTTCAAAACATAAAGTTAGCTACAGTACAGGTAGGTATATAACAACATGTGTAGGGTAATACAAATATATATAACTACAGAATATAGAGGAGTATGAAGCTACATACAATGTTACTGGTGGATATGAATAGACTAATAATTCTAATACACAACTAACCTAGGGGAGTGAGTTTAAACAGACAGTTAACAAGGGTTAGTGGGGAAAACCCTATTTCTTAAAAATTAAGTTAAAGGGACTGTGTAGGTATTTCCAATTTTAACTTAATTTTTAAGAAATAGGGTTTTCCCCACTAACCCTAAATAAAATTGACAACTACTTTATCCCCTTTCATGATTGAATGCTTAACAATACAAATTATTGCTACAATTTTTGTTATTAAAAATTACTGAATACTTTTATATTTCAACTTCTGTGACACATTTAATATAATTTTACCTTTCACCAATTATCCTCATTAGCATGCCCTTTTTTAGGGTGCCATATTTCATGATTTTTATTTAAATAATATAATTTTAAAACTTTTTTTAAATTTTAACTTAATTGTTTTAATTGTAATTTTACTATTATAATTCTTTAATATATTTTATTTTGATGGGCAGGTTCAATGTTAATGTAATAAAAGTAGTTTTTATTTAAAATTAAAACTAATATTTATTTTCAATTTAACTAATTTACAATTTTATAATACTCTTATTTTACCATTTATTTAATTCAGGCCCGGAACTAGGGAGGGGCAGAGGGGGCACGTGCCCCAGGCGGCAGATTTTAGGGGGCGGCAAAATTTGAAAAGTTTATAAGAAAAGTATGTTATTAGTAACCTTTTCAAAACAATAATAATACAATCAATATTGTTTAATTTTATTTCATTTTTTCTTCATAATTTATAAACTTTATTTTACTGTACTACGGAGGTATTGTATTTTAATGGTGTAGGAGGGTGGGAGGAGGGGGCGGCAAACTGATCTTTGCCCTCCCTGACTGATCTCCTAGTTCCGGGCCTGAATTAAATAAATGTTATCCATTCAATCAAATCCCATTATCCAATCAAAAAGATCGATCCAATTTTCCATTTCTTTATGTGAATCTAACTGATGTCTTTATTTTTTTCCTTTTCTTTATCTGCTTTTGAAATATTTTAATTGAAGTCAAACTTGAATCTTTAATGCGGAATACAGCATACAACTTTATATATAGTGATATTTTTGGTTTACAAATTTTAAATTCAAATTTGGCTGGCAAAAGTATTAGACGATACGGAAGGCACATGAAGATGCCGTGTTTCCGTAATATAATACGGTAAAAACCGTTAGTCGTCAGTTGGCGTTGAGAGTTGACAGTTCAAGTCAGTAGTTAGTTCAAGTCTTTCCCCAGTTGCGTGTGGTTGTTCAGCATCTGAGGTTGGAAATTGTATGCTGTATTCATTATTGAAGATTCAAGTCTGACATTAATTAAAATAATTCGAATGCAGATAAAGAAACGGAAAGGAATGGATCGATCCTCTTTTTGATTGGCTAATTAAATAGATGGTAAAATAAGAATATTATAAAATTGTAAATTAGTTAAATTGAAAATTCTAGTTTTAATTTTAAATAAAAAATACTTTTAATCAAATATCCAACTTTATACATTAACATTGAACCTGCCTGAATAAAATATATTAATTAGAATATAATAATAAAAATAATAATAATAATAAGAATTAGATTGGTGGAATTAATAAATTACAATTCAGTTTAAGTTTTAAAATTATATTTCTAAATAAAAATCATGACAATATATAAATACACATGCAGGAAGTATTACATTTTTTTTTTTAGTTCCCCTACTGTAATTTTTGCAATGGATTGGGATAGAGGGTTTACTGTATTTCTTTGTAAACTTAAAAATGCTTTAGAATTCTTCTGCTTTTTAATTAAAAATTTAGCATCTAACTGTGGGAAAAATGTTCAAATTGAAACATGATAATAGATTGTGATGTTAGAGAGTATAGTATTTAATTCAAATATATATGAAATGTTTTGTTTGACATTTTAATTATTTCACAAAAATTATAAATTTTGTGGACTAATATATTCATTTTTATTTTAGAATCCAATAAAGGATTATCGGATGCCAATGAAATCACTTACTGATTGGTTTCCTAATCAAGAAGTTGAGGGTAAAAGGGACATGCTGATGAAACTTATAGTTTCATTGGCGGAAACACAGGGAACAAACATTGAGTCACTAAATTTGGAATTTTTACCTGGTAGTAGTGGGCTGTCACCAACTTACGAGCAAACATCTGATGTAATATGCAGCTCAAAAAGGAAAAAATTTAAATAACTTATTATATTTTTTCATTTTCATTACTGTTTACTTTTTATTTGTTTATTGTTTTTTTATTATTATTATTTTAATTTATTTGTCTTTATTTTTATTATTATCTTAATTTTTTATTTATTTATTTATTTTATTATTATCTTAATTTTTTATTTATTTATTTATTTTATTATTATCTTAATTTTTTATTTATTTTTTTTATTTTATTATTATCTTAATTTTTTATTTATTTTTTTTATTTTATTATTATCTTAATTTTTTATTTATTTTTTTATTTTATTATTATTATTTTTTTTTTTTTTTTTGGGGGGTGATGTTGGTCGCCTGCTCGTGGTGCCCCCTGCATAATCTAAACGATCGACCTAGATTCCTCTTCAATTAATAGAGAAAACCTTTCAAAAAAAGTCTCTGGATCTAATATGATAAGATTGTAAGGTCTAGCTAGACAACATTGAATTTTCATGATTGAGACAAAACAATTGTCAGGCTGTAGGTGCTATTGTCTGGCTGCAGACAGACATTGTAACAGAAATAAGAAAACTACAAATGTAGAAGGTTGAACTTAAAATTAAAAAAAGTCTTGGAGCATATACACTAGAACACTTATACCCAAGTATTTTTTACATATTTGTGGATAATTAATTATTTAAGAGATGCATAAATAAATGATGTTCAAAAGAAGCTAGGGATGAAGGTTTATGAACAGGGATTTTGCCCCCAGCAGGATGGCGGTTTGAACCTATTTTATGTTTTCTTCATAACCATCTCCAGGGTGTAGATACAATCAAATTTTTGTGAGTGCCATATAGATTTTTTGCCATTAAAAACACAAAACATTTCCACTATTAATTAACATGTATATTAATAGATATAGATGCCAGTCATCATTTGGTTCTCAGTAACCCATTTTCATCATTCTTGTTAACAAAGTTTATAATAAACTTAAGTTAAAAATTTTGTATATTGTTTAATTGTATAAAATTTGACCATTAAACACATAATAGAGGATTGCATATTATATCAACAAGACTTTGGGACTAAGAAAATACCCCGATCGACAGAACTTGCTCTAGAGGACTCCAGAAATTCTATTAACAAAATTATAAATCTATTCAAAGAACACTCACTTTACGATAAAATATAATACGAAAATTATAACAAAGGACGAAGAAAAATAAATTTTCACCATTTAAATGAAAAGGGCGTAATAACCTGGTAGTTGATCGCCCAAATAAAAACTCAATCTACAATCTAAAATTTTGTATAGTCTGATACATTGCTAATAAACATATTAATTATTTGATTTGTTTAAGAACATTCCTTTATATATTTCATTTATGTTTATTTTGCAAACTATATTTAATTCTCTATCAATGAATTTTCTGTCTTAACCTTTAATGTTATTATTGGAATATTTTTACTTAAATGTGCCAAAAGGTAATCTCAATTCTTAGTGACCTTAGGTCATTTCAGTCCTAATGTTAAGAGACATACAACCTTTTATCACACATTAACTAGAATGGTTACATTAAGATTAGCTGTTAGTTTATAGATACTAAACATATTAAAAATTATAAATATTAAAGAATTAACAATTAGCTGTTAGGTTAGCCTGCATGACTCTATTATATACAATAGCACCTTCCCTTTATACAATAACTATTGTTTCAGTGGCGGTCTTAGGGAAAGAGGAGGGATAAAGTCCCAATCTATCGGAAATATTGAAATGATATAAGATAAATATATGACCATTCTAAATGAAAAGTATTGAACTACATGGTTTAAAAAAAAAAAAAAAATGTTATAGTATTGTTTATTTCTTTCTATTAAGTTTTTTTCCCCACCAGAAAATTCTATTTTTATATATCCTGTCCTCCACATAAAATTTTTTTTGGAACATCCCTGGACCGTTTTTTTAGATAGAACAATGCAGGAAGATGATTGTGAGGAAATAATGTACTGTTGGTTGTTCAATTTAATTTCTTATAAACTGACACAGATAATAAACTTTGACTAGCTGTTTCTGTGATATAAGTCATAAAAGCTACATATGTACTTACTTGATGGAAAGAAGAGACAAGGAGGTGCTGCTCCAATGATAATTTGAACAATTTATTCCAATAATTAAATACTGATAATAAATATTTATTAAGCATATTTTTTAGGACTTAAGATATAACAAATTAGATTTTATAACAAAAGATGTGCTAATATAAATAAATAAGGAAACTAATAGCATCATAGCTCCTGTAGAGTTTATTCCTTCAGAAAGAGGTAGTATTTACTTTAGAGAGTAACAAACAAAATAGTTAACAAATATTCTCCCCTTGAGACACTTTTAATATGAATCCTATATGTAAGTCTAACAGGCGAACATGGAAGAACATCAATTGGACTTTATACGCATGATATTAAGAACAAAAATGTCATATTTTTTAAATGAATCAATATGTTTTACTGAATGCACCAGTATAGTTATAAAATTTTAAAATGTTTAATTCAGTGTAATAAATTACTTCTATGTTGGTTCAATGTGGTATATTTTTTTCATCAGGATTATTTAATACAGTAAACCCTCAGTATAACGCGGCTCGTTATACCGCGGATTTGGATATAACGCGGGTCAAGCTCCGGTCCCGATCCTGATTCAATTAAAATTAGTAAAAAATAAGGTTACATCGTATTATGGTTTTAAAACCAATAGTAGAAAACTTGAAAACAATTCATTAGAAAATTGAGTCATAAAACGAATAGAAAAAACGAAAAGGTTCCAAAGTTTAATAAGTTCTGGGAAAAAGTGAACTCTGCAAATTAAGTTACATTTGTTAAATTTTTTTTTTTTTAACACATTTCTAATTTTACTGTACATTAAAAGGAATTTGTAAAGGAAAAAAATTATAACTGGTTGTTAACGTAGGAAGTAAAACTAAATAGGACGTTTAGAATGAATTACGATTGTCTAACCAAGTTTTATTGTTTTTGTTTCAATATTAGAACTTTTTAAAGTTTTATTTTTATTAGAATTTTAAAACAACTTTAGGGAAGAGTGCGTACATCGCTTGTATCGTCCTGGAAATAAGCCGAAATGTGTTGCTTAGACAATGTCGATTGAATATCTTCCCGGTAACCTACCTAGATGACGTACGGAGAAGTTGTCTCTATTCCTGCCTTCTTGGTTAATAGAATCCCCCTCACTTCCTTTTTAAAAACTGTGTATTATTCCTTTAGTTGTTGCCCGAGTTTATATCAGAGTGCATTTTCATTATTTTTTGATCGCCAATAATTCATACTTCCGCCCTCGTTATACCGCGGGTATATCTATAACGCGGAAGGTTTCATTTCCCCTTAACCCGCGTTATAACGAGGGTCCACTGTAGTTGATTATAACTTATAGGTCAGCAGATCTATTATCAAACATTTATAGTTAATGTAATAGTTATTAATATCTATATTATTTACACAAAAATTATAAAATAATGATATTTTAAATATGTGCATATTACAAATAAAAAATAATCGCGCACTATAACACAATACAATACATGAAAATGAAATAATTGCATTTTGTTCTTTTAATAAGTACATCATTTCTCCTTTCCATAAGTCAAAATAATACACTAAGTTAAAATATATACATTGATACATAAATTTCTAAACTTGATATTTGTGTTGATAAGATTCTTCCATTATTGTAGAATACTGTTTTAATTTCTAGTTGGATTTCCTGGGGACCTATCAGACGTTTGACCAACTCGATGGTAGCTTCCCCGTACTGTTTATTTAAGTTGAAATCACTGCGGACTGCAGGTTTTACTCCAGCAGCAGAAGCACGGGCCTGAAAGACAAATTGTTTAGTCTTTAATATTCAATTTATTTACAAGAATGAGAAATAGCCATACAAAGTCTCACAATTTTGAAGACTTGAAGGAGTTAATTTTAACATACAGCTGGTGTAAAAAGTATTGGAACATCAACAAATTTTTAATACTTTTTTTTTTTTTATGAGCTAAATAAGGCATTTAAAGGGAAACAAAAGACACAAATAATGAGGAAATGATCTATGTTTAAAATATATTTGAGTGAAATGATTTTTCAAAAACAATAGTGTCAGTTGTAAGCATGAATAACAAAACGTGCTAAATTAAACTTGCAAAAAGTATCGAAAGAATCTAAATACGTATTTCAGTTTTTTTATTTTTTGGTAACACAGTTGTTATAACAAAAATTTGTTTGTACTTGCTTATTGAAAGAATCTAAATATTTCCGTTGTTTTTTGGTAACATAGTGGTCATAACAAAAATTTGTTAGTACTTGCCTATTGGCTTTAATTTTTAAAACAGGTGGTAAACTCTCTTTGAGGATGTCTATATATTTGAAATGGTCCCAAAGTTCTTGGATTTCAGCTGTTCATTCACTCTTATTATTAACCTTCGAACTCCCATATCTTTAGCAATCACAAAAACATTTTAATTATTTATTTTACCCCAGTTAATGAACTTGAAACATCAATAGTTGGGTCATTCTCATATCCTCAGCTAAAATTAAAAAAAAAAAAATTGAATTTTTAAAGTTGCTTAAGTTTTTGTTATTTTTGAGTTTTCTATTATAATGTACCTTCTATTTATTGAATTCCCAGGTGGGGCCAATTTTTTTTTCTATTTACCACTATTTTGAAGCATTTTATAGAGCTTTTCATAGAAATGCTCTTGACCGCTACTCTTTCTTTAAAATTTTTTTTATTTGTATTAAAAAATTATTAATGTCCTCAAATGGATAAAACTAAATAAATAAAATAATAAAATTTATTATTGATGTATAAAAAATTAAAGTAATAAAAAAATTGTGATCAATTCTGAAAGAATTTTACAAAAAAACAGTTTAGTTGTTCAACTATTTTATTGAATGAGATTTAATTTTTAATATTTCTTTTTAAGGCATAACTCTATGTGCTTGTCCATACCGACCCTCAACTGAGGGTCGGTATGGACATGTACTTGTTACTGTGTGAGGGAAATCACATTTATCCTGAAGATGGAGCAATGTACTCCGAAACTTTTTTTTTTCTTTTTTTCCTCTACCTTGCTTTTCAGGCACACGGGGTTTTGACGGCAGCGGTTTCAACATGTACTCCGAAACATGTTGAAGAAAATAAAAGATAAATAGGAGTTATGCCTTAAAAAGAAATATTAAGGTTTAGTTGTTTTTAAATCCCCCCCCCCAAAAAAAAAATGAAAATTAAATCAGTGACGTTTCAGCCTTATAAAAGTGTTGGTATTTAGGTATGTAATTCCGATATAAAATTTAGAAAAAATCGGTTGAATTGTTTTTAAGTCCGATTCCCCCCCCCCCCCCCCCCCAACACCTGCCAAAAAGAACCTCAATTCAGTGATGTTTCACCAGTATAAAAGTGTTGGTACATTAATATGTAACTCTTAAAAAAAAAAAAAAAAAAAAAGGTGTGACGGTCGTGAGGAACCTCCCATAATTTAATGTTTATTGCAACACCAGAGCCTTACCTAAACGGCTAGTTTTACTAATCAGTTGTGTACGTCTAAAAATAATCAAATATGGAGCTTTTAAAAAATAAGAATCATTTTAAAAACGCGTGACGGTCGTGAGTAAGAAAAAGTACGAGGAAGAAAACACCCTGGATTGATGAAAATCTTAGAAAATACACCAAAAAATGTTTACCAAACACATCATTTATGAAGATAACCTCACGAATTACTCTGTAGATAACAATAATTAGCACTAGCTTATTCTTGTAGAGAATACTTAAATAACTATTTAGTGTGACGGTCGAGAAGCCAAACTGAGGGACAAAAAGAAAACGGAATTTTCAGTTTCCCTTTATAGTTTAAAAGCATGTTAATTTATTCTTCGGTATATGGATGGTCTCATACTCTAGAAAATAAAAACATAAGTTTTCTAAAAATAAATACTTAAATAACTTCCTTGAAATCTCACTTTATAGGTAGGGACAAGTGAAAGTTATGAGTTTTTAAGCCTTTTCGTAGCTATAAAAAAAATAACAAAAATATTTTTCGAAACTAGGCTGTATGCACGAACTTTAAGGGATCGGTGTACGTTCAAATTCACCAAAAATATTGATTTGGAAGTTTTAGTTCCATCTTAAGTCCAGCAGGACTGAAAAATCATTGCCATGAGAATAGCCCAGTTATTTATTGAAATATCAATATGGAATATGAATAATTTGGTCATTCCGAGTGAAAGAATTTTATCCCTCTATAAGGAAGCCCATGCATGCTAAAAGAGTTTATTCCAATTTGCTGGCTCTGCCTTAAATATTATGTAACGCCATCCACATTTTTATCCTCTAATGACATCTCATTGAAACACGATTATGGCCTTACACAGATGAGGATGCCTGCATAGCAGGTATTCTCATTAAGATAAGAACAGCTCACAGTTTTTTGTTACCATTTAAGATTCTAGATTAAGAAATGGTCTTTAGTTCCTGACTGCATTTTTATTTGCCAATCATGGTTTCAATAAATATTGCTTTTTGTTAAAAAAACTCTCCACTTGGCTTGAAGATTTTTCAAATTTTGACCACATTTATGGATTTAGCATTAAATTTCCTACAAGACCAGGGCACATGTAACCTTGAATTTTACATACTTGGGACCTAAAGAACAGCTTATTGTAACTTATTTAGGAAAGTTAAAATTTCTTATATTACTTCAGCACTCAATGTTATTTGAAAAAACAATCCCCAAAACTGCAATCGCTGGATAAAAATCTGTATTTTAAACAAAATAAACTCTTCATTGGAATAAAAAGCAAAGAAAACAAACCTCATTTATTAGAAGTAAATGCTAGGAACTGATCTAACATTTCATAATAAAATGAAAGAACAATGCCTTTTCTCAGTACTTTGAATGTTCTTGCTTCTACATTATGAATTTTTCTGTTTATTTTTAATGGGAATTATTATTCAGTTTATCGATACACCTACTTGTAGATGGCACCTTCAATGTGTGGAGCTACATAAAAAGAGCATACAATTAGATACGTTAGTGATGAGCATTACGGTTTTAAAGGATTCTAGCGGCCAGTGCCACATTAAAGCAGTTTCTGATATTAAAAATATCCATAGAGGCTGTGAGAAAGAGAGCAAGAAGCTGCATTCAAAACAATGGAGGACATTTTGAAAATCTAATACAATGATTCCTTTGGTTTGGCGGAGCTTTACTGACAATTTTCCTTTATTTCTGATAAATAAAAATTTTTGCTCCAATTTTCTGTGCTTTTTACTCCAATGAAGAGTTTATATAGTTTAAAATACAGATTTCCATCAAGCGATCATCATAATGTTTTATTCACCCAATTTCCTGATTAGTATGGCAAATTAAAACACCATGTTTTTCCGGTTTCAAAAGTAAATTTCTCCATAAAATCAACAAGTAATCATTAATTTGATAAAAACCATTCAAAAGCTGGTTAAATATGCAAGTTTTTGAGATATTTTCAGTGTTGTGGATAGTTTTAACGAAAAACGTTGAGTGTTGAAGTAATATTAGAAATTGTAACTTTCCTTAATCAAGAAGATCAAGCTGTTCTTTAGGTGCCAAGTTTGTAAATTAAAGGTTAAATGTGGTCTGGTCTTATAGGAAATTTAATGCTAAACCCATAAATGTGGTCAAAATTTTAAAAATCTTTCAGCCAAGTGAAGATATTCCAGCTTTTATGGCCATAAACGTGGGTTACCCAAAAAAATTTAAGAGTTTTTATATATCTGCAACGGACTGGAATAGAAAGGTGCGGTCAGCGGCATTGATCTTCATTTTTGATCTAGTTTCACTCAATTTTTTTTTTTTTTTACACTAAAAGGGAATCGCCCTGTATAGTTATGATATGCCTGATATATATATATATATATATATATACAGTTCAGATTATATATATATATATATATGAGTTCAGATGATGGAGTGAGAATCAGGGCTCACTGTATTAATTAATTGATTAAATTTAGTCAATTCATTATGCCTGGCTGGCATCCATTTTCAGATTAATCCTAATCCGTACTAGCATTAGAATTATCATCTAAGTCAAGCATTGATCTTTTAAAAAATATATTTTGTGAGGAATATATTTTATAAGAGAAGTTTCATAATTAGTTCAACTTAAATCAGCAAGGGGTCTAACAGTCTACATATAAGTGATTTGCTTTTAAATTACTTAATTTGTGCTTTTCAGCAAATGGAAATAAATTTTTTTTTTTTTTTTTTTTTTTTTTTTTTTTTTTTTTTTTTTTTTTTTTTTTTTTTTTTTTTTTTTTTTTTTTTTTTTGAGCGTCAAGGCCATTGTCGGACTCCCTTCGAACACCTCAACTGCGATGCTCTACGCTCCGCGAAGGTACCGTGGGTTGGGACTGATCCGCTGTCAATGGGAGGCTCCTCTGCAGCACTGGTCCATTGCTCAGCGACTGTCTAATGTTCCGGACGCTCTGTTCCAGTCTACATTCCATTATGAAAAAGAGATTACTGAATGTGCTGAGAGGCTGGGTGTAGATCAGAGCCACCGAAGCGAGAGAGCTCTACGACGGTCGCTGAGAGAGGGCGCTTTTGAGGAATGGGCCAATTGCAGGTGGCAGGGCGTTGGTGTATCTCATTTTAAGGAGACACCGAAAGCTAATAGATATATTTGTGAAAAACAAGTACTTTCGGGGTCTGAATGGACCAACGCCCTAAAACTCAACATCAATTATGCACCCCTGCGTGGAGTCCCAGGTGCCAGCGGGCAGATAGGAGAGGTTGGGTCCCTTTGTCGCAAGTGCGGCAAAGAGTCCGAAACACCAGCCCATGTGCTGGGAAAATGTCCCAACAACTCACTCCTGATCACACGCCGTCACCACAGGGTCAAGAATGAATTGATAAGGCTCCTCAAGAATAAAGGCTTTACCTGCTTTGACGAGGTATACTGCATCGATACCAACGGATCCACGAGGTATGCGGACATTGTCGCGTTTCCGAAGAACGGACGGACAGCGCTGATAGTGGATCCTACTGTAAGGTATGAAAATAATAACCTCGATCAATCAGGTGAAGTAGAAAGGGAGAAAATGGATATCTATGAAAAATGTATCCCTTTCCTCAAAGAGAAATTCCGCGAGACATTCGGTAATAGAGATTTCTCCGTGAAAGGATTATGGTTTGGATCTCGCGGAGTCATTCCGGAAAAAACAAGGAGCTTCTTGGAGGACCTTGGCGTGGAGGTGAGGGAAATAGCGATAATGGCCGAAAATATAATATTGGACTCCCTTGGAATTATTCACCACCACATACATGGTGCATAGGATGGCCCATTACAATTTACAGTTGTTAAATATGTAGTAATTTATCCTATATCTGATTCTATGTGCATATATGTATATGAATGTGTGGTATATATGTGAATAATAGGGGGGGAATAACATAAAAGGAAAAAAAATGAAGTGAAATAGGAAAAGGAAAAGAAGGGGGAAAAAAAGAGGAAAAGATAGTAAAAGGAATAAATAGGGAAAGGGAAATAATAATAATAATAATAATAAATAAGAAAAAAAAATATATATAAATATATAAAAAAAAAATTAAAAAAAAAAAAAAGTTATTAGTTTGTCTATTATTGGTTTTTCTAGAATTAGGTAGTATTAAGTATATATTATATAACTAAATTACAAATTATATTGGATAATTTAAAACATCTAAAAAAAAAAATAATCATTTCCAAAAAAACTAATAATTTCTGCGCGTTCCAGCGAGTTTTTGTGGAATCTGAATTGTGGTGATTGACTTGATCCACGGTAACTTTTGGTCTGCCGAATCTTGGCTCTCAGCCCATCCGGAAGAAGACAATCGGAGAAGACTCGGAGAATTTTCAATTGCACAGATCGTTTTGTCCGTATATCGGAATGGCGGTGAGTACCGAACCAACCATTACTGATGTCATAAGTCAGACTTTTGCTAGTATTACATCGAGAAAAAATCAAAAATTCCCCCACAAAAATCAAGCCATCGTATTTAACACGATTAACGGGGTAAAACAAATCGAATATATACAGAAGATTGGAGATATTATATGCCCTCAGAATATAATATTTGCATCAAGGCTGTCGAACAACAGATACTGTATATATCTCAAATCAAAGGAATTAGTAGATCAACTGATAGGTAAAAAGGCATCTATAACAGTCAACGATAGCATTGTTCCTATTAGAAGGTTAGTTTCGGAAGCTAAACGCATAATTATCTCAAATGTATGCCCTAGTACACCCCATTCAGTACTTGGTGAGGCTCTTAACAATTTGAATATTATATGTGTGTCTCAGTTTCAATTCTTGAGTGCGGGCTTTCGGGCTGCAGGCTATGAACACATACTTAGCTCTCGTAGACAAGTTTACGTAACCCCTGAAACAGCTCATCTTTTACCTCAATCGTTAACTATAAACGACGAAGGTTTAAATTACAGAGTATTTTTAGCAGAAGACACAGGAGCTTGCTATCGATGTCAAAACACCGGACACCACACATCTGCTTGCCCAATGGTTAAATCTAAAGAAATAAAAGAAACAAATACTCCATCACCGGTTGTAATAAAAAACAAAGACACCAATTCAGAAAAAGAACAACACTCAGGGCACAATCAAGATTTCCTTCCAGATGTAACAGAACCAACAGAAGAACCGAAGACAAGTTCCTCAGATAAGATGTTAACTTCTTCTGAGTTAAAGGAAATGTCAGTCCTCCCAGTTCAACATGAAGCAGGAAAACAAGGTACAACAGACAAGAAAACACAAGAACAAACACAAATCACCGAAACACCTCTCACTCCACAAAAACACACACTATACGAACAACTCTTACCCTTAAAAGAAATCATAGACAAAGATAAAGAAAGTTACATTCTAAATTTTTACCAATTGCACAGCTTTCTAGATGACTCCAAAACTACTAAAGACCCCGTAAGCAGTGCGCTAAGCATAACAAAGGACCTAACCAGATTGATAGCTATGCTAAAAGATTTATATGTCCATCTCAAATCCAAACCCCTTCGAAACCGTTTTACACGTAATGCGCATAGCCTAGAACAGTTCCTGAAAAATTCATCTACATAGATCTCATTTCAACTTCACTACAAACTCAATTACAAAACTAGATTACATAAACTCAATTACAAAGTCAAAATTTTAGTAAACACGATCTCATTTTTCATATATTTCACAAACAAAATATGATAATTCTTAATTGGAACTGTGATGGTGTTTATCAACACTACAATGACTTAAAACTACTATTATCAAACTATTGTCCCTCAATTATAGCACTACAAGAAACCCATCTAAAAGCCCATCAATCTGTCTTAAACTCATCTTATAACTGCATAAACAAGACATATTCTTCAAATACATATGCTAGCAGGGGGGTATTGTTGGCATTTAAAAAGGGAATAAGTTACACAGCATTAAACCTATCCTCAAAAATAGAAGCAGCCGCAGCAATTGTTCACCTCCCCGTTCAGTTCACCTTATGTACTATTTACCTCCATCCTTTAGAAATAATTACATACGAAGATTTAAAAGAACTTCTGCTCGAATTACCGCACCCTTTCATTGTATTCGGAGACACGAACGCCCATAGCCCGACGTGGGGTTTAAATAATCGCACCGATTCTAGGGGGAAAATAATTGAATCTTTAATAGATGAATTATCTCTTATTTTGTGCAGTCCCCACAAACCATCCTTTTATAGTCGTGCCCACAAAACGTGGACCACAATTGATATTTGTTTAGCTACAGCTGCATTTCCTGTAATCCCTCTATCTTATTTTCATTGCGATTTAGCAGGTAGTGATCACCTTCCGCTTTTGTTGTCTTTCCAAATCGAACCGTTTATTTCTGGAGAAATTAGAAAGTGGAAATTAGGTGCAGCTGATTGGAACAAATATAGACAATTATGTGAAGAACAGTTCCGAGATTTTGCCCTATTGTCTTCCCATGAAGAAAATATCGAACATTTTACCTCAGCTATAATAGAAATAGCAACCCGATCGGTCCCAAGAACAAAGGCAAAACAGTCTTCCAGAAAAGTTCCTTGGTGGTCTCCAACATGCCGGGCCGCAATAACCAAACGACACAGAGCTCTAAAATTGTTGAAAACCCAACCCTCTTTGACCAATCACATAAATTATAATAAAGCGAAGGTGAAGGCCAAATGGATCATCAACCAGGCTAAGAGAACTTCTTGGTCTCAATTTCTAACATCCATTAATACTTGCACTCCATCCAAAGTAGTTTGGAACAAAATAAGGGCTATTAAAGGCAGGTCAGTTACCAAAATTCCGAGAACGATAAAATATAAAGCTACCATCTACACCGATCCAATTCAAATAGTTAATGCCTTTGGAGAATATTGGTTAGGTCTCTCAAAGAACTCTCTTGCAAATGATCAATTCTGTACTGCTTCGGAAGTTGTTTCAGATAACACAGAGCCATATAACTCGCGTCTCACGTTGGAAGAATTGCAGTTTAGTATAAATAGTACGCGATCCAAAGCTCCAGGTCTCGATCAACTTCATATTGAATTCATTAAACATGCACCTCCGTCTGTCCTATACTTACTCCTAACTCTTTTGAACAACATCTGGACTAATAGGGTTTTTCCTAAATGTTGGCTTTCTGCAACAGTATCACCGTTACTTAAATCTGATAAAGATCCGAAATTAATAGAAAATTATAGACCAATATCTCTGACCTCTGTTATTTGTAAATTAATTGAAAAGATCATAAATAACCGCCTTATTTGGGAATTAGAAAAACGAAAAAACTTTTAAATAATGAGCAGTGTGGTTTCCGGATATCAAGATCTACAATTCATCAAGTTTTTAAGTTTCATTCTTACCTAAAATCAGCGTTTGATAACAATCAACATGTATTAGCGCTTTGTTTAGATATAGAGAGTGCCTTTGACTCTTGCTGGAAATCAAAAATTATCAATACATTAATAAATTGGAATTTCAAAGGTAATTTATTATGTTTTATTGAAAATTTTCTGACAGATAGGAATTTTCGCGTTCGTTTAGGCACCAACATGTCTAATACTTTTTTTCCTGAATGTGGAGTACCACAAGGCTCGGTACTTAGTCCAACACTCTTCAACATAGCAATCAACGACATTAACAACGATTTGCCTGAGCCTGTCAAAATTTCACTTTTTGCAGACGATATCTTGATATATCTCAAAACGTCTGATATAGCTTTTGGTCAAGACGTTATGTCACACGCTTTGCAGAAATTAGAGACATGGGCAAACCTTTCTGGCTTTCGTTTCTCTGTACGGAAATCTTCAGCGACCCACTTTTGCAAAATTAAAAGATGTACTCAAGCCTTTTCTATATCACTGGATAACCAAGTAGTAAACAAAATTAATCATTTTCGATACTTGGGCATAGTCTTTGACTCAAGACTCACATGGAAATTCCATATCGATAACATGATATCAAAAATCACAAAAAAAGAAAAATATTATTAAAACTCTTTCAGGCCTGAATTTTGGTTGCGATAGAAACTCACTCTTAAGAATTTATCGGTGCCTAATAATAGACCCATTTTAGATTTCGGATGCGAAGTATATGGTGATGCAGCTAAAAATATCCTCAATAAACTAGACTCCATTCACCACAAACTGATACGTAGAACAACAGGAGCGTTCAGAACCAGTCCCATATCAAGCGTGCTGTGTGATGCTGAAGAATGGCCTCTAGAGCTCCGTAGGCACTACTTACTATTAAAATTCTTAGGGCGCCTTAAGTCGAGCAAAGATTTTTTCGAATTAAGTAAATATAAAATACCTCCCCGATTTTCTACTTATCCACTTCTATCAGACCTATTCCAGATTCCAAAGATCTACTTAGCTCATCCCTATTCTATGCCCCCATGGAAAACAATTAATGCCTCCTTCGACTTCTCACTTTTATCATACAATAAAATTACTTATTCGCAAGATTCCATAAAAAACCTTTTTCATGAGTCAAAATCAAAATATAAAAATTTCCTTTTTGTTTATACTGATGCCTCCAAGGAAAACAAAGACACAGGTTGCGCGGTAACATTTTCCGGAACGACAGTTAGATATTGCCTTCCTGAACTATACTCGGTTTTCTCGAGTGAATTATTTGCTATCCAATTAGCGCTTGATATAGTTAAATTTTTAGATAGCAACAAAATAGTAATTTGTACAGACTCTTCTTCGGCTTTAAAAAACTTACAAAACTCACACCATTCTAACAATCCAATTTCACACACAATAATAAAACAGCTACTCACAATTAATAAACTAATACACTTTCTTTGGGTACCCAGTCATGTTGGAATACCTGGAAATGAATTGGCTGATGCAGCTGCTAAAGAGGCGAGAAATATGTTTCCGGTACCCAACGTACCAATTGTCCTCAGCGACTATCAAATATATATTCAACAGAAGTGCAAGGCTGCGTGGATTTATTATTGGAACAGGATTCCGGATAGTAACAAACTTAAAATGATTTGCCCAAATGGTCAACCATGGCCACTGCTAAACGGCTCTAGGAGGGAACAAGTGGTGATGACTAGGCTGCGCATCGGACACACAAGACTCACACACCAACACCTACTTCAAGGTACTTCACAGCCCATGTGCTCAAGGTGCCAAGTTCCTCTATCAGTAGAGCACATATTTAGTAATTGCAGTCTACACCCTACAGCTGGAACACCCATCTTCAACAAAGACCTGGGTACAATGTTCAAAAACTATCAACCAGATGTTCTGAAGTTCCTCAAGAATTGCAGAATCTTTAATACCATTTAGATAAACAAGAAATCAGAATTTGGTGCCTCTGGCCATGTTGCAGTACACGGCACCTTAAATAAAATAAATAAATAAATAAAATACAAATTATATTGTTATCTGTAATTGGATTGATGAGTATGCTGTGTGTGTAGCAACCCAATAAAGTTGGGCAGCACTATGTTTATTGTTAATATGTCTCAATAAAGCATATATCTCTCTCTACATTCCGCATCTACTCACATGAGTCATTAGCGGCTCAATATACATATTAGATTTTGTCGAACAGTTTACAAAATTTTAGAAATTCAAAAATGTTTCTGATCCTTTCCTCTGTGTCTTCTAGTGCTTTATCTATTTCTGAGGGTATATTTGAAATAAATAAATGAAATGAAATAAATGAAATAAATTTGAAAGATAATTAGGTTATTACAAATAATCTTGGAATGAAAAGTTTACTATACCTGTACTAATTCAAGCGTGAAATCTGGTGCTGTCGTTGTCCAGCTACTAGAAATAGTAAATAATTTTAAGCCATTTCTTGGAATAGTGTAATTTGAAACCATACTTAAGTAATTATAACTGTATGCTGATGGTTGCTGAATGCATTCTAGGTCATCAGCTAAGCAGCGCGGATCTTCTTTGTAACACCGACTAAAATACAAATAAAAAATATGTAGTACATTGCTATGTAAAATGTTGAAAATAACAATAAATAAATATATAAGTTGATCTATATGAATTTAGCACACATATTAATACAAACTATTTAGGGTGTTTGATTTGGATTTATGAATTATATCAGTAAGAGGCAGTGAACAACTTACACATCATTTCATACAATGTCTGTGAAACTACATAGTAAATGCACCACTATTGATAGTTGAAGGAATGGGTATCGGAAATCGAAACATTAATGTTTGATATCTACACTAAAAAATTTAGAACCTTCATTAATAATCTTCCACAGCCATCTCTACCCATCACCTTTACACAGATGATTTCCAAATATATTTCCCCTCCCAAGTTATTCCTTAGGATTCAGGAAGACCTCAATGGAATCTGTTTCTGAACAACCTCAGTTTAATGTTAAACACTGCTCAGATTCAGTACTGATTAGAACCCTCTAATTATTTCATAGTTCCCGCACATTTTCTTCCACAACCAACTAGGGATGGTCTGATACTTGTGTAACAGAACGAGGAACAGTTCCATGGTGGGGACGATTCGTAAAGGTACAAGGCCTCAATTTTTCCGCTTCATTGGTCTCGGTATTTTTTTCGTTACATCGGCCTCGGTCTTGGTATTTTTTTCGTTAAATTGGCTTTGTTATTTTTCCGACCAAGACCGATATAATGAAAAAAGACCGAGACCGATGTCCAAAAAAAGACCAATGGAACAGAAAAATTGAGGCCTTGGACCGTTACCAATCGTTTCCACCATGGAACCGTTCCGTTACACTTCCACAACGGACCATCCCTAATCGTGGTTATGTGGCATGTGAGGTCCTCTAAAGCCAGGAATTTTGAACCTAGAATCCTCAAAGTCATATATCTTCTGACTAATTAATTGTAAGGATTCGATTCTTACCGGATCGATTATTTATTTCTTGGTGGTCCCACGAAAAGAATCTCGACATTCCCACTTAGGCTAGAATAGCTTAGAAACCTTTAGGATAAAATCTGTCCTAATTGGAGTACATAAAGACTTTAAGACCGAACAAACAACAAAAATTGTGATCCATAATTCAACCAGAGTTTAAAAAATTGTTTTATTGAATAAATATTACAAGCTGCCTCTCTAAAGGGCATTGAATAATTTGGACGACGAAGAATCCATTCATAAAATATGTACAATTAAGCTTTGGTCTCATCAGAAGCCGCCCATGAGCCATCTACGCGGCGGAGGGGGTGAGAAATGGGTTGGTATTTTAGGATTTTTTTGGTAGTGGTCCAGAGGGAGTTGTTTGAAGCAGAAAGTGAGGAAAGGTAGGAATTATAGGATTTGGATCTAAATGTAGCCAGGTTCTTTTTAAGGAGTTTGGTAAGGCAATTATAGTATTTCCGATCATCAGGGTGCCTAGTTTTTTGCCATATGGCCCTGTAATGGCGTTTGGATTGGATTAGGTCTAAAATATCTTGGGGTAAAGGATTTTCCTTGCGGGTTTTGGGAGAATGACGAGGTGAGGATGCAGCCCAGGCTGCTTGTTGGATTGTGTTGGTTAAGGAATTTGTAGCATCGTCTAGGTCTTGGGGGGTTTTAAGGGATACTCTAAGGTCTATGAAATCGGATATTATTTGACGGAAGAGGTTCCAGTCTAGTGGCCCTCTTATAAATGATGGGGGAGGAAGTTTTAGAGTCGGAGTGACGGAAAGGGTTAGAATTAGAGGACTGTGATCGGAGGAAAGTTCATCCAAACGTTCAATGGAGTGATGGAGAGGTCCTAAGCCTGAGTGAAAGAAGAAATCTAGAAGGTCGGGGTTTCGGTTTGGATCCGTCGGCCACTAAGTGGGAGAACCAGGAGAAATGAAAAGGGAATTACGGGAATTAAGTGCAGACTGTAATGCTCGCCCACGAGAGTTAGTAGTCCTTGAACCCCATTGTTGGTGTTTAGCATTTAAGTCTGCACCCAAGAGATATCGGTGACCTAAGGAGTTGAATAAGGCGTTGAACTGGGAAATGGAGATTGGTTTATTAGAGGGACAGTAGGCTGCTGTTATTGTGACGGGATAGGAAAAGGTTTTGATTACGGCTGATGTGGATTGTAGGAACTCATTTACAGGTAAGGGAAATTGGTGGTGAGTGAGGGACTGATGATGACAGCAGTTCCGGTATGAGCTCTACCGTCTGGGTGGTCTGTACGGTAGGTATGGTACTGTAATATGTTGAGATGTTGTTTAGAGGTCAGTCTAGTTTCTGTGATCAGTGCTACATCGACAATTAAGTTAAATTTAAAAAAAATAATCCTCTAACTATACAATATATTAGTATAAAATAAATAAAAAAATAAAAGTATAATAGTGTTTAGGCATGATAGACTTTAGCTATAAAAGTCTTAATCTGTCCTTAGTAGATGCGCCAGTCGTTAATTACTTAATTAAAGCCAAATCAATAAAAGAAAATAAAAGAAAGAAAGAAACTTTCTGGAAGATTGAACATAAAAGAAATACTATTTTTAACATCAAAAAAAATATTAACAATATATACATAAATCACAAACAAATAAATTCCCTCGCAGCTGCGGATAGTAACGGGAAAAATAGATTATTAATAAAAATAAAAATGAATTAAGTCTATGGTTAACAATTATTAAATGTAATAATTGTAGTATAAAAAAAAGAATAGAAATAAAACTGCGTTTAAATCATAGCACTGGAGATAATTACCGTATTGTCTATTGAATTAATTATCGTTTAAAGTCTATTGATGACTGACCTGGTCAGTAAGGATATAGGGTACCTGTGGTTCATAAATGTTTACATCTTCCGATGCACCCTGGATGCATCGAGATGTTGTGGTGAGGTGAGAGAAGAAAGTACGGCGGCGAACATGTTCGCCGACTGTTGTCCTGAGCCGCTATCTTCTTTCCTCAGCATTCGAGATAGCCCTCGTTACTCCGTCAACAGTCCGGACAGCACTCGTTACTCCGTCAACAGTCCGAGCAGCACTGGCCTTATCTCGGGAGAGTCTTGGGCAGTAAACATTGTTGTCCGTGTTTACACTAGTATGTATACACTGTGCTACTAACCATAACAATCACGGTCTCCTTCCTTTTATTAATATGAAATAAAATAATTTTAAATCTAAGTTAAATACAATTTTAAAAGAAATTAAACCTTTTTATATAATTATATTTACAAGAAACAAAGAAAACAAAAATAATGAGTTACTTTGAATAAATCAAACTTATTTTGTTTAATTTAATTTCAAATACAAAAAAAAAAAAAAAAAAAAAAAAAAAAAAAAAAAAAAAAGCAATATTGTTTCTGAAACAAATAGTATTAATAAAGAAAAAAATCATAAAAAAAAAAAAATTGTTACACTAATCCTCTTATCTGTGATAAGTGACTTTGGAGATGATGGGAAGCCATTTCAGGATTGAGATGAGATGATAGGACAGCTGTGGCATCAGCAAATGTTGCTAGGAATGTTTCAGGAGTAGTAGGGACATCTGCAGTATAGTGGATAAATCAGACTGGACCAAGAACGCTACCTTGTGGAACACCTGCCTCAATTAAGTAGCAGTATTCCATTCCGTAGCGAACTTGAAAGGAACGGTTAGAGAGGTAGGATCGAATAACTTGGGAGAGAGATTGAGGTAAATGGGTTTACAGCTTGAAAAACAAACCATGCCATTCTCGGTCAAAAGCTTGCTCTATGTCTAGAAATGCGTCGGAGTAATATTGTTTGCTTTCAAAGGCGGAGGAAATATAGTCAATAACTCTGAGGCTTTGTTGAACAGTGAAGCGTCTAGAACAGAATCCATACTGACGTGAGGGAATAATGGGTTTATTTGGGGGACAGTAGGCTATTGAATACCTTTCGCATTCCAAAGGAGAATGGATAAGGGTTTTGCTATAAGAGAGGGATAACATTTGTAAGAAGTGATATGAGTGGGGTGACAAAAGTTTTTAACTCTGATAGGAAGAAATTAAGTAAGGATGTGAGGTCTGGGGTATTTGAGGGAGGAGGAATATGGGAATATGATCAAGGGTGTGTGGATTAGGTTGGGTTAGTGGTACTGGAGTATGTTGTATGGTCTGTTGTTAATTCAATTAGGAAGTATGAGATATTCTTTGAGAAAATCATAAGTCTAATGATTAATTTATATTCGGTTTTGATTGAGCTGATGAATATTATATCTGCTCCTGTATATCTAAAGCAAATTTATATGTAAGTTAAAAACGTTACCTTCTCTTTGCTCCATCTTTCCTATAACCTGGTGGGCAATTAATTGGATTACATCTGTATGATCCTGCAATGTTTACGCAAACGTCTTCTTCATTGCATACTGGGTCAGAGCTTTGGCATTCATTTATATCTACAAGTAAGAAACATCTAACAATATTTTGAATACAATGAAAACATCCTATTTCAGTATGAGGAGTTGGATTAATTATACTTAACCATGAAGTAGCATGCTGAAATACTTCTACTAGTTAAAAATGTATTAAATTACCCAGGCATTTTATGCTTCCATATACCTTAATATTTCTGTATACTTGTTTTTTTCAATTACGCAAACGAATGTTCAGTTGTCAATTTATAAAAATACAATAATCTCATACATAACAATATGGCGTATCAAAAAAAATGACCGTTTTATCCAATTCCAGAGTTCAAAAGTCTGTAAATATCATAATGCTATTTATTATTTACCAATTAAAATCCCTTTAGAGCATTCCGTAAGCTTGTTTACTAACTCTGGACTTCTTAAAAAAAAACCTCAGTTCAGTTATTTATTTCAAAGAAGAAACATGACAGTGTCCTACGAATTCTCGTAATTTTAGGACATTACTGGAAAAAAAATTTCACAGCCGCTGAAGTAACTTGTGAAATTATTAAATATGAAGGGAAAGGTGTCCTTCAAGAGCGCACTGCGTGGCGTTGGTTTGAAAAATTTAGAAGTGGAGATATAACGTTGGAAAGGAAGAAGTGCTCCGGGCGGCCATTAATGGATATTGATGAGGTTCTGAAGAAGGTTGTTGAGTCAAATCCGTCCACAAGTACTCACGAACTTGCCAGGGAGTGTGGTGTGTCGAAAGATACTGGTAGTCGCCTGATCCTGAAAAAGACCTGTAGACTGGTCCCTCACGAACTTACACCTCAATAATCCCAAGGAATGGTATCAGCGTGGCATCGAACAATTGGCTAGCAGATGGGTAATGACGGTAGATAACAATGGACTATACTTTGAGTATTAATTGTATTTTATATCAAAGAAATAATAATACAAATATTTGTTTAAGAAACGGTCATTTTTTTTTTTTTTTTATACACCCCATTAAAATCATCAGAGGACGTATCCTCCGTCACCGATTTAGATCCTATTTGTTTGGTGGTTCTACATCAAAAATAAAATCGAAACAAATTTTTGCGTTTCGTTCGATACAGTCCCTCGGAGCTGAGCATAACTTATTTTATAACTCGTGTTTGAAAAATGATAACCAGCTGGTAATAGTTCTTCACAAACGCACCTATACAGCAAATCAAGTAGATAGATAATCATTTTATTTATAAAAGACAATTCTCGTACAAATGTGAGTTTGGTACATTCTCAGACAATTCTAAATTTATTTACATAATGGGAAAGAACATGAAATAATAATACACTTTTTACATACAAATACATGAATTAATCTAATAATAAATTATAGAAAAAATAAATATAAGGAGGAGTTCTCTCGGATCACTATTTAAGTCCATTAATGAACTGGTAAGTTTATACAAATTTGTATGGATACATATACAAATGTTAAATACTGTTTTTCATTTGTATAGATATTATACCGATATAATTATAAATAATGTTTATTTTTTCAATATCAGGGATGAAAAAATATTTTCAACATTGGCAATGTCATTGGTGTTCGTGATAAACGTCTGTAAGTAGGTTTTTCACTCAGGTTAATGCTAGAAAGATCCCATGAATACAATATCCAAACCCACCACCTGTTTGTGGATTTTCGGGCAGCATATGATAGTGTGAAAAGGTATGAACTTTATAAGGTCATGATCAATATGAAGGTTCCACCTAAGCTTGTAACACTCATCGAGAAGACAATGGAAGCAGTACAGTGTTCTGTACGCATTGATGGCGAGCTCTCAAGCTATTTTCAGACTTTTAGGGGATTACGGCAGGGTGATGGTCTGGCGTGCCTTCTCTTCAATTTTGCCCTGGAGGGCGCAGTAAGGAAGTCTGGAATCCAGATAGGAAGAACAATTTTCAACCGGTCAGCACAATTACTGGGATATGCCGATGACGTGGATATCATCGGGCGAAGTTTTAATTCCATGGCCGAGGCGTTCACAAGTCTACGAGTGACAGCTGCGAGAATGGGGCTTGAGGTCAACCAAGCAAAAACTAAATACATGGTGGCAAACTCACGGGAGATTCTTCCTTCAAACCTTCAAATTGACGGCTGTAGATTTGAGAGAGTCGAGGAGTTTGTATATCTAGGATCCTTGATGACGCACGATAACAACATTGGAAAAGAAATCACAACAAGAATTTTGACAGCTAATAGGTGCTATTTCGGGCTGGCGCGACAGATGAAGAGCTGTACATTGTCTCGCGCTACCAAATTGCGTCTATACAAAACCCTAATTAGACCAGTACTTACATATGGGTCAGAGAGTTGGACGCTTACCAGGGCACAGGAAAATCAACTCCTCCGATTTGAAAGAAAAGTACTAAGAAGAATTTTCGGAGCGATAATTGATACTAATGAGCAAGCCTGGTGAATAAGGACAAATTCGGAAATCTCTGAGCTGTTCAATGATTGTGACATCGTGCGTTTTATCAGAGTTGGTCGGCTCAGGTGGGCCGAACATGTGATCAGGATGAGCGCTGATGCTGTTCCGAGAAGGATCCTTGAGGAGGAAATTCATTCTGCTGGAAGACTTCGCTGGACGGACGGTGTGGTGAGTGATGCACGCGCCATTCTGGGAATCCGGGACTGGAGATCGGCTGCACGGGACCGAATTGAATGGCAGAGATTGCTTCGGGCGGCCTTGACCCCTCGCGGGTTGTAGAGCCAAGGAAGAAGAAGAAGTAGGTTTTTCTGGGCTCATTGAATTTAGAGCACTGCAGTAGCAGGTGACTCATGCAGTCCTCCACAAAGTGCTCACAGAAAGTACAATTTTTGTTTCCTTCAAGTGAAATTGTCGTGTTCTTTAGATATAGCTTGATGACTGCCGGGCTGGAAAATCTTAACTGACTGACAATTCTCACTTTATAGAAGCCAACTTTAAATGTTAAATATTTTTCTGGTTCTCCAATGTTAAAACTGATAATATACCTGTAGATTGGGTTAGCGGCTGAATGTAAAGCCCTGTTGATATCTATGGACAAAAGGTGGGCCGTTATTTTTTTGCAAAATATGATCTTTTTGTCGTATCAAATAATTTCCCTCAATACGTATAAAATCCTCTTTGCAACCTAGTGATTCGAAGATTGATCTCACTTGTGTAACCCAATTGAAGTCATATTCGTGCTTGTTTCTTATTATATCAAGCTCGATAAGCCTTAACAGCAAACCCGCGGAAGTCTGTCTTCGGGCATGTTTGAGAGTTTTGTCCACAAGTTCATTAGTTTCTTTATAAGAAATACTTTATTTGGGTAGTGACCCGTTTCTAGCCGTACTATGTAGTTGGTAGTGTTTCTTTGCCAGAAGAAGAGTGACTTTATAAATCGGGATTGAATAACCTCTATGCTGACCAATCCAACCAGTGATTTTAAATTTTTTAATACCTCCACTTAAAAATTTTCTAGGCAGTATTATTTCATTGGGTTGTCCGATAAATATATCATATCTTCATATGTTTTCATATCAGTTAACGCTTACGGGTTTTGTGAAACAGAGCTTTCCGCTAAACATGGCGTTCAGTTGACCTGTGGACACCATTGCCAACTGTACCTATGGACAGATGGTTAATGTGCCCACAGGTACAACAGATTTTCCTCTTTGTTTATTAATTCATTATTTCAATTATAAATATTGCGGAAAAGTTCTGCTGAGAGAGGATACTTAGTAACAATGATCGTCAGGATAAACGCTATTGAAAACTCTGTTCTTCCGTTATTTGTATTTCCCCGAGTCCATTTTAAATCCTGGATGTTAAACGATGGTTTATAAAAACCAATGAAAATAAAGAGGAATAAACTCGCTGCCCACTATTTATAACAAACGATTCAACTAGCGAAGATGGTGATTCCACAAATGTGATCTTAGCAGATTCATCAAGCGAAGATTTTAATTTTTTGGATGAATTGATGAATGATTATGGACAAGAGAAAAAAATTGAAGATGAAAAAATAGATGATGGGAGCTATGTTTTGACTGAACTAAAAGGGAAAAAGTCTGTTAAGCATTTTATAGCTCTGGTCAAAGAAAAAGTAGACTCGTTTACATGCTACCTGAAGAAAATGTCATCAAATGATGGAACCCCAAAATTTATTCTTCCGGACATCGCTACTGATTATGAAATTGAAATAAGAGATATCAAAAGAAAATTACCACCGCCATCTTTTATAACTGGCACTGGGAGATAATGTAAACAATTATTGTTTGCGCCAATCGGCGCTTTTGTGAGGGGGGGGGGAAAGAGAAAAGATCTAGTGTATCGTTTATATAGACGCACTCTATAGACCTCTAGGTAACTAGCCCTTATCTGCGCTAATCCCTACTAGAATTTTCCTCTTTCTTCTTGATTCTGTGCTCAAGTACGCACCTACTAAAAATTGCCCAAGACCTCATGGTCTTCCATCGTTTTTATAACCCAGTTCTTCCCCTAATGAGTGGTGACCTAAGAGGAGGCGAGCTTAGACAAATATTGCATCTTAGGAGAAGCATTTGCCAGGTCTTAAGGATTCCCGGGGCCCCCGGACAGACCGTCGGCGGCAGTAATAAGGTAAGAAATTTCTTATGTACTATTTGTTTATGCTACCTTCTAAATAAAATCTCCCCAAGGGTGCAAAGCCTCGCTTTCATATTTTTCCATACAGTCCATTTTCTAGAGGCCGAGGCGAGTTTGTCGCATCGGACATTATCATTTTTTTACTATACATTTTTGGTCCGATCCGGGCCGTATATATCATTGTTCAACTTTGAAACGAGTGATTTTGCAGTTTTGGGGCGAGTAATCACCCACTCATTTCTGTGCTTTATTAACATTAAAAAATTTTACATTAAAACTTGTATAAATTGCAAGGTTTGGCCTATTTTTTTTCCAAGTTTCATAACTTCCAATAATTACATATATAAAACCGACGCTAGTCGGCCATTTTCAACCAATCGTCAGCTGTGATCTGACGTCACCACCTCCACTCCAGTGACGTACTCGTTATTTCGTCTCGTAACTATCCTCGCCATCTTGCTTTACTCTGGCGTCAGTTACAATTACGTAAAAATTAGTGTAATCAATTTTGCAACTTTTTCTCCTTTCCTTTTCTGTGCCTTATATATTATAATTTCCTTTTATTGCTGTATTTATTTATTCTCTATTTTTCACAATGCATATAGAAGACAAAAATATCATTATTCAAGCACAACTATTAGCAAAGAGAGAAACGGTGTTTGCTGATATAACTAGCGCTTGGTCCCAAATCAAAGCCTCTACTGTTGAGGATATTTTTGCTGTTCAGGCTCTTTACGAAGATTTACCATCCATTCAAGGCAAGTTTGAAACGGTAAATGAAAAAATCAGTGACCTGAATGTTCTCCTATCTAAGCAGAATCAAGTAAATACCCAAGCCCCAGCTATAGCCTTCAATGATATAGCGCGTAAAATAAAGGCTAAATTATTTCAGTTAAAAAAAGAACAACCCAGTATAACCTCCTCACCTGATGCCAGCCCTATTCATTTGGCTCAGGGTGCTTTCTCGTTACCACCAATCAATTTACCAACTTTTTCAGGCGACATAGAGCAGTGGCCTGAATTTTTCTCGTTGTTCACTGCCCTTGTTCACGACAACCCGTCTCTAAGCCCCATAAAGCGCTTTCATTATCTAAGATCCAATTTAAAGGGGAGTGCTCTTTCCGTAATTTCTAACTTTCAACTCACAGCCGAAAATTACGACCTTGCTTTTTCAGCTCTAGTACACAGGTTCCAAAACCCCAGGAGGATAGCCCAGGCATATCTGAACCAAATCTTACACTTTAAGCCCGTCAGTTCAAATTCATTAAATAACTTATAAGCTTTTCTTGAGGTACATCAAAATTCGGTGCAGGCTATCAAGGCGCTACCAATCGACGATTTAGCAAATTTTGTTTTGTTAACCCTCGCATTAAATAATCTAGACCCCCGCACATCTAAGGCTTTCGAGGAGCAAAATTCTGCTAAATCAGTTCCCCTTTTCGATGACTTGCTAAATTTCATTATCAAGCAAATTAAAACCCTGGAGATTATTTCTCCCCCCATCCATCTACATAGAAACACTAAAGTTAATTCGCTAATTGCTAGCACTAGTCCTGATACTTCACCATCAGATAGAACTCGGGCCGCACCTCCTAATTCTTTTAACCTCAAATGCATTCTCTGTCGTAAGCCATATTCCTTATCTTCTTGTTTCGAATTTTCTCATCTCACTCGAGATCAAATAATTGATTTCTTCAAAAGGCATAAACGGTGCTTTAATTGTTTGGGTCCGCACCTTAAGGGCAATTCCAAATTTTCGTGTCGTAAGTGTAATTCACCAGATCATCACACACTATTGCATCCCGTCAAAGCAGTAAATTCAAATCTCATTCTGAATTCCGCGCCTAGTCGCGCATCAGCTCATGCTGATCACATTTCAAGTGAACCAGCATCCGCTTCCACTGGTCAAGCACCAGTTGACGCCTCCTTATCTCTGAGTTGTAGTGCTTCCGGAAGTCACGTGACTTCACTCCTAGGAATCTTCCGTGCACGAATCTTTAATTCTCGCTTAGGTTACGTTCCAGTCCGTAGAGTCATCGATCCGGGGTCGCAGCTATCATTTATTTCCAAGCGCCTCTTTGACCAATTAGGTCCAAAAATCCAGGATATGCCCATTACCGTCTCAGGTATAGGTGGGCGTGTTTCCAATTCTCCTGGCACAGTTTCGTGCCACATCTTCTCCACATTTTCTCAGAGGCACATTCTTGTAAACCCGTCCGTGGTTCCTCACATTGCTAACCATTTGCCTCCCAAGAACCTTACTCCAGAAATTGCTCGCGCCTTTGAACATTTGCGTTTGGCCGATTCGACTTTCATCAATCAGACAAGATTGACCTTCTCTTAGGTGCAGATGTATACCCGCAATTATTATTGCCTCATCCATTTATTCCAAGCTCCATTGGTCCAATTGCTGTCAGTACCATTTTTGGTTGGGCAATCATAGGCCCTATCGCAAAATCAATCAGCCACTTCGTTAATTTCTGTTTGCCAGATTTCCCAAGATTTCCATGATTCTTCGAAAACTGAAAATATTGAAAATATTCCATTTGAACAACCCCTGAGTACAGACCACAAAGACTCAAATGTTTCTGACATTCCAGAAAACATTGACCCTTCTATTAACACCCATGCATGTAATCACAGATTAAATAATTTTAACGTTCACCAGGAAATACAAATGAATAATCAGGGTGATTTTTTAAACTTAAATCAAGTTTCAAAATTTAATCACGTCAATAAAACAGGTGGTGCTGATACAAATGTTATTGATTCATCTGATGAAAAGTCTTTTGTTTCCCTTACAGAAGAGGATAATTACATCTCATCCTCAAACAGTCACTATTCTTTAGCCAATCAAGATTGTCCAAAATTCCTTCCTGTTAAAAATAAAAATAATAAGAGACCAGTATACACACATAGTAACCAAGATAGAGTAACAAGTAAAATTCCGGTCTCGAATCCTATTGAACCTACTTTTTTAAAACCACCAGTTTTAGATATCAAAGGGTCTGTACGCTCTAAAGTTTCAATATTCGACAAATTCTCCCCAGTAGGTTTGCTGATGTTTCTTCTGTCGCTAATCATGCCCATATTGACTCTAGGGTCCTTACCCGTACTCATTACGCGCAGACCAACAATTTATGTTCAGGGACTCAAGATCCCTCCTCTTTGACCAATTGCCAGGAGCATTGGCCTCCTCCTTATCGTGACACCGACTTAAGCACCAAGCCATTACCGGATCTTAAGTCTACTCCCATTGCGCTCATCGCAAATGAACCTGACCATACCTTTAAATATTTTTCTGGGTCTCTCCTTAATATCCGTGCCGATAAGCCGGCAAAGCTGCCTTGTTGCCGTACTCCTTTCATCGATAGCCTGGGGGTCCTCAGGGTGGGCGGCATACTTGACAACGCCGTTCTAAATTATAATTCACAACGTTATAAGTGGACTTCAAATTCCAAGCGCCGTTGTGGAACCAAGAAACAGGGCGACGTTGTTGTGAGCAAGGGACTGAACAGCTCCTCACTCTCCCGGCCTTTGGCTCTTATTTCCGAGCTCAAGCCTGATGGTGTTTTACGAGCAGCCACCTTTGAGACTTCTACCAGCACTCTCACTAGATCTGTGAACAAGCTAATTCCGCTTCCGGAATGACTTCTCTTTGCCTTGTATAATCGTTTTCAGTTATGCTAGTGCATGTACTTTGTTTTGTATAATTGTTGCCCAGTTGGGCTGTTTTATTTTCTTTACATTATATAATTGTTGCCCATTTGGGCTGTTTCCTTTTCCTTACATTGTATAATTGTGTTCCCATTCATGTTACAATATTTTTATTTTTTTTTTTGTCTTTATCTTCCTCTTTACTCAAGTTGAGCTTTCGTTTCTTTATTTTATTGTATAAATTCTTTGCTGCCTGCCCACCATTTTCATTGTATAACTTTTGGAATAAAATTGGGCAACATCCCAATTTTGGTGGGCGGTGTGTTCGCGCCAATCGGCGCTTTTGTGAGGGGGGGGGGAAAGAGAAAAGATCTAGTGTATCGTTTATATAGAAGCACTCTATGGACCTCTAGGTAACTAGCCCTTATCTGCGCTAATCCCTACTAGAATATTCCTTTTTCTTCTAGCATCTGTGCTCCGGTACGCACCTATTCAAATTGCCCAAGACCTCATGGTCTTCCATCGCTTCTTTGACCAAGGCGAAATAGCCTTCCAGGACCCTGTTCCTCTTTTTAAAGCGATCCTATTTCCTGTGCTAGTCATTAAAGATTTAGTTCTTCCCTTAATGAGTGGTGACATAAGAGGCGGAGAACCTAGACAAATATTGCAGCCTGAGAGAAGCATTCGCCAGACGATTTCGGAGGCCTCTGTACAGATCGTAGGCGGCAGTAATAAGGTAAGAAGTTTCTTATGTATTATTTGTTTATGCTACCTTATCAATAATATCTCCCCAAGGGTGCAAAACCTCGCTTTCATATTTTCCCATACAGTTCATTTTCTAGAGGCCGAGGCGGGTTTTCCGTTTCGGACATTAACATTCTTTTCCTATACAATTATATTTTCCAAATTGTTTCATGGATACGATCTCCAACGATTCGGTGTTTTCATAAAGAAGTCTGCGACACTTGTTAATAATAATTATAGGTACAGAAAAGAATTATTTCTGTTAAAAGGTTTAAAAATAAGTTAAGTTTGTATTTACTTTTAAAAGCTCAATTTATTGTTGTTATTTTTCTAGTCGGCCTTCTAGTTCAGTAATCAAGTCGACTTTTTTTGCTTAAATATTCCATTTTGTTTAATACATTTTATAAAAAATTATTTCTGATGTGTTTCTCTGCATATCATTCCAATTATCCCAATAAACCTGCGAAGAAATTAATGTCCATTGGTACAACCACTAATGTCCGCAGGTACAAAGGGGGAAGGTACCTATGGACACTAATCGGTAAGTTGTTGTTGTTTGTTGTTTGTTATTGTTTATAGGCGTAAAACTACAAAGGTCATAAACGCCTGCGGATTTTTATAATCTTTTAGCTATTTATTTTATTATTTCTCTTTTCTTTTTTTCCACTTAAATTTTTTTTTTTTTTTTTTTTTTTTTTTTTTTTTTTGGTGGGTCTATATTTTACTAAGTAAATTTTGTGCTTTTAAAAAGGTGAATAGAGCTTTTAAATTTTTTTCATTATCTCCAAGAATTTGAATAATGCCGGGTGTAAGTCCTAGATTTTTTAGTTGCATTATATAGTATGGACATTCTTGGAATATATGACTAACCGTGATTATCTCACCGCAGTATTGGCATTTTGGCGGTGGCTGCTTGTTTATTAGATGCGAGTGTGTAAGGTTAGTGTGACCAATCCTTAGCCTGCACAAGACTACTTCCTCTCTACGGTTTGATCGAATGGATGTGGTCCACGGTTTGACTGATTTTTTGATGTTTTTCAGTTTACTAGGTGGGCTCTCGTTCTACATGGACTGCCACCGATCATGAACTTCATTTTTTAAAGGAGAGCTAATATCTTGTGGAGTCAAGATGGCTGTTCCTCTGCCTGGGAGTGCAAGGGCTTCTTTAGCAGCTATATCAGCGAGCTCGTTGCCCACAATTCCCACGTGACTCGGTACCCAAATAAAGTAAACTGTTTTGTCTAAGTTGTGTAACATATTTAGGTATCTATGAATTTTCTGTATAGTAGGATGAATTGAGTACATGTTGTTTAGACCTTTTAGTGAGCTCAATGAATCAGTTATGATTATTATTGTTTTTTGATTAATTGACATAGAGAAGTGGAGGGCTGAGGATATTGCATGTAGTTCGGCTGTATATATATTACATAGTTTGTGCAATTTAAATTTGTACGTTGAATTAAGGGTGACGAAAGAACAAGCTGTTGCATTATCCGATCTGGATCCGTCAGTGTAGATCACAAAAGGATTTTGAAAGTTTTGGAGCATACAGGAGAGTCTGTTTTGGAAGTCGATCGGAGGGGTATTGTTTTTGGATAACTTAGTAAGGTTAAGCATTATTTTTGGAGGTTTGTGCGTCCAGGGAGGGTTTTCGTTTTCTTCTGTATATAAAGTTATTTCTTTTAGAGCTATTGTTGCTGGATAGATTCTTTCAACTAATGGAAGAGTTGACTTGGTATTGTTCTGAAAGGCTCCATGAAATTTTGGTTTAAATATGTATTTGTACGTTGGGTGTTGGGTCTGTGAGTATAGTTTTGAGATATAATTTATTGCTAGTTTTTGTCTTCTGAATGAAAGTGGGGGAGAAGCAGCCTCAGAACATATGCTGAGGATCGGGCTAGTTCTGAAAGCGCCGGTTGCAATCCGGATTCCAGTGTTGTGGATTGAGTCTAGCTTAGTGAGTATTGGATATCGAGCGGATCCATAAATGAAAGAGCCATAATCGAGCTTGGAGCATATCAAGCAGTTATATAATTTTAACATCGTATGTCTGTCTGCACCCCAAGAAGTTCTACTAAGAAATCTTAGTATATTTAGTTTTTTTGTAGCATTTATTTTTAATGTGGAGATATGTGATTCCCAATTTATCGAACATTAAACCCAGAAATTTATGACTATTTGTGTACGGAATCAGAAAATTATCGAGATAAAGTTCAGGAGAGTGGGGAGTATTTCTCTTTCGGTTAAAGTGGATGGATTTGGTTTTTTCAGTTGAAAAATTGAGACCAGTGGAGAGTCCCCATTTAGTTATTCGTCCTATAGCTTCCTGTAATTTGTTTTTTATTATGTCAGTGTTCTCGGATCTACAAACTATGGCTAAGTCATCCGCGAATAGTAGCGGCTTAACACCTCTTGGTAAAGTGATCCCTAGATCATTTATCGCCAGGCAAAATAAGGTAGGGCTTAAGACACAACCCTGTGGGACTCCTTTGAGTTGTTTGTGATTTTCTGACAGTTCACAACCTATTTGAACCCTAAAGCTTCGATTTATTAGAAATTGTCTAATGTAGATAAACATATTACCTTTGATTCCGACGGATGACAGTTTTTTGAGGATCACATGATGGCTTATATTGTCGAATGCTTTGTACATATCGAAGAAAACGGCGATAGTATGTTGTGAATTTATAAAGGCGTACTGGATTTCAGCTTCTAGAGCCACTAAATGGTCTATTGTCCCTCTGCCCTTGCGAAAACCGGATTGAAAGGGTTGAATTAAATTGTTCTTTTCTGTAATCCACATCAATCTTTTATTTACCATACGTTCCATGATCTTACTTACACAGCTTGTGAGGAATATAGGGCGATAATTGGTTAGTTCCCGTTTGTCTTTTCCATTTTTCAGAATCGGAATTACCACTGAGTCACGCCAGGAATTTGGGAATTGACCAGTGGACCAGATGTGATTGTAAAATGCGAGCAGCCATTCTAGGGTTTCGCTTGGTAGGTTTTTTATCATCTCGTAGTGTATGTTGTCCGGACCAGGAGTTGTTCCTTTGATGGAGTTTAAGATGTATTTTAATTCCCACATTGAGAAAGGCATGTTATATGTTTGGGATTCGTTATTATCAGAATCGTGACGCTCAGTTTGTTCGATGTTGGCAGAGTTTTGGCTTACATTATATATTTCCGAAAAGAATTGAGCAAATGTATTGGAAACAAGTTTTGGATCGTCAGTCAACTGTCCATTCGCTGAAATGGTATAGCGGTTGGAAATGGGATTTTTGGTGATTTTACGAACTTTGCTCCATATTTCAGTCATATTTGTATTCGAATTTATTGAGTTTACAAATTTTTTCCATGATTCATTTTTACAGTTGTTGAGAATTTTTCTGCATATTGCCCTCTGCCTTTTATATTCTATTAAGTTTTTTTGAGACATGGATTTTTGGAATTTTTTGTATGCTCTGCGTCGATCTTTTATTGCATTTTTACAAGTATCATTAAACCAAGGGACTAGAGGTCTTTTTGGCATACCTGATGTCCTTGGTATCGACGCGTTAGCTGCTTTTATAATAGAGGTCGTAATTTCTTCACATGCTAAGTCAATACTTATATGGGAAGGCGGTGAACGGGGAGGTTGGACTAAGGAGGAAAAAAGAGACCAATTTGCTTTATCTAGTACCCATCTCTGTTTTAAGCGTGTCTTTTTAAATTTAGAAATTTAATAACAATGGGGAAATGATCGCTACTGTAAAGGTCAGGTAGAACTGTCCAGTCTATGAAATTATATAGTGTAGGGTTACAGAAAGAGAGGTCTAGGGCTGAATAGGTTCCGTAGCTGGAACTTAAAAAGGTAGGTTCTCCTGTATTTAGTAAGAGGAGATTGGAGTTGTTTAAAAATTGTTCGATTATTTTCCCTCTAGTATTTATGTCACGTGACCCCCATAAGGGGTTGTGACCATTAAGATCCCCTACAAAAAGAACGGGATGTGGTAGCTGGTTATAAATATCAAGTAGGTGATGAATATCTATTGTGCGATCTTGTGGAAGGTATAGAGAGCAAATTGAGAAAGTGATATTGAGATGTACTTTAACTGCGACAGTTTGAAGGTGTGAATTGATAGTGATGGCTTCTGAATATACAGAATTATGTACGGCTATAAGAACACCATGGTGATTATGATTTAAATTTGGACTATCTTTCCTATAAATTTCAAAATTTTTTAAATTTATTTTATCATTTCTGTTTAGATGAGTCTCTTGTAGGGCTAAACAAAAGGGGTCAATATCCCGTATTAACATTTTTAGATCATTAAAATGGGTTTTTAATCCATTACAGTTCCATTGAATGATTGACATGATTAGTTAAAGGGTAATAAGACATAAGAATAACAAAATTTTAAAAAAATAATAAACGGGAGATTTAGAAATAATTTTAAATAGAAGGGTTGGCTTCTCTTATAATTTAATTAGTACTTGATTTAGCTAATGATGATTTACTGTTTCTTCCTTTTTTGTTTTTACATGTTTTGAACCCGTCTACGTCCATTAGTTCACTGCTAATAGACGAAGAAGAGGAGGGATTGGGATCAGGATCGGGTTCAAGTTCGGGAGTTATAGGAGATGAATTTGAATGGAGGGGTTGAGGAGGGGGTGTGTGGGAGCTGGAGTCGAGGGGGGAGTAAAGGTGACTGAGGGTGAGGTTATTGTGGAGGCTGTGGCTGAACTATGTTTTGGCACTATGATAACCTTCGCAGTTATGGGTCTTGGTATTAAACCAATCATGGGAGCAGTGGATTTGGTATTTTGGACTAACTTTGGGGTTATCAAAGACATTTATTTTTTCGGAAAGCATTTTAATACGTCCTCTTTTTCTAAACTTAGCCCCTTAAACATAATGTCTTTTTAAATCTAATGGTACATTATCTGTACTATTTCAAATGAACAAAAGGAAATATAAAGATAAAAACACTCAGATGAATAACACGCAAACACAAAAATCGGTAAGTTACAAAACATTAGAAAAAAAATAACTTTAATAAGTGAAAATTGTCCACTAGTACACCACCCTCCCCTATATCTTTAACCTTTGTACATGCTGCAGATGATTTCTGTATAAAATACTCTGAGGCCCTACTGAACTTTCCTGATGAAGAAAACGGAACTCTTAAATAAGTGTAGTGTTTCGTGTATTCCAAGATTTCATAGTGCCAAGCCAGCGGCTTTAGTGTTTTCATTCTTAGGCTCTTATGAAATACAACAATTTTTGACTTTTTTGCATTCAGAGTCAGAGAGTTAACACAGCAGTACTGATCCAATATTTTCAACTTCTTTTGTGCTTCATGCTATGAGTTATTAAGAAGCACAATATCATCAGCTAGGAGTAACATAATGACCTCGTTAGATTTATCAATACTAATGCCTGTCGCTCCCTTCTCTTGAAAGAATTTTACAATATCCAAGATGAATAAAACGAAAAGTGCCGGGCTTAGGCTTCCTCCCTGTAACAGGCCTTCCGATCAATTCTAATTTGCATAACTGCGTTGTCATATATTTCTTTCATTATTCTGATAATTTTCCCTCCAAACTAATTGAAAATAACTTCTCCCAAAGCAGGTTGTGCTTAATAGAGTCAAAGGCTTTTTTAAAGTCAATAAAAGCTGCATAAATGTAACTGCTTTTCTGCCTCAAGTTGATATTTATTAGTGACGTAAGCGTAACTAATTGATCAATGCATCCATTGCCTTCTCTAAAACCATATTGCTCCTCTGGAATAAAATTTTCTGACTCATCCCAAATCATAAGTCGACATGCTAATAATCCCGCTAATAATGTTGTCATTGTGTTTAATAATGATATCCCTCTGTAGTTGTCTGGGTCTTTTTTATCTCCCTTTTTGTGAAGTAGGTGCAGTTTCGATTTTGCCAAAAGTTTTGGAACTTTTTCGGAACGCATTATACAATTAAATATGTTTAATTGGTAATAAGGTAATGTTCCCATTTCGGAGTTACAGCAAATCAAGTAAAAAAGTGTAAAGATATTCGGTAGTATTTATACTTAATATTTAAACATTTGTTAAGAAAATGTTTAGAATATTGAGTAAACTAGCTTAATAGATCTGTACACACAGATCAAACAGATTTTATTTCAACAGACCTTGAAACTCTGTGTTTCAATTACAAAAAAAACAAAAAAACTTGAGGACAAAAATACACGTTTCATTTCGAAGGTCTGTATCTTTTCATCATGTTGTGATTTGGACGTTTCTTGACTAGTTTGAAAAAACATTTTCTTCTTTTCATTCATATAAATAACAAATCTGCTGCCTTAAAATCTCTGTATAAAAAAATGATAAAAAATGAACCTAAGATTGTTTATTTTTCCTTGATAATCTACGTTATAAATAACGTTGGACCACAATATTAGAAGGAAATCACTTGTAATAGTATTGTCGAGAATGTTTAGTTTTAACGTCAACCAGAAGGTCTCGACAAAAAAAAAAAAACTACGTGTTCAAAACAACACAAAAAAAACACTTTATTTTCTAACGAGTACAACTAACTGATAAGGTTACAATTAATAACATTATCTATCATTTTAAACAAAACTGGTTGCCATCGCAACATATAAAAGTAGTCCGTAAGCACAAAAAATAATTAGTGAAACTAATATTAGTTAAGCTCAGTAGCCACCGCTACATCACTCCCGCCCCCTGGTGACGGAGTAACTGAGCACCTTCTTCACCAAACGTCCGCTGCTTGTTCTGTAACCGTCTTCCTGATTATTTGATGTCTGCGGTTGACCGCAGTTGTCCGGTGGTGAACATGCTTTATCTTGCTTATCCTTAATATTTTTTTTTTTTTTTTTTTTTTTTTTTTTTTTTTTTTTTTTTTTTTTTTTTTTTTTTTTTTTTTTTTTTTTTTTTTTTTTTTTTTTTTTTTTTTTTTTATTTTATATTTTATGTTATATAGAAAAAGAGGAAAATGTCCTTGTGGTCACAATCCTGACCAGTGTTTACTGGGCTGTGATTGGTCCGCTTCTGTCTTCATTACGGTCCAGTTGTTTGTTGCCAGCGGACCGGGGGTGGCGCGGGTGTCAATTCCCCACGGAATGGAAACATGCTATTGTCGTTCCACTCCTAAAACTCCGCAAAAGAGGCACTGTACCCGAAGAATACCGGCCCATCAGTCTCCTCAGTCACATTTCAAAAATATATGAGAAACTTATTCTCATACACCTTCGAAGACACTGCGACACACACGACGTTATCCCGCCTGAACAGACAGGTTTTTCGCATGGAGTTAGCTGCTATCACCATGTAGCAAAACTGCAGTTTGATGCTGCTTCTAATCTCAATAGGAACCTTACCACGGCAATGATATCACTCGACTGCACCCAAGCATTTGACTCTGTGTCACACCCAACCCTCATAAATCGACTTAGGCTCCTGAACTTCCCAGACCAACTGGTCGACATTATTGGTAGTTACCTGACTAACCGGACCTCAGTTCGGGTTAGAAATGACATGTCCGCCGCTAAACCAGTCACCTGCGGTGTACCTCAGGGCTCGGTCCTTGCGCCCATATTATTTAACATCTATACGGCTCATATAGTCGGACAGAAGTTGTACAAAGTCCAAATAGCCGCATATGCTGATGACATTGCTATATACTCAGCGAGCATGAATGCGAAACACGCAATGCGCAAGGCCCAACAGGCAGCCCAACTGATCACAGAACAGCTACACGACATCAACATCCACATTAACACACAAAAGACTGACGCCATCACATTCTCTTACAAGAAAACACCTCAGAAACAGCTCACTCTCAACGGTCAGCCAATCAAAACATCACAACACCTAACATACTTAGGCATGAAACTCGAATCACACTTTTCATTCACAGCACATGTCAATCACAGAATACATGTAGTCAAAAACACCACATATCAACTCAAACACCTACTCTATGCACCTACTCAGGCTCAAACTCTTACTGTACAAAGCCATACTCAGACCCTCATTACTACACGTTGCACCACTCCTGCACTATCTTTATCCAACAACACTCAAAACACTACAAACATATCAGAACAGTATTCTCATGAAGATCTGTAGAGGTACATCACTCGAACGACGAAACATGACATTCATACATGACCAACTATAACTAGACACAATTCAAAAATTCATAACACGTCGACACATCAAGTTTTTCGACAACCTTCCAGCATCCTTTAACCCACTATTCGGCAGCCTCACCCCATCCCCCCTACCTGCCAGATGGCAGGGCAGGAAAGGTCCCATCAATCCCATCCACATCATCACATAAACATGTACATATGTATATAGACAACTCTCTTTCATCTATCTTTCTCTCTTCTCTTCTGTCTATAACTTTCTTCTTCTTTCGTTTTCTGTCTATCCTATTATTTTATTATTATTATTAATTTTATTTTATTTTATTTTCATATACATTGAGCGGAGGCCCCTCAACTCCAGAACATACCAATTCGAGCCAATCAGGCGCAAACAACTTCAAAAATTAATCATTACATTACTCCTTCCAGTACCCACGGTAGAAAAAGGACAAAAGGTATCGTTCCTATTTTACTATCCCTGTAGATATAGGATTACTAATTTCATGTTTTTCTGTTTTAGTTTCTGAGGGATCAGAAAAAAAAAAAAAAAAAAAAAAAAAAAAACGGGTGTCAAGGTTCTGAAGAGGGGAATCGTCAAGAACTGCAGAGAGTTCAGAAACTTCACATGCCGGCGCTGGATGAATTCCGGGATGGTCGGAAGATCGAAGATCTCGTGGAGGTCTTTTGGCTTCTTCTTCTTCAGGGAGGTAGACTTTGCCATCTTCTTGAGCATGGAGTCCTGGAACCGCTGTAGGTGCCGTCTAGTTCCGTCTGAAAGGTGGGTGAGAAGAGGGACACCGTACAGGAGGGCAGGTCTCAACATGCTTTTATAGATGCACAATTTGAGAGAAAGGGAAAGTGCTGGAGAGGATAGGAGGTGATGGAGTCTGTAGGATCTTTTTCTCACTTTGTGGTGTACCTTGTAACAGTGAGCTGAAAATTTCAGCCCTCTATCTATGGTGACACCCAAGTAGACAATGGAGTTCGAGGGGGCAATGGTGGTGTTTGCCACTCGCAAGGTCTTCGGCAGTGTTGTCCTTTTCCCACGGTGGTGTGAAAACACTACGCAGTCCGTTTTGGCTGGATTTACTTGGATGTTAAGTGAATCCAGCCGTCGAATGATCTCTCAGCAGATCGTTTCGGCCTGACGTAGTGCTCTAGTGGGGTTCATGCTACTGCTAGTGATGGCAATATCGTCGGCAAAAGCGGCTACTGTCGCCCTACCGTAGTTTTTGCCAACCACTTCAGCAGTGTAGATGTTGAACAACTGCTCCTTGTGGCACACCGCAAGTGAGGGGTACTGAATGTGAATGGACGTCACGAACCCGCACAACGAGACTTCTCTAACTGAGAAACAATACAATGACTCCATAGAGCTGCTCAGGGCATTCTAGATCTTCAAGTTTTCTGCATAAGATCCCGTGAGATACGGAATCGAATGCTTTCGTGCAGTCTATGGAGATCAGCGCTGTTGCAGTATTTCTATTGGTTTGAGCACGCCTCAGTTTGTAGTTTCATCAGGTTGTGTTCAGTACTGAGACGCGCTTGGAAACCCGTTTGTTCGAACGGAATAACTGAGTTCTCCTCGCAAAAGTCTCGTAGGTAATTGAGAACAATTTTCTCGTAGACTTTTCCGAGGTGAGGCAACAGGCTGATTGGCCGGTAGTGTTCTGGCTTGCCTCCAGTCTTAGCCGGCTTGCGGAGTGGAAACAGTATTGCATGCTTCCACTGAACGGGGAAGTATCTTAACCTCAAGCAGGAGTTGTACAGGTTCGTGAGGTGCATTATTCCTTTTCTGGGGAGCTGCTTGAGAAGGACTGTCTGGATCCCGTCATGTCCAGGAGCTCTGTTCCCTATTGTTCTTCTCAGAATAGCTTTCAGCTGTTTAGGGCTGATGAACAAGAAGTTGTTCTCCTGGGCCATGGGCGGGAGAGGTTCGGCATCGGTGGTTCTGTTGGTGATGTCCTCTCTGTAGTGTTCTGCAAGCAGCTTCACGCTTGGTTGGCAGAGGAAAGGAGTCGGTCCCCATCGTGCAGGCGGATCGTGGAAGTTTTCTTTACCGCAGATTTGGTATGGGTATGGGTATGGGTGCCAGGGTGGACTACCGTGAAGGGGGTTTTTACTAACACCCTGCCCGCCGCATTTGTCCGTGAATTGTGCCATAGACTATGTCGGGCGTTGAGGTCTCCGATGACCCAGTGGTTGGACTTTGCCCCGCAGGCTCGTAAAAAGTTTTTCAACTCCACAAAAGAACCCTGTGGACGTCGATCTACCCCTGTGATGAGGGTTGGCTGCCTCATCAACACTTGAACAGTCAAGTGGCTGATACGTTGGTCCGTAACAGCCAGGGGTTCGGGCATCTTCTTCCAGGATATACCGTGGCGGTCAGCGATGAAGGTCCACCTCCATGAGGGTCTTTGGAGCTATCTGTTGCCACGGCATACCCTTGCAGAAACGGTGGTGGTCCGAGCACTCTGGTGTCTGTGAGTACGGCCACGGTGGGGCGTTTCAGCGCCAGCAGTGCTCGGACTTCTTCTATCTTCGGGCAAAGTCCGTTACAATTGAAGTTCATAACGGAGAAGGAGTTCATTGCTGATTCTTCTTCGTCATGATCTGAACCAGTAGGGTCATCTGATCCGCTAAGGTCTGGAGAGTGGCCTGCATCGCGACTGCCCAGGGAGGAGGGATGTCACCCCAATGGTTGCTTGTTGTGGAATGATGGTTAGATGAAGGTGCTGGGAGCGGGGTTTGCTGGGGTGGGAGTGGGTGTAGGATTCGGGTGGTGGGGGTAGGGTGGCTTGTGGAGGGGGGACACCCTGTGGCGCTGCAGCAGATGTGGTGGCGGTTTGCTGAAGCTTTTCCGCCTGTCGAGCTCTCTCATTGGCTTGTTTGGTGGGAGCTCTGATTGGCTGTTTCCTCATGGCTGAACGTTTTGCCGCGTGCTCCTCCAAGTTTTTCCTATAGGGGCATTGTCTATAGGAAGCCACGTGGTTTCCGCCACAGTTTTTGCATTTCATCTGCCCTTCATTTGGGAAGCTTTTAATATTGTGATCGCCTCCACAGCGAACACATGCGGGTTCATACCCACAATTGTTCTGGATGTGGCCAAATTTTTGGCATTTGTAACACTGTGGGGGGTAGAGTATCAATTTTGGCCTTGTAATTTTCGGCCGTGAAGAAGACTCGGTTAACGTGTCTGACTTGTTTGACGTTATTTAATGTGACGTGAGCGGGGAATGTGATTATTATAGGTGACAAATCGACCTTTTTCCGTCGGGTAAAGTCTTTTGTAACCGTCGAGCTTTAGTTATTTTGAGGTCTTTAAATGCTTCTGTGACGTTATTTGATGTTAAAGATGGGGGCAGTCCTTTTAGTGTGTAATTCACTAATTTAGGCTTTTCGCCCCTGTTCGAATATGTTTGGTGCCCAATTCGTAATAATTGCAGACCACGGAGGACCTCTGATCTCTCGGATGCAGATTCGAGGTCATTCTTGACGCCCGTCCTCAATTCCCTGAGGTAATAATTATTCACTTTAAGTTTAACTAGATAACTTATTACCTCGTTTAATTTTCTGCCTGCGACAAAGATTGGTGGGCAGGGTGTGCTTGATGAGGTTGTTCTGGTTCCTGAAGTTCCTGGATCTATCGGTGTTTGTTGCAGCGGAACGAAACTATTCTGCGTGGTTGTTGGTGGCGTCTATTTCGGCGTGGTCTTCTTTGCCTTCTTTCGTGGTTCTTTAAATTCCCCTTCATCATCAGAGGGTGGTAATTGCGCTTTCTGGGCCACACTGAGATTATTTCTCGTGTTTACCATTGTTCTACGATTAACACTGTCACTGGATATACGAAAACAAAGTAATATCACAAAGAAACTGAACACGTGGTAACGTGTCCCCGGGAACTAAGGCCCGAGAACAAAGAACTTTTGGACACAAAAGACTTGTGACACAAAGAAACTGATAACACTGATAACAGCACTGAACTAACATGAACACTGCTACAAGGCTCTCGACTTGTTGTGTCTTCTAAAAAGTCACCTGGAAGACGCAAAGGTTGCCCGTAAACTGCTTCAGCCACGCTAGCTCCCACATCTTCTCTGAAAGTAGCCCGTAGTCCGAGCAACACGAATGGCAAAACCTGACACAGGTTCGACATGGACACCATCGTGTAGAGCTAAGATGAGCCGTTATTGCTGTTTTCAAACTCCGTTGCCATCTCTCCACACAGCCATTGGATTGTGGATGATAAGCGGTAGTTCTCTGCCTCCGAATCCCCATTATTGCTGAGAGTCTAAGAAAAAGTTCCGCCTCAAATTGTCTGCCTTGGTCTGTCGTAATCCGCTGGAGGAGAGCCGAATCGTGTAACCCAATTGGCATAAAATACCTGAGCGACAGCACTGATCTCAGCGAGTGGAATTGCTTCTTGCCAGTGGGTCGCTCTGTCTACCATGGTTAAAAGGTATCTCATTCCATTAGATGGTAACAGTGGTCCCACTATGTCGATGTGCACGTGTTGAAATCTAACTGCCCAGAGGAGTCACTGTGTGGTGGTGAATTTTAGACTTTTGGCAAGGAATGCAGGTCTTTGCCCATTCACCAACATCCCGATTAATTTCCGGCCAGAAGTAGCGACTAGCGAGCAACTTCCTACTAGCTCTGATACCTGGGTGGCTCAATGAGTGAAGGTGGTCGAAAGTGACGCGGCGAAACTCTTTTGGGACGTAGGGTCGAGCTGTCGAAGTTGAAGTCTCGCAAAGGAGCTCTATATCTGTACCGGGGATGAAGATGGTTTTTAGTTACAGCCTGTTATTTTCCTTGAGGTCTTCTATGCTACTGTCCTTCTTCTGTGCGTCCCCTATTTCTGAGAATTCATCCGGTGATTGAATTTCTTCGATTCGGGATAGTGTGTCGGCTACCACATTTTCGGATCCGGGCCTATATCTAATATCTGTGGTAAACTGACTTATAAAATTTAAATGCCTGATTCGACGAGGAGAGGCTGTCTCAGATCATTGTTGAAAAGCATGTATTAAGGGCTTATGGTCCGTTATGATGTGGAAATTTAAACCTTCTAGGAGAGGTCGAAAATGTTTAATTCCTTCATAAATCGCGAGGAGTTCCCTGTCGTAAGTAGCATAATTTCTTTGTGTATTTGACAAAAATCCAAGGGGTTGCCATTCACCATTTTTTTGCTGCTGCAGGGCACCATCAATACCATTGTCGGATGCATCACAGGTTAAAGAGACTTCCCCTGAAATTCCAGAATGGGAGAGCCTAACAGCTTCAACGAGACTCTGTTTGCACTGTTCAAAAGTTCGTATTGTCTCTTCCGTCCATTCAATGGGAGTTTTATCCCTCCGTTTGCAGTTGTGTGTGAGTTGGTTCAAGGGTTTTTGTGTTTCGGCAGCGTGAGGGAGGCATCTCCTGTAAAAGTTTATCATACCTAGAAACCTGCGAAGTTCACTGATGTTGCTGGGTTTCGGGTACTCCTGAATCATTTGAACTTTTGCAGGAAGAGGCTGTATACCATTCGCGTTCACCCTGTAGCCGAGAAAATCGACCTGAGGTTCTCCAAAAACACATTTGCTTACATTGAGGGAAAGATCATATTCATTGAGCCTCTTAAAAATTTCTTTGAGATGATGCTCATGTTCCCCCTACGATTTCGAAGCTACTAAGAAATCGTCAAGGTATGGAAAAACGTATGGCAGATCTCGCAACATGTTATCATTGAAACGCTGAAAAGTTTGTGCTGCATTTTTCAGACCGAATGGCATCCTGAGAAATTCAAACAGGCCGAAAGGCGCAATGATAGCTGTCTTTTCAATGTATTCCTCAGCAACGGCGATATGGTTGTATGCAAGTACAATATCTAGAGTCGAGAATACCTTGGCGCCATATAACTGGGTGGTGAAATCCAGTATGTTTGGCACTGCGTACCTATCAGGTACCGTTTAAGCATTCAATGCGCGATAATTTCCGCAGACTATGATTTTTCCGTATTTTTTTGGAACTACATGAAGAGGACTTTACCAGGCTTTGGAACTCCTGCTTCACCGCTGTATACCTTTCAGGTGTAAGCCTTCTAGCCTTGCAGGTAACTGTGTTTCCTTTAGTCTCGATGTGGTGCTCGATGACACTTCGAGCGGATCTACGGATTGGTGATGGTCGAGTAATCTTGGGAAATTCTCTCAAGAGGTGAGCGTAACGACAATTCTGGGGTACAGTCAGTATGGTCGGTGTAGTGACTGTAGACACTGTTCCAATAACTGATAATCCGGATTGCCGATCGGTCAACTGCTTCTTTCTAATGTCGATATTAATGCCATGATAGAAGAAAAAATCGGCTCCGATTATTGCCATGCTTAGGTCCGCCAAGAGAAATGCCCATGGAAGAATTCGTCGCAGTCCAAGATCAAGTTTGAGAGTCTTCTCTCCATAGGTAGGTATTGGAGTATTATTGGCTGCTACCAGTGTGAATTCCGTTGGTTTCTTGTGTATCTAGGGGTTACGCGGCATTATTGAGATTGAAGCACCTGTATCAATAAGGAAGCATATCCTAGATTCTCGGTCTGTTATAAAAAGGCGGCGTTGAGGTTGGGTTCCGACGATTGCCGCCTGCTCCGTCGACCCTTTCAGTTTAAAGGACTTAAGGGTTTCCAACCACACGGTTTGACACATTTCTTTGCCTTTGGCCCAAATCGTTTGTGGTAGAAACATATTTTATTCTCCTGGGGACTAGATTGAGTGCTGTTTCGCCCTTGTGATCTAAATTGTATTCGAAGCTCGGCCACTTCTTCACGAAGGCTCCGCAGTTCCTCAAGAACGGTATCGCTAGTTGCAGTATGTGACACTCTTACAGCGGCATTTACTTCTGCTGGCGTCTCAACTTCCATAATCTTGTCTGCCAGAGAGGCTAAAACCTCAATATTATCTTGGCTCGTAGCGGCCAAAATTTCTTGAACTCTAGTAGGTAGTTTTTTTAGCCACAGTGTCTTCACTATAGATTCCCCCGTTAGAGAACCTGCCAATTGCAGCATACATCTATATAATTGCGAGGGTTTTTGGCTCCCCAGCTGCGTATCACTAAATAATTTATTAATTTTAGAAGAATTGGACTCACCATAGATCGAAATGAGGCGTCTTTTGAGTGCGCCGTAGGGATCTGCCAATAGGTCAGCGACCTGGGTTATGATCTCAAGTTCCATCCCCGCAACTACAGTCTGAAATTCGATGTTCAAAGAGATTATTCGTGAAGTAGCAAACACAGCATCTGCTTGTAAAAACCCATATTCCCGGCTGGATTTGTAAAAGACTGGTAGTCTTGTAGTCGGCCCACCAAAGGTTCTATTTGGTAACCTAGCATCGATTTTGAGGTGATTTGAGACTCGGAGAAGCCAGGGCTTGCAGGCATTGCCTCACTTGGATCGCTCTTTATCTCCGTTTCTAATGGCATATCGGTAAAAATAAAATCACGCCGGGGTCACCAGTTGTCAAGTTTTAACGTCAACTTTATTTTCTAACGAGTACAACTAACTGAGAAGGTTACAATTAATAACATTATCTATCATTTTAAACAAAACTGGTTGCCATCGCAACATATAAAAGTAGTCCGTAAGCACAAAAAATAATTAGTGAAACTAATATTTGTTAAGCTCAGTAGCTACCGCTACAGTATCTATACCTACTAATATTGGTTTGAATCGGTATAGGAGTCATGAAATTATGGACAATTGGTAGGATTATGTGCCTATAAGACATTATCAAATATTCTATTACAGCAACTTCAGCCTCTGGCAGGAAGGGAGGTTGGTAATTATCAGTCTGGCTTCTGTAGTGGAAAATCAGCTATTGATCAAATGTCTTCTTTTAGGGTGATACTTAAAAAAATTAAGGAATATAATGTTAAAACACATCAGCTCATAATAGACTTTAAATCTTAAATTACAGCATTGATTGAGATGGGCTCTACAGTCGTACGGTTGCAATTAATATTCCTCCTAAAATAGTTTGCCTTAAGAGGAAGGATAACTACGATGGTTACAGAGCTTGTAGAGCCCCTCCAGGCAAATTTATCAAGTAAATTTATTCCAAATAAAGAATTAGGATGAGGGAATGCTCCAGCTCGGCTTCTAACTAACTTTGGCATTCAGAACAGTGCTATACTAATAGAATAAGAATGTTCCGAGATTCTAGGCATATATGCCTCCTCCCAGTAGTAAGTAAAGTCCTGGAAAACCTGATTGTTACCAGCCCCAGACCGGTCTTCAGAGCAGTGAGTCATCCACGGCAGTTCGGCTCGACCTGTGGCAAGGGAAAAACGGATTCGCTGCAGAAAGTACACCAAGACGCAAAAGGGAAGGTTGATAAGTATGTCATACTGTTGTTGTATGATATTTCCTCCACCTTCGACAACGTATGGTGGCCTTGTGTGCTCCAGCGGTTGCAAAGGTTCGAGATCCACAGCAACTTGTATTCCCTCGTTGGTAAGTTGGTACCTCAGTACTAGAAGTGTGAATATAAGATGTAGCTACTACGAGGTAAAGAGGCCAATCGAGACAGGCTGTGCACAGGGTGCCTTAACACCCTAGGAAGGCCCATTCCCGAGGTTGGCGAGCCACCACCGGAGGAATAAGAAGACTAGTGACCATAAGGAATGGAGCAGGGCAGGACGGATGCTGTGGACCGGGAGGGCTGGACCAGGCAGACCGGACGGATGCCGTCTCCACAAGAGCTAGGAGGAGAGGACCGGACGGATGCAGCGGATCAGGAGGGCTGGACCGGAAGGAGATAAGGTGCGGTACCTAAGATGTGGTAATGCGTGGTGGGGCCGCACCACAGGAAGTAAAATAAGGTTCGGTCCTTCTTAGTGCAGCAAGTTGCACTAATTTTTGCAGTTTGCTAATTGCAGAGTGGGGTCTGACATTATCATAGTAAAACAGAATATCTTTACGACTGACCAGTTGTAAGTGTCTTAGTTGCAATTCTTGGTTTAATTTCCTTACATGCGTAGACCTTCAAATCAATCGCTTTTCCTTAAAGAAGCTACTCGTAAAACAATACACTACGATGTTTCCACCATATAGAGAGAAACCATATGCGACCATCCGATGTCGCAGATGATCCAATTTTTGCCACCTGTCATATTCGTTTCAGAAATGGGCCCCCTTTTTTTTTTTTTACCAAATATAGAGACATGCAGCCAAACTGTTTAAAATGACTTTGAACGATTTGAAAACTTGTTTCCAGCGTCTCCACAATTCCTCGTTACTATAACGACCGGTTTCGTTCCATTAGTGCCTTCATATTACTCGAATCAACTTGGGTGGGCCGACCGCTGCGTGCCATCAAGACTAGTATCGCCGGAACGAGACTTGGTAGACCACTTCAAAGCAGCACTTTCTGTTGAGGCATATATCTTTAGGTGGGCGTCTGATGCTTGTTTGACATTTATAAATAAAATATCAAAATATTTCGAACATGCACTTTGTCCTTTGACATTATCACTACGCTGTAACAATAACAAGATTAATTCCAATAAAAACAAATTTAACTTATTCGAAGAGCAGACTTTGATTCTTCTATATGAAGTATCATTATTGCCATAAAAGGCAAAGATAATCAGATATATTCGGAAACAAATTCCGAATCTACGGAACTGATGAGTCCATCAAATATTAATAAGACGGTTGAATTTTTGTCAAATTTTGAAAACTTTATATTTACATAATCAATTTTATTTCATTATATTATATCTACATGTGAAAAAGACATACCTTGGCATAGCTGATTTTTGAATCCAATACTTCTGTAGCCATTGGGACAAGAACATGTATATGATCCTTGCTGGTTGATGCAGTAGCCTTGGCATCTTTGATGACCATCTTCACATTCATTGATGTCTATGCACGTCCTAAGTGGGATTAGTATTTTTACTTAATGGAATATTAATTTAACATCATTACTTTTATAGTAGAAGATGTTATTACCTGTTATCGACATTAAGTTTAAACCCAGGTTTACACCGGCATCTGTACGAACCCCAGCGATTGTCACAATAATGACTACACAATCCTGGTTGTTCAGCGCATTCATCCACATCTTAAGATTTTTTAATTGTTTTAGTTCAAAGTTTACTTATTGTAGAGAAAATAATTCAGCAGGGTGGTTACAATGCAAATTATTGGTAATCATTTAAATTTTAATTCTCATGAAATATCAGTTTATCTTGGAATAACATTAACGAAACCTGATTTGGTGTAATCTGATTTTGTTTACTAATCAAAATATGCTTTCTGATATCAACATAATTTTTCCCATAGACACATTTATTGATGACTCTTTTTAAAAAAACATCTCAGTATGTGAGAGGATATAATTCATATACTTCAGGATCATTGTATCAATTGTAAAAGGCAATATGTCTTCACCCAATTTTGGGAAATGAGAAATTTGTGTTTAATTTCTAACAAAACTAGATTTTACAATTAATTTTTTAGCATATATTGTGATTTGAGATTACATAAACAATAATTAGACTTTTTGGTTAAATAGGTAGTTAAAATAAAAGCAATGTTGAAAAAATACTTCTAAAAAGTATGTTGTACCAAAATATGCAAATGAATGTATATAGGCTATGGAATGTGACATAAATTAAGAAACCTGGTCGAGGACGTAAAAGGGTATGTAAATAATAAAAAGACCTAATAACTTTAATAATAATAATAATAATGATAATCTACTTTTTTTTAAAATACTTGGGACACTGTTATACATTCACAGCTGATACAGAGATCTTTGATGCCTGGGTGAGGAGCGATTTGTTGCAGGCACAATCCCTTAACAAGTCTGTTGGAGGTTGGGACGAAGTTTAAGACATAATTATTGACCTTCTAGAGAGAGATAATCCAGTAACAATCCAAATATGATTGCCAAGAGAAGAAGTTTAAAAACTACTGTGTTCAACCATGCTGAACCACAACAACCCCTGAAGGGTCTTGGGTTCAACCAATACCAACATTTGTACAAGAAGGTGGTATGGTCAGCAATCAACCTCAACCACCAGGTTTTCCCTCCAATTAAAGGTATCCACTTAATAGAGGCTGGTTGTCGCCCAGGAAGGTCTTCAAATACCGAAGTCGATCCACGACCAAAGAAACAGAAATTAAATTATCTGCCCCCTAGCGGGCTCGTAATGAAAACAGTTCAGTGCCTTACCCACTGAGCTACCCCAATCCTTGAACCATAAACTGAGCTTAAATAATAGTCCTTCATGGAACTATATGATGAGCTGCTAATTACTTAGTCTAGTACTAATAAACACAATTTTTAACACAACGCAGTTTATACAATATGGTGATGGATATTTTTGATTTAGAAAAACTAGTCCATGCTTTGATGCTTATTAAATTAAAGATTCACTCAAAGTACATATTACTGATTAAAATTTGTATAATCTATTCTCACACGTTATCACATTCTAAACTGACATTTCATATGAAAATTTTATTTCTAAGCAACATAAGATACTATGTATACCTGATTTTGATAGTTACCTATGCATTGTGTCTTAGCGGGATTTAATTTCAGTCCTGGTTTGCAAGACACGAGATCAGAACATAGATAGTTACCTCTGATATTGATACATCTTTGATTAGGTCCACATCTTGCTAATCCTTCTTCACATTCGTCGATATCTAAAAATTAATTAAAACGTTAAGTGTCGGAACTTAATGATTTTATTATATATTATTAATGTGTTAATTCAGCGGTTCTCAAACTTTTTGTTCCGAGCTCCCCATAAATGATTTAACTTAAATCCACGCCCCCACCCCCATATATGTATATAACTGTGCATTTTATAACGGCACATTTGCTGGTAATTCTTATTTGAATTACATGTTCAAAGCTTATTCCTATTGGGGTAATGGGTTCATTGTTAAAATAATTAAAATTCATTTTCATTCACACAAAAAAGTTCATTTTTTTAAATAACTAAACTTTGCGCCCCCCCCCCTCCTCGCAAACCCTTCATCGCGCGCAACACTGTGAGAACCGCTGAATAAACTTTTAGTAAGATTGGAAGACTATTTGTCTCCAAATTACAAACATTATCAAAAGAAAAACCCAAAAATAGAAAAAGCTAATTTTTCTGAAACAATTCAGTTAGAAATATCTTTTGGATGGCTGTGCTTTAAATAAATAAGTATGTAAAACTAAATCTATTTTTAATTTCAAAAAACCATTCACTTTAATTATTATCATTTTAGTGGAGACAAATATTGAGTTTTTTTTTTCAATTTATTATTATAACTTTTTTTGTTAGAAGTGCTAATTCCGAATTTCAGCTTTGCACTTTCGAGAAACCTGATTATTCCGAGGGTTTGTATAATAACAAGCAAGTTTGAATTTCTCAAAAATTATTCCTCTTAAGCTTTTTGTCGAATAAACTGTCCAGGCGCTAGAATACGTTAAAGTGATAGTGTAATAATATAGTAGCCGAACGGGGGAAAATATTGAATTTTTTTCTGTCATTTTAATGTTCATAGAGGCGCTAAATTCAAATTTCAACTTTTCCCTCTAGTAAAAGTTCGAGCTTGACTGAAAAATACAATTTAGGCGGCAGGGGCCATTGAAGTTTACTGCACGTGAAATCGGATTTTGCTACTCATGAAAAATTGTCCATTTTTTTTTTTCACTGCAGTTGCTTCGTCTAAAAAAATATCATTTGTATAGAACTTAATGTGGTTAATTTTTGCATAAAATTGTTTTCTATGTATATTATAACTAAGGCTAGGATTCTCATGCAGATATATATATCGGTTCCTGACCTAGATATCACCTAGTACCAACTTATGTTATATGTTTTCACACTATTGGGATCAAATTAAGCCAATTTAAATTTACATATGTTTACATATTTGACATAATTTACAATTTTTTTTACATATTTTGATCCATATTTGTTCATTTTTATATTTCTTTGTAACGTAACTTGAATGATGAGTGCGAGAAGAAAACATCTTTCACAAGACTTCTATTGCTGTTAATCGCTTCTTAGAACCACATCCTACAAAACAATTCTGAGATTCCTCCTTCCTTGATTTTTGCTCTGATAAACAGAACCAAGCATATTTTTTATTCAGTGTTTATCTGTGAGCCTCAAGGTTTCTACTGTTGCCAAACACGATTTGAAAATTCTATTTTCCGATTTACTTTATTTCCATATTTTTTTCGGAATAGAGAAAATCGCAAAAAAAAAAAAAAAAAAAAAAAAAAAAAAAAAAAAAAAAAATAAGTTTTAAAATGTCTTCGCGTGTTTCCAAACGAAACATTCGGAGGTGATGGAGGCATTTTATATTGCAGTTCCTGTGACTAGGCTGTAGCCACTACACAACGATTCCATGTGACTCAGCACATTGGCACAGGATCTCACAAATCGAACAAAGAGAAAAAGGCAATATTAAAGCAAAGTTTCATCACACCATCTACCTCAAGCGGAGAAAGTAAATTCACCTTTTATACAGGTTTTTGTCGAGCGTTGTGCAGGCTGACATACCATTAAGTAAAATTAACAATCCCTCTCTTAAATACTTTAGGGAAAGGTACACTGAAAAATGGAAATACAGGATGCTAGAATCAAAAGAGGATTTGAATCAGAAGTGATCATTATTTTCTGATAGCAAACAAAATATGGAAAGATGGGAAGATAAAAGTAATGGAAGCTAAAAAGAAATCATGGGAAGATTTTGGCCGAAAGCTTGAGGAAAACTCTAAAGAAAACCAGAAGGTCTTCTATAAAGTTCTCAAAGGAATGAGAAGGGAACGACCGACTTTTCAGAAGGGAATTAAGGATGGAAATGGAAATATTATCTGACATGATGAACGTATCATGGAAAGATAGAGGGAGTACTTCAAAGATCTTCTAGAGGGAAGAGATGCATAGCTCAGTGTGACCCAGAGGGATGCAGAGGAGGTTTGTGTCGAAAACGACTACGTCAGTGAAGAAGAACTGGAAGAAGCCATCAAAAAAGTCAAACTAGGCAAAGTAGCTGTTCTTGACGAAATTACTCCAGAAATGATTAGTAAAGGCCAAGAGATGTTCCTCCATCTTCTGAATCTCATTTGAAAAGAAAAGAGAATTCTAAGGACTGGGAAGTTGCAACAAAGGGGATAATTGAGAGTGTGGTAACCACCGTGGAATATCACATTTGAGTATACCCAGAAAAGTGTACCCTGAAATACTGGAGACAAGAATAAGAACAGTAGTCGATAGTCCGCTCGGAGAAGAACAATACGGCTTCAGAGCACAGCGCAGCGAGCAAGATATCTTCACATTGTGACAAATAACGAAGAAGACTGTGGAAAAGAACAAAGAACTATCAGTTTGCTTTGTGGACCTTCAAAAGGCTTTCGACAAGTGGGAAAGGTAGACATAGAGCAGGCACTGTCAGATAGAGGCATCGATCGAGGGACGACCTTGGCAGTTGTTGTATATTGCTATCTAGTCTTCCCGCCAATGTGATCAGCTGTGGGAAAAAAGAAGGTTATGTTGACATGTGTTGTACTTTTTGTAATGTTATCAAGCCAATAAAATGTGCTCGTGTTCAGTCATTCTCAATGTGTTTGTGTTATTACAACAACCCATAAATGGCAATATAATATTCACGACGAGGATTAAAACACGGTTTAATTTATTGCAGTGTGCTCAAGAATTGAAATCGGATACATAATTATCATCGTTTCAATCTCCGCCAACGACGCTACGTCTTCACAGCTACAGTAGTCCAGGTAACTTCATTTAATTTACATACACATTTTACAATGAATGATAATCAATTTAAAAGTTTTCTGGAAACATTCTCCTAGACACCAGCATCAAACCAAAAAACCCTTGTTGAACAATTGCTAGCGGTAGGGGGTTCGAGTTTTGGCAATGTCGCAACATTTGATCGTTGTTTGTTTGTTTGTTTGGGCTTATAGGCATAAAACCCTAAGGTCATCAATGCCTGCGTAATTTTGATTAATCCTATTTAAAATTTGGTCCCGAATGGGTGCTGCGGATAGAGGCGCGCCCCAAGGAGAGACGAACCGCACTCGCCGAGAAGGAAATAACGCCACGGCTTGCTTATCTGTATATATATAATTTTTTTTTTTTTTTTTTTTTTTTTTTTTTTTTATACAAAGCTCATTTGTGGAATGTAGATAAAAAACCATTTACATTTATTCTATATGGAAAAGTCTACATCCCCACGAGGTTTGGAGCAAAACTAGCCCAAGCAGCCGTGTCGCATTCCCCGCCAAGCGGGACCGATCCGCCCCAACCACAGGTAGCCCCCGCCCCCAGCCACAGCCCCACAGAACCCCTGAGAAAATTGATTAAGAGAATACATATTACATATTATATAATATGTTAATTTATATAATATATTAAATAAATTAAGATCAAATTTGTTGTATAAGTATTATTTTGTTGTCAGTTAATTAAATATTGTTAAGCAGATCATTTTCTTTTAAAAAATTAAAGACTGTTTTGGCTTTAGATATATCATTTCCGAGGGTGTCCGAAATATTAGTTGAAAGTCCTATTCTAGTTAATTTCGCGAGATAGAAAGCACATTCTTGAAATATATGTTTCACAGTTAGGGAGCCATTGCAATGTTGGCACCTTGGCGGTGGCTGCTTCGTTATCAGATGTAAGTGGGTCAGCCTCGTATGGCCGATCCTCAATCTAGCCATAGCTACCTCCTCCCTACGATTCTGATGACTCGATGAGATCCATGGCTTTACTGACTTTTTAATATCCTTTAGCTTGCTTGGTGGACTTTCATTCCACATATTTTGCCAATTTTGGAGAATTTTATTTTTGAGGGGATGGCTCATTTCTTGTGGTGTTAAAATAGCCATGCCACGACCAGGGAGGGTAAGTGCTTGTTTCGCTGCTATGTCTGCGAGTTCATTGCCAATAATCCCTGTGTGACTCGGAATCCAGATAAAGTATACCGACTTTCCCATGTTTTCCAATATATTGAGGTAGTAATGGATTTTTATAATAATCGGATGTTTGGGGTACATGTTGCTGATGCCTTTTAATGAGCTTAACGAGTCCGTAACTATTGCGATGATGCTTTGATCTATTGACATGGAGTAGTGGAGTGCTGATGATATTGCATGGAGCTCGGCTGTAAATATATTGCATAGTTTGTGTAGTTTTTTATTTTATGAGTGGAGTTATGGGTAACAAAAGAAGATGCGGTTGAGAAATCGGATTTAGATCCGTCAGTATAAATTTCAAAAGGTTTTGGTATACTTTGAAGGAGACAGAAAAATTCAGATTTGTATACAGAAGGAAGGGTATTATTTTTAGGAAGTCTGGTTAAGTGAAGCAGTGTTTCAGAGGTTTGTTTGTCCATGGAGGGTTATGAACTTCTTGTTTATATATTGGTATTTCTTTTAGGAATTTGATAGCTGAATTTACTCTTTCTGAAAAAGGAAGTGTTGCGTTCGGCTTTTTTGAAAATAATTTAACGAATTTTGATTTAAAAATGTATTTATGTGCTGGGTGTTCGGAATAAGGTAGGATTTTGGAGATATAATTAACTGCTAACTTTTTTCTTTCTGAACAATAGTGGGGGTATCCCTGATTCACAACATAAACTAAGAATGAAACTAGTTCGAAATGCTCCCGTCGATAAACGAATTCCAGTATGGTGGATGGAATCAATTTTATTTAGTATTTGGAGTCGAGCAGAACCATAGATAAAACAACCATAGTCCAATTTCGAACATATTATAGCTCGATAGATTTTTAATAATGAGTGCCTGTCGGAACCCCAGGAGGTGCCACTAAGATATTTTAATATTTTGAGTCTTTTTGTGGATGATGATTTTAGAGTGGAAATGTGTGATTCCCAAGTTAGTCTGCGGTCAAATATCATGCCCAAAAATCTGTGATTGTTTGTGTAGGGAATTATGGAGTTTCCTAATCGGAGTTCAGGAGAGGGAGGAGTGTTTCTTTTACGATTAAAGTGCAAACAATTAGATTTTTCGGAGGAGAATTGTAGGCCGACGGATGAAGACCAGCAAAGCAGCCTATTTATGGCTTCCTGTAATTTTGTTTGTATAATGTATATGTTTTCTGAGCGACAAATTATAACCAGGTCATCAGCGAACAATAGGGGCTTGACACCTCTCGGTAAATTTAATCCCAGGTCGTTTATTGCTAGGCAAAATAAAGTTGGGCTAAGGACACAACCTTGAGGAACACCATTGCTTTGTTTATGTATATCTGAAAGCTCGCATCCTATCCTGACTCTAAAGTGGTGATCTGATAGAAATTGTTGAATATATGTGAAAAAATGTCCTCTGATTCCAATGGATGATAGTTTATTTAGAATAACTTTGTGATTGATGTTATCGAAGGCCTTTTTTAAATCAAAGAATATAGCAATCATATGCTGGGAATTGATGAATGAGTATTGGGCTTCGGCTTCCAATATGACCAGGTGATCTACAGTGGATCTTCCCTTACGGAAACCGGACTGAAATGGTTGAAGTAAATTGTTGTTTTCTATGACCCACATTAATCTTTTATTCACCATGCGCTCCATAATCTTACTGAGGCAACTTGTAAGAAATATAGGGCGATAGCTGTTTGGGATCCTTTTATCTTTTCCAGTTTTTAGAATAGGAACTATTATTGAATTGCGCCAGGATTTTGGAAAGTGTCCCGTTCGCCAAACATGATTATAGAATTCAAGTAACCATTTTTGGGTATCGGCAGACAGGTTTTTGACCATATCATAATGGATTTGGTCCGGGCCAGGCGTTGTTCCTTTAACAGTATTTAGGATATTTTTGAATTCCCACATTGAGAAAGGGATGTTATAATATTCTGTTTCAAAATTTTCCATGAAGTCTGTTTCTATTTCATCGGTATTGTTGCTATTGTCTTCAGTGTTGTAAATTTTGTCATAGAAATCGGCGAATATGTTTGATACAATTAGGGATCGTCAGATAATTGGCCTTTTGTTAATATGGTGTATTGTGTGAAAGATTGATTTTTGGTGAGTTTACGGACTTTATTCCATATATCAGCTGATGTAGCAGAGGAATTTATAGAGCTTGTAAATTTCTTCCATGAATCTGATTTACATGAATTAAACAACTTTCTGCAAATAGCTCTCTGTTTTTTGTATTCCGTCATGTTTTCGGACGTCATTGATTTTTGAAATTTTTTAAGGGCCTTACGACGTTCTTTAATTGCCTTTTTGCAAGCATCATTGAACCAGGGAACGAGTGGTCTTTTTGGAGAGCCTGAGGTCATAGGTATAGACACTGTAGCTGCTTGAATAATTGTATTAGTGATAATTTCGCACCCAATGTCGGTGCTCATTTCTGATGGGTGGTTTTGAGGTGGTGTGATCAAGGAGTTAAAAAGATTCCAATCTGCTCTGTCTAGGACCCATCTCGGTTTGGTGTTAGTGGGGTTTATATTTATGAATTTCATAAGCAAAGGGAAGTGGTCGCTACCACATAGGTCTGGTGAAACTGTCCAGTTTATTATATTGTAAAGGCTAGGGCTGCAAAGGGAAAGGTCAATTGAGGAGAATGTTCTATAGCTGGAGCTAAGGAACGTAGGTTCGCCGGTGTTAAGTAGGAGAAGATTTGAGTGGTCTAAAAAGCTCTCTATTATTTTACCCCGAACGTTAATATCTTGTGAACCCCATAAGGGATTGTGGCCATTAAAATCTCCAACAAAAAGAACAGGTTGTGGCAGTTGTTTGTATATGTCTAGTAGGCTTTTTGTATCTATTGTACGGTCCTGTGATAAATAAAGATTGCAAATGGTCAAGTTGAAGCGAAGGTGAACGGAGACTGCTACAGTCTGGAGGTGGGAGTTTAATGGTATTTGTTTGGAGTATACAGATTTGTTTACCGCTATTAAAACCCCATGATGATTATTGTTTGAGCTTGAAGTATCATTTCTATAGATTTCAAAGTTTTTTAAATTGAATTTATCATTTGTTGAGAGATGAGTCTCTTGAAGGGCTAGGCAAAACGGGTCTTTATCGTGAATAAGAACCTTCAGGTCATTAAAATGAGTCTTTAAGCCATTACAATTCCATTGAACTAAGGTCATAAAAGGATTATTTGTAATGGATTAGAAATATATAAACAAATAAATATAAAATAAAATAGCTTTGTATAACCCATAGTAGCAGAATATGTATATAATACACCAATAACCACAATAATGTGGTAGGTAATACAGAATTGAAGAGACGTAAGGAGATACAGAATTGAAAAAAAAAAAGAAAAAAAAAAAAAAAAAAAAAAAAAAAAAAAAAAAAAAAAAAAATTTTGCAGACTTGAAAAGCCAAAGGAAAAGAGAAGAAGAAAGATATACTAAGGAAAAAAAAAATAAAGAATAAATAAATGAAATAAAGAAAAAATAAAGAAGAAAAAAAAAAAAAAAGAAAAAAAAAAAAAAAAAAAAATCTTAAATCCGTAAAACACATAAAAATATAATTTATATAGTACTTCCATTGTAGTGGTACAACTCGCCTAGTGATAAGAAGTAATAACTTGAAAACGATAAAATGATTGTAAAAGCAGATAGGAACAGTAATATAGTAAATAAAAGGAATACTTAAGTGTATAACAGATATATATGTACGTGACAGAGATAACAACAATGTGATATTTACCAACATTATGAGGAGAAAAGAGACGAATGAGTAAATAAAGGCACAAATATATAGTTTTTTAAACAGTTAATAATGATTAAAAGACTATTTAATTTAGGATTAGGAAATTTTATATATATTTTATTTGAATAATTAATTAATATGATAAAAGGTTTTATAAAGTTAAGAAAGTATATATCTGGGATTGGAAAACTGCAGTAGATGAAATTTATTGTATTTTGTGAATGTGAAATAGTAAATGGCTGAAAGTAAATATTTATTGTATTATCTATGTTTACGTTGAATAACTGAGTGGATAATATTATTCTGAAAGTTATAGAAAGATTATAGTTATTATTTCTATCGTAGGAATATATAATAGAATACCGGATGTTATAAATTTTATTATTATTGTTTGTCATGTAGATTATCAGTGTTGGTAAATTGTTTAATTTTTTTCAGTTTCTTTAGTCTTTGATTCTCTTTTTGCATTCCGTTTATTAATAACTTTTTTAAACCCCTGATCATCGACCAACTGGCCCGTATCTTCGATAGACATGGGTGAAGTGGGTTCGTTATCAGGGATTAAGGGTGCGTTATCACCTTGGTCTCTGGAGGTTGACGGAGTGGGGGGTAGAGACAAGGATGGTGGGGGGGAGGGGGTGGCAGTACCTGCCGAGCAGCTTCGTGTTTTAGGACGAAGTGGATTAGTTGGAATAGGAATGGGAGGGGGTTGGATAGGAGATGGTGGGGGAAGGGGGGCAGGGAGAGGGAGTGGGGTGATGTTATGTTTTTCTGGTATCGTTTTATTATTTAAATTCGGCTTAACAGCACTTTGAATGTTAGCCTTAAAGCTAACCTGTGGGATAGTGAACTCAAAGTCCACTTGAATTCCTATTTCTTTTTTTTCAGTTGATTTTAAAATTTCAGAAAAGGATTTTTGAAACATGATAGGGTTTCTACTTTTTATAATTTTTTTTGGCTTCAGTATATGAGGTTTTATTGTTTACTTGAATCGCTTTTATTTCTTTTTGTAGTTTAAAAACGGGACAATTCCTATCTAAGGCATTGTGGCCCCCTTTACAATTTGAGCATTTGGTATCGTTTTCACATTTAGAGTTATTAGTATGTTGTTTTTCCCCACAATTAGAGCAAATTGATAATTTTTTACAATCCTTAGTTGGATGAGAGAAACCCAAGCAATTATAGCATCTCATCGGGTTCGGATATATTGTTTTACTTCTACTGTGAGAAATCCTATTTTAATTTCTTCGGGGGGTTTTGGTGTATTAAAAGATAAAATATACGTATGGGTATATATTTCATTTCCGTTTTTTTTAATTTTTATTCTAGTAACATCGGTAACAATATTTTTTAGTTCTTCTTTTATTTCTTCTATAGTGGCAAATTGTAAGTCGTAACATCTAATTACGCCCTTCGAATAGTTCAGTGATCTATGAGGACTAGCTTCGACTTGAAATTGTCCACCAAAATTATCGATTGCTAATAATGTTTCACTTTGTTTTGCATTGACTGTTTCTATTAGCAAATTTCCGTCTTTAAGTTTTTTTGATATTTTTTGTAGTACCTACCGTATTTGTTATGAATTCGTTGATAAAAAAAGGTGATACATTTTTAAAGTTTCCCTCGTCTTTTCTTATCAAAACTATATATGTTGGGGAAATTTTTTGGTTTGAAAAAATGGGGGTGTTATCGATAGGCGATTTCATTCTCCCTCTTTTTCTACGCTTTACATTGGGACTTGGTGGGTCAGTCCCATTCATTGTTTAATTTTAAAATTATTTATATATATAAAAAAAAAATAGTTGTAATAATAATAAATGAAATAACTATTAATAAAAAAAAAATAAAAAAAAAAGTATAATAAACCAAATGATATTTTATTAAATAATTAATGAAATGTAATAGAAATAGTTGGTTCTAGCTTATCTGTTCTGGTGATCCTCTGAGCTCTGCTCTCTTCAGAGTCCAAACAAACACTGAACATTTGATCGTTTCGACTCAACAGTGGAGAAATTTTCATCATGAACGTTTCGAAAACTACACCTCTCAGAAAAATGTTACAGATGACACAAAAAAAGCGCAGCTACTTCTCAGTTCAATAGGCCCAATCCAGTATAATAACTTGGCCGCATTCCTAGGACCCGAGAAACTCTCCATTGAACTCTCTCGACTACAAATCTCTTTCTAAGGAATTTTCAAAAATGCTAATGCCCGAAAAAAATGTTGTTTCCCAACATTATTTTCTATCTTGCTACCAACAGGGCTCTCAGACTATTTCTGAATATACTGCCACCTTACGACGTCACTTGTCAGATTGCGAGTTTCACGTCGAATGCCCTGAGTCTTCCTGTAAGAAAAAAGTCCCGATATCTGAAGTTTTCTTGCGTGCTCAGTTTATGCGGGGAATCCGCGATGACTGGATCCGCGAACTCCCAGGATGTCCACCTAACATATTAACAAAGTTTCGCGTCGTTCAAACACAGAAAGAACTGAATCACATCTTAAACAGCCACGTGACTTCACTCCAAGTTCTCGCCGTCCCCCTCCGTTGCGATCCCGGGATTTTTATCGCTCTTTGGGAATTGAGAATTTATGTTTTCGGTGCGGGAAAAATTCTCATAAATCAAATAACTGCCATATCAACCGAGAAAAACTAAGATGCACTTCATGTTCCGCAAAAGGCCATGTTTCTAAGGTGTTTATCAAAACCTTATCTAAAACATCTACTGGTTCTAAGCAAGTTGGACATGAATCTGATGTAAGCGACTCTGATCATTCAACTCAATCTTACGGATGCAATGCTATTACGCACGTCTCCTCTGGCGTAGTTGATTTGTACGAACTCAATTCCCGCTCAGAGAAGTATATCATAACTGTGTCGCTGAACAGTAAACCTTTCAAAATGGAGGTGGATTCTGGTGCGAAATTCTCCATTCTGCCGGAAGACAAATTACAGCAGCTTAACCTAAAAAAAGAACTTTTTCTTAAGAACCAGTGCATATTAAATTCAGAACTTTTTCAAATGACATCGTCCCTTGTAAGGGTAAGGTAAATGTAGCAGTCACCTTTAAAAACAAACACATACTTGCTGACTTGTACGTTGTTCCACCTGGCCATGACGCACTTTTAGGCCGTGACTGGATCAGGAAGCTGGACCTAAAACTTAATCAGATTGATGCAGAGATGTTGCTTGAACATGATTCCCATGATGTTACAGATTCCTACTCTTTAAATGATGTCGATGTTTTAAATGATTCCCTCAGGTATTTCGAAAAAGTGTTTTTGCAAATTTCCTTAACTTTGAGAGAAAAAGCTTCTACACCAGAGAACGTACAGTACCATATGCTCTTCGTGATCGGGTAGAACGGGAGCTTGACTCGCTTGGAGAGTCACACACCAGTTGCTACAAGTGATAGGGGATCTCCTCTTATGGTAATACCAAAACCAGATGGAGCAGTCCGACTATGTGTCGATTACAAATGTGGGGTAAATGAGCGTCTGGTTTCTGCCAATTTTCCGATTCAACGTGTTGAAGATGTGTTAAACAGCCTCCGTGATTCCACTTACTTTTGCTCGATTTATTCAAGGCCTATTTGCATCTCCCTGTCGATGAACAAAGCAGTATTATTCAGACCATTTCCACCCATAGAGGTACGTACAAAATGAACCGGTTGAGTTTTGGAATTAAAACGGCACCATCAGAGTTCAATCGAACAATTTCACAAATTCTGGCTGGTCTACCCAAATGTGCCATTTACTATGACGATATTTTAGTACACGGATCTTCCTTGGAAGAATGTAGACAGAACCTTCGGCTCTACCTCAGAAGGTTTTCAGAGTATGACTTACACCTTAATAAAAACAAGTGATCGTTCTTCATCACCGAGACTTCTTCACTACCTTGGTCATGTTGTTTCGAGAAATATAATTAAAAAAAAATCCTCTAAAGATTCAGGCTGTCTCCACACTTCCATGCCCTCAGAATGTCGATGAAGTTCTCAGATTTCTAGGTATGATGACCTACTACGCAAGATTCATCCCAGATTAATCTACAATTTCATTTCCCTCACGGAATTTGCAAACTAAAGGGCACCATTTTAAGTGGACCCGCCAATGCGAAGATGCTTTCGTTAAACTTAAAGCTGAAATGTGCAGCGACAGAATTTTAATCCCTTTTGATCCAGCATTGCCAGTTATACTAACCACAGATGCTAGCCCGGTGGGAGTCGCAGCAATTTTGAGCCATTCTGTGGATGGGAACGAGAAACCTGTAGCCTATGCCTCTCGCGCTCTCACACCTTCTGAAATGAACTACAGCCAACTTGACCGAGAAGCACTGGCTATTGTGTTTGGAGTCTCCCGATTCTAAAACCACAACTATGGGAGAAATTTTTTCTTGGTTACCGATAACCAACCACTTTCACGGATTTTTGGTCAGAACCGAAGTTTGCCACAGATGACCTCGGCCAGGCTGCTGCGATATGCGTCATTCCAGTCAGGTTTTCACTATACAGTTCGATGCAAGGAGAGCAAGGAAAATTTTTTTTTTTTTTTTTTTTTTTTTTTTTTTTTTTTTTTTTTTTCCAAGCCCCTATTTGGATAAAGCTTGAGTTTGATGAGATTTTCTATGGATGTTTGGCCTTTTTCTGCACTGTGTGCACTGTAAGGCCTACAGAAGGTTTTGTAATGCTTGATGTTTTGTTGTTGCTCAGAAAGATAATGTTTAGGTGATGGGGCTCACCTAAACCTTGTTGTTCAACTTAAAAACTAATTAATTGAATTTTTTTTTTTTTTTTTTTTTTTTTTTTTTTTTTTTTTTTTTTTTTTTTTTTTTTTTATTTAAATACTTACTATTTTTATACTACTACTTACTATTAATAATTTATTCATTGTGTAACATGAAATAATGTCCTTATGGTTTCTGATCAGTGGCCAGTAGCATCTGATTGGCCCGTTGGTCTAGTGGGCTCTCATTGGTCCGAATTGCTGTTTTCATTACGGTCCGTCTGTTGCCAGCGGACCGGGGGTGGCGCTGGTGTTAATGTCTTGAAGAGGGGGTTTGTCAAGAACTGCAGGGAGTCCAGGAACTTGACGTGTCTGCGCTGAATGAATTCTGGAACGGTGGGAAGATCGAAGATCTCGTGAAGGTCTTTTGTCTTCTTCTTCTTCAGGGATGTGGTCCTCGTCATCTTCTTCAGCATGGAGTCCTGGAACCGCTGCAGGTGCCGTCTGGTCCCATCTGAAAGGCGGGTGAGGAGAGGGGCACCGTACAGGAGGGCAGGTCTCAGCATGCTTTTGTAAATACAAAGTTTGAGACGGAGGGAAAGTGCTGGAGAGGATAGGAGGTGATGGAGGCGATAGGATCTTTTTCTCACTTTGCGGTGTGTCCTGTAACAGTGAGCTGAAAATTTCAGCCCTCTATCGATAGTGACTCCCAAGTAGACGATGGAGTTGGAGGGGGCAATCGTGGTGTTTGCCACTCGCAGGGTCTTCGGCAGTCTTGTCCTTTTCCCACGCTGGTGTGAGAACACTACGCAGTCCGTTTTGGTTGGATTTACTTGGATGTTAAGTGAATCCAACCGTCGAATTATCTCTCCACAGACTGTTTCGGCCTGACGTAGTGCTCTAGTGGGGTTCATGCTGCTGCTAGTGATGGCAATATCGTCGGCAAAAGCGGCTACTGTCGCTCTACCGTAGTTTTTGCCAACCACTTCAGCAGTGTAGATGTTGAACAACACTGGAGATAGTACTGCTCCTTGTGGCACACCGCAAGTGAGAGGTACTGAGTGAGAATGGACGTCACGAACCCGCACAGCGAGACTTCTCTCACTGAGAAAGGAGACAATGACTCCATAGAGCTGCTCAGGGCATTCCAGGTCTTCGAGTTTTCTGCATAAGCTCCCGTGAGACACGGAATCGAATGCTTTCGTGCAGTCTATGGAGATCAGCGCTGTTGCAGTATTCCTATTGAAGTTTGAGCACGCCTCAGTTTGTAGCTTCATCAGGTGGTGTTCAGTGCTGAGACGTGCTTGGAAACCCGTTTGTTCAAACGGAATGACTGAGTTCTCCTCGCAAAAGTCTCGTAGATAATTGAGAACAATTTTCTCGTAGACTTTTCCGAGGTGAGGCAACAGGCTGATTGGCCGGTAGTGTTCTGGCTTGTCTCCTGTCTTAGCCGGCTTGAGGAGTGGAAACAGTATTGCGTGCTTCCACTGAACGGGGAAGTATCTTAACCTCAAGCAGGAGTTGTACAGGTTCGTGAGGTGCATTATTCCTTTTCTGGGGAGCTGCTTGAGAAGGACTGTCTGGATCCCGTCATGTCCAGGAGCTCTGTTCCCCTTTGTTCTCCGTAGGATTGCTTTCAGCTGTTTAGGGCTGATAAACATGAAGTTGTTCTCCTGGGCCATGGACGGGGGAGGTTCAGCATCGGTGGTCCTGTTTCTGATATCCTCTCTGTAGTGCTCAGCAAGCAGCTCCGCTTGATCGGCAGGGGAAAGGAGTCGGTCTCCATCGTGCAGGCGGATCGTTGAAGTTTTCTTGACTGCAGACCTGGTGAGTTTCCAGAACTTTCGGTAATCATTATGGGTTGCCCTCAGTTTGTCCTGCCAAGTGGAGGTTTTCCATTGGCGGAGCAAATTCTTGATCTGGGTGGTGATGGCGTTGAGGGCTACCTTGATGTCTGGATCCCGGTTCCTGTACCACTTATTTTTCAGATTCCGCCTACTCGATATGAGAGCCATGATATGAGGAGGGGGTTTTTGAAGGTGAGGTGGGGAAGGACGGAAGGTAGGGATAGAGGAGTGGGCAGCCTCTAGAACGGTGTCAGTGAGGGTGTTGATGAAATCATCAACTTCCTCCGGAGAGCTTAGCGGTTGCACCGACGGTAGTCAAGGCAAATTTCGGCTTTGTACTTGCCCCAGTCAGCTTCTTGATATAGGAATTTTTCTGGGGCTGGCTCGTCCCTCCTTCCTTCTAACTCGTAGATCACTGGCCGGTGATCTGACGTTATGAAGTCAGTCACTGTGCATCCAGTGATTCGATGGGGCTGTCGTGTCAGAAGGAGGTCGATGGTAGATGGATAGCCGTTGGAGTAACAACGGAAGGTATGGGTGTCAGGGTGGACTACCGTGAAGGGAGTCTTGACTAACACCCTGCCCGCCGCATTTGTCCGTGAATTGTTCCATAGACTATGTCGGGCGTTGAGGTCTCCGATGACCCAGTGGTTGGACTTTGCCCCGCAGGTTCGCAGAAAGTTCTTCAACTCCACAAGAGAACCCTGTGGACGTCGATATACCCCTGTGATGAGGGTTGGCTGCCTCATCAACACTTGAACAGTCAAGTGGCTGATACGTTGGTCCGTAACAGCCAGGGGTTCAGGCATCTTCTTCCAAGGTATACCGTGGCGGACGGCGATGAGGACACCTCCATGAGGGTCTCTAGTGCTATCTGTTGTCACGGCATACCCTTGAAGAAACGGTGGTGGTCCGAGCACTCTGGTGTCCGTGAATACGGCCACGGTGGGCCGTTTCAGTGCTAGCAGTGCTCGGATTTCTTCTATCTTCGGGCAAAGTCCGTTACAGTTGAAGTTCATGACTGAGAAGGAATTCATTGCTGATTCTTCTTCGTCATGATTTGAACCAGGAGGGTCATCTGGTCCGCTAAGGTCTGAAGAGTGGCCTGCATCGCGACTGCCCAGGGAGGAGGGATGTCACCCCAATGGTTGCTTGTTGTGGAATGAGGGTTGCATGGAGGTGCTGGGAGGGGAGTCTGCTGGGGTGGTAGTGGGGGGAAGGATTCGGGTGGTGGGGGGGGTAGGGTGGCTTGTGGAGGGGGAACACCCTGTGGCGCTGAAGCAGATGTGGTGGCAGTTTGCTGAAACTCTCCCGCCTGTCGAGCTCTCTGATTGGTCTGTTTGGCGGGAGCTCTGGTTGGCTGCTTCCTCGCGGCTGAACGTTTTGCCGCCTGCTCTTCCAGGATTTTCCTAGTTGGGCATTGCCTATAGGAAGCCACGTGGTTACCATCGCAGTTTTTACACTTCATTTGCCCTTCATTTGGGCAGCTTTTAATATTGTGTTCGCCTCCACAGCGAACACATGCGGGTTCATACCCACAGTTGGTCTGGATGTGGCCAAATTTTTGGCATTTGTAGCACTGTGGGGGTGTTGTTTCTATTCTGGCCTTGTAGTTTTCGGCCGTGAAAAATACACGGTTTACGTGTCTTATGTTCTTCACATTTGTTAGTGTAACATTAACAGGAAATGTTATTATTATGGGGGCTAAATCGACCTTTTTGCCATCGGGCAAGGTCTTTTGCAGCCTTCTAGCCTTTGTTATATTGAGGTCTTTGAATGCCTCTATAACATCGTTTGTGGTGAAGGTTGATGGTAACCCTTTTAGAGTATAATTAATTAATTTAGGCTTTTCGCCTCTGTTTGTGTATGTATGGTCGCCTATTCCAAATAGTTTTAGGCCACGGAGAACCTCTGATCTATCAGACGTAGATTCTAGATGGATTTTGACACCCTTCTTGAACTCCCTCAGGAAATAATTTGTTATTTTTAACTTTTTAAGATAATTTATTACCTCATTTACGCTCCTCTCAGCGACGAAGATCGGCGGGCTGGGTGTACTCTTTGTGGTTGAGCTGGCTGAGTCAGTCTGTGCGTTTTGGAGAACTGAAAAGCTGTTCTGCGTTGTGGTCGGAGGCATCTTCTGTGGTGTAACCTTCTTCCCCTTTTTCCTCGGTTCTCTAAATTCCTCTTCATTATCGGAGGGCGGTAAATCGGCTTTTTGGGCCACACTAAGAGTATTCCTAGTATTCACCATTGTTTATGATAAACACTACACTGAAATAATCACTACAAAGAGTTTGAACAAAGGAACTGAAAAACGTTCCCGGGAACAAAGACCCGAGAACAAAGAACTTATGCACACAAAGGACTTGTGAACAAAGGAACTGATAGCACTGATAAGAACACTGAACTGACATGAACACTATAACAGATGAACATGAACTCTCTTCTCCGCTGCAAGGAAAATCAGAATGTGGACTGCTTATAAAGAGCACCTCTTCCAAATTCGAGTAAGACTGCGGACATTTTGATTAATGAAGAGGTCAATCTTATTCACTTCGACTCAGTTTTTCATGTTTCTAGCTCATCAATAACGGCCGAGACCATCGCTGAAGCTATTGCTGTGGACCCAGAACTCCAGAAAATTATCAAGAACCTACAACTGTCATGCCAAGACTCCCCTTATTCTATTTCTCATGGGATGCTATTTAGGCTGGATCAAGTGGTTATCCCAACGCTACTTAGAGCTGCCATATTAGAAGAACTCCATGCCACTCACGTTGGAATTACGAAGATGAAACAACTAGCAAGAAGGTACGTGTATTGGGAAGGGTTAGACAAGGAAATAGAACATTTGGTCCGAAGATACTTGGAATGTACACCATTAAGAAACAACCCACCTAAAGTCACTGTACACCCATGGGATGACCCAAATGGCAATTGGGAACGCCTTCATATAGATTATGCTGGCCCAATGAACGGCTTCTGAGCATTGACGCCAAGTCCGAATGGCTGGAAGTTCGTGTGGTTCGAGATGCTCCTACAACTCAGGCGACCATAACTTTGTTGGACGATATATTCTCCACCCATGGATTCCCTAACCAGATGGTGTCAGACAACGCTTCTATCTTGACGTGTGATGCTTTCAAACAATACTGTAAAGATCGAGGGATATCACAACGCCTCATTGCTCCTGGACACCCAGCAACCAACGGACTTGCAGAACGAAGTGTCCAAACACTGAAAAGAAGGTCGAAAGCCACAGTAAATGAACCCGGAACTATATATGAGAAGGTGAAAAGAATACTTTTCAGGTACCGAGCTACCCCCCTTTCATGTGGTTATCGTTTAAGGTTTCAGTACCACTTGTCCATAGTGTCCAAGCATTGGAAAAGAATGTTGTCTGGAGCAGAGAACTATAACCGCAGGATAGAAATAACATTGCTTTGATTGAATGAAGTTTAAGGAATCTGAAACTTACAAAGTAATGTTGAGATTTGCAGGTGGGCAAGCTGGGAATAGTGCCTATAATTTCTGAAGGATGGAATGCTTTTCGAGGGAGGATCATTTGCTTAGGAATAATTAGTTATATCTGTGATTTCATTTTATCAGATCTGATCCAAGTTTTAGTTGGAGTAAGGAGAGGATGATTGAATGTTTTGTTGTGAAAAAACGTTTCGGTTGTAGTCCATACCCATTTATTCGAAGTAGGTAGACAATATATTTCTGTTTTATTAATTCTTATATGTATCCAGTCCTATGCCATTTAGCCTTAGCCAAGCGTTAAAGTTAATGATAAATTATAATTTTCTGCACCATCACCTTACGAGTAATAATACAAGTCTATATTTGCAACGATTGGGTGGTTACCAATAGTGTTTGTACATGTACAGTCAGAGTCAAAAGTATTCGTACACTAGTATATGTTTTATTTTCTTTCGTTTAATTTTGAATTTATTACATATTTATTTTATTTTAACAGATATAATATTGCATTCATGATTATAGAATAGAGTTTATATTATTTTATGAGAAAATTGGCTGAATTTAGCTTAATATCTTATACATTATAGTAAGATGCCTCATTGATATGTGTCAAAAGTATTCGTACACTAGACTTTAACTGTTGTTTCTATCCCCTGTCTTAATATTTTGAGGATAACCTGCAATCACTCTTTACCGTCATTTGTAGAGATCTAGCGATTATTAGAGCTTATTATTGTTGTTCATAAATTAAAAATGGGACGCAAAACCAGAGAGACGACTGAAGAGAAAACACAAATTATTTTACTCCTACATAATGAGTTACAGTCGCTTAGAGAAGTAACTAGACCTCACTCAACAGTCCAAGATGCTATTAAAATGGATGGAACGAGAAAAACTTTTGAATATATAGAGAGAACAGGATGATTAAGGAAACTTTACTCCAAATATGAAAGACATATCACGAGAAAAGTTTTAAAAAAACCAAGAATTAGTGCCACTAAATTAATGTATGAGCATTTGTTTGAAAGAGGAGAAAAAGGGGAGTGTTTAAACAATGCGCTAATGCTTGAGACGGAACGAGCTTCACTCAGGATAGCTAGGAGAAAACCATCAATAAGCAATGGGAGATTGCTATTAAGAAATCAATGGGCCAAGGACCATAAAAAATACGATTGTGACCTTGGGAATAGGATAATATTTACCGACGAGAGTAAGATTGAAGTGTTTAATCTTCGGAGAGGCCAAAAAGTATGGAGAAACAAATATAGTAATGGAAATAAGAAATATAGTTTTAACTGTTCTGAATACACGAAAGTGACTCGTGGTCTAAGGTTGTTAGAATGATGCTAGAGTGGTGTGTCTTGAATTTATCGATAGCATAATGAATTATATAAAATATATCGACGCAATAAAAAGAAATTTCCTAATCAGTGCTGAAAAATTTGGGATTAGAGAAAATTACATTTTCCAGCAGGATAATGATCCCAAGCACACAGCTTGGAAATCCAAAATGTGGTTCCTGTACAACACATCAAAGTGGAGGCCACATCCCATGAATCACGATACATTAATCCCATAGCGCATTTTTGGAAATATCTAAAGGATCGAGTACGGAAGAGGTGTGTTACTAACAATCAAAATTTAAGTGACGTTATTATTACAAAATTGTAGTTACTTTGACACAAAAATTAATGAATTCAATGCCACAAAGCATTTAGAGTATTAAAAGCAAAAGTTGGCCCTACTAAGTATTAATTGTTTTCGAATGTCAATATTAAATAGAAATTTTATCAAGTGTACGAATACTTTTGACTCATGATGTTAATGTTTTTTTGTTTTTTTCAGTTATTCTTCTTGTATTATTTTGTGAAATGTTCTATAAATACAAAAATATATTTATAAATTAACGTGTTGATTTATACATTAAATGGATTTATTGTTTTAAATCCATTCCTATTAAACAATGCTAATATTTGTTATTTCTTATGATTTATAGCAGGTGTACGAATACTTTTGACTCTGATGTACTTCATGATAACGTCATTTCAAAAACATCGACCAAACCACCTTCAGAATGTACCATTGCATTGTATATTGACAATTCTTTGAGTCCTCCTTTTTGGTTGAATAGCTAGCTAGGTACTGAAGGTGTGTATTTTATAATGGCATCGATATTACAATGTATATTATAATGATATTTCTTATTTTGAAATAACTTTAATACAATTTTGAGATGTGTAAAATATCTAAAGAAACGACAGTTTATTTTGCTTTTAAACTTTAATATATAGCTTGTGTAGGGCAGTTAATAGCTGAGATGCCTTAATAGCAAACTTCTTTTTTTTTTATTACTCACCGACACAAGTGGATCCAGAGACTCTGTATCCAGATGGGCAATGCTGTGTGATGTGCCCGCTACAGCTGAGACCAGTACAATCGATTTTCTTAATGCATCTAAACGAACCTTGAGTGTTCCTGCATTCATAGTCTGGGCCCAGAAGCTTACAAGTATCAGTACCAAGTGTACACTCATCATCATCTTTAATAAAATTGTTATTATAATATTACTATTACTTGAGTAAAATAGGTAATAAAATGTTCTTTATAGTAATTGTGATAATAATAACTATTATAATATTTACGTATTATTATATATAATTTAGGAATCAAAATACATAAAATATGAAATAATAGCAAGGGCTTGGATCTCGTATAAATAAGTACTAATGAATTGATTTTTTATTGAAAATTCTACTTGATTACTATAATAATATTTTAAATTTTTGTAATAGGGGAGGCGGCTGTATCTTAAGACATTTGTGCCTACTGACGTTTCTTTTTTAAATTTGAAAACAGCAGGCGATGCTAAGGGACGGTTCCTAGTGGATGTTGTCAGATGATACTCGGTTGCACATGTGGACCCGGCTCCTAGAATTTTCTAATTATTAAAGTAAAATAAAATTAACTCATTTTAATTTTGTTTAATGATTGTCACAGTCACAGCTTAATAATGAGGTTTCGAAGATTTATTTTTGATTCCAATAACATCGAAATCATAACCTACTTGTTTCTATCCCACTTTGAATGAAAGAAGACAAAATGGCATGTGTTATACCTGCAGACTCTGTGGTGAAAAAAAAAAAAAAAAAAAAAAAAAAAAAAAAAAACAGAGATGAAAAAAAATAAATTCTCGGCAATTAAGGATTGAAAATATAGCTAAAAACAGCATTAAATAAGACGTAAAAAGAAAACAATTCGTGAAAAAACACTTCTTGATTAGTTCTTTTGACACTTCCAATGAAGATATTTTACTTTTATTTCATATATATCATCATAACATTATTATTATCAATAAACTGTTTATTAATAGCATTTTTTTTTTGTTTTTATTCATGAAGACAGCAATTTCTATTTTGTGTCAGTTGTTTGTACCTAAGGGTAATAATTACATCACTACATTTTGAATTTTTAAAATACGTTTTTCAATATATTGAAATATTTATTAAATAATAAAATAATTTATTTAGAATTATTTATTTATAGTTATAGAGGTAACCTGATTATTTTACTAGGTGAAGATATGTTTCATAGCCGCTGAGAAAAATAAAAAAACGAATTTCGTCCGTAGGTACAGCAGTTTCTCCCATGTACATAAACGGATGAAAGGATTTGTTTCAGCTGTTAAGTTATTTGTTCACTGAACAAAACCGAAACAACAGTATGATAGTGTATGATTGTAAGAATAGAAAAGGTATCCACCTTCACATTTGCCAGACTGCGAGTTCAATGTATAACCTGTCCCACAATTTATATCGCGCACACAAACATAAGATCCAATCGTGTTATCACAGCGTTGATACTGAACACAATCATGAGTTTGTTGCTGACACTCGTTTATATCTGTAAAAAAAAATATGTTCACAGTTATAATTGTAACCCCATACATAAAATATTTAATTTGGAAAATCAAAAATCATAATCTCAATCTGATTATTGGTCTAATAGTAATAAGATAGCTTTTCAACTATAGATATTGATAATTGCGTAATTACAAAAATTTAAATAGTATATAATAAAATGTATCTTACTTCACTAAATAAAAAGCTGAGAATAATAAATCGTCATTGACCATTTAAATTCCCCAGTGTGAAGAAACATGATGTCTTTACCTTTGTTCTAATGATGAAAGGAAATCTATGCATATCCTTGTACTAAAATAATGCAAGTGGTTTAAGAAAGCAAAGGAATGAGTAAACGAGCAAAAAAAGGTTGATGCTACAATACGTTCCACAACAGCAGCCACCAGAATTCTCTGTCCTGAGTTGTATAGTTGCGGACTCTCAAGTTCCTTATAATTCTTCCAGCCGCTCAATCCATCCAGGCAAGTGTCGACCGGCCGATTAATAAAAGTTTCGACCATGCTCGACAAAGAGATTATACATGTCTTGGTTGATCCTCCTGCTCCATCTTTCACCCACAGCCATCGGCCGAAATAAATTTAAAATATACGTTTAAATATGAAGACTCCACTTGGACAAACATCTTACTTGGAATCCACATACAAGACTAAAAAGACAAGAAACTGCCCGTCGTTACAGATTACTTTAACATTTATTAGAAAAATGTTCAGAGCTCCCAATTAAATACAAAAGACTAATATACATGACTGTGATTAGACCTATCTGGACGTACAGAGTTGAGCTTTGGGGCTCCACTAAACCATCCTATTCATCTTGTATCCAATCCATACAATCCAAAATCCTTCGAAACATCCTCAATGCTCCTTACTTTGTTACCAATAAACTTATCCATAAAGATCTTAATGTTCCATATGTTGCTGATTTAGCCCAAACCGGATATCTATCCTTTCATAGTAAACTCCATAACCACTCAAATCCCCTAATTTCTCAACTCGCTTCCCACACCATTCCTGATAATCCTCCGAGGCGTCTGAAAAGAAGATGGCCCAGAGACCTTCTAGAGTAGAATTTTTATTAAAGTGCTACTGATGAGTAGTTCTTTTCAAGTTTTGTCACGTTATTGTAATAGTTAATAGCATATTTACTTGATGTATATATTTTGCACAGTTGTAAATTTCAATAAATTGTTATAATAATAAAAAAATGAGATTTTGGCATTGCCATTGCTAAAGCCTCCGGATGTTATGATGGACGGATGATAGTCTACGAAATCATTTTGGCCCTTACCATTCCTTTGTAAAATACATTTATAAGCTCGAAGCGACACCAGTTCACATCATCACAATTATACTACCTATTTTTTATTTAATTTTCGGATCAACGTTGACCTCCAATCGGACTTGAATAATATATGACCTTGACTCTTATCCTGCTGAAATGGAGCTGAATGAAGAATCTTCAACATACGCGTAATTTGACAAAAACAAAATAAGAGGTATCCAGGTAAGCATTCCATGCCATAATATCCCTTACTCCATTGTACATTTACTGCATATCAGCACTCCCATGAAAAGTATGAATTCAAACATAAAACATGGTTACCTTTTATATCTTACTTACCAACGCATGCTAGAGTCACAGTATCCTGCTTAAATCCTATCTTGCAAAGACATTCAAAACTTCCATTCGTATTGACACAGTTTTGATTGCTATCACAGGGTGGATCTTCGGTTTCAGCACACTCATCAATGTCTGGAAGAAAGGTTTATTCATTCAATCATCTTTATATACCAATTGCGATAGCCAGTACATATATATATATATAAACTTAACTACGAAAACTAATTTGAAAAATAATAAATGCATTGAATTCCATAAAAGACGTGGTCATAACATTTTTTTATCCAATTTTTGATTAGTTCTTTAAGGCTAAATGTACCCCCTTCAGTCAAGCGTTGGAAACAGTAGAATTTATGTTCGGAATTTCTCCGGAACGGAATGTCCGATTTTCAATCTGTAAAATTCTTTGTGTATTTGGTAAACACAGAATTCACGCTACGAAACGTTTTTTTTTTTTTTTCTATAAATTTAAGAATTAGGAAAATGGAACTTAAAAATAGTTGTTAAATATATATTTTTTAAAATATGAGGTTACAGCCAGTTGTAGAAACGTTTTCTAAAACGAATGACACATTTCAACTAATCATAGCATGCATATTGCGATCGTAATGTGAAAAATACGAAATTTGTTTACAACCGGATGGGACTGTGTCACTGGCTGAAACGGTCTCTTCCTTACCGAAATGACTCTCACACAAGTATTCCTCGATTTATGAAGAGCCAAAGAAAAATTGTATGATTTTGTTTTTTTTGTTATTATTATTTTTTATGTGTCGTTAGATTCAGTCTATTAACTATTTCTCATTTTTTGAAGTAAGAATAAGGCAATTAAAATAAATTGCTGAATTAAAGTTTTAATATATATTTTGATAAATTTATCAAATGTTTTATTTGTCTATTTACTAGCAAATAAAAAAATGACATTTTGTTTATGCAGTCCTTATTTTATTGCGGTATCTATAGCAAACAATGGCCCTTTTCACTGACTAATTATTAGGAACAAACAGACCTAGCTACAATACTTTGTTAACTTTTATTTTCACTTGAAGCGTTTGACGGTCCAACAAATTGATTGTCAACGGAAGTGATTAAAATATATTAAAAAACAAACAAAAAACTTTTACTATAATGTGTTGTACACTACTTTGAAGATCCGAAAATCTGAAAATAAATTCGCCCCAAAAGTGCTGCCATCTCTGAGATGGCTTTTTGAAGTTTCATTTTATTATATTTTGTTATACTCTATATACCTGTCACTAATCGAGGGAAAAGTTGGCCAGTTTAGGCCTAAGACCCCTAAAGAATGAAACACCACAGAAACCGAATGGTGTAATTTCCCACTTGATGTATATAAAATGAATGCAGTGACCAGAAGGACCACTGAAATTTAAAAATCACAAAAGGAACCAACTAGTTTTAAAAAAATTGACTTTCAAATTCTCATGTTAATTATGTTTACAACAATCTGTAAACTTATATTTTTTTTAAAGCAAAATCAAGCTTATTTTCTTTTCACTCAATACAACAGTTTTAATGGAGAAGAAGATGATGAGGGCTGCAGTCAATAGGAACACCACGTCTAAGTAGGAATTCATTCATCATACCAGTCAACTATACTTTTATAACAACAGTTTTAACGTCAAATAAGTGGATCGATTAAAAAAAATGAAACATATAATTATAAAAAATAAATAAATAGGGAAAATATAAGTAAACTATAACTATTTATTTATAAAAATGAAATTTTTAATTTTATTGATAACAGTTAACTAAGAAATATATAACTATTAATAATTTATGAATTCCTAAGAACTGTTTCATTGAATCCTTCAACTTCAAAACACATTTATAATATAGAATGTAACAGCTGATATTTATAAAATTTGACTATCAAGTTTCTTGCGTGTCTGTCTACTAAGAATTTCAAAGTAAAAAGAACAAACATATTAGGAGAACATAATATTTATATTTTATATTGCTAAAAACCTAAAATTAACCTAATTATTCATTAAAACTTCACTACTTCGCCATAGAATTAAAAAAGAAAACGTTTTTATTGGTCTACGTAAATCTATAGTTTAAGTATAATTTAAGATCTGTTTTATTCGATCCATGACAATTATTTATAAAAAATATAATACAATTAAAATAACAAATATAATAATAATTTAAGTCGACGACAAAACATGTACATTACATTGCAAAAATTTTCTATATATTAGAATTCATCAGATTTCTAATCTGTACAATATTATGATCTTGTATCAAATTTTATAATTTTTAAACTAATCAATTTTGTATGGAATCAACAAAAGTACTCAAGCTTTTTTAATATTAAAACAGTAAATAATTTTAGAACATAGCCCGAACGTTAGTAGTAGCAGGAACTAAAACTTTTATGCAAAACCTCTTTTGAATTAAATCTTCATTCAATACATATATTTGAACTCTTTTGAAAAAAAAAAAATCAATAAATTTATTCAAGATCTGGCAAGAGTATTCTATTCTATGTTCTGTAAATAATTATGTATATATATATATATATATATATATATATATATATATATATATATATATATATATATATATATAAAGTATAGATATATAGAATTAGAGTGTCAGGATTCCAGGTGTGTTTGGGCATGGTTCTTGAAAAAACAGATAGACAAAACAGAGAATACTTCCAATTCAAAAATAAGCCCATTTAATTAAAAAAATATGTAAAACAAAATTTGTTGCAAATTAGATTTGCTTTGTTAATGCATAGAACGAAAATGTGCTAAGAGTAGCGGTTTCCGAGTTATTTGATCCAACAGCTAAGAACATACGATGTACAACCCTTTCATAAATGTTCTAAAAACAATGATTGTATAGGGATTATTATTGTTTGACTCTGATTCATGTTGACGACCGCTATAGTCCCGGCATCTGTAATAATGTCAACTCATGAGATTTTTTACCCGATTTCATATAAATTATTGATATATTTTTTATATTTTGCTAAGAAAAAAGTACGAACCCCACAATGTGATGTGGCCGTGAGAAATCTGAAAAAGTCACGTTCTTCAATTGATTTCCACAACTTGTATTTACAACCAAATAAATCAAATCATACAAATATAAAAGGATTAACCGTTTTGTAGGTACCTATATCCAACCAATAGTAGGAAATTACATGTTAAAATTACTTTTCCCAGTTATTTTTTTAAAATATGTTTTAATTATTATGGTACACATAAGGTAAAAATTACATATCCACGAGATTTAGGAACAATGGAATTACCTTAATTTACAGTAATTCTAAAACATTTCAAAGGAGCCAGTTATAAAACTGGCTGTTATTTATCAGTCATTGTTTAATTTTATTTACGATTTTTACAGTCAACTAATGTAAAATTATTGATTTTCAAAGTTGAATTTGAACAACTCAGCGAAACAACATTGTGTTTTCAAATTACATCATAGTAAATATTATATGGGTACGTACTCTTTTTTATTAGCTCTTCTTTTCAGTTCAGGTTTTCTTCGTCTAGCAGATACGCGGAGATTCTTTTTGGATTTAGAACTATTTATATAAAAATCTCTATGTCCAATAAATTGTTTTTCTTTGTTATGCTCTATCTTTACAACGATAGAAATTGAACGAAAATACAATTTGTTCTGAAAAGGAAATATTTTCAATTGTTATTGGGTTTTCCGGAATATCTTTTACCTGGTTTCTGTATTATCGGATTGACTTCATATACCGACATGCTACCTAAATTTATATTAGGTACAAGGTAATAAATTTACATATGTAAATTTATATATTATTACATAGGTATCTATCGGCTAGGTAACTTATGAAATTTATTTGGAATATTTTATATTATTTGTCCCTAATACATTACCGGTGAAAAGGGTCAGATAGTGTTAGACTTTCTGCAATAAGTAAACAAAACTTTTTCTCTATTTGAAAATAAATAGACAATAACTCCTTTTTTGACTTTATAAAAAGACATAATTATCACAAGTATCAGTTAACAATGCAGCTATTATCATTTCATGATTTTTCAGATTTTCGGTTCTTCAAATTTGTGTACAACAGATTATAGTAAAAGTTTTCTGTTTGTTTTTAAATATATTTTAATTACTATGGTTGATTTATCATTTTTTATAAATATATATTTATCATTTATCAATCAAGCTACAAATTTGGACTTAAACAAGCTTTCTATTGTAATTCAAGACTTTTTTTTTTTTTTTTTTCAAAAATCTAGACAGAGGTATGCTATACACACAGCATACTTATCTGTATAATTAAAGTTAATCATTTTCTTATTAACAATAACCATAATTCATAACATTTATTCTTCTTCTCCTTCATTCTCTTCCTCTTCGAGCCATAACTGGCGTAGAGGGGCCTCGATCCAGCGCCGCCAATCCTCTCGGTCCCGGCACAGCAACTTCATTTCGGCGAGGGTTTTGTTTCTTTTTCCCCCAATCCTCTGAATGTATTCCTGATAGGAGATCATTGGACGACCTCCTGGTCTTTTACTTATAGGTCTTGCTTCCATGGTCTTTCTGGGTTCTCTCACTTCTTCCATCCGACAGAGATGTCCAAACCAATTAAGTTGTCTCTTTTCGATGGTTTCCTTTAATGGAGGCACCTCTAACCGTTCTCTGATCGGAAGGTATGTAGCCTTTTATATATATGCATTTTTACATTTTCCCTACTTCACGGTGACCAATAATGCTATTATTGATCTGTTAGTAGACCTGGTTCGCTTTTGAAATCCTATTGGCTAATTCTTGGTCAATCCTGCCAAATCTATTTATTATGGTTCCCAAGTAGTTGTACTCGTTTACTACTTCTAGGACCTCCCCATTGCAGTATATTTCAATGTCCTCTTCATCATTCCGTGAAAGAATTAGGATCTTACTTTTTAAATTGTTGATGGACATTCCCTTCCGTAGTAGCTCCTCCTCCCATTCTACCGCTGCCTGTTGCAGCTTTTCTTTCGAATCTGCAATTAGGACAATATCGTCTGCATATAAGAGACTTTTCACAAGTACGATCCGCATTTTCCATTTGCCTATTGCAGTCCATGGTGTTCTGCGCTTGCATATCTTGTGCACCTCATCTATTAGAGTAATAAATAGAAGAAGGCTGAGGCTGTCTTCTTGTCTGACTCCTCTATCAAGAGAAAATGGTTTGGATTCTTTGCCATTTATCCTAATCACTCCCTTCGCATTGCTGTACGTCGATCTTATTGCCTACAGTAAATCTGCTGGTACATTCCTCGCGGCAAGTGCGTTCCATATTTCATGCCTAGGCACAGAATCGAATGCAGCTTTTAGGTCAAGAAAAGCCAAATAAATGTTTTTATCCCTGTCCCATGCTTTTTCGGCAATATTTCTGAGGACGAAAATGTGATCCTTGGTCTGCCTTCCGGGGCGGAAGCCTGCCTGTTCATTCTCAAGTTGGCTCTTCACAATACGTCTCAACCTTCTTTCAAGGATAGAGGTGTACATTTTATAGGCTACAGATAGTGAGCTTATTGGTCTGTAGATTTCGCATAAAGTTGAAGCCTTTCTTATATATTGGGATAATAGCACTGCATTCCCAGTCTTTAGGAATTTTCTTGCTATCCCATACCGCTTGAAACAGTCCTTGCATTGCCTTTTGGAGTTCTTTATCGCCATACTTTAGGAATTCAGGAGCGATTCCATCTGTTCCTGTTGCTTTGTTTACTTTTAGTCTTTCTATAGCATATTCAACCTCATCTTCTTCTATACATTCTTGGCTTTCTTCTATGGCTGTTTGTATATACGGAGTTGTAGTACCACATTCCTCCGAAAAGAGATCTTGGTAATAACGTCTCCACCGATCCAAAATATCATCCAGGGTAGTAACCATATTGCCTCCTTCATCTTTTATGTTCCTAACCGGCTTTTTGCTATTTCCTTTAAGAAGCTTCACGGTCTGCCAGAACTGCTTAATATTTCCTTTATGATTTTCATCCAGGCTCTTTCCGAATTCATCCCACGTTTTTCTTTTTTTCCAAAATGATTGCCTTCTTGGACTCGTTCCTTAATCTGCGGTACTCAATTAAGTTGGCAAGTGTTTTATGTTGCAGATAGGCCTTCCATGCTTGCTTTTTCCTTTTCACTATCTGCCTGATGGTATCATTCCACCATTTTGTGTGTTTTTTCTTTCCACCCACCTTTCGCATACCACACCACCTTAGCAACGCTGAGAATGCATTCTTTAAGATTGTTCCATTGCCCTCCACATCTCCTTCAAGGTCCAATCTGCTGATTCTCTCTTTTAGGACAGTAGTATATTGGGCTCTCTTTTCTGGGTTGTCGAGCATTCTCACTTTTATGGTTTTATATGTTTTCGAAGGTGGCCGGCGGTCTCTCAGTATCCTGGTATCAGTATCCTCAGTATCCGCTCCTCTAATAACTTTAACACCAGTAAAGAATCGCCTTATTTCTCTATCGTATATGAAATAATCGATTACGCTATTTCTGTCAGAACAAGAGAAGGTAATTTTTTGTACATTTTTGTGTGGATAGAAAGAATTGACAATGAGCATGTTGTTATCCAGACAGAAGTCGATCAGTGGAGTCCAATGACACCGTGTCCTGTCTTATGATCACATCCTGTCCTTGCATTAAAATCTCCACTCAAAATTCCATACCTTCCTTTATCTCTGCATTTATCAAGGGTTCTTTGCAGATCAGCATAGAACATCTTTTTCTCCATGATTCCAGTGTTTTCCGTTGGTGCATATAGAATAGAATAGAAAAATAACTTTATTCTGGGACAAAGTCCCTTAAGAATAACATATAAGTGCAGGTATAACTAAATTAAATCTGGAAAAAAGAAAAACAATTATACATTAATGACACTATGTACATAGATGAAATTTAAATAAACAGAAAAGAAGATAACATTCTACAGATTAGAGGAGATAAAATTAAATGAGAAAAAAATAAAATAAAATTATATAGAAAAATCTTTTGGTACAATGATATGATTTGTATGTACAATAGAAGTACCCAATGTTGAATTCATGGAAAGTTAAATTTTTATTAAAAGGAATCTCAATTATTCCAGAACTGAATCCAGCAATGCAATAATAATTTTTGACTAAGTAGTTAGATAGTTAGCAAGCGTCAGTCTGGATGAGAAGGAGGTATCGGAAATATAAATATTTGAATGTTTTCAGGGATTTAGCTTGTCTGATGTGAGGAGGGATGGAGTTCCAGAGGATTGGTGAGCGGAAAAGGAAGGAGCGTTGGAATGTTGAAGTTCTATGGGATGGGGTATAGAGATCAGAAAGAAGGGATCTCGTATGTATTGGATTGACTGCAGATCTGAATTGAAGCTTATTGTTGATATAAAAAGGTTGAAGGGTATTGATAATTTGGTATAGGAATGTTCCATGTAAATATTGTTTACGGAAAGTGGGATAGAGCCAATTTAGTTGGGAATAGAGGTGGGAAACATGGGAACGCCTCGGACTACCGAAGACAAACCTGACGAAGCAGTTCATGATTCGCTTCAGTCTGTCCTCGAGAACCGTCGAGAGGCCACTGTAAACCAGACAACCATAGTCAATGTAAGGGAATAATAAGGAAGAGACTAAAAGCTTGCGGGTTGACTGGGGAAGAAGGTAACGGTTTCGGTGGAATAATTTGAGAAGGCCTATGGAACGGCGAGAAATTTGGGCAATCTGAGGTTTCCAACAGGTTTGATCAAAAACAATCCAGAGATTTTTTACAGAAGAGTAGAAAGAGATAGTATGATTATTTAAGGTTAAAGGAGGGTATTGTGAGTAGGAATTAAGGAGGGAGCTAGAGCCTATTAGAATGGCCTGAGTCTTCTTTTCGTTAAGTTGTAATTCATTTAAAGTCGCCCAGGCACTAATTCTGTCCAGATCTTCCTGAACTTTAGCGAAAGCAGTGGATAGCTCTGAAGGGGAGAAGGAGAGATAGACTTGGGAATCATCTGCATAGAGGTGGTAGGAACAGTGATAGATTGAATTAGGAAGATCATTAATGTAGGAATTGAATAGGAGAGGAGAAATACTGGATCCCTGAGCAATACCTGAGGTAAGAGTGAGAAAAGAAGATAGGGGTTGGTTTGGTATTTTAACTGCTTGGGAACGGTCAGAAAGGAAAGATTGAAACCAGCGGATGGAACTATAGGAAAAGTTTAATGATTTTAATTTGGAGAATAGGATAGAGTGATCAAGGGAATCGAAGGCTTTAGAAAAGTCAAGGAGTAACTGGACGGTTAATTTTTTATCATCTATTGCGGTAAATATGTCATTAGTGATTTTTAGGAGAGCAGACTAGGTGGAGTAACCGGGACGAAAACCAGATTGAAGGTGGTCGAGGAGGTTGGATTCTTCAAGGAATTTCGAAATTTGAGATTGAACTAATCTTTCCAAGGGCTTAGAAAGATTAGACAAGATGGAGATAGGGCGATAGTCGTTTGGAGACATGGGGTTTAATGTTTTATTTATAGGATGAATTAATGCTTTTTTCCATGAGGTTGGGAAAACTGAATTTTGGAGGAAAAAATTATAAATGAATAGGAGGACTGGTATGATTTCGGGTAAACATAGTTTTATTAGTTTAGTGGGAATATCATCTGCGCCCGTAGAATTGGAGTGGGAATTCATTATGGAGGAAATAAGTTCAGAGGGGAAGATATCGGAAAAATAAAAATTAGAATCATTGAATGTAGGAGCTGGGGTTAAATAGGAGGAAGGATGAAGAGAATCAGGAGAAAAGGTGGAAACAAATGAATTTAATTCATCGGGAGATACAGGGTAGGTAGATGAAATGAAGGAATCACAGAGTGAAAGTTTACGGAGGATATGCCATTTCGATTTGGGGACAAGGGCAGAGGGCTTCATGGTAATAATTGGATTTTGCTCGACGAATCGAGGCTTGTGTTGAGTTACGAAGCATCTTGAACCTTTGGTAGTCATCCGTCATCCTCGTGCACCTGAAGCGTCTTCGGACTGCTTCTCGGTTTCTTTGGAGCTGCTTTATTTCCTAAGTTATCCAAGGAGCAGGGTGACGACGAACTGAGAAGGATTTGAGGGGTGCGTGGATATCAAGGATATTTAGGAGGTTAGTGGTGGAGGATGTTTACCATGGAATCAATCGAGGAGGAGGAGTAAATTTCAGCCCAGTTCTGTGCTTCAAGGTCTGGAAGGATCTTCTCACGGGTTAAGGATTCTATATTGCGGTATGAAATAGTTTTTGGAAGGAATGGAGGTGCTAGGGTATTGTATGATATTTGAATCAGATCATGAGACGAAAGGAAAGGAACAGGTAACTGAGAAGAAGAGAGGAGGTTTTTTGCCGAATCAATGATAAATAGGTCAAGCCAAGTATCGGAGGAGGAAGTGTGGTGGGTAGGAGAGAACGGAACGACGAAGAGATGTAGGGAAAAAAGAGGTTTTCTAGGAACAATTTGTCATATGAGTCAGAAAGGAAATTAGAATTCAGGTCCCCAGAAATAATGACATTGGAAAAGGGAACGTAGTTGTACAGAGAAGTCTCCAAAGATGGGTCAAAAGGAACATGGGGTGCGCGGTAAACTATCACATACAGGAGATGGAGAGTTTTATAGGAAATTTCAACGAGAAGGAACTCTATTTGTGGTAGAACAGTTGGATGTGAACGTTCAAGAATTCGGAACTTGAGGTTTTCATGGACAAATAAACCCACACCACCGCCCGTCTTGCCAACCCGGTTATGGCGGATAAGCGTGTAGTTAGGAAGGGAAACTAGAGAAGAGGGAATGAAAGGTTTCAGCCAAGTTTCAGATACTGCGATGATATGGTAGGAATTTCGGGTAAATACTGTAGGAATTCGTCATAATGAGCAGGTAAGGATTGGGCATTTATGTGACAGGTAGTTAAGACATCAGTCATTTTGAGGATATGGGGAGAAGGAAGGAATTTGATAGGAAGACGCAGGCTTTCAGATAATTGGTAAGACTCCAATTAAGCGATAAATAACATAAATAAATAAATAAAAGATAAATAACATTAGGGAACAATTAGATACCAATAAAATATAACAGAAAGTACTAAATGTAAAAATAAGAATGTTCGAGTATAAAAATAAAAATTGAAAATTAAAAATGAATAAGAATAGAAACAACAAAAGATATTTACATTTTCTAGAATCAAAGAAAAATAATAAGAAATAATTGAAAAGTGATAATACTAAGTGATATAACGAGAGCCGTAGAGCAAAGCCTGTTGATATAGACCGAAGAAGGCAGATAAGTCGACAGGTTCCGGAAAGTCAGAAGGCGTCGAGGTCTTGAGACTGGTCTATGATCACAACTGGGTGGCCATCATCTTTTCGACATCGAACCCTCTCGGCAGAAAACCAGGCATATTTAATTTTTCCCGCCAACCTCTTCTGGCGGGCGAGCCAATATAAATGTCTGTTTGCAGGAGTCATTTCTTCGCTGAGATATATGCGGTGGGCGTCATTATCCTGCCACCCCCTATCTCTCGTCGAAAAGTCTCTCTTCACTTTTCTTTTTTGTAGAAGATCGTCCCTTAGTGTCTGTCTCAGGAAGCTTACTATGATAGGTGGTGGTCGTGGATCTTCTTTTCGTGGTCTGCGACGCTCGACCAGGTCTTCAATGTTCAACCTCACTCCCAGGCCAGCCCCGACACCTGCCACTAAGGCCGCAGGAGTTTCGCCAGAGCGAAGAGGGATGCCCCGTATCTCTAAAGATTTACAGAGCAACCCCTGCTCAGCCCTATTCAGGCAAACTCCTAGCTCTCCGATTTTATTCTTTAGCGCAGTATTTTCAGTCGTTTGCTCCTCCATACGTTTTCCTTGGCTCTCTAGGTGTTTTTTTTTTATTTCGATTTTAGCCAGCCTATCATTTAGTTCAAAGCTCAGCTCGCCATATTTTTCGAGTGAACTTTTTATGGCTTTGATATCCTCGTTGACGTCAGCTCTAAGCTGATTAACGGCTATGAGTATGTCAGAGACAGATGGTTCATTTGATGGCTGATTGACTGATTTTTCATTAGTTGGTCTGTTTTTAGTTTCTTTACAGTTTGAACATAACCAGGCTTTTTTCAAAGATTTTATAAACTCAAACTCTTTGTCATTTAATTGGCAGCATTTGCCATGGAAAATAACACGGCACTTCCCACACGCCACGATATTTTTATCATCTCTTGAAATTAACGATTCGCAAATAGTGCAAATAGCCATTTTAAAATACAGATAGAAATAGCTGTTTCCTCTAGAATATAAATATTGATGCGGGCGAGAGCGCCTGTTTGAATACAATGTCTTAAATGCCTAAGGGATTAAATATAAACACTCACCGCTCTGCAGACGGGTAATGAAATAAATGTTCTCTAGATGATTCCTCGGTAATACGGAGAAAACAACTAATAATAATTCACATCAACAAGATGATAATTATATAGATCTGACTAAGGTAAAAAAAAAAGGAACTAACATATACTTGAATAAGGGATGTCTTCCCAACACTCATTTGAAAATTTGCTACAATAATCCGTGAAGAAACAGGCTCCCAGTCTTCCAGCTTGCTAAACATTTCTGGAGTCATAACAATACCAACTCCTTCTTTAGCGAAATTTCCTTTAGGAACCCCGGAATATATAAGGACATAGTCACTTTCAAGTCTATATTCCCCGCTTCCTTTCTTTTTCACCTCACTGATGCTCAGAATTTCCACTTTGTACCTTTTCATTTCTTCCACAAGTTCCACCTCTTTTCCCGTCAGTGTCTTAATGTTCCAGTTTCCAAATATTATGTCAATTTCCGTTTCAGATCGTTTTAGGCAGTCCATATCCGAGGCCATCTTTGTTGCTCTGAATCAAAAATCCTCCTCTGTCGGTGATTGGCCCAACAGAAGAGGCCCGTTACCTCGGCGCAACTGGCCCTCTGAAGTCCCTAGAAGGAACGGTGGTTATAAGGATCTAGGAAGGAATAAAAAATATGGGGGGATAGAGTGGTAATAAAGGACATGATTCTCCCGGGATAATGGAGGTGGGAAAAAATAAAGAGCTCGCGTGGGCAGGGTCACTAGGTCCCTGAAGTAGATCTGTTCTTCACTGGGATTGTAAAAAAGTATCTACCCGTATCTAATATTTATTCTATGGATATAATTCTAATATATAATATAAGATACTAGATATTCTAAGACAAACTAATAATTTTTTTTTATTTTTTCCTTTTTATTTTATATTTCTCATAATCCTCTCTAAATTTTATTTATAACTCCATGCACTTTCACTTAATTCATTGATAGTAACATATATTTAATTAAAAACTTACCAACACATGTACCGTGCTGGTTACTGAAGAAAAAGCCACGCCTGCACCTCACTGCAATTGGATGTTTTGACCCGCCAGTAGCAACAACGCAGCGATATGATCCTAACGTGTTCACACATTTTTCGTTTTCTTTGCATTGGCTAATTCCTTCGACACATTCGTTAATATCTGAAATCACACACCTCTATTTAAAACCTACCAAAAAAAAAAAAAAATTGAATCCTTCCAATCCATTTCATTTGGATTGACATTTTTAAAAAAATAAATAAAAAGGATTATTAGATGGCAACGACCAAAATGTTACCTTCGCAAAGAGGATCTTGGTTCCCATATCTTTTAAGGCGGTAGCCTTCCATGCACTTTTCAGTCAGTTTAGCCTCATCCTCAACACCTGCAATTTGGGATAGATAAAACTATTGAATTATGAATATATAGCTATAGTATAGTATATAAATCAGTGCGTGCGCGCGCGCGCGTTTGTGTGTGCATGTGTGTTTGTCTGTCTGTGTGTGTATGAAAGTATTGTGTTGGATAAAGTAAAATGGTAGTAAGTGGATTATTAAAGTGTATTATTCTTTCTCTATTTAAAAACCAGCACGAATTTTCCGTTTGTACTTTGATTTTTATAATTATTGTGATATTTCTCAAGACAAGTAACTTAAAGATATTAAAAAATATTGTATTTGATGTCAAGGGAATGATAAATCCTAACGATAAGAAAAGTTTCGATAAGAAAAGGTTTTGGAGTCTTCAGTAGTACCAGGGATCCCTTGACCGATAGAAATTGCAACTAACCGTTTAAAATAGATATTAATGAAAAAAAGAAAGAATATATTTACATAGCAATGTAAATACAGAAAAATATAAACATGTTCATTCAGCTCTAGACGATTTATTAGGTCAATAAAAATGGAACTAAACACAAATAAACATATCTATTTATGTAACATAGAACTCTTGGGTCGTAACTTCGACAAATCAATTTCTCCCCGACTGGGAACAACCATAGATCATGGATACGTCTATCTATAATCTACTGTTTTCCCCAATTAACATTTTATTATTAAGAGGATCAAATTACTTATTAAATTAACAATGAGTGATTATTCGAAATCAACAAAGTTGAGAGAAAAGAGGGGCTTCAAACATGACTTTTTTATTCAAACCAATATATCTCCTAAACAGTAGATCATAGCGACAAATGTTATATAATAAATAATATTCTCTATTAAATTTCTGGTCAGGAAACTTTCGGCAAATTTCTGATCCGTGCACCACCAACAAACCTAGAGCGTGTCATAATGTTACATTTTTGAAGGTGAAAAATTCGTTACAAACAAAACGATAGACCCCCAGCCAAAAGATATATCCTTGTCAAAAATACTTCACCTCTAACTGAAGGAAGTATTCTTTCCTGACCATTGGTTACCAAAATATTAGAAGTTATTAGACCCAGCCTGATATATCCCTTCGATCCAAAAATGAAGCAGATACGATTCCGATCGAATCGTACTTTGTTTTTGTTTTTTTATGTCGGCCAGAACGATAGGCTTCATGTGATTTGGCAACAATTTAAGAAGCTTTGTTTCAAATCAATGAGGGTCCAGCTAGATTCAAAATTACTGTTAATGTATTTCTTGTAAAGGTCGACTAGTGGTATTTTTCTCTCTCCCAAAAATCTACACAGTTTTAGATATAGCCTTTCCTCGAACCATCCCTGTTCCAATACTATTTTTTTTTTACTAAACAGCTTTAATTGGAACCACTTTCATCCTGGATGCATGAAATATGATGACACATACGTTTATTCAGACACATCCTTCAAAGGCACTTTCCCCAAAATTTGGATTAATAGGAGATTAAAGTTGAAAAATTAAAATAAAACACGACTTCTAAACTTCGCCGCTCCGTCAGCCCATCCCTTACAGTGATATGCCAGAATCTATATGTGTCCCGGAATCTTGAATGCCTGAACAAAAGACTTACACTGAAAACTGACTACAACGAAAAACCCATGAGAGTGTGATCGACCAATCAAATGCAAGGTCCTTCTAAAATCAAATCGAAAAAGTCCACTTTATTTGTCGGGGAACCAAACAAGAATCTGTATTCCAAAGATTAGTCTTGATATTAATAAAATCTTAGTTGTACCCTTTCTAATGAAAATATTTCGTTTGTTATATATGGAACTCACATGTTTTATTGTCTGCGTCTAAATGATATTTTTCAGGACAATTTATGCAGATCATTTCTCCTGCTACTGTCTGTACACAGTCTTCATCTGAGCAACCAATACATTTTCTGAAAAAAATAAGCTGATTGAACTTTTATAGCATGCTACTTTAAACAAAGGTTATTTTTAATGAACAAGGAAATATGAAACATTCGACGTCAAACATAGGGGTGTTAGCACAATAGTTTAAGAATACAAATATAGCAGGGGACATAATGATTTATAGTTTTATTTTTTTCATTTATTTATTTTCTTTTGGATAGTATAAAAAGTTTCCAAAAAATTTCAACTGAAGATCATTTTTAAATAAGTATTTTTTCATAGTCCATAATTCTGACGATTTAAAATGAAAAATATCAACTGTTATTAACTGGTATTTAAACGTCAAATTTTTTAATTTTCTATTATAAGCTTTTATTTTGACTAATATTAGAACCGCAACACTGAACACTGGCGTAGCTAGCGAACTTTTAAATGTTGCCCTTGTGCTGTATATAAATTACGTCACAATCACATGTACGTCATACAGTTAATTCAAATATTATATGTTCATAATCCATATTACAAGAAAGTATTATAAAAAGTTAACTGATCGGTAATCGATAGTATAAAAAATAGAAAAATCTTATTATAGAAAATGTGGCCCCCTAATGGTTTGAAGCCTGTGTACGCCGCACACTGACACACACCCTCGCTACGCCAGTGACACTGAGGCTATGGCCACACGTGCTTCATTTCGCGCAGCAATTCTGCTTCTTTTCCTGCCGCTGCAAAACCGACAAATTTTTTTTCTTCCATATATTTTTGAAATCAACATTCTTCACGGCATATAGACATGGATGATGGTTTGCACATCAGAAATAATTGTTTCACTGTCGAGCTCTGTTTTGCAGAAAACTTAAGAAACAAGACGCGGCTGGATTTGTCGCACGTGTAGCCCCACTTGAACGACAAACGAAGCTGACGAAATGGGCCCGGGTCCATTTTCCAGAGCACTTTTTACGGGAAATGAAGCACGTGTGGTCGTAGCCTGATTCTCCATAAGCAACAGTGCTTTATTGTAAGCATATATCATTACTTCAAAAACAAATCAAGAAAAAAAATAAAAGCTTATTTATAAAATATAAGACAATTATGATGCAATTAAACAGAAACAAATACATATAAATGTTTCAAATAGATAATTAAACATAAATAAATACAAAAAATAAAAAAAAAATACACATTCATACTTATGTAAAATATTTACACTTTAATTACTGACTTCCTTGCTCTCCCCATTATCACATGGTCAAGCTGGATTACAGGAAATACTAGTGCATCCCTCATGCCGCTTTCACTGGTTCTTAAGCCTGTGGAGGCAAAGTGACTCACTTATGTCACAAGCACTCCATAAAGAAAGAAGAAATAATATGATAACAAAAAAATAAACTGGTAACTATTTCAATGCTTGGCAGTTTATATTCTTTTATATCGAATGAAAGGCCATCTAGAGATTCGAAGGAGGAAAACTGGGAAGTGATAAATATATCAAGAATATCAGGGTTTTTTTTTTTAGGGATGTTGGCCAATAGTTGGGATTTGTGGGTGGTTGGAAGGAAACGCGGGACAAGTTGGTGCCACGGGAATTAGCTGTACGACAGCCCTATCTTAGTGTTGTCATCCTCTCCTGCAATTAAGCGCGGTCCAAGGGATCGGGATAAGGATTCAAGAAGATTATAGGAGAGGGGAATTCAAGGAAGGCGACATACATCCAGGATGATATGATCACAACTGATTGAATCGCGTCTGTTGTTATAAAAGGAATCAGGAAATTTATTAAGCTTTTATGGATAAGAATACAAGAACCAGCATCAGCTCAGTTGTCCGAATGGTTTTGAAAGAAATTTGAATTCTGAAAAGAAAAAAAATTCTGTTATTATTAAATTTCTATAAATAGCATGTTTGAGTGATTTTTTTTTTAATAACCAAAAGAAATGGTAGTTAAATTATACAGGGTGCCCCGAATTTAAATGGCAAAACTTCAGGAACTTATAGGGGATCGAAACACTAAGACAAAAAGTCCTTTAGAGATTTTCTCGTTTTTGCTTAGTATTAGAGAAAATCGCAAAAAAGGAAACAAAACAAGTTTTCATTTTTATACTTATTTATTTACATTTATATTCATGTTATGTTCTTTTTAATGTAAAGATTGCTCAAAATGTTGTCCTCTTGCACCAATGCAAGCATTACATCTAGCACTTACTTGATAAATTGCAGCTAAACATTGTTCTGATGATATTTGGTGCACTGCATCTATGATTAGATCTCTTAATTGCTCTCTTGAGTTGATTGACACCGAATAAACTTTCTGCTTCAAGGTTCTTCCCCATACGAAGAAATCCATTGGTATCATATCAGGTGATCTGGGTGGCCAAGGTACTACTCCTCCACGTCCAATCAATCGTTGTGGATAATTTATATCCAGCCAAACTCGAGCAACTCTGCAATAATGAGCTGGACATCCATCGAGTTGGAACCACATTTCAATTCGCTGCTGTAACGGAATGTCATCTAAATAATTAGAAAAGTCGTACTCCAAAAAAATGTGTAAATGTGATACCATTCAATCTTCCAGGTAAAAAATATGGTCCCACCAGTAATCCGTTCCGAATTCCAAGCCAAACGTTAATAGCAAATTCATGCTGAAACCTATTCTCTCTAATAGCTCTGGGATTTTCAAGAGGCCATACATGATAATTTCTTTGATTAACAATTCCTCCTCTTGTAAAGGTAGCTTCTTCGGTCCATATAATTTTTAATGGAAATAAATAAGTGAACTTTTTGAAGATGGTATGGGTAGCGATTATCACCTTTCAAAGTTTGCCATATTGCATGCCGCGATATTGCTAATGCAGCAGATGCTCTTCGGATGCTAGTCTCAGAATTGTTATCGAAGTAGCGTTGGACACAATTTCTTCTCCGATAATCTGCTCTTATTGCTGCCAGGAATTGGTCGCCTTCACTACGTATTAAGAATGACCCAGTAGTTTATTCAAAGTTAACGAAAAGACTCGTCGATTAGGCACTCTTCTATTTGGAAATCGGCGAGCATACTCCTGCACCGTTTCTAAAGTATTACCGTTACGGAAACCATACACAAAAATCATATCAGCGAATTCAACATTAGAATGTGTATGCGGTATTGTAGCTGATGCTATTCACACAAAAATATCTGAGTAACTGACTGAAAACTGATTTAGGAATTATAATCCTAGAAGGAAGCCAAAATGTAAACAAATAAAAGAATGTAAAGGATAACATTAAGTGCCTAGCCTAACGAACTTTGAAAGGTGATAATCGCTACCTGTAACATTTTTGTTTTGTTTCTTTTTCTGCGATTTTCTCTAAAACTAAGCAAAAACGAGCAAATCTCTAAAGGACTTTTTGTCTTAGTTTTTTGGTCCCATATTAGTTCCTGAAGTTTTGCCATTTAAATTCGGGACACCCTGTGTGTGTGTGCGTGTATATATATGCATGAACTGCTTCATAAGATTTGTTTTTGGAACCTAGAGACACTCTCATGTGTCCCATCTTTACACCGAGATAAATTGGCTTTCCCCTTCCTTCCTTACTTCCTTGGTACATTCCTCTTCCAAGTCATTAACACGCATAACCCTCCGTTTATTCACAATATCCTACATTTCAAGTCCTCAATCCAATCATTACATACAAAGTCCCGTCTCTCCGATCTCTACACCCATCCTACAGAACTACTGCTTTCAAACGTTTCTTGCCTACTGCTTTCTTGCCCGCTCCGCTATTCTTTGGAATTCTCTTCCTCATTCGATTCGTAATGCATCCTCCCTCCGAACTTTTAAAAAACTTCTCTTCCACCACCTTTCTTCCCTCCAGTCGGATGCTATCTAATTATATAGATGCTTTAATAAATTTCACCCAAGGATATCAGATATAAAAGTTTAGCCTGTTTAAACAATCTTCATATGATAATGTTATGTCTATCATTGAAATAATTTTCATTTTTATTCTTTTTTCATCATCATTTTTTTTCTTCATCCTTTACTAGATTCAACATCAGAAATATATTGTTTAATCAATTTCTTATATAATATTTTTTTTCTTTTACTGATTATAAATATAGTTTATGTATGTATGTAGTGTGTATGTGTTCATATATGCGTATAGATTTTTTTTTCATTTTATTACTTATTTTATTGTAAAATTGTATTTACTTTTAATTATGTTATTTTATTATCTAATTTATAATCTCTAGGCCAGATATAACTTAAGTTCTGTCATGTAACTATTATTCTTGAGGGACTTTGTCCCAGAATAAATTTTTTTTTTTCTATTCTATATAACTAATTTTTTTTAGTATCTGACTGTAGACGGATTAAAATGGCTCATTGTTCCTGACAGGATTTAAAATTTATTATTTTTTTATTTAATTTTATAAATATAAAATTCATTTATATAAACTGTAAATTACTAATATCATTGTATTATTTTCAATTATGATGTATTTTCAATTATATTCTAAATTATGTATGTAAATAGTTTAATCTTAATAGAACATTTCAATGGCTTTTACTGCACGTGATCTAGTATTGATTGCTTACCTTTCTATGGGTGTGCAAGACTTTCCATCCGACATCAATGTCCATCCAGGTCTGCAAGTACACCGGTACGATTGTCCAGACGGAACACAATTATGCTGACACAGTTCGTCGGGCAACATCAGGCACATGTTTTTACTGGGATCTAAATCATTTATATAAAAAAAAAAAAAATAAATAAATAAAAACTGAAAACAGTAACGCTGACAGTGCAGTAAATGGTAATGACTGGCAATAATTTGTGATAGTAATACCATTTGTTGTAATAACATATATTCATTGGCAGGCGAACATGTCCCTTTAATGCATGAATATGTAATTCACTTGAAACTTAACTGTTAATTAAACTGTTAATTAATAACACGAAAAACACTGTGTTGAAGTGTTGGAAAAATCTTCAAATTTAACCAAACCACGATACTACTCCAAACTACAGTCTTTTCTTTTCTGACTGTGCGTTAAGCTGGTTCCAATCCTTCCTGACCCGTCGTTCCCAAACAGTTTTCATTTCCAGTGAACCCCACTCATAATCACTACCTCACGAGGTGTTCCATCAGGAACTCCCCTCTCACCTACCCTTTTCTCTATTTATACCAATGATTTCTTAAAACGCATCCACTGCTTCCATTATCATCAATACCCCGGTGATTTACAACTTTTCATATCCCTCCACATTTTCATATTCCGATAAGTTCGAGGCAATTCGTAAACTCCAGAATGAAATAGATAGCATAAACCAATGGAAATTAAAAAACAAAACAATGTTCATTTAAACTCCAAGAAAACTGATGCTATCGTCATTGGTTCAAAACCCTTCCTTAACGCCCTTCCGTTCTACCCATCATTGTTCCTTAACAACCGTCCGATTCATTCACAAAATTAGGTCAGAAATCTTGGAGTAACTCTCGATCCATACCTGTCCTGGAATAACCTTATTTCATAAGTTAATAAGAAAACGATCTCTATCCTTAAAGAGTTTCTAAGATTCCACAATTCATTCCCATGAAGTATCCGTCAACAACTTGCATCCTCTCTCATTATACCCCACTTCGACTACGGCCGATTAATACTCATCACACTACCTCACAGCAGTGTACAGTCGCCTACAAGTTTAACCAGTAAGATGTTCATGTTATACTAAATTAATATGTTCTTATTCCAATCCTTCTTCTTTGCAGGTGGGGGTTACAACGCTAAACACCAGCGATGGGGCTGTAGATCATCCAATTCCCGAGGTAGTGTACTTTCCCGTGTATCATCCTTAATCAATTACCCTATCCGCCCAGAAATTCTGGACATATTCTTATCCTCTCAAATACCTACTTCCCAAACTACAATAGATTCCTTAGCTGACTTTTCCTCTGACCATAGCCCAGTTTTCCTTAACCTACATTCTACTCCTATGATCAAACCTTCTCCTCCATCCTTAATAACTGGACGCGTGGACGAGGACAAATTCCACTCGGCTTTAGAAAACCATTTTGACCACATAATTCCATTAAAAACTTGTCAACAAACAGATGTGGCAATAGAACATACTAAACCAATACAAACCTGCATAACAGAAAACACTTCACAAAATAGAATTAAAATTTCAGAAAGTATCTTACCAGAAAATATTCACCTTTTATTAGTAGAAAAACGTCGAGCTAGGGCCAAATGGCATATAACTCGATATCCATCTGACAAAACTTATTATAATAAATTGACTAACAAACTGAAATCAGAGCTTAAAAAACTAAAATTTGAAAATTTACGTAAACAAACTGAACAACTAACTGTTTCCGATAAATCATTATGGAACACTACCAAAAGACTGTTAAAATTCAAATCCTTCAATCATCCTCTTCTTACTCCAGCTCAATCCTGGACAAAATCTGATACAGAGAAATCGCAGATATTTGGTGAACAATTACGCAATATTTTTAAACCTCATCCTGATATCCTACATCCTAACCATGTAGAATTTATTGAAGCATAACTGGACATTTCTCTCCAAATGACCATTCCTCTTAAAGCCTACCACAATTCAGTTATAATAGCCATAATCCGAAGATTGCTCCCTAACAAAGCTCCTGGACATGACCTTATCACCTCAAGAATCCTCAAATGTCTTCCCAGAAAAGCAGTATTACTTCTAACTTATATTTATAACGCTCCATACAATATATTTTCTCGATTACTGGAAATTATCAATTATAAAAATGATCCCAAAACCTAAAAAACCGCCAGGAAATAAATCCTCGTACCAATCTATTTCTCTCCTTCCTATCATGGGAAAGATCCTTGAAAAGCTCCTTTTAATACGCCTTTATCCCTTCCTTGAATCCAATCACATTATTCCTGATCACCAGTTTGGATTTCGCCAGTCTCACTCCACTACCTGCATTGGAGCGCAAGATGTACTGCACGGGTGTCTTTCTTGACGTTGAACAGGCCTTCGACCGGGTATGGCATCCAGGACTGCTTTATAAACTTCGCCAATTCCTTCCATCTACATATTTCCTCATCCTTCGTTCCTATCTTTCTGATAGAGTGTTTAAAATAAACCACAATTCTACATACTCATCCAAGTTTCCTCAGACCGCTGGCATCCCTCAAGGTAGTATCCAGGGTCCTATCCTTTATACCGTGTATACAGCTGATAATCCAATCACATTCTAATACTATCCTCACAACCTATGCTAATGACACCGGCGTGTTATCAATCAATGATGATCCATTTGCTGCATCCCAGACACTCCTGTCACATATCACTTCGCTTGAAGAATAGTGTCAAAACTGGAGAGTCAAGATAAATCCTAGCAAATCCCAGCAAATAACCTTTACCCTCCATCGAAAACCTACCTCATCCTGTCCTCCTGTATCCTTCAATGGAGTACCACTAAATAATGTGGAACAAATACGGTACCTTGGATTTCGTCTGGACAAGAAACTTACCTAGATCCCTCATACAAGATTGAAAAGACAAGACGCTGCACGTCGATTTCGACTGCTACAACACTTACTTGACAAACGTTCAAATCTCCATATTCACTACAAAAAAACTCATCTATATGACGATTATCAGACCTATTTGGACTTACGGTATAGAGTTATGGGGATCCACCAAACCATCCAAATCCTCCCGCATCCAATCAATCCAATCCAAAATCCTTCCAAAAATCCTTAATGCTCCTTACTTTGTCACAAATGAAGTAATCCACAATGAACTTAATATCCCTTATGTCGCTGATTTGGCTCGAACCAGATACCTCTCCTTTCATAATAAACTTACTCAGCATCCAAATCCACTTATTGCACAACTTGCTTCCCATTCCATTCCTGACAATCCTCCGAGGCGTCTGTAAAGAAGATCGGGATCTTCTTCTTTTGTTGATATTTTCTTAGAGTACTACCAAGTTCCTCTACAAGTTTTAAGCATGTCATAATTTTTCATTGTAAACCGCTGATTTACTAGATGTATTTGTTTTAATACAGTTGTAAATTTCTGTTAATAAAAGAATAAAAAAAATAAAAAATAATATCATAGCTTAGTTAAAAACTAACAGCTATTAAGAAAATCTAGTTCATTGTTGATTAATATAAGAAGATGATCATGGCTTCATCCCTCATCATCTTCTAATAATTTATCGTTATTTTTTAATTTTATTTTTATCTAATAAATCAAACATAGAAAAACTTTTTATTTACCTCTTTCGTTCGATCTGTGATTCTCACTGCTTCCACAGCACTTGGTGTAAGCCGCGTCCCATAATCCACCAAACGAGACCGTCCTTAATTCACAGATTTCACCAAGGATTGCAGATTCTAAACCAATTGCACAAGCCTTACAACAGTTCTGAAACGAAAATAATTTTTAATAATAACGGAAACCTTCAAATTTCTTAGGTTCCATTTTCTGAAATTATCTAATCTTACTATCTTCAAGAAAAGGAACAACTTGAAAACGGAGAAGGTTAGTTTTGGTTTGATCATTTGATAACTATCTTCCTGTAATCAATCATGATTCATGATAACTTTTTTCTATTCTTATTTTTTTAAAAGCAAATTGTATAGTATTCGCTAGAATAATCCTGTTTTCTTTAAATGGCAACACCTTCAGCCGTCTTTCCTTTCCTTTACAACTGAAATAGTTTTGTTACGAGGAAAGCTTTTAACCAGTTTGTATCTGACATTAAGTGGTACCCGAACCAAAAGCATTGTTTTGCTTAACTTATTTTGAATCAGTGAACGGTGGGACAAAGCGATTAGATGTTTGTAAAAACCTGAAGCATTTGTTGATTACAAAAATAAAGTGACAAATAGGCAAATTTATTAAATTTTTTTTTATCAATTTATTAATTTTCTCAAGTCTGATAATTAACAAAGATGGGATATCGTACGATCCTTCTTGTTCCTAAAGAACTACATATCTTGGCATAGAAGGCCTTGTAAAATTTTAGAAACGAATTATTTAATTCAGAACATCACCATTACAACAGGAAAAAAAAAATTAACTCAACTTAGCTTAATCTCTTCCTCTTCAACTGGTAAAGTATTGTGAGAAAACCAAAAATTATATACGATAAACAAGAAATATTGAGAAAAATAAACTCACCGTACGATCCAATGAACATTCTTCTCTTCCTCTAGTATACCCTTCGGTACACGACTTGCCGGATTTGGCTATTTCTACACCTTTTGCACATTCTATTTCTCTAAAATAAATTAAGTAGTATTCATATTCAATAATATGATTAAATATATATGTTGAAACAATATTTTTATATATGTATAAAGAATATCATATATCAAATTTTATTTTAATACCTTACAGCATGTGCACAGCATAAATTCTTAGCTGCGAGGCAAAAAGCCAAATGAGCTGGCGACACTCCTTCTACAGAAGTGTTGCCCTCACACTCAGAAATTTCTGTTGCATTACTCCCTAGAAGGCAACACCTATTTATCACGTGTTGGATATCTTCTCCTGTAACAGTTAAAAAAATAAATAAATAAATAAAAAATATAAAAAAATAAATTTGAAAAAAATGATTCGTATTGCAATGTGATTCATCAATTAAAAGTGCTACTTGTGGCACGATATTGTTTTTGGCTGGAAAAATTGTATGTAGCAGTTTTTTTACCGGGAAAAATATATAGAATTTTTTTTTCTCAATTGATTTTGGTTGTGCGGAATCCGAATTTAAATTTTGATCCCTGGAAAAATATGAGCATTCCTAAAAAAATCCAAAAAAATTGTAATTTTAATGTTTTTTTCAATAAAAAAAAATGAACTTTTATAAAAAGAATGCTGTATGGCAAATTGAGAGCGATTCTTTAAGAAAAAATCGTGGAGATTCAATATTTTCTGAGAAGTTTGGTACAAAATAATGCCTTCTCTGTATTTTACCGTTTAAAATATATTGAGTGATGTGTAATTCAGTAGGATTGTTGAGAGTAATTCCACACAGTACCATATTGTGTCCACAGTATCATCTTATTGGTTGTATATATTATCGCTCAAAACGGGTGTTTCTTCTTTTCGTAAAGGTCACTGGATAACCGTGTTAGAACAGATTGACCAAATGAGATACCTTTTTATTAGTGATGGGCCGATTATGGTTGGCAAAATGGTCGATCATTGCTTCAGTTGGAATTTTGATGACATCGGCAATGTTCGAGAAGCTTTGTTCATTGCTTTATAGTTGTAAAGCTACTTTCCTTTTCAGTGAGCGACAGTTTTCCAAAGCTGGATATATACATATATGAAACAATAAGAAATCAAATGCCATCAGAGAGAGCAGGTCTGCAATGGAAGAGTTATATTACGTTTCAATTAAGAATTAATATTTTTTACTAATGATATACAACCTAAACTGTGAATCTAAAAAATAGCAGATTATATAAATTGTTTATTCATTATTGTTGAAGTTCTCAAAACAATTTTTTTTTTTTAATATCATTAATTGACTATCAAAAAAAGAGTTTCCATTCCTGGATCAAATAACAAAATGCAAGGATGAATCTAAAATAAAAATTATTACCAATAAAGGTCGAGATTTCATTTTAATTTTCCTATTCATAAACATAGAAACATCAATCAATATGAAATTTGTCGACTAATTCGCGCTTTTTACCGACTAATCGCCAACTACAAAAGAAGCCCATTAATTGGCCCATCTCTGTTTTTTATTTTATTTTTTGACATGATTTCTTAGCAACTTCTGAGTATCTTATAAACAGTTTGATGCAATAAACAAGCAAAGATAATCTAAGTAGTTTATTTTCAATAAGATTATATAAGGAAAAAGATTTTTCTATTTAATATACACATTTATATACTGATTTACACATTCAGGGTATTAAAAGAAACTGTTCTATTGCTACTATACTAATTACTATATTATCGGGGCAAAACGCGGAAATGTTGGCTGAAGTATAAGATAAGCTAGTTTAATCTTATGATTGATATTCCAATCATTCTATCAGTGTATAATTGAAAGCTAACTTTCAAGTCAAGGCTAAGGGATTAAAATGGGAATGCAGCGCGTGCCAATTTATACATTATTGAAGAGGCAATGGTTGCCCTGGATATATCCGGAAGATTGAAATAACAATGTGTTCTAGTTACGAGTTGTTAGACGATTGAAACAGAAAATATATATACACCTAATGCAATGCAATATATTTATTGTGGAGCATATCCTTCGTTATCTAAGATGAACTCCACAAAAGGTCATTGGATGATGAGAACTAGTAAAGTGCCCACTTTCGGATCATCTTTTACGGATTTTTCCCAATATATTTAAAAAAAATTTATTTTTTTATTTACTAGTGTCATAGCAGAAGAAAATAAATTGCTAATTATTTTTTTTTTAATAGATTACTTTCGCCGTACAACTATCCAAAAAGTTTTATATAGTTTTATAATTAGATCAAACAATTCATATGAATAAACATGCAATTTAATAATTTTGAGCTAGTATTAAAGCGTAACTCTTAAAGCGATCTCCGTCAACTTTTTTATGCCGATGGTTGGATTTGAATGGACTGATGGCAGTGAGCATGTTCAAGTTGTAATGAATCTGATCCACAGACGATACCAGTCCCGTCCCAAAACTGTTCTCTTATCAGTTATCGCTGCTTCAAAATAAACATTATTCACAGTATTCACATGTTTAGGCGCTAGCGTACTTCCGTAAATTTGCAGTGGACTTGCTAGTGTGTGTTATATTATCAGGTTCTGTTCAACCTTCTGTTTTGTGAATTGGATTGTTTATTTGTTTTCTTGTACTTAAAATAGGGAGCGAAAAAAAGTGAATCTACTAAATGAAACTTGTAGAGACTGATATAAAACAGTCTGTATTTTTGGATCTTCTGCATGATGATAATTATAAAAACTATTGAAATCTCATGCTTGGCGAGCAATATATGCGGCGAATTATACATCTGGAGTCATTTTAAAAAGAAAATAATTTCTTTAGTCTTCCTGTCAGTGGAATTAAAATAAAGTTAATACCTACTAGGGTAAAAGAAAAGGTAAGTTGGTAATCTCGTTAAACTGTCTTTGTTTTATAATTTCATTTACAAGGTTTAAACAAAGCATTTGTATATAATTCCAAACGAGAATTACATTTAGTGATCGCTTGTTGGAAGAAGGTTTGTATTTCTAGGAGTTTATAGGACTTTCGTATGCATAATCCTGGCACCGTGGTTTCTCTTTTGTTTTTGTTTGTTATCTTTATTTTAGGGTTCACATTTTGAATAATAAAAAACTGCATCTTGCCGGGCAGAAAAGAGCACTTAAGGAATATGGATAGCGTAGAAATATATTCTATACTATGTACTCACTATTGAGTACTATACTAGATGTAATAAATAGTAATATTCCATTTCTATACACAGTGGTCCCATGTTCTAAGTTAATCATTCATATCTCTCCAGCATCCAGTCACCGAATTAATGAAACAGCAACCAATTAATATTTTAATTTCTCTGTTGGCAATGGCGTACCCTCATGGAACCATGAGGTTGTGTCCTTCTCTTTACCCCCCCCCCCGTACCATTAATGGAAATAAAAAAAGCATATAAAAAATAAAAGCATAACAGTAGCCTTTAGATTCATTATAACAAAACCAAAGGTCTTTTAAGTTATTTCATAATTATTTAAACTTATTTGGAAACTCATTTGTGAACGGCCATTTTCCTGTTACCTTGACAGGCTACGACTAACTCCGTGGCATTATATTGAACGGCATGCTCAAGAAGAATATGGAGAAGCTCCCTCCCTCATTCCACACCATAATAAAAAAACAATATACAGAATTTAAAAAATAAAAACAAACATAATTTGTAAGTTATGCTATAAACATCTTAACTTATTTGAAAACCCTAATTTTCTTACATATACGATCAGATGACCTTGGCAGGTTATGACTACTTTTTCTAGCTTAAAATATCCCATCCATTCATATTCCGTCTTATTTTTACGCTTAGGATTTATATATTATGATCAATTTATAATTAAGACTACAATATAATGATATAAGTAGGAGATGACCTATAGACAGTCCTGCTCTTTAACCTATTTTTGGAGTCCGCGATTTGCAAAATAATAACAAGTCTTTGTGGTGTCATTTTCAACCGTCTAACTCAGCATCTGGTCTTTGCAGATGACGTCGTGGTCTCAGCAAGAACGCTTCAAACCTAATCACATTCGCTAGAAGAGTTCTTGGGAGCAGCTAAGGAACTTGGGCTGGAGATCAATGTACAAAGGACAGTGTATATGAAGATTGGAAAGAGGAACGGTGAAGACCTGTGTATGCAGCTGGGAGAGTTCCAAATACAGTTATGTCAATGGTTCAGGTTCCTCGGTAGCCTGATAACCATTGATAATTCATCGATAGAAGTAGGCATTTCTGTTGGAAACCGCTGTTTGCAAAAGGTCCTTAAATTCAAGAACCTCTCAAGGAAGGCAAAGCTTTTAATTTTCAAAACAGTAGTAAGGCCAATTGTTCCCTATGGCTGTGAATCATGAATTTTCACAGCAGAAAACAAGAGAGTTCAAAAAGGTTGGGAGAGAAAATTTCGGCGTCGAATATTCGGTCCAGTAAGAGTTGGAGATGCCTAGCGAATAAGGAACTGCAGGAGCTTTTTTGAGAGGGAGATATTGTATCCTATATTTGGATGTTGCAATAAAGATGGTTGGGACAAGTGGAGAGAACTATAGGTATACATCATGCAAAGGACATTGCCAAATGGAGCAAATTGTTGAAGGAGGTCAAGGTGATATCATTCTATCCTATACGGACTGTAGCGCTAATCCAATGGACGAATAAAAATAATATATTGATAAATTATTTAAATCTTAAATTATAAATTATATTAATTGTACTTTGAAAATGTAAATAATTGAGAATGACGTTTTAATTATAAAACGCGAAATGAAAAAAATAAATAAACACACGATAACAATATCCAAACCGTAATTAGTTATTGTTATGGCACCGAACAAAAGAGTGGCACTGTTCTTAATATATTAAAATAATTGTAAGCGCTGCTGATCGTAGCCATGAGTAAAAAATTAAAAGAAATTATAACTACAACTGCATGGAGTTTGATCAAATGCATACAGAAAACAAATGTGCAATCAAGGCAAAGTGGCCGTATACGATGGGGATAGCCAGAAAACGGCGAACAGTTTGTTGAGCTGTTCAGTATTAATTTTTTTATTTTAAATTTTATATTGAGATCTATTTTAAAACTTTATCAAAAATATATCCGTCTTAGCTGTCTTAGTCTACTATAATCCAATTGACTCTATGGCATTGTTATTGATTTTGTCTATATAAATATATATCTCTCACGTAGTCTATATCAACTACAGAGTCGCATAAATTTATGATACAGAATAACTTAATTTAAATTTACAGAAGGCTCAGATAGAAAAATAATAATATATGTGTGTTATTTAAGTTTAAAAAAATGAGTACAAGAGAATTAATTCAAGAGTACTAGTGTTAGGCGGCGTTTCGTGAGTACAGAAAGATGTGTTTTATCTTAAACAATTAAGATATTTTTACAACCTCAGAAAAAGAAATAATGTAAAAACCATGATTCTCTTGCCGAATCCATAAAAGGTCTCACACTTTCAGAAAATTATATTGGCACTTGGCGATGATCGAAACTGCTCAACAATGTGTGTATGAGTTATTAAACAGTTAGCGTTCATAAAATAATATTGGTTTAAGAATAATTAAAATGGAATAGGTTTTTCTTAGACCTATCACTCCCCCTCCAAATCACCACACCCGTACCATGGATTAGCTTGCCAAGGGTGGCGTCCTGGGACGTTTCCCAAATAGTCCACCTGTTTCCCATTCCTGGATAGTACTACAATATTTTAATGAACTAAATGAATAAAAACTATATCATCTGAACTCATAGGGGATAATTGAAGTTAATGATCAAGTGAACTGGATAAATGGAAAGTACATTATATTTAAATGTTGTAATTAAGTTTCGTGCAAAGAACTAGAAATTAATTATTGTATTATAAAACTGTTTTTAAATATGACCAAGTCTTTAATTTTAACCAAATATGGCTCTACTTCAACTTTTTCTTTTTTATGATGTTTCTTCAAAAGTTAAGTGGTGAAAGGGATGGCCCTTTCTTCCTCCACTTGTGTGAGTTGAAGTATTGTAATTTATATAAATTGTAGGAATAGCCGATAAATCCTTCTACCTAAAAAAAAAGGTTCTAAGCGACCTCGAGTTTCATAATTCAAAAATATTTTGTCATAAATAACATTAATAATTTTGAATAGAATGATGCTCATATAACACATCCAACTCAAAATTACTGCTACCAGCGTGATATGTATAAGTTAAAAATTTATCTCAGATTATACTTTGTTTTATAAATTTATTTATAAAATACCTTACAATCCTACTTTACCCCATTTTATTAAAAAAAATACGGAACGTCAGGTTACAATTCTATACTGAGAAACTACATGTAATCATTAAAAAAACATGTAAACATTTATTTATAATATTTTTATATCATTAATCAAAAGTTTTAGTTTTCAGATATTTTATTCATGAAAGTATTTACAAATATATAAAGAATATTATTATGGTTACGTGAAATAAAGAATAACGCATAATCTCGTAATTGAATGGAGTAATATCTTTTCTTTTTTTTCAAATTTGACTTGAGCAGCGTGTAAACATCAAATAATTTATTTCTGTGATCTAACCAAAACTACATTTAAAAACATAAAAAAAACATACCTGATTAATTAAAAATAAAACTCAAGACCGCCAATACAATTAGAGGTTACATGTAAGATAGACAGTAATGGGACCAATACCTTTTACAAGGGATGAAAAGCATTTGATGACGCAAATCAGTAGAATAGCGTGGAGTGGCAGCATCATGTTATATCTATCAAGACTATTGAACTAATACTGATTGGAGCAAAGTAAATTGATTGATATAGAGGTCCCCTCTCCCATCAGAATCATTTATTCCTAATGACTCCATCACGCTGTATTAACAATTTCATTTTTGATTTTTACATTATTACAGAAAATTATTAAATTATCATCTATTATTTGTCATTTGGGGTCTTTTTTAGAGAACGGTCGCCAGTTACAATTAAAATAGATTATAGTGATTAATAGTAACTGTAACTATGTGATTCATCTAACATGTGTTTTATATTAATGCAGCTTTCAGTAATAATAATGAATTTGTTCGAGGTTTATGACAATTATAAAAATCAACAAAGTGCACGTACTTTTTTCATAGAAAAAAGAACACAGGAGAAGATGCAAACAAGGCCATGATATGCTTTTCAATGAAAAAAATAGCCATATGGAGGTGCCATAAAAGACAAATTTATCTATTTATTCAGGTACTTGGTTTACCCAAACAAAAATAAAACTAAATAATATTTTGCTTTTCATATACTCATGGACTAATGAATACTCATCGACTAAATTTTGTTCTAAAGAACTTTAAATGAGTAGTAGTACTATTACTTACTGGAAAAATTAGGGAAGTTTGGGCAGCAAATTTATTGCGTTATCTATTTGTAGTTAGTAAAGAAGGACTCGCCGTTGAAATAGATGAATCTTGTTTTTCACGTCCAAAATACTACATAGGACGTACATATCTTTTCTCTTGCTATTAGAGTGCATTAAGCCTTCAATCAAGCCAGGTTCTATTATAATTTCAGATATGTGGAAGTCTTATCAAGGAATTGAAGAAATAATTGGAAAAAAAACTATAAACATTTCACCGTGTATCACTCAAAAAATTTTGTTGATCCACAGACTCTGGAGCATACACACAGACAGTGGAATCAATGTGGGCAAAGGCAAAACGGCGTAATAAGAAGAAATGCGGAGCTCTGAGAGGAATGTTTATTATGAATAAATGAATGAACAATGTTAAATATGACTCATATTTATGTGAGTTCATCTCAATGGATTCTTCATCTTTTTGATTGATATTGTGGAATATTGGTCTCCAAAGGATTGATATTATTCGGTAATAATTTATAATTATTTACTTTTTTGTGTGTTAGATTAAATAAATAAAAAAACACGTTCTATCATGAGTTTATATTTTTTAAATAACAGCAATTACTTAAGGTTAGTAATAAGTAACTGGCGACCGTGTTCTAAAAAAGATCCGTCATTTGTAATTCCGTTTGAAAATTACAAATCTATAATTACTTTCAAAATAAAACATCAATAATACTAGCGTAAACGAGATTTTAGCAACTTAGCAAGTAATGTTTCATTCAATAAATGTTAAAGCAAGTTTCTTTCTACTCCGGGGTATGAATGATCGCGTCCATGGAGAATGTATGGTGTACTGTTAGAGCAGTAGACTCAAAAGAAGAATTAATTGGTTTCTTTGATTTTCTTATAGTTGAAATCCCAATTAATTCCTAGCTATACACACATTTAACAATTTTAAGTTCAGTTGAACTAGATTTACCTTTACCACCATTTCCTTGCTTCCACTATGTTTTTATTCGTATTAACATGTTACATTAATCATTATATACTAATTTTAGCTAACCCTTTGCTCATTAATTTTTAATTTTAGATTTTTTTATCGAAAATTATCTTTCTCTTTTTTATTACATTTTTTTAAAAGTTATTCCTGCTTTACAGATAACTTTGTCCATTGTAAAATCCTGTTGAGGCACATTCAATCTCTATAGAGTAGTTACCCTTAATTGGTGAAAAACCTGTTGGTTGAGGTTGATTTCGGCCACATCTCCTCCTTACACAACAGTTGGCCTTGTAACAGAATCCAAGACTCTTATTAGATGTTGTTGTACAGTTTTGTATTTTTTAATCTTGATGTCACAGTCTACCGTTCTAAAGTAAAATTTAACTAAATATTCGAATTCTCTCTTCTGACGTAGTTACTGTCTGACGATATGTTGTGACTGTACCCAAAAAAGACCATGGAAATACCAATCGGCTCAAAAACCCCTGAAATACCTATCTCTTCAGCACAACAACGTTCCTATTTAGTTTCTAAGCTGTATCAAAACCCTTATGTTTGGAATGGTTATTTAATAAACATGTAGTAAAAACAAGACATCTTTAATAAACGTGTGCACACAATACAACATGAGGTATTGCCCAGGAAGTAATCCACAGGTTATACAGATGTTATCAACCAAACACCTTGGAATCACTTTTGATCAATACCTATCATGGGAGAGCCATATTTCCCAAATCATTCGTGAAAAAAATTCAGTCCATAAACAGCTTTCCGTGATACACTTCCGTACATTTCTTGTCGATTTTAGTTTCCTCTACCATTCTCTACTATGACTACCAATACTTTGTACAAGGAGGAATGTCTAATTACCTCGAAATCAGGCTGAAAGGACTCTGAACTTCTTCATAAGATTCATTTTTGGGATTTCTAATTGCTTTTGGTTCTCTTACGGAGGTGCGGTAGCTCAATGGGTAAGGCGCTTGACTACCATGCTACCGGGCCCGAGTTCGAGTCCGACAGAAGGCAGAAAATTTATAATCTGTCATTTCAGCCGTGGACCGAATTGGAGATCGGGAGACCCTCCTGGGACCCTAATTGGGGGAAAAACCTGGCGGTTGAGTGTGAAATCTGGCCAAATCACCTCCTTTCACAACCTTTGGCTCAAAAACAGTACAGCCTTACCTAAGTACTGAACCCAAGACCCTTCTTGAGTTGTAAGTGGTACTGGTTTTTTTTTGTTTTTTTTTCTTGAATCTCTTGCTGCTGCTATTCCGCGTTAAGGTGGCTTTATCCCGATTTTCGAAGGCAATACTTCCTCGTTACCTTTCCAATTCCTTAAATCTCAAAAATGGGAAGAAGTTTTAATTTGTCTCCGAAAATTATAAAGTAACCACTCCTTTGTTTCATCAGCAGTATGCTTCGGGTCGTTATTTCACACGATGATGTGTGTGTCCTTGTTCACCATCTTTTCAGCACTGCTGTTAAGGCTGAATGTACCCCCTTCAGTGAAGTGTTGGAAACAGTAAAATTTATATCCGGATTTTCTCCAGAACGGAACGTCCGATTTTCAATCTGTAAAATTCTTTGTATATTTGATAAACACAGAATTCACACTACGAAGCGATTTTTTTTTTTTTTTATAAATTCAATAATTAGGAAATTACAACGTGAAAATAGGTGTTAAAAATATATTTTTTAAAAGTATGAGGTTATAGCCAGTTGTAGCAACGTTTACTGAAACGAATGACACATTCGAACCAATTATAGCATGCATATTGCGATCGTAAAGTGAAAAATACGAATTTTGTTAACAAGCGAATGGAATTGGTTCACCGGCTGCAACGGTCTCTTCCTTACCGAAATGACTCTCACATAGGTATTCCTCAATTTGTGAAGAGCCAAAGTAAAATTGTATGATTTGTTTTCTTGTTATTATTATTTTTTGTGTTGTCAGATTCAGTCTATGTAAAAGTTCACATTTTTAGAGGTAAGAATATTAATTTCTTTAAAAAAATATTAATAAATTAGAAATTTAAAAAAATTAGTTTCTTGAATTTATAAAAGCTGAATTAAAGTTGTATTATATATTTTGATAAATTTATCAAATGTTTTATTTGTCTATTTATTACCAAATTTAAAAAAAAATTACATTTTGTTTATTCAATCCTTATTTTATTGCAGTATCTACAGCAAACATTGGCCCATTTCAATGACTAATTATTAGGGACTAACAGGCCTAGCTACAGAATAAAAATAATAAAGTTGGTCGTAAACCAACCACTTGCTGTCCTACCGTATCCTTTAACAACATTCCACTTATCCTTGTTGAACAGATCCGCTTTCTAGAGCTCCAACTGGACAAATGTTTAACTTGGAATCCACATACAAGACTAAAACGACAGGAAACTGCAACATTTACTAGACAAATGTTCAAAACTACCGATTTTCTACAAAAGACTCATTTACATGACAGTTGTGACCTATTTGGACATATGGAATTGAGCTTTGGGGCAGCACTAAACCATCTAACTCATCTTTTATACAATCCTTGCAATCCAAAATCCTAAATTCTCCTACTTTATCACAAACAAACTTATCCATAAAGACCTCAATGTTCCATATGTTGCTGATTTAGCCCAAACCAGATACCTATCATTTCATATTAAACTCCATAACCATTCAAATCCACTAGTCTCTCAATTTGCTTCCCATTCTATTCCTGACAACCCTCTGAGGCATCTGAAAAGAAGATGGCCTCGGGACCTTCTCAAATAGAACTTTAATTGAATTGCTACCAGTGGGTAGTTCCTTCATAAGCAATTGTCAAGTTATTATCACGTTTACTGGATGTATGTTTTGTTTTCTATGTACAGTTGTAAATTGCAATAAATAGATTTTTTTTTAAATTAATTTCTAGTTTCTACATTTATAAGTATCTTATTTTATAATCTAGTAGTGTCTTTATCAGAAATTTAAAGTCAGACAATAGTGTCATTTTATTATACTTGTGTATTATTCTTAGAGGACAATGTGTGCCATAATAAAGATTATTCTATTTTTTTTTTTTTTTTTTTTCAAGAAAAAACTGTCAATGCATATTTACTCTTTCCAATCCTACAGGTAATATGAACTTTATTTTCATAATTTACAGTTCATACCTCAAGGTATGTAGAGTTGTATAAACAAACATTTCGCAGTAAAAAGTTTCTTTATTGCCCTTACCTGTCCAGTAATTTAAAATTGAGTGAAGACCCTGTCTAAACCATTTAGAAAGGGTAACACAAATTATAATATCTATTAACAGAGTTATTCCAAACTGATGGTAGCAGTCTCACCTGGTCTATAATTGCATCTTACTGTCAGCCTTTCAGCCTTCTGAGAGGAAGAAATAAATTAGTTCAGGATCATTAGAAGACCATTATATTTTCTTTATCTTGTTAAAAAATGAAAACCTAGAAACAGTTAATTTTGTTTCTTTCAAAGATTTATAAAAAAATAAATCCCTCTAATGCAGATTTATCTCAATACCTAGTTGTACCTGGAATCTATAATCAAGCCAATCACAAGCTTGGATGAGAGATGTCAACTTTGCCCCAAAAACAGAATGATTCCTTTAAGTGATACTGGCGAGTTATATTATTGATTGATACTTAAAGAAAACTAGAGCAATTATCGATAAATTAGTGCTGTTGGGTAATAAATAATTTACAAAAGGTAAAAAGAAGCTATATATAATTGTAATCTGGGTGTATAACTAGGATGTAAAATAGCCCAACTAAAGTGTAAGTAAAACAGTCTACCAAGAAAATTAAAGTAACTCTATAGATTGGAAAGTTGTGAGATTTTGGCCGACATTGTTTCTGGTAATGGTAGGATGAATGAATAAAGTCACTCTGAAACCTTTAATTCATTTGAATTGCCTACAAAAATGTTAAACATGGTTTAGCAAGCAACACTTTTGGATACTACTTGTGTAGTTCATCAATTGAGCAATATGAAAAAACTGAATATTTTGGCCTCTTGAGTAAGGAAAGGTGAATATTCCCATATTGGCTGAGGAAGTGCAAAATCTTAAATATTAATACCAATGAAGAGCTTATGTTACTTAACAGAGTTCTAACCAACATAAACATTCTAAATATAATTGAATAATAATGATAATAAGATTAAAGATAAAATACATAGGAAATAATTTAAAGGATTCAAGATTAATCACAATGGCCCAGTTGTAGAAAACTATATTTCTTTGATACACACAGAGAACATCAAATTGACAAAGGAGAGATAATTATCAATTAAAATTTATGAAACAGTCTTTCAAAAACATTATTTCATTCAGCAGTATAAATATATTTAAGTGTGGATATGAGCAAACATGTATCATGAAACATACTTATGGACACAGAAAAAATATCCTGTCTGTCAGACTTATTCTCATAACATTCATCACTTATAACTAATTTTTACAACTCAGATGTGAGCAGTTGATTGGTTTTTGATTTTAAAATGATAAACTAAATATATATGAAAATCATCATGACAAATGAATTCCTCTCTAACTGGAGTATTCAAAAAACAAACCATCAAACTAACATCAAGATTTACTGAAAAATCAGCTATTTGAAGCTAATATATGTTTAAAAATACTAGAATAGAAAACAAAGTAAATAGAACTAACTTTAAAACAATGTTAATATCACAGACCCAACAATTTGAAAAAAATAATTCCTTATAATTAATGATTTTACAAAATCTTGCAAAGAGTTTTCCACTTTCCTTTAAAATGTAAGAGTGGGGATAATGTTTATAACATTGAAACTATTTAAATATTACTTTACCATTTGATGATAAGAACTTAAGGGTAAATAATTAATACCAAATAACACATAGTTTTTTGTTAATTTTCCATGAAATATAAAATGCAAGTATGATTCACAATTTAAAAACATATACTTCACAGGTAAAGGAAAGCACTTGACTTAGATTTATCACTCTTAAATATAAATTAATTTTTTTCAAGAAATTTACAAGATGAAAAACACAAAAAAATTAAAAACATAAAATCCATTAAACATAAGATAAATATGAAGTTTTTTTTTTTGAAAATGAGTTTCTCAATATTAGGCAACAATTGTACATTTTTTACAAAGGAGTTAAATATATTTAACATTTAGTTTTAAAGTATTGAATTACAATAATTTTTTTTTAAATTTACTAATGCACATATTCATAATTTAAATTTGACCAATAATAGATAAACTTTAATTCTTAATTGTAAAAAAAACACTTGCATAGCTAATGAACAAACAAAGCTATTATTTTTTTTTTCTTCAATTTACAGACATAATTAATTTATTTTTTTTTAGAAATTTGAATTATAAAATAAGAGGTAGGGTTGAAAATAATAATATTCATGATGTGAACATTATTAACAAATTTGAACAACAAAAATTGCATCTGGTAGAAAATAAAATTAAGAAAGCGTAATCTATATCAGAAAATCATTTGTGCAATTTTAAAAGCAATTGAAGACTAGATTGAAACATTCTGAGTAGATATTAAAAAGAGACCATCAAATTATTAAGTCGTTGAGTCCTATATCTGAATCCCTGATTGAGTATAAAGTAAGCAAAATTTTCATCATAACAGAAACATACAGGGAAAAAAATTAGAAGAATGGTAAAATATTACGCATCACTGATAAAAAAATCAAATTAACAAAAAAAAAAATAATTAAAATTAATAAGA